>CM062513.1:36991730-37624324 GCA_031439585.1 Pterocarpus macrocarpus | reverse complement strand
ATCTCTGTTTCCCTTATCAGGACCCTAAGAACGTACAAATTCTACCTGGCAAAGGTGGCTTCACTCCAAACATTTGTGACACTCCCATAATCTACATACCCATAGCATAAGATACTATTTTTTGGAAAAAGAAATAAAGAAGCGAGAAATATTAAGAGAAATGACATCAAAAAAATCTATTTAAATGAAAATTAATTACACATGATAATAATTATGTTGAAGTGTTTGTCATGTCATTCAAGAGTAAAGTCATTTGTACCATTTGTTTGGACATTTTCGAAAGGATATCTTAAAGTATCTCTTAAATATTGGTTGAAAAAAAAGTCCAAATTCACTCTCAACTAATATTTAAGAGATACCTTAAAATATTCCTTTAAAATTTCAGAAGTATTATAAATAACATTTCTCAAATAGCAATGCTTTACCCCTGAGGTTTCGAAAAAAAATAATAAACTCAAACCTTATCAAAAAATTTTACTTCATTCCAATTTTCGTCAAACTATATATTTTGCTTAACTATAGTTAGCCATAATTACTTTAAAGTGGAGCATGATTTTATTTAATTTGTTGGGTTGTTGAAATAAATAATGTGAAAATGAAATGATATTTGTATGATATTTTTGGATTGAATATATATATATATATATATATATAATGCTATTGTTAAATTAAATTAATTATAAATGAATTTTGTATGTGATCAGGAAACACAACTTGCACCAAAATTTTGTAATTTCCAATCATACAATGTGAGTGAAAACAAATTTTGCATGAAAATGTTGGAAGAAGCGTATTTTAATATTATATATATAATTTTTTTTTTAAAAAAATTTGTCAAATCTTTTAAGATCAATTATTTACAAAACTCTTCAAAGTTTATATTATACCACAACTCTTCTGCATAAGTTTGCATACAATTCAATTAGCTCCACTCATTCATTGTCTCATTTTGTCTCGACAAATATTTTCCATATAGTGTTATTCTCCATCAAAGAAATTAGCAACTCAAAATTTGATAAACACATTCATGTTATACCAAAATTTGATAATTTAAGAATTCAAATTTTAAGTTTTAAATTATGAGAAATTTTTTAGTAACTAACTTATATTTAAAAGTTTATATGTACTTAAATTTATTACTGTTGAGTGTCACAATGTATCCAGAAGATGCCGCGATGGGATGACAACTAAAAAAAATTTATTTGAAAAATTTTAATTATGGAGTTGCTACCAATTTATTTTTTTTAAGGAAAACATTGGAAAAACCTTTAATTTGGGAAGATTGGTCTTTTAAAAATGAGATTAGGTTCAGGAGTCTGGTTATGCACAGAGACGGTGAAAAATGGATCCCACTACACCCCTATGACATTGTCGTACAACAGTTACCTAAAGCTTATTGTGCATATTAAATAACTTTGACAATATTATTTTTCCCCTTCAAAAAAACCCAAAAAGCTATTTACAAAAAAATATTAAGAAATTTTAATTTTGACTTGACTTGCATTCCTACGTCTCCTTAGGTGCAATGAGAAACTCAAAGCTACGTAATTTTTATAGAAAATAATTGTGTGTTAGGTTAATTTTATTAAGATAAAACATATTTTTTTAAAAAAATAAAAAAATAAATCCACTCTTGCACATGATTTAGAATAACATGAACTATATAATAAACTCTTACAATTTTCATAATTTTTGAGAATAGTGATCAAAGCATACATCAATATTATAAATTTGTTACGTGGATTTAAAAAAATTAATTTGACTATTTTTTTTAAAAAGAAAACTTTTTAGATAAATATAATTTGACATTTCAAAATTTAAAAGAATTCAACTAATTAAAAAAAATGCCAAACATAAAAAGATAAACACAAAAAAAGCCCAAACTTGAGTAGAAGTGCCAAAAAAAAAAATGAAACATCAAATGAGAAAAAAGAAGCTTACGATGGTAAAGAAAAGGTATAATATATATAAAAAAGAAATCAATATAAGTTTCTTTTTAAGAGAAAATAAAAAACAAGAAGACAAAAACCAAAAACACACAACAAGCAAATATGAAGAAGATTAAAACTACTATGCATAGGAGGCTTGAGGCATTGACAGCAGTGATGATAGTAGAGCGCTTTGACGGTGGTTGAGGGGGAGTGGTGGCTGCGTGACTTTACAATGGTTTGGCAACACTGATGAGTGAAGAGATGAAAGTGGGCTATGGTTTGACTCAATAGCGAGATTGAAATAAGAAGATGACTGATTTTGGTGGAAGATATTGGTGTTAAGAATAATATGATGATGATGGAATTCAACACTTGATGAAAGAATAATAATGAAAAATAGTGAAAATGGTCACTGAAAGTTCCCTACAATGAAATAATGGCTCTTATTTATAAAGAAGAATTAGAGAGATTTGGAGAAGTAGTTAGTAACCGAATAGGCACATGAGTACTATATTTCAATTGGAATGAACAGATTGCTAGGTTGGCTATGAGAGCCTTGCCACCAATTAAAAGCTTCACGGAGGATGAAAGTAATGGATCCCAATGTGAATGCCCTATTTGCATGGAAAAATTCAAGGATGGAGAGTTGATTCAACCCTTTGGATAGGGTGGTCATGAATTTCATTCCTCCTACCTTAACCATTGGTTGCACAATGGAAACACTACTTGTCGTGTTTGCCGTGCAGATTTAGAAATCTCTATCCATGTTAGAGGCATATAGAGGCGCAAGGATGGGAGGGCATGAGGGATTCCCATTCATATATTCTATATTTCACAAATTTTTTTATTTTGAGTTTAATTTGGGTGCATTATTAGTATAAAAATTTTTTACACTATCATCCAATCAAAACTTTCCATTTATATGACCATTTAAGTAGTGGGTGGTTATATCAAAAAATTTTGCTAATATGGTAATATATGATTGAATATCTGAATAAAATTTTTTTACACTGACAGTGCATTCAAATTAAATCTTTTTATTTTTTGTATTATTGGAAGGTTGTTTACATAGTAAGTTGTGTACATAGTAAAAATTTTACTATCACATTTATAGTGTGCAAATGTTTCATATATACACTTTTATATGATAGTTATATATTTTTTGTAGTTTCATGTCATATATAGGGTACGTTTGTTTGTGTATTTTTTTCAGCAAAAAATTACTTCTTTTATTGAAAAAATTAATTTTTATATATTTGGATAATTATTTTAAAATAATCAAATTCTTAAAAAAAATATGTTTTAATTTTTTTGGAGAAGCTGATAAAAGTAATTTTTGAAAAAAAAATCATTTTTTAACTTTTTTTTAATTATATATAAAATTTATGTTTTATAATCAACTTTTATATTTGATTTATCCCTTTTACTTTAATTAATTTTCTCACTCCACTCTTGAGTAGGGAGATGATTTTTTTTTCAAAGACTTTTTTGTTTTATCGATGGAAAGGATCAAAATTACAAGGAAAAGAAATAAAATGTTACATTAAAAAAAAAGTGCATCGAAAAACACAATTTCTCAGTGAAAAAATTTATAACCACACAAGTGTTAAATCGATACGAGGAGTATCTTTGAATTCCTTTATGTTCTTTTATTGTGTGAAAAAGAAAAACCAAAACTTGAGATTTTTAACTCTTATTAGCACTATAGATATACAGACTTCATAAGGCCATTTAGCATCTTTAACACATTTTTTTGGTGTTATTACTATTTAACATGACGTTACTGTGTATTTCTTGAACATAAGATTTCATAATGTGTATAATAGTAGGAACAAGGATTTGACAATATACATTTTCCATGTTAACTGTGAGATCTTTTACTCAATCATGAGTGAAAATTGTTGATATACTCAATGCAACTTTATTATTGATAGTAGAGAAAATTATAAAATGTTCACTCTCAAAATATAAACATTCAATATTCACCTATTTTGTAAATATTGATCTAAACATATCTTTCAATTAATATTCACTGAGTCAATTTATGGTCACATTACATAGAATTGGATCTATTGTAGTCCATCACCTTGTCTTCAAGTAGCAAGTTTATTTTGTTACAATCTTAAATAATAAAAACAAAAAATAAAATTGAATTTCCCCTAATCTCCTTCAACCCTTGGCTTCTTGTACACAAAATGCTCCTCCTGTTTGCACAAACTATCTCCTTTTGCACGTGGAATATGGTTTCATTATTTTTTTTTTTCAATTTTTATTTTTAAATCCCATCAATACATTAAAACTGAAAACGCTGAAGCCACCATGATCGTCTCAGGCCACAGCATCTCGTGGAGCTAATGCCTTTGCATCGCCACCGATGTCGACATCCACCAGCCCGCCTTCCTCGCACCTCCGTCAAGCTTCCACCGTTTGCATCTCCACTGACTCGTTGTCATGCCACTTTGCACATCATCACTCCCCTGCTGCAAAGATTGCTCCTAAACTCCTTCCTTCCTTCCTTTGTGTGATTAAAAGTTTGAGAAGAACTTCCCCTCCACGAATAATTTAGAATGCGTTTTATTGGTAATCACAAATGCCTTAGAGATTGGGAATAAATGCTTTAGAAGTTTATTGTTCTTTAAATCAACAATACTGCACAAATAACTATTAATATAAAATTATATCATCTCAATGGATCTAAATAAGTATCATGGATTCTATGACTTTGATACTGGAAATTTCGGCCGTTGTAAATCACATGGATTTTATGATTGTGATTTACAAAGACCGTAACTATGTTAAGGCAACCCATAAAACCATGACCTTCATAGTTCCCACCTTTATTGCTAAAAGGATTGAAGCTTGAAGACATGAAGAGAATGGTGAAAGATGCAAAGATGGTAGGAAAGTAAGAAGGTGTGTGTTACCTTACTCCTGTCAAATTTGGGAGTTACGCTAGTCACCTATTAAAAATTATAAAATAACCCCACAAACTTATTGCTAAATGGGTGTCTTGCTATTTTATTTGTAGATATAGACTTTCCCCCAAAATGGCTATGTTCATCGAAGCAAAATTGATTTTGAAAAGACCTAGAGCCATCCTTCTCATGTTCCTCTACGTTCGATTCACACAACCACAAAACAATTTCTCGTGCTTCAGCTTTTCATCGATCGATTTGTAAAGAGAATGACCTTTAGGATACTTTCGGCTAGTACCATTCAAGCTTTGGAGAAGTAGTGCCATTAAAGCAAGATTCAAGCTTGTTATGTTCCCCTGCATTCCATTCACATATACTCACAACTTCAACACCAAACACACACAAACACACACACAAACACACACACGTAATTGAATCTCATACACATAAGGTGGATTCTCTTAGTGAAACTCACAAATTTTGCTTCATTATGAAGTGGTGATTTGGACAAATAGGAGGCAACAAGTGGACGGTGGGACCATATGCAAGTCAAACATCACTAACATGGTTTGAAGAATTAATAAAAACCACTGTTTTGATTAACTTTTAAAACAAAAAATACAAAAATCCAATGTCAATATTTTGTATAAGTTAGCACTACCACCACAGCCCGCCACCATCTCCAACACCAGTGTGACATTGTGCCCTCGGCAGAGATTGTGGCAGTGGGCTTCCCTCTGGTGCAACCGTCCTCCACCAGTGGTCCACATCCCTCTCCTTGCTCCAATATCACATCTTTACCAACTGATTGGTTTAACAAGGTCTACTCTGTTTCTGAGCTTCTCTTCTTTTAAAGTTTCAATTTTTTATTTCAAATAGTCATTGTGGCTTTCAAATCGAGAAAAAAAAAAAGAACATAAAAACAAAATAATCGATGAATTTGAAGCATGAGAAAGTTGAACACAACTCTATATCCCTTTTCAGATTTGGTGGTAGCACCACCTTAACATACAAATTTGCCATCAAAGTGCAAAACTAAAGATACCTTTTTCAACATTGATGCAAAAATATTTTGAACTTTGGTGGTATTTGATGATGGGGTGTGATAGGTTGAGAGGGTTGTTGCAGATCTAAAAACCAAGAAACACAAAAGAAGTTTTTTTTTTTTTTTCCTTTTGTTATGATGTTGTGATGGGGATTGGGGACATGGGAAGGGTTGCTCGCATTGGTTTGCTTGCTGCTGGAAGGAGAAAGAAAGATGTGTGGAGTATGGAGTGTGGTTTACAGTGTATCAACAAGGATGGGATTCCACAATGGACTTTTGTCTTTTTTCATTTTTGGTATTAAAAGTTAATCAAAATAGTGCTCTTCACTAATTCTTAATGAGGTTTGACTCACTTATGGTTCCATTATCCACTTGTTGGCACTTCATTTGCCCAAGTCACCACGTCATGGTGAAGCAAAGATAAAGAGAGAAGGAGGTTGTACCCTTGAAGCATATGCAAAAACCCTAGTTCTGTGGATGATCACAAGCTCAAGTGGATTGCAATGGAGAAGGTGCTATCTTTGCCAGGGCTTTCATGGCACCACTACTGAGAATTGCTTGAATCTTCCAAGACACCTGCTTTGGTGACTATGCACACACCCATTTGCATTCCAACAACGCCATTGGTGTAGCAACAGCACACCTCCAATCAAGAAACACTTAGAGTGTGTTTGGAATGTTAAAAAAAGAATGATTTGATTTAGAAATCAAATCTTATGTTTAGATGTTTTAAAATAAAAAATGAAATGATTTTTAATTATCATGATATTTAATTACTTTGTATTTGAAATCCTATCAAAATTGAAAAGATTTGATAGAAATTGATTTGATTTTAAAATTTAAGTACAAATCAAATCAAATCAATTCCATTTTTAATCATTCTAAATATAATCTAATATATTATAAATATAAGAATTGATTTTTAAATCAAATCAAATCCTATTTTTACACAATCATTCCAAATATAAAATTTAATTTATAAATCAAATCAATTCAATTCCAAAATTTAGTTAATCCAAACACACTCTTAGGGACTTACCCACTAATATTGGAATTACATACATTTTAAATTGTTTACTGATCTACTAAACATGCGTGCAATACCCGCCTTCCAATTTTAAAAAAATGGATCCAAAGATTATCATCACGTATACTGAATTGCTTTTCAAATGGAACTAATGTAACTCTCAAACTAAGTTAACACTCACCAAGTAAGAGAGGGGGAAAAAAAGAGATTAAAAATAAAAGTTTAAAATATGGATAAAATGGTCTTTATATTTACTAAAGAAGAAAATATAAACAAAAATTTGCTGCAATCCTTAAATGTTAGGATGAACGTTCAATTTCCATTTTTCAAGATGAGCACTGTAAAAGCGTTCTTCATAGTAGTTGTAGTAATAATAATTTATTTCAAGTTCAAATTTCTAATGTCGTCACGTGGTAAGCAGTTTGCTTTTGGCGAATGTTAAATCTTTTATCCCTTGGTCTTCCAAGTTTCAATCAAAACCTATTATCTAGTTTTAACCTTTAACCATCAGATACTCAAGTTGAAGGTTTGTTTTCTTGTTGCATTAATATCGGCATATGATCTTTTTCTATGTTGGTGAAACGGGCTTTTAGTTTTTTAAAATAAAATATAAATTCAAGAGCAGGTTGGGTGTGTTGCTTCAAGAAAAGAATTGTGTGTTTGGATTAACGGGGTTTGCACTCACTTGATTTTATTAAAATTAATTTTAATTAAAAATAAGTTAATATTTGTATAATATATATTTAAAAAAATTTATATATAAAATAATTATGATAAAATGAATATTAGATATGTTTGGGTCAATTTATTTTGATTAAAAAATTAATTTTTTTAATTAACATATTATTTTTATAGAAACTATTTATTTTCGCTTCTAATCATAAAAATGAAAAAAAATTCCCAAGCTATAGTATAATATTTATAGTAAGAATTGCTTAAATTTAAACTCTTGACATGCAGGTAGAGTTTGTCCGAGGTCAAAGTCTACTTCTACTTGACTAATCACTTTTAGGTGCTATTACATAATATATTTGTATATAATATTATTCAATTTTTCAAAAAAATTTATCATTGGGACATCCATAAATATTAGTATAAGAGCTTGGTGAATTTAAAGATATATCTTGGTAATTAACTAAGACTAGCATTATTGCCTTGCAAGTAATTAGATAGAGTATTCCTGTCATAACTTTTTCATTTTTTAAACAACGATCCAAATGAGACTTGAAGAAATAATAAGAATAAAATATATGTGAGGCTATTGGTACTTCCAATTATTTATCTAAACTCACAATTAATTAATTATTATTTTGATTTTCTTAGTTACCCTAATCTCAACACTTTTTCTTTTTAAAGTCAAACTTTTATTGAGTATACTGATCTTTGTTCAATTGTAGTTCATATTATTAATTATTTATATTTTCTCTATATAGTAATACAAAATATTATAATTATTTAAATTTTTTTATTAATTACCTTTTCCATGACCGGTAATTTGCATAAAACCACAAATATATATCTACTAAAATTGCATTATTTTAAGTTTAGAAAAAATATGTCTTATGATGCAATTTTTAAAGCTTTTTTCAAAAGTTACTTTTTTATTTATGAAAATATCACTAAAACATGTTTTTTTGAAGTATAAAAGAGTGTTTCGACCACAAATGATCTAATTTTCTTGAGAATGCAATGAACAAAGTTTGTAAGAATTAGAGATGTTCATGGGTCAGATTGGATCGAGTTGAGAGGAAAATTGGGTTGGATTTTTGAAAATTTTTAATCAACCGAACTAACCTAACCCATTCTAAATCGGGTTATATTAGGTTAGGTCATTAGATTGCTCTTTTTTTTGGGGAAAAAAATGTACGTAGAAGTATAAAACTAAATCCAAACCATCATTGTGATCTTACCAACCACACCACAAAATCCCATCAAATAAAGAAATTAGATTATCCCATTTACACAGAAAACAAAATATTTACCACAAATTCTATATTTCAAATTAAAGAAGACTAAAATACACCACCAAATTCACTGACACAGCATTTGGGGGGAAAAAAAGATAAGACTTTGGAGATGCTCAAATGTTCGAAATGAAGGGGAAGTGCAAAGCCAAGGTTGATGAGTCGTCGTCGAAGGAGGACAGCAACATTTTCCTATTAATGGAGAAGTAATAGTACTTGAAAGGGAACAATACCTCCAAGGCCTCCACAGTCCAAAGATGATTTATCTTTGGCACTAGTAAAGATCCTTGACTGGAACGATGGAACCAACATCTACGCTATGGAAGGAGGCTTCCGAGGTAGAGAAAAAAAACGTTGTTGTAGCAAACCTACTCAAAGTTGAGGAAGATCTGATACATGAGGAAGAAGGAAAAGAGGAAGAAAAAGGGCAATGGTGCATGGTGACAGTTAGTGATAGTGGCGACATAAGGAGAGAAGGAAGGCAGGAGCATAGGAATGGAGTAGTGCAAGACTAACAAGAAGGAATGAGAGATGAAGATTGAGAATGAGGTATTAGGGTTTGAAAAAAAATTACATTCGAGTCATTGGATACATTTCAAACCCATTATTTGAACTAATGAAAAATTGAGCAGTTTGGATTTGACTTGAACTAACCTGATTACCTGACATAACTCGAAAAGTTGTTATTGGATTGGATAGAGTTGGTTGGGTAGCTAGGTTAACCCGAATCCATGAAGACCCCTAGTATAAAATAGGGTAAAGGCAAATAGATTCCAAATCATATATGGGAAGAGTTAGACCAACTATGGCCAAATACAACATAATTGGAGAAGAGAAGAAAGAATAATCAAAATAGAAAATCTGAGGAAGGACTCCTAATACATATAAGAGGCGCAATCCTTGCAATAATGCATAAAAAGAGATTGATGAGTAACTTCCATTAAATTTGTGTATCATCTAACTAAATTTGTTTCTACAAAATATTTATTCCGCTGAAATATTTTCAAAAACAAAAATGAAAGAGAGAACCAAGGCATTGGAAGCTATTCACTTAGCTTCACATGTGTAAAGGAAAGAAGGTTTGTACTATGGCACAAAAGATTGTTATAAGCATAATTGAACTTTATTATGTAGTTATGAAAATTTGTAAGCATAATTATTTATTAAAAATTGCACTTTTCAGAATGAGTATATGAGTGAGAAGGACTCACAACGACCACCTTGGGAGGACATGATAAATATCCAGTTAGATAATACCTTTTTATGGGGATGTTGTTCAAGGCATTAGCAAGAAGAAACACGTCTATGGCTTAGATTTTGACGTCTCTTGTAATACATCATCTCCTCAACTTTCGATGAGGGTTGTTCTCATTAAGATATGGAAGTCATGAGGAGTTTGGTTGCAAGTCTCTTTATGTAGTTGATTAAACAACAAGCCACTATTAACATAATTTTGCAGCATTTGAACAAATCTGCTTGTAGCTCACAAAATGTGTGTCGTGTTCATGATAAGCAACTTAATGAGGAGGGTGGGGATGGTGATGACATGATTAAGGATGACTACGATATTTTTCCGCCTAATATTTGATATAGAGTATGTTTGAAATGTTAAAAAAATGGAAATGATTTGATTTAGAAATCAAATCTTGTGTTTGAGTGTTTTAAAAATAAGAAATGAAATGATTTCTAATTACCATGAGATTTAACTACTTTTTATTTGAAATCCTATCAAAATTGAAAGGATTTGATGGGAATTGATTTGATTTTAAAATTTAAGTACAAATCAAATCAAATCAATTCCATCCTTAATCATTCCAAATACAATCTATTATATTATAAATATAAGAGTTAATTTCTAAATCAATTCAAATCCTATTTTTACACAATCATTCCAAGCATAACATTTAATTTATAAATCAAATTAATTCAAATCAATTCAATTTAAATCGAATCAATTCCAAAATTTAGTTAATCCAAACACACTCATAGTGTCTTTATCTTTGCTTTGCTTAAGATATCTTACATAACTTAAATTTGTATGAATTTAATTTGTGGGTGGGGCTATTGGCACTCCAATTTGCCTATCCACATCCCTCATTAATAGATTATAACTTTAGTTCCCTAAGTACCCTCACCTAAATCAATTATTTTTATTAAAATTAAGGTTTAAATATGTTTTTAGTCTCTATAAATATAGATTATTTTGGTTTTAGTCCTTGTAAAAAAGTTTCTTAATTTTTGGTTCCTTATTTTTTTAATATTATATTTTTAGTCCTTATCGTTCTAAATTTAAGTTCGAAAAATTATTTTAAAACATGCGTTTAGCTTTTATAAATATTGAAAATTTTGTTTTATTCTTATATATTTTAATAATCTTTTTTTTTGTCGTTATAAGTATCATTATTTAATAGTGTTAGCTAACGATAAGGACTAAAAACATAATATTGAAAAAAAGGACTAAAAGCCGAACAAAAAAATTTAAATGGATTAAAACCAAAACGACCTATATTTACAAGGACTAAAAATATATTTAAACCTAAAATTAAATCTTTATTGATTATATTATTTTTTTGTCTATTTACACTCACATTTAATAATTAATACTAATTATTCTCTACTTTATTTTACTCTTCCCTCTACTCTATATGCTCACTCTTCTCTCTATTCCATCCCGTGAAACTCTTCTCTCTATCCCATTGCACCAGACTCTTCACTGCTCTTCTTCTACTGTAGTACGTAATTGTTTTTCTTTTTCTATTTTATTGTTTTACTTCTTATGTATTAATTTAATAAATTTGTTAAATATTAGATGAATCAAGAACTATAAGTCATGGATGAAACCATGAATTATAATGAAGTTTCTTCTCCTAATGATGAAAATAACTTGGACAATGAGTTGAACTCTTATCTGAAAATATTTTCATCAAGTATGTTATTTCTCTAAGTAAAAATTCATACTATTATTCTTTATAATACTAGGGTTGCATTCTATGCTTTTACCTAATTTATTAATTAAAAATTTGTTATGTGTTAGAACTGTTATACTCTATAATTTAAATAAAGGGTTTTTGGGAAGAGTGAGTATATGAAGTTGAGAGAAGAGTTTTAGAAAAATAAAATAGGAAATAATTAGTATTAAATGAGAGTGTGAATGAAAAAAAAATAATAAAATTAATAATGATTTTATTTTAATGAAATTAATTAATTTTGGTAAGGGTAATTTAGGTAATTAACATTATAATCTATTGATGCTGAGTGTAGATAGGCAAATGGGAATGTCAATAGTCCTACTTTTAATTTGTATATACTGATAATATAAAACTATTTTACATTATTATCCAATCATATCTTGCCATATTAACAAATATGATTAAGTCTTATATCCATTACTTGAATGATCATACAAATGAAAAAATATAATTGATTGACTGTATAAAAATCTTTTATACTATCAGTGTATCAAAATTAAACTCAATTTATAGTAAGCTTGTTCTATTAAAATACTTTAATTTACTTTGATATTTTAAAATATATTTAGTTGTACAGTTTAATATACATTTTAATTAATGACTCTTAACTTTAAGAACTTTAATTTATATTCTGATTTAGGACTGTTATATATTTTTTTATTAGCTTTATTCATACTTTTTTTTATTAACTTTAATTTATATTCTCATTATTGAATTGTTTTTGTGTAAGTTCAAATCATATAATGAAATTATTTAAACTTTTAAAAAAATATTATCTCCCCTATCAAAATAAATATTTAGCAATAGAATAATTTCTATTGCTATGCTAATATGGTTTAATCACATTGACAGAACAATTTCTGCTGCTGATTCCATCACCAAATATATTAGCAACGGAAGTTAATTTTCGTTGCTAACTTATTAACCACCACAGATTTTGTGGTGTCGTGACAAATTCCATTGTTATATAGTTTAGCAACAGATTCTTGTAAATTGTGTTTAGTATGAAGATAAAAATGGGAATGGATTTTTTATGAAATAGCAAAGTTTAATCGGAGGATAAAAATAAGGTAAAATTTTTTATGAATGAGCTTTATATATAAAATTATAAATAAAATTTATTCATAAAAATTTTCACCCTATTTTTTTACCTTCAACCTAATACACCACTAATATAAAATTACACATGAAGATATTACATGAAATTTTCTGCCTTATTTTTTGACCTCATATTTTAAACACGCCCTGGGGATGGAAAAATTCCGTCTAATTTTTAGTATTGCACTCTGGTGATAGTATTGGAATGTTACTATGTTGCTACAACGAATCTACTGTTTCCTCTCGGTCTCTCGGTAAAAGTCGCCATGAACAAGATCAACAAAAACCATGGATGAACCAAAGTAGTTTTTGTCATGCGGGGATATCTGTTTAACGAAATATTTAACCGATAGTGACACAAGCTCAACTAACATTTAATAGCGTGGCAGCGTCACAAGATCTTCTGCTCTTATGCTTCTATTGCATCCTAAAATGTCATATCTAGCCTAAGAATTTTCTAAAGAGGCAAAAAAAATTTTAAAAAAAAATTTAAAATTTATATTTTTTCTTGATCCATTCCTCGAACCCCAAGAAATCTCTATATCCTTTCAAAGTACTCAGAGAAATGCCCTTTGTCACGAGCATAGTTCAGCAAAAAAGTTAAAATGTGGGTACTTTCACACACCTCCATTACACTATAGAACATTGTTGGCAGCACCTAGAGCTTGATTTGCCACGTTTTCTCAATGTATACATGCTGGTAATTGCCAAAACCCACTAAATTAAACTTTTCCTATTTTATTAATTAAACTTTTCCTATTTTATTTCCTCTTTTCTAGCAATGAAATATGTACATACTACTTGTTTGTTCGCTTTTGAAACACATCAGCTTAAGAGAGGCTTCTCCACATCGAACTCACTCTCTATGCCACCTCCATCTGCGTGCCGTTCTTTCCCTTTAGCCCAAAGCACAAAGTAGAGCCCAGTGAACATGAGGAACATACCCGCATAGCTGCAATGCAATATTGATTGAAGAATTAGTACTGCTGTTGGCACATGATTTGAGAAGAATAACGTTATTTATATATTTTTTGGGGATATTTTTGAAAGGATATTAAGTGTCCCTCAAATAATAGTTAAGAAAAAAGTTTGACCCATCCTTAACTAATGATAAAGGGACACTTTAGAGTGTCATTTTAAAAATATCTTACAAAATAAAAATAGTACAAATAATATTTCTTATTTGAAAAATCAATAGCTAGGAATCTTATCAAGGTACCTTCCAATATTAATGGAGATTCCTAAGGTAACCCCCGAGAAAATGACAGTGCAGACTGTGCCAATGGGGCTGAACACAGAGACCAGTACTGGCCCTCTCTTCTTAAGTGCCCAACCACTGAAGCTTATGCATATTCCATTCACTGCACCTGCCTGTGCATTTACAATTTGTGCCTTTGTTACCCCAGTTGCCATGTCAATTAGAATATAAATGAATTGCATACGTAAGGGCTCAAAGTTCAAACCCAAAAGTTAAGCCCCTTAAGAGCTGGATTATACTATTCACATGCTTAACTAAGAATCAAAGTATACCTATTTTCTAATGGTCAGAATAAATAAACATAAAGAGGTGAGTCTCGGCACTACAGTAAAATTGCTGACTTATGACCTAGAGGTTACATGTTACCCAACTAAGTGGAAGCCTCGAGCCTAGGCCACCTTTTTTATAAGAATAAATTAACATATGATCAATGGAAAAGAAATAGACTAGTCGAAATTACCAGAAGAGAATAGATAATCAGGTCTCCAACACTAAGCATTGGCCAACCAGTTTTGAATTTGTGATCTTCAAGTAATTGAACTGCTGCAGTCATGAACGAGCCGAAAAATGATGTTATTACGCACAAGGACATGGGTGCAGGAAAATCGCCTAGAGTAAAAGCCTGCAAGAACCACAATTTTTGTTTTGAGTAGTGAAATTTGATGCAACTCGTCTGTGCCTTCTTTCCTATTTGATTAAAAGTTACCTGCAGGACCATGGTGCCTGACAATATGAAGACTCCGGCCAAGAGATAGAGGCAACCCAATATTTTCTGTCTGTCAAACATAACATCTGGTGGTGGAGGTGATAAATTAATCGTTCCCTCTTTAGCAGGCACAGGAGTATAAATGCTTTGCATTATGCTCATTGTGAGAGCCCCTATGACACAGAGCAATGTGCCAATGATTTTTACTCTACTGTATGTGCAGCTTAAGTTGACTGTTTCCAACCTGCCTAGCATAAAAGTTTTCTTTAGCAAATGGAAATGCTTTATAAGTAATAATAATTTTTTTTTGGATTAAATTAATAATATTTTATACATAATAAAATCTTGCACCTTATTTTATATCATTAAGTTTATGAAATTAATTTTGATATACAGTTTTACACTAATATTCAATCATATGTATATATAAGATTTTTAAGATAATAGGTGTAAGCGTCAAACACTTTTACTATTATAATTAGACGTCTGTGTAAAATATTTTTATGTTGATAATTCATTAAAATTAAATTATAAATGTCTACATGTATTGGAACTTAATGTCTCTTAATATGTCCAAGTGCTTTTTTTTTTTTTTTCCCTTCCCTTAAATTGTGTGAATTTTATTGGGTACATAATAAGTGCCTCATTCTATGCAAGAAACCCTTTACCCCCTGGTGTTACCACATTGACCCTTAGGAAATGACTTGGAGAAATACTGAAATAATCAAGCCAATGTCAAAATAGATTAAATTACCGAAATGTCCATGCGATAATGAAGATAAGGCCTGGGGCAAGGTTTGGCATGGCAGTTCCCATTTCTGGCGAGGTTAGATTGATTCCTTTAAGCATCAAAGACTGGAAGGTCACCCTGCGTACCATGATAACAACAATCACGAGTAAGAAAATGGCAAACTAATTGGCATTTTATATATGTAAACATAGTAGAAATTAGAAACACAACAAAAAGAATAAATGAAAAAAATTGCAGACATCAGCACCACTAATAGATAGGATTATTAATGCAATAAATTGGATAAACGTTAACATTATGGATTGTTGTTTGATTACTAGTTTCTCTCTTTTCTACAAATAGCTATTAAGGGTGTGTTTGGTCTGGGGTTCCATGGATAAACTCCATATGTAAATAAATTATTGGCAACTGCAATTCAACTTATTAAGCAATAGAAAGGGGAGAAATACATTATAACCCACTTGGATGAAGTTTAGATAATCTGAAGAGGAGTGACAATTTGATTGGAAGTTATTGAAATAATTGCATTTTCCTCCAAATACATCTTTTGTGTTTTCTTTGACCATTTTCTATTTCCTTCCTGTTCACAGTAAGGAGTTAACTCTCTGGATTTGGATTCTTCCATTTTTGTTAAGAATGTTGATGGATCCATCATTACTTGTCCAGGGATCCACAAGTTTTAGACAAACAATCTGAGCGTTGTTACTCTTAAGTTCCTTAAAATAGCACGCATATTTCATTATAAAGGCATAAGCTAAGCCTTACTTTGAATAGGTGGATCAGCACAAATTAAGGGTGTAATTTTCTTGTTTAACCCAAGTAAGAGTCCTCGGAGAGATCCTAGGGATCAGATATTCCCTAAAATCCATGATAATGGATCCACCTTCAACAACTCCCTAAAATTAGTTTCTTATCCCGCTTCAACATTAGCAGGGCCCTCAATTTTCTTTCAGTACCTGGGATTCAAAAACCCAGCATCTAACTTATTTGGTAGATCGCCAAAAAAGTGATTGCATGGTGCACTGGTAAGACATCAAGATTCTACAAACTCAACAACAATTTCCAAGCCCGAATTTAAATGAAGAAAATGGAAATGAACTATAAGGTCATCTAATTTCATGATCTATCGTTCATCATATTTTAATTTTAAAACGCTTGAATGAAAACTTCACGAATCTTTTTTTTTTTCAAAAGAGAGAGAGAGAGAGAAAATTTAAATGACAAAGTAAATTAATAACATAGTTAAAGATTTTCTTACCCTCCAAACGAAAGCAACAGGAACCGTACAAGCAACTTGAAACTGAATTTCCTGGGCCATACGCTTCTGCAGCAGTTACATACCACCATGAAATTTATCTCCATGCAATCCCAAAACAGAACAGAGAAACCCAAAAATAATTTTAAAAAAAAAAACAGGTTAATTTAGAGGGGCAAAGAGTAATAGAAAAAGAAAAGGACCTTTCATAATAAAAAGCAACGGGGGTGAGAACAAGGAATGTAGCAATGGAAGTGAAAACAACGATGGTAAGAGAGTTGAGTCCCAAAGACATGAGATAACTCAGCAACACAGCATTCCCTGCGTAAACAAACTGCACCCCTATCAACCCTCCAATCGTTGCCACATCCTCCATCATTCCACCATGCATGATCCCCACCATCGTCATCTTTTCTTCCAACAAAACACACAAACCAAACTCTGATATATCAAAATGGCTCTTTAGGCCCTTGTCTGTGATCATCAAGAGAGGATATATTATTGCAACCTATCCTCTCTCTCCATTTCTTCTACTTTTTGTATCCCTCCTTTCAACACCCTTTATAGCATTTGTTGGTTACATAAAAAATAAAAAATAAAAAAAGAGGTTGTGGTTTATGTTTATATGTTGTAACTGCTATGTTCCACATTCATATGTGCCTTGTACAAAACCTGTGTTAGAACTGAGCTAACTTTCATGATGTGTCCACCACTCTTCCCCCGCTTCTTCGCTTGACAGGGCATCATTGTTGTTGTTGTCCCTATTCAAGATGTTGCCTGCATACCAAACCCCTTTCTCTTTTCTAATTTGACTTGCTTTATGTTCCCAGATGCATAAATAGTGGCACCTGGCTAACGTTGAAATGTATTTTCCTACATCTAAATCTAGATCTTTTCTTGAAAATAGAGAAAGGATTGTCCTTCTCATTTTGTCAAATTTAATTGCAGGATTGGAACTTTGCTTGTAGAATGAAAAAAGAAATAGGTTATATAGATATTTAATTATATATTATCACATCAGTAAAATTTTTTTACAGAAACACTCACTACTTGAATGGCAATGCAAATGAAATATTTTGATTAGATGACAGTGTAAAAAAATTTTATACTGTCAGTGCACTCCAATTAAACTTAAAAAAATAAGGAGTTGATTATTTTTGAATTAATAATTTTTATTATGTGTGAATATTATTAAATAATTTTAAAATAATTAATTTATTACTTTTTATTTTACAAACATCGTAATATATGTTCTTGGAAATATCATTTATTTATGAAATTTCATTTATTATTTTTTTTTCCCATCATCATAAAGGTAAAAAAGCCATGCAGGGTTTTTAATAAAAGTAAATTTTACATTAGTATGTTAAATATGTACACACATCAAATTAAGTTTATTTGGATCAAAAGTAATATTAAATTGTTTTTAAATTTCATATTTTGTATCAAAGTAATTTTTGAGATAGTATTAAATTGACTCTCAAAAGATAAGAATTCATTATATTAATCATTGTTGAAAACTGATTCAATGAAAATTTAAATTAACGACAGATAAAATATCATATCAAAAATATATTTATTTCTAAAAAATATCTCTATATGTATTAATGATTGATTTATGCGTTTAAATATTGTTTATTTAAAAATTTCTCCTCCGGATGACCAAGATAAATGTTTTATTTGTTTTACAATTATGTCAACAAAAGTCCTTTTCCTAAATTTCACCGTAATTCGACAAAGCATATTCTTTTTAAGTATAACCCACTATTAGTTTACGGGAAAGTGTAATGTCAGTGAATTATTATTTTTTATCAAAAGCATCTATTGCTAAAATGGTCCGCTAGCAAAAAATATTAAATTCGTTGATAAGAATGAGAGAAAAGAAAAGAATATAGCGCAACAAAAGAAGAGAAAAGGAAGAGAATTGCTATTGATCGAATTCTTTATACCATATATAGTTGCTAATAATTTTAAAATAAATTACTAAGAAGAGCAAAATAAAAAAAGTGATTACCAAATTCACTCGTATATATATCTTTTTAATTAATAATAAAAATTTAAATATGATAAAATCATCTAAAATTTTTAGATGTGAGAATGAGTTTAATTAGTATATATTGATTATGTAAAAAAAATTTATATTATTATTTAATTATATATTTGAGTTTGTAAAATTTTTAAAATAATAGATAATTGAATTAAATATTTTAAATAATATAATAATATATAATTAAATAACTGTATAAATTTTTTTCACGTTGATAATATATACAAATTAAATCATGAAAGAATTCACTCCCTTTCGACATACTTTTGTGGCGACTCATTTGTATTATTCAGGGAGCATTTCTCATTTTTCAAAGGAATCCAAACAAGAGGGCTCGGTGCAGCGGAATTTCATGCCGAACGACGACTGATTATTGTCTTTGGCATTTCGGAAGTATTAAAGCGGTTATGGTAAGCCTAGTTTGGTAGTGGTTTGGAAGGGATATCCTAATTTAAGAAAAATATAAACTAATTTTTTTAATTTAATAAATTAAAATTTTAAAGTATTTTTACTCTTAACTTTTAAAAAGTTAGGGATATTTTGAAGAATTCTCATAAAATATTTTTTAAAATTAATTTATATTTTTTAAAATTTTTAAAAAATAATATAACCTCATTCTATTTAATAATATTAAAAATATAAATTATTTTTTAGTATTTAAATTTATTATAATTATTTTAAATTTTAATAAAAAAATTTATTAATATTATTTTTATAATTTTTATTTATTAAAAATAATTTTTATATTATTTTATTAAATAATATTACTATAAATTTTTAAAAATAACTTTTAAAAACTCTAAAAGACTTAAAAATTCACAAAAATTACACCAATACCAAACTATAATCGTTTTCAATGGCCGATTGAATGCGCATTTACTTACTTTAAGAACGGTGGCAGCCGAATTAATTTGACAAATGTACACCATGCAGCCATGCGCTTTCGTCTTGCTGCCACCACAACAATTCCACACTAGCCTGCTCCCACACTAGTGTGGAAGTCCACAAGCTTCATGGTAATCGGAAATCTTCTAGTCTAATAGATGAGAATCATCGGTCCATTAAAAAAGGCTAATTACATGCAATTAAGTTCGCATTCCTATATCATTAGCTGGATTTCCTTTTATAAAAATATACTATTTTTATGCTTAGTTTTTTTTCCATACCTTTTATTTATTTTTCAATGATAAAAAGAGAGATGAAACTTGGTGCCTTTTAAATAGAAATGTACTTTTATTTTTTTATTCATAAAATTTTAGAAATTAAAAATAAAATGAAAATAATAGTTTTATAATTAATATTAAAAAAGAAATAAAAATAAAAATATATTTTTTTAAAACTAAACAAAAATCTTACTCTCTTTTCTTTTTCTCTTTTACATAAAAAGTATTAGGATAAGTTATTGTACTATGGTGACAAATTAGTTACAGCCTATGGTTGGTCATATTGATTAGTTTTGATTAGTTCAGAAAGTGAGAAACTGAATTCATTCAACTCAGATTAGAGGAAGGTAGGTCCGGGTATATACACAGAAGGGTTAAACTAACCCCTAACTAAACTAATCAAATCAAAACTAATCAATATGACTAACTATAGGCTGTAACTAATCTGTCACAATCGTACAATAATTTATCCTAATAAAAAATTTAAAAAAATAGTGTAAAATGTAAGTATAAAGCTGATATCTGTTGCTCCCCATAGCCAAACGCCAACCATTGAATGTATAAAAGTTTATATCTGCTCATAATACGCCATTATGTAAACATTTTATTTATTACATGAAATTAATTTTGATATATAATTGATGTAAAAAAATTTACATTATTATTTAATTATATTATATAAATATCTTTTGAGGTAACAATTGTAAAAATTAAATACTTTATTAGTGTAATAATACATAGTTAAATTATTGTATAAAAAGTATTTATACTAATCAAACACCAAAATTGAATTCTATATTATATAACACATCTAAAGTTAATAGCATATTTTTCAAAAAAGTTTAGGTGTCATCGTGTCTGTAAATCAAGTGAAACAGGTTTTTAGTAAGAGCACAAGATATTATTATTTGTCTGGTATATTTGCATTTGAATCTGAATCGTTTATAAGGCTAGTTTTTGTTTGATTATAAAAATACAAAGATTATGTAAACTCCCTAAAAAAGGTTATTTCTCTAATATTTGAACTGATGTACTCTTTCTAAAATTTTAAGGTGTGTTTGGCATGCTGTATTAAGCATGATAGAATAAGGTAATACAATATATTATGATCTTATCTATGGTTTGGTGCAGTCAACATATTATATAAACTTATCTATCAAATCTTCTTTATACATCAAAATGATGGATAACTTAATCCAACTTAGGGAGGCCGTATTAGGTCTGATTAGCTGTTAACATATAAGAGTTTTTTTACTTTTTTATTTTTAATATATTTTATTAAAAAATAATTATTAAATAAATAATAAAAACCATATAAATACAAAATTATTATTATTTAATAAAAAATTTAATAATAAATAAATATTTTTAAAAAATAGCAATTATAAAATAACTATTCACACTAATATAAAAATAGAAGAATAAAAATTTATTAATAAAATATATAAATAATATTTAATATAAATTTAATTATATATAATAAAAAATACAACCAAATATAAGAATATGATATTAGATTTGCTTGAATTTTAATTTATAAAAACTCCCTCTCTATTTCTCTCTCTCTCTCTCTCTCTCACACACACACACTCACTCATACTTTTTATATTATGAAAAAATATTAAAAATAAATAAATAATTTTTAATATAAAATTATATTTATATATAATAAAAAATAGATAAAATAATTATAATAAATATTTAAATAATTATATTAATTTTTAAATTTTAAATTTAATATTCAAAAATTATATTTATTATAATCTCTTTTTTTGATTATATTATATATAATAAAATATCTTATAGAGTGACATATTAAATATTATATAATATTAAATTTTTATCAAATCTTATACAATTAAATTTTATACTAACAATCTTTATTCTATCATATATTATATTATCAAACACGTCAAATAGGCCTTAAAATTGTACTGTTTGCCACTTCAATGGACTCTGTGAATTGTAAGTGGTAAAACAATTTTTGTCTGACACAATAAAAAAAACAGTTTTTGATTAAATACCTTCAGAAGCCTCTAACGAAACATAATAAAACTCAAAAAAACATTGAGATAAGTGAACATTCGCGAAGATCAAATCCATCATTTTCCTTGGATTTCCCCTATTCTTTCTAACTAAATTACTAAATATCAACTGAGCATTGGTAATGTGAATGACATGTTTCATGTTTTATTTAAAATCCCACATGTGGTTCGATTTTTCTTTTTGTCTAAACCACCAGCTGCTTTACATTTTTAAACTCTAGTTAAAAGAAAAATAATATTATATAACCAGAAGAAACTGTTAAAGGTTTTAAGAGAAAATAATGGTTGTAATTAAATATAATAAAATGACATAATTTACTTGTTTATCTAAAAATTAACTTTTGCATATCATATATTCACATTATTTTAATAAATAAATTTAGACAAAAATTCTAATTCTCTAACTTTTGAAAAAAAATAAACATAATTTATGACTTTACTCATTTTCTTTCTTTTTCAAATATTCTCACACCATATTAAATATTTTATCAAATTTACTTTATCAAATGTAAAGTCAAAGCTGGCCTACACTTTCGAATTTTATTTTACAAAAAAGGGGTAAAATGCAGAAACTATCTTGACGTTGGTTCAAAATGCACATAACTCCAATCTTTTTCTATTATTGCACTCCCCCCCATTAGAGTAAAGGAAGTTAACTTTGCTGTGATAACATTGATATGGATTAACCATGGTTAAAATTGAGATATATCCCAAAACTAACCCACCATCATATCTTACATTCTTGTGTATCCTCAAACTTACAAAGGGTATATTGGTTTTAATTTTTTAAAAAAGTGATTATTAAATTTAAATATTATATATAGTTGAAAATTAATTTTTTTTATAAATTATTCTTTTCAGTTTTTATAAAAAAATTAAAAATAATTATTTTTAATATTTTGATTATTTTTAAAAAATTATTTAAATAAATAAAAATTAATTTTTTTTATAAAAAAATCACAAACAAAAGCACCTAGATTTTATTACATTACTATTAAAATTTTGTTGTAGAGTATATGTAGAATTGGACAGAGAGAAATTGCCAAGGCCTAAGGGAAAGGGGGAAGGTAGATGGCATAGGGGGAAAGACCGAAGAGCAATAGCGATTGAACCCACGCTTCTCAGTAACAAACATTTGAATTGGCCAAACCTGCGTATCAGGCGGATAACACAACATATTATTCAAAAGAAACAGCGAGAAAAATAAAACAACCAACAAAAAAAAAAAATGACGCTTAGAATTGCCGGTGCAGGCGAGTACTAAGTAATGAAGGAAAATGACAAAATATTCGAATATATCAATTCCATGAAAAATGACGAAAGAATAAAGTCATATCAATGGCTAAAAAATGAGAAGGCAACTGAAATTGTTGAAAATACCTTCTTATTTTTCATTTTACAACTACGCTCAATTCAGAGGATCCTACCTCTTTTCAAAGAATAGTCTCAAAGGAAAGGAAAGAAGAACTCACCTTTTAATTTCTAACTTTTTAGTATATCTTGGATAAATTTGATTAATAAAGTATTAGATAAGCTTCTAAATTGGTCCCTTGAACATTACTATGCCTCAACATTAGTCATTCAAATATTTTTATCTCCGAATAAGACTTAATAAGTTTGATTACGGTTCTGTAAATCAGAGGAGGGTGAATAGTCAAACCAATATTTTTAAATGATGGAATATGTTACCAGCCATTCGGAATTTTTTAACGTATCATTAATCATTTAAATTATTTTAACTATAATACTGCTCATTAAAAATCTTTTAACGATATTATAGTATCAAATATTTCACAGAATCATTTGATGGGTTAAATAGTTGGATCTTCTACACCTTTAGATTCCCATTAAGAATAACCGCAACAAACACCGAATTGCACGCAATAGTTTCTACCGCGGATCAATTAATGCTTACAATCCCTTGTGACTTGCAGCGCTACTGTCCATTCACTTTGATCCTCCAGACCAAAGGCAACTGAAGCGAACACAGGTTCTAACTCTCTAAATCACAAGCTATAGGTGACAATAAAGAATGCACCACATTTTAGTTTGAAAATCGTAACTACGTTAACAAAGAAAGAAAAAGATAGTAACTACACATTGCAATCGTGTATTAACATGACAAGTCCATTTCAAAAATATACTTAATATCCAGCGAGCATTTATGGGCACTAAATATACTTGACCATGATTTCTTGATGAACCTCTTTTATGATATATAAGATTTGGAGAAATCGCCTACAAAGCATTTAACATGCCTACCTATAAAATGGAGGTATGCATAGACAGACTTAGCTCTAATTATGCATACGAATGAATCGAATATATATAATCAGGGCGAGTAACTTTTATTCAGCAAAAAATCATTTTCTCACCCTGAAAGAATTACGGTGAGTATAGCCGCTTTCTGGGTATTGACATAACAGAACTACAAAATCCAACCTTACAGACGTAAAAAAAGGATTTCTTCAGTCTCACTTCTAGCAAGCAGGTCACCTTGGAACTGATAGACCAAGCTCTAAAACAAATAAAAACAAAGGCTCAATTAGTAACATGGTTGAGTAAAACCCCCCGAGGAAAAATAAATAAATAAATAATCAAAGATCCAAAGAGTGAAGAACATCAACTTTAAACAAGATAAATTCCAATGGCATCTCAAAATTATAAGCTCCGTACATATGGCATTTGTACAATTTGCTTTAAAAACACATGCTTAAACAAAAATTATGAAACGGCTATTGTCTATGGTTCTCCAAACTCTTCAGAAAGCAAAGACAAAAGATCCCACCTTAAGAACAGCATGCATGTCTCACGTCCCATCAATTCCATCTGGCGAAAGTAGCAGTTATGTTAACTAATAATATTATACTTATTTACTATAAAAGGATCATCCGATATATTATAAATTTTAAGGCAAATGTTGGTTGGTTGTCATAACAGTCCTTGATTACCTATTCAACTTTCAACACCCAGTGCACTCCTAACTTCAATTTCCTTAAATACCACTGCAAGGCTTTTCCTTTGTATTTCCTAATGTATACCACAACCGTTGGTGGAAAGTATAAATCATTGTTAATACAGAAAACGTGTTAATCCAGTATACTCGGCCCGCCCCAACCATCTTGTTGCATAATTATTTTATAAATTTGAAGCATTTTTTTTTATAAAACTACATTTATGTTATTTTTTACAAGGTAGGTAAAGATAGGTAACTAAGAGTCCGTTTGGATAAGCTTTTAAAAAAAAAAAAGCTTTTTTCTCTAAACTTTTTTTAGTAGAGCTTTAATTTTTAGAAAAAATTATTTTGCATTTGGATAGACATATAAAAAGTACTTTTAATTATTAAAAGTACTTATAAATCTATTTGGATACAAAAGAACAAAAGTACTTCTTTTATAGCCAAATTACAAAAAAACATTTAAAAAGAGGAAAGAGAAGTAAGGTTTGATAAGGAATTAAAAAAGAAGGATATGTATTGTAATTTTAATTAAAGATAAAGGATACTTTTGGAAGATAATTTTATTAAAAACCACTTTTGTTTCTATTTTTTTTAAAACCTTGGTATTCTTAGCTTTTAAAAAAGGTGATAAATTGACTTTTTTTAATTAAAGCACTTTTTTTAAAAGTTGTACCCAAACAACTATATAAACTTATAAAAGTACTTTTTTGAAAAAAATAAGTACTTTTTTCTTGAAAAAAGCCAATCCAAACGGGCTTTAAGTCTAATTGAACTTGCTAGAAAGAGCTTTATATAATATTGCTATCCAAAGAAAGCTTATGGGACTCCGAGCTCACCCATCATACCAGAATAATTATGCTGAAAAAATGGATGGAAGAAACACGTTGACTAATGCAGCCAAACGTCAAACCAAAACAGATCACTAAAATTGCCTCATCTAATGTTTCAATAGTTCATCACGCTTGCTACTTGTAAACCAGGAAACACAGCAAAGGTTTGGGATTTTCTAAACGAAATCACCGACCACTTTCAAAGAACAATTGATTACAATAACGAGTACAACATTTCTTAAAACCTTAGCAAGGATACATCAAGAGAAGGAAAGAGAAAGAAACAAAAATTGTCAATGACTCAACACATGATGCATAAATTAACTTCACCAATTTCATTTCTCTTCTTTACCTCCTCATTTCATTTCCCAAACAAAAGAAAAGAGAATGCCATTATTCCACTAAAAATCCGTTCTGAGACTTCATATAACAGTGAAAATGCCAGTATAACTTTTTTAAGATAACAAAAAAGCTAGCTCTATCCTACTATTGCTGGAGATTATTAAATGTTAAAAGAGCACTCAATTTTTTCATACTTGATAATGAAGCAGCAGGCCATAATTGGCTGGTCCCGCAAATTCCCAATTAACTATGTGCCTGCAGGAACCAAATTTTACAGTTAGTTGATAGCAGCACATTCACTTTGTACTCTTGGCCTTCCAATTGTTTCATCCACATAACCCACCTATCCAACCGACAATGCCCCCCATTCTATAAACTAGAGGCACAACTAGACCATACGAGGCTGTCCAAAACACACTTAAATGTTTGAGATAGTCTTGAGGACGCACAATATATGTTGAGATTGTGCTATAAACCAATAAGAGTACCAACGGTTTGAGAAAGTCTATATGGTGAAAGATGCCAAATTTCAAAATGCTAAAGCCCAATGTAATTTTCCATTAACTCAGTGAACAAAGTACCGAATTTGCCTAAGCATTCTCTTAAGTGTTCTCCATACCCTTTTTCTTTTTTTTTTTTTTTTAACGCGTTCTAAGTAACCACTATTAACTCATCACTCACCTGTATCACAAAGAGGCTTAAAGTTCCACAGATTTAACACAAAGCAGTACTTGCATTAAGGTAAAAAAAATACCAACGCATTTACCCCTTTAATTAAACAAACCGTTTGGGAAATCACAACTGCAACGTCTATAATTGATTTTTTTTTTCCACTTCAAAAGCTTAATGTATGTTTGCATTAGCTTGTTTTACATTTGAAACAACGTATATTTAAAAAAACGATTTTTCCCTAAAATTTTATCTAATCCAACATCCAAACATGTTACTCAGTGCAATGCAAACGTGGCAGCACATTACAAAAAAAGAAAAGGAAAACCCATAGGAAAACTTCAATCTAAGAAGCAAGGAAGCTAGCAACTCACAGTTGGTGAAGAATTTTTTGGAAAAAGAAAGTATTAGAGGCCGGGAGAGGTGCAGCAGAGAGTACCCTGAGATAGCGCTCGGCAGCTCCTCGACGTTGTGCTCAGGCATGACGTCATCCTCGCCGCCGCGACCGCGCTGTGCAGCGGCAGCATCGACTGCACGCATCTCACTTCCGGCGCAACCCTGCAACGGACCCACCCCACCACATTGGACCAATCAAAATCGAAACTTTTAAGGGTTATTTGCGTTTGGGAACGTAGAATTAACGTCATAGGAAAACCTGGTTAAGAAGGATCGGCGAAGCGGAGAAGAGGTGGCGGTGGTGGCTGGTTTGGGGAAAGATGAAGAGCGAATGGTGGATTTGATGGCCGATTTTATGGACGAAATCGAAGCTCTTTGCGCGACTCTGCTGTACGCTGAAGCCATTGACGAACCAGACCGGAGGAGTAACTGCTACAGCGCAATGGAAAGGGGTTTAGGGTTTTGCGCATTGCTTGATAGCGTTTTCTTTCTTTCAAAATGGAACGTGTCGGGTAGGGTCGGGTCGGGTCGAGTGGATTATTGGTCTTTCTATTGGACTAGGCCTGTCCTGTTCTTGTTGGATCTGAGTGTAGTTTTCACCTCTCCTACCCTGTTTGCTTTCGGGTTATTTTTTTTTATTTTCGGTTAACATAGTTCACATCTTTTGAAAAATTTGGTTTGTGTGACGGTTGAGGCATGAGGCAAGTGATAAATAACATGCTCGGTACCAACAAAGTTCGTATTTAGTGGAAGGAGTTAGATCTTTTATAGGTTATATTATTTATATATATCTAAAATTTCAACATCTTCTCTTAATTTTTTATCTCTTTATCAATTATTTCACTAATTTTATTTTTTTTATAATTTTTTTTCTTTCTATCTTTAGGTGTTTAAAGTATTTTATCTACTCCGATGATATAAAAAATATATTTTTTTCTAATTTCTTGTATTTCTATAGATCCTAATTGATTATTTTTTCTTCATAACTTTTCGTACACAAATTTTTCTTACCCAATAACGAGCAGTTGAATATTAAATATAAACACCCCTTTTTAACTAAAATTCGAATTGGGGTCGTCACATTCGAGGGATTAGCCCTTTTTGCCAGATCCAACACTCATTAATTATATCATACACTATAAACAATCTTTTCAACCTTTTTTTCGGCGGTAATTAGTCCCGCAGACCTCCGAATATTTCATCCTCTTCCTTTACTAGTTGAGCAGATAGAAATCCGACAGCCGCCGAATTAATGCAAGTGAGTGATTGAAAGTGTGGGTTGCCCATATTTTTATGGAGATGACAAAGTACAGAAATGCATCAAGATTCAAACAAGCTAGTTGGCTCCTTAGCTTAGTAGTCAGTGACCTATTTTACATTACAATTCACGCAAAGTACATTAATTAATTATTAAATTCCTTTAATTGGCAATATCTTCGATTTGGACTGAAAGATAATAGGCTCATATGTTGTTTCTTTTGACGATGACGGGGTTGAGTGGTTAGAAGAAATGGAATGGAGAATATAGTATAAAGAATGGAATAGCACTTTGCGGTTGGTCACTAATTGTGAACAATGAAGAAATATGGGTCCCCTGCGTGATGCTGGCTAACCTCTTGATAATCATCATAAAGGCGATAATGACTTATAAAGTAGGAAAGTAAAGTAAGAGATTAATGTAACAATACATCCAAAAAAAAAAAAAAAAGAGAGATTGATGTAACAAGTTTATGGGCAAGCTATATTGAAAGTACAACTGCACAGATGACCTTGGGGTTTCGATCATAAAAAGCTTGTTACCGAAGGAAACAGAGCACGTCAAGCTTATGAGTGCGGGTTGGAAATACTAATAATTTATTTTTTAAACTCGAGATAATATTTGTAAAGATATTTTAAGGGCTAAGAAATACTAGTAATCTTTTTTTTTTTTTTTATTTGGAAAAAGTGAGGCATTGAGTAGTTGGCTTAGCGCCTCGCGGTTGGTCTGTGAGTTATTCCACGTAGGAATGGCAAAAATAATCTACTAAAGCAGGTATATGTGATCGGGATGAGTTAGTCACCGAAAGGGTGGGGATAAAATTTTTATTTATTAAATTAGATGGAGGTAAGAGATGAGTTTCTCATTTTATAGGGATCTGTTGAATCTCTCTCTCTATATATATAGGAAGAGAGAGAGAGAGGGGCTAAATTTTTTATCAAAATTAAATTTATAATAATTGATTAACCCCAGCTGTTAGCCTCCCTTTTTCGTCCTCATTAACTTAAGTGATGATATTTTATATTTTATTAACACAAGTTCAATTCGATATGAAATTCAGAAAGTACTTACAAAATACTTACGAAATTGACTATTAATAATGTCCTCGTATGAACAACAGAATTAATCGTGCCAATACTTATTGGCGCTTTCCTTTTATTTTCATTAACACCAAAAGATAACTAATAAAAACCAGATTATCGCATTACTTCTTCCCCAACTCACATTCACCTCTATTTCCATCCTAATCAGAAACTAATCCACGCCAACCCAAAATTAGAACAATAAACACATTTTCATTTCGGGTAAAAGGAGTTTTTCAAAATTCTGAGTCCCAGAGTCTCCTCCTCCACCCACACACCACCAGACTCACTCACTGACACATTCCTTCCCAATACACACAGTGATTCTCATTAACATAACAATAAAAAAAATTCCTAAAAACCCTAAAGTAAAGGGTTCCTGATCCTCCTCGAAATCTGGGGTACCCTCCTGCATTTCCACATTGCTTATCTCTATCTAAAAATCGAACCTTTACTATCTCTAATCACAAAAACAACCCCTTCACCGCACTTCCTCAACCCCCCCCCCCCAAACCAAAAAAAATTGGGGTTTCATTTCACAGTTTGAAATGAATTGAATTGATGGTTCGTATTTGTGACCCGAAATCCGAATCCGAATGGGTGTGGCCAAAGGTTGGAGCTTGAGGAGCTTCTTGTGTTCCAACTTGCCTCAGTTTTTGCAGCACCCCAATAATGGGTACAACCACAAGCACGTGTGTTGGAGATCCAGCACGGTCAAGCCCACATCGTGGTCCGTGGTTTGCGGGTTGATGCTGTTCGGGTTGGGTCTAATATCCCTCTTAACGGGTCACATGGCATCTCATCTTGAATGGTACTCCCAACGATTTGTCCACCGCACTTTCCACTCCACGCAGGTTCATAAATCATCTTTCTATCACATGCATTGCATTACTGTTTTTTTTTTTTTTTTTTTTTTTGTTATTGTTGTTGTTTTATTGTTGCCAATATTGTGGTCTCAACTTTTATTTGATGATTAGTTTGGTGGTGATTTTTGTGTGTGTTGCTGGAATGGTGGAGTGTAATTTGATGTGATTGAATGTTTTTGTAGGATGGAAGTGACCGTGCGCCAATTGATATTTGGGAATCACAGTATTCTAGATACTACTATGGATGCAAAGAGAGGGGCCGAAGTTTTGCTCGTGAGTTCACTTTCTGACACTCTGTGTGTCTTGTTTGATTGTTGACAACAACACCCCATTTTATTGTTATGAATAATAATACAGTTTTTTCTTTTTGTCCTTTTTCCCCCTGTTTGGGGTGTCAATGTTGCTGTATCTAGCCTTTTCTTTTTTTCGAAATTCCTGTATAATTCGGAGTGTGAATCTTTTTATGTGTTGTGCTGCTATATGATTTTTATGAGCAAATGCTAATTTTGGAAATTTTCTGTCTATATCAAGTGAAAGTGAGAGGGGTGTTTTCCTTTAATATTTTTGATGTGTTTTGTACACATTCACGTTAATGTATATAAGTATAGAAGCTAGACTGCTGCAATCCGGGTTGTAGGAGGTTTGCTATATTATGCCTGATGTGACTAGTGAACAAATTGAACAAATTGATGGGTTCCATTTTATATTTTGTTTTACTTCTTGACAAATGTGTTTTAAGATTGTGCTGATCTATAAACTAACTTTTCCACATGTCACTTTCTATCTTATTTTGGTAACCGGAAAATACAGCTGCTGTACCTGAGCGCATGTCAAATGGCTACTTGCTTATTGCAACAAGTGGAGGACTGAACCAACAAAGAACTGGGGTAAGTAGGACAAAGCTTTATGGTATGTAATGTCATCATTGGTAGATTGCAAGAATCTTCTATAAGATCTGCTGGTCACTGGTTTAATGATCATTTATTACACCTTTGTGCATGGACAAGGACTAGTGCATTTGGTGGTCCTACCCATGAAAAAGATAATAACAATTTTCTGATAGATAGTTGGTTCTATTTCATTTGTTTACAGAGAATGTGAGGCTTGGTTAGGTTCTCTTTTGTAGTCATGCAGATAATTTTTCTGCTTCTTTTTTCAAATCAGAAGTTAATAAATTCCTTATGTGGAAATGCCAATCATGTTCCTGCCCCAGATAACGGATGCTGTTGTTGTTGCACGAATTCTTAATGCTACCTTAGTTGTACCTGAACTGGATCATCATTCGTTTTGGAAGGATGACAGGTAATCTGATTATCCTATGAAACATTCATTATTTCATTACTCAGACTATAGTTGAATAGAATCAAGTTAACAGTTGTTCATTTAATAAAAACATTTCTGTTTGAACACAGTGACTTCAACAATATTTTTGATGTTAATTGGTTCATTACTTATCTCGCAAAAGATATTACCATTGTTAAAAGAGTTCCTGATAAGGTCATGCGGTCAATGGAGAAACCTCCATATACAATGCGTGTCCCGAGAAAATCAGAACCTGAATATTATCTTGATCAAGTTTTGCCAATACTCTTGAGACGATGGGTAAGGTCACTTATTATGATTGATACATTTTTTTAATTTCTTAATTATTTCACTTGGTAGTGTTTTGGTTCTGTAAGTGATCATCATGAAAATACATTAACAGTTAGTTAATGTAAGTTTGGATGATTCCCTTGTGAATTCAGCTACGGTGGTAGCTGACTCTTGGAAGATTCTGCAGGTTGTGCAATTGACAAAGTTTGACTTTAGACTGGCAAATGACCTTGATGATGAGCTACAAAGATTACGTTGCCGTGTTAATTATCACGCTTTGAGATTTACAAAACCTATACGACAACTTGGTCAAAAACTTGTTATGAGAATGCGAAAGATGGCAAACCATTTTATAGCCATCCATTTGAGGTTTGTTCAATGAACCTGATGCATAAAGTTTGAATTCAACTTCCATCCAAAGCAAAGTGGTGTGGGTTGGCTGTGCAATCACTTAATTTTCATAGATCTGAGAACTGTTCTTCTATCCTTTGCTCTCTCACGCTTACTCTGTTAGTCACATATACGGTGTCTATATATTATCTTTTCTTGTCCTTTTTAATCTTTAGGCTCATCCCAATATGTTTGATTGCTTTACCCTTTTTCACAACTCCTTGCATTCTGAAGTTGATAGTAATTATTTGAACAATTGCAAAATGTCAAATTTCCAACGCAACTTGATAATAGCAATATGGCAGGTTTGAGCCAGATATGCTGGCATTTTCAGGTTGTTATTTTGGTGGGGGTGAAAAAGAAAGACAAGAGCTTGGTGAAATCAGAAAAAGGTGGACAACATTGCCTGTAAGACTGCAATCCTTTGACTTCTAATGATAAAAAATCTTATCATTTTGACCGGTAGGATGATGAGTTGATGACACTTTTTCATTCTTGTCATCCATGTGCTGAAGTCTCTTAAGGAGTTAAAACTAGTTATTTCTTTACTGGTATCAAATGGATGAGCAATATATTACCTCATGTGATAATACAGGATTTGAGCCCTGATGGAGAGCGAAAGCGTGGGAAATGTCCTCTTACTCCTCACGAGGTGGGGTTGATGCTACGAGCACTTGGTTTTACAAATGACACATACTTGTATGTTGCATCAGGAGAAATATATGGTGGGGATGAGACCATGCAGCCTCTCAAAGATCTTTTCCCCAACATCTATACAAAGGAGATGCTTGCTGGGGAAGAGCTGAAACCTTTTCTTCCATTCTCCTCCCGCCTTGCTGCTATTGACTACATTGTTTGTGATGAAAGCAATGTATTTGTCACTAACAACAATGGCAACATGGCCAAGATTCTTGCTGGCCGAAGGTAACTATATATAAATTTTAAACTCACATTGATTTTGTGCTTTTCTTCTTTATTTTAAAAAATAATACAAATACCAATTTATGGAGGAATAAACATACCTTGTAATTGAATAGCTAGAGTCATAATTAAGAATATTCTCTTATGCAATGGGGGTATTATGTTTCATTTTTTATATGCAAATTAGGTTGAAGAACTGTGTGATTTTGCTTGGATTTAAGAAAGCTTTGTGTAATTTACTCTGTTCTAATTCACTTGCAGTCTTGTAGGTAAATACAGGATAAATTATACTACAAGGCTTCACTTGTGCCATGAACTTAAAAAATTTCGGAAAGAATTAATAAGAATAAACAGAGCTAGGATATAGATTGGGTTAAACTGGTCGGGGCTTATATTAGTCTTCACTCTTCAAATGTCAGTAGGATCTATTTTTCTTCTTCCACACCCTTTTCTTCTGTTGATTATTCTACAAGTCTTCTAATATGTAAGATCTCATCTCTTGTGCAATGTTGGAAAACAGTTGTTGTATTTTTTTTTAAAAAAAAGTTGGAGAACAGTGATTTTGTGGTAGGCACAACACTGCATATTTGTTGTCATTTGCGGTCAGTTTGGTTTGGGATTAAAAATGGGGGAGAAAATTTCAAGGATTATATTTTCGTGTAATTTTACTCAAAAATCTAATTAATGAAATTTTCATCTCCAATCTTTACCCAATACCAAACTAACCCTTGTAGTTTTTCCAGGGGTAGAGCACATATGATAAAGCTCCTAGGAAATCCAAGGTTTTATAATATAGACGATGAAGTTCTTATACCATAATTTTTGCAAGATTATTAATGCATGTGCCATTTATAAATGATCATTCTGAGTCTGGTGTAGACCATAGACGTATTCACTTTCCTAAAATTGGCTAAGCATGTTGGAAAGGCAAATCTTAAATGGCATAGATGCTGGAATAGGTGGGGTGACATTTTAGCTGATACTTGTATGATTTAAACTAGCATTATTATTCTATCATTTAAGCTGTACTTAATATTCTAGTACTAATCTTCAATCAAATTTGTTTTGTGTTAGTAATCTAGGAGATTTCAATTTGTCAATTTACCATTATATGAGAGGGTCCTAATCTTGAAACCTTTGAAAAATACCATTGAGTTGATCAGAGTTTTCTTTTGTTAAACCAAGTGTTGTCCAGTGAGAAGTATTCCTTTTTTTCCAGGAGCATTTCGTTGGTCCTTGGTCCCCCATTTTTAAACAAAAATAAACATTTGATGCTGTAATATACGCTTTTACATCAGTCTCCGTTTAGTTAATTATCCCTCCCTTCTTTTGTGATCCTCTTGTTTTCAGTAAATGAGGATGGTGGTAGGAGCTTGATGAGTATATCAACCTTCTTGCTGATTTCATTTTGTGCATAACAGGAGGTATATGGGTCACAAAAGAACTATTAGACCAAATGCCAAGAAGCTTAGCGCGCTGTTCATGGAAAGGCATCAGATGGACTGGGATACCTTTGCCACAAAGGTTAAGGCATGCCAAAGAGGATTCATGGGAGAGCCAGATGAGATGAGACCTGGACGAGGAGAGTTTCATGAATACCCCAGTACTTGTATATGTGAGAAACCATTTATTGATCAAGCACTTAGTGAAGATGTATTCCGTCCTCCTAAACATGCAGCTGAAAACCTGACAGTGAAAGTAGAGTCCACATTGAATGGAGGAAACGAAGAGAGCTTTCTTCTACCAAAGCAAAGTGGGAGAAGGGCCAGAAGGTGGTAGAGATGAGTAAACTTGTTAATAGCATCACTGTCAATTGAAATGCTCTGCGGTGAAGCGTCCACTTTTGCAATTGATATGGGAATTATCAAGTTGGTGCTAAGTTTTTACGGCCATGATGGAAATCCAGATCATTCATGTTGTGTATGGCTCAATTTAGATATACGTGTAGAGGGTAAAAGACACCAAAATGTGTGGCAAATGTACCCTATACATCAAAATGTGTTGCAAATGTTTATATATATGCTTGGTGTAGTATATGTAATCTTTTCTATAGGTAGTTTGTTGCGACAAAATTGTGTCCTGATTCTTTCTGACTAATTTATTTCTATCTTGCCTTAGCCATTGTCCCTGGGCATCACCCAGAATTTAAAATTCTTGGAGTTTCCTTTAAAGTATAACAACGGGAAGAATAAGCGATAAATAAAAATTACATTCATATGTTACTTGATTCATCTATCATATAACTTGCTTGCAATCGATCAATTCTTCAATTCTTCGTAATTTCTACTTTTTGACTTAGTTTAACTTGAAATGAACTCCAACAAAAATTCAGCCGTTTATTTTATTTACAACTTTTGTCACCATAGCTTACTACAGAGACGTGAGACTAAGAAAATGAGAGTGGAACGGGTGTTAAGAGGTACAAGTCGATACCCAAATACGTTACCATTTGATCATAACAGAGCCTCTACAATCCGTCAACATTGATAAATTCCAGATACAGCCTACATTGCATGAGACCTAGATGTGTCAAATCATATTGTAAATAAGATTAAATCAATATGAACATCTACTAGACTAGTCTGCCTAAACCCGAGGAAGCAAGAATTTCCATTCCTATGTTCCCTATTATACACATTTATGCTGAGTGTGCCCTTCATCCAATGACAGTTGGTCTTTGAACTGAACGGCATATCATTGTAACTCCTCCATTCAACCCTGGTTATTGCCTATTACACTCGACCAATAAGTTGAAATGTAAAATGAACTCAGCAACAGAAGCAGGTGACTTACTGAAAGTAGAATTATAGATGAAGATTCTCACCCCTACGATTCTGGTTCTTGTGACCCTTTTCATGTGAACTAGAAGGAATCTTAGAGACAATTAAAGAGCTTTGCAATCCTTCTAATAGCTGCCACGCCAGAGTCAATCGCATTAGGCTCAACAAAAGGAAAAGAAATATATATATATACATAATGAGTCCTTTTTCCTTAGAAAAAGATAAAAAGAATGTTACTAAATGCACCCAAGAACAATCACATTCAATTCTAAAAAAGGCACATAGACTTACTCTTGATGTTGGCTGGATCCTGCGATTGGATCGTCGAGGCTCAATGACCCCAGATGTAGACTTCACCTGATTTTGATTAGAAGCCTTTTCCGCCTCCACCTTACGCAACTTTCCACCAGCAGGTGCAAGTTTTCCTTTACTTGCCCTTGTTGCCGATGTCTTTTTAGTGGGATGAGAATCAGTTGAAGTTGCAAGTGAAGAAAATAAGATAGGTCCCCCTCCAGCACCAGTGGTTCCGGAATAGGATGCACTCCCCACCTGCTTTTCACTCTCAGAGGCATTCTTCAACTGACTTGAAGAATCCTTGATCCTTTCTGTACGACTTGTCAGATCATTGGTATGAGAGGTTGATAATGAGTTTTCTTTCGGTGGGATCACTCTGCCCAAAACACTATGCGCCTTTATAGACTTGAAGGTCTTGGGTTTGGGGTCAACTCCTAGTTTCTCCTTCGTATCATTTTTGGAACTATTTTTCCAACCACGTGATCCTGAACCTTGCGGTATCAAGAAATTTGCAAGCTTTACAGAATCATTTCCATCATTACTCTTGTTTGTCCCATCTGCAACATAATGCTTGCTTACTTCCATAAATTTTCTTTTCTTTCCAGGTTTAGGAACACCAAAAATCACTCTCGATCCTTCTTTTTGAAGACCAGTCCTCACCATTGTGAGTGTATCAGGCTTATTTTCATTCTTGCTGTTCTTACCAATATTAAACAGTTTATCATTTTCAGTCAAATTAAGTAACCTCAACTCGCCAGGGTTCACCAGATCCACAGCATCAATACCTTTTGACAACTTGTCTTTCCCTTTAACCTCCACGGCAGGACTACCCAGCTTAGGTCGTTTTTCATGTGGTGTATCGCCCTGCATGCAAAATGTGAAACTCAGCACAGACAGGCATCAAGTTAAAATATCAGAAGAACCTGCAAATGAAGTACCTTACGAGTAGAACCATTATTTGCTCCCGCCTTGGGAGACTCAATCCATTTCCCATCCTTCCAAATAAGAGATGGACGAAGATGCCAAGCTCTGACAACTGACATTTCTCCACTAGCTGCAGAAAACCAATTTGATTATGTATTTCCAAGAAGCAGACACTAGTAAGCACACACTGAAGTTTAATGTACACACCTGGAAAGTGAACAGTTAATGTTTCATCTTTCTTGTTCTTATCTGTGATAACTCCTTCCTGCCAGCTGATAACAAATACTACCAACTGTGAGATAACTGCAACAGAAGAATATGTATATTGCAAAGAACATAAAACTATATAATAAAAGGAAATACACATTACAAGTGCCGCAGCATAATGAAATTGGACTAGGAAAAATAATGCCGCAAAACCAAGCAATGAGAAGACATCACTGATTGGCCAAGCTTTGCAGCTATTTCGTGCAAGAAAAAGCAAATATCAGGAGAAGTTGAATCTACAAAACATTTTTGTGTGTACACTTCTGAGAATGAGGGGATACTTGGTATCAAAGCTTCAAAGGTCATAAAATAGGACAATCATTCATGCCACATAATGAATCCTATCAGTGTAATAAAAATTTATTTATTCCTTTCCTCAATTTTCTTGATCCACATCTGAACTATAAAAAAATAAAAAGAAAAAAAGTTCTCATATTGAAAATCAAAACATTCTGCACTAGAAACACTGAATATAATAAAAAAATTGTTATTTCATCTGGATGGAGTTTTTTTTTTTTTTAAAAAAAAAAAAAAGGCCGGAATCAAACCAATTCCACTGCATCTGATGGATTAGTGCCAAACTAATAGAAATCTTTAGATGAATGCACTAAAAAGTGTACCAGAAAATACCCCTTCAAACACAGTATATCAGTATATAAATATATAAAAACGTCAGTTTATATCTCCTTATCGTCCCTTGAAAACTGTAGATAATACAATATACCTTTCTTGTATCCGTGCTTCAATCCTATCCCCAACAGACCACATATGGTCTAACATAGTTGATCTTCGTCTCTTCCTTGTTCCTTCATTATGCAAGCCAGTTAGAGGACGGGCGGTTCGTATTCTAGGGGGTTTGTCTTCTTCACCTTCAAGTGAAACCCATTCCTTCAAAGGCCCTGTACCTGACAAATAGCAAACCTTTTTCTTATTCCCAATGAAAGAATACACACTGCAATACATATTTGTATAATTTCTTCAATCGAAATGATTAGCAATTCATTCTAGCATCCAAGATGCATAAACATAAAAGACAAGATGAACATCATATAAACACAATTTTATGCTTTTTCATACCCAAAATGCCAAACTTAGTCTCAAAGCCTCACTTAGGAATTGATGTATATACCTACGACAAGCACATTCAGAAAAATAACAGAAATAGTAATATGATTTTATCTAATAGCATTTATTCCAATGTTCTCTTCTAGAGGCATAATGTACACACAATGAGCCCAAATCCATTGGCTCTTACACAGCAGGTCTAAAATAGGAAAACAGGGAAGTGTAGATTTTCTTGCTGATCAAGCTGTTAATGAGATTAAGATATTTCATTCTCATCAAGGAACAGGCGTGCAAAAGCTTGACCAACCTTCATCAGCTACAAGCACACTGTAGCACACATAAGCTTTACCATCCTTCAAACTCAATACATCGGCTGTGAACCACGCTGCTTTAAATCTGTCTCCATCTTTGAAAACCTGATACATACGATTGCTTCAGTTAGCTAGGAAAGAATCTAATTTAATAGTAACACATTACTTTTCAAAATTGTAAAGAATGAATGTAATTTGAATTAAAAACTAGGACTTAATCATCACCTCACCAAAGTTGTTATAACAACAATAACAGCCCATGGGCATCGCTCAGATGCTACTTTAATTAAATCAACTGAAAAAAGCAAATAATGAATGAAACAACCTCTACAAGTGAGCCCTCCTTGATGTTATTTTCTTCCAGATTTTCAGATCCATTACCAACAGTGAAAGAAGCCTGTATTTCAGTCCCAGATTCAGAGAGCAGATCAATGGGATTGCTTAGATTAGAAACCTTATGGCCCTTTGGTCCTTTTGAACTCTTTTCGTTGGTGTTAGTAGAAGTGGAGATGCCATCAATGGACTTCTCACTTGCAGCAACTAGCTCCCCCATTTCATCTGATGAAATATCTCTGTTACATGTATGAGAAGTTTCTGGTCTTTCTCCATTGTTGTCAACATTCACCTGACCACTGCTCATATCATTCAATAATCCAACTTGCAGTGTAGACTCTTGGCTTGCTTTCCAACAACCCTCCGGCCTGGCTTCTACTAAGTTGCTTAATGGCAAAGGATCACCCATAGTTACAATTTTTCCAGCCTGTGACACAGCTTCTGCTGCCAGCTCAGCAGCCTTCACAATAGCATCCATATTCTCAGCCTGTTTTCTGGCAGCTGAAGCAGCTTCCACTTTCCTTCTGGCAGCCTCCTTTGCAGCAACAATAACAGAAGCAGAGCTATTTGTTCCATTACCACCCTTCAAGATGGAAGCAGGGGTTGCTTTTCCCAGGTTACTCAAACCCTCAGAAATAGAAATTTGGCCAGAATTCTCAAAACCGGATACAACCAATGCTTCATCAGCCATCAGTTTTGCTTGCAACGCAGCATTTGATGCAACATTAGCAGCTGCAGCTGCTGCCTTTGCAACAGCAGCAGCTGCTGCAATTGCAACTGCAGCAGAAGCTAATTTGGCCTCAATATCTGACACCAATCCAGAATTTTTTTGCTTGTCTAACTGTTTCCATATCTCCAGGCTATGATTCAATGCAGCAACAGAAAGAACAGAAGCTTCCTCTGCATTTACCCTAGCCTCCTTAACTTTTGTAAGAGACTCATCTGACAGAATACTCTTCTCAACATTCCAGTCACTTTTGAGGTTATCAGCACGACATGGAGGAGATATAGACACAATCGAACTTTCAACAGTAGTTATGGGCACCCTCCCAACAGGGCTTGCAATGGCAGCAGCTGTAGATATACAGTTACTAACACCAGGAGTCAGTTCAAGTTGAGACTGGAATTGTGAAGGCTTCTGGCCAAGATCCTCTGACACCATAACCTTTTTCCGTTTTTTGGGCTTTGGATCTGAAGGCTGGGCGTGTGATACTGTCACATCTCTTCTATCAAGAGTGGCAGTTCCAACAAATATACTTTGCGGACCTGCACTAGAAGATGGCAAACCAGATGGAGCATTCTTTATGCCAGAGGACGGAGGTACAGGATATCCTTTGACTGAACTGAACTTAATCGTGTCTGTGATAGGTGATGCAGAAAGATTGGAACTGTTATCAGGAGCAGGAGCAGGAGAAGCAATCCACGGTCCACGCAGGGGTGCTTGGGATGTCCAAGATGTGTTATGTCCAAGGAAATTTCTCAGAGGTGGAGTTTGATAAGGATGCACAGAAGTAAATGTCTGAGGATAATCGACAATGGAACCTCTTGCAAGGGCACTAGAATGAAGGGAATCACAAGTGGGAGTTGGTAAACTCCAAAGGGGAGATGAAAGGGGTATTAAAGGGTTCACAATTGTTGAAGTACCCTTGCTGCTAGCTTGGCCAAGCGGTGAAGACACACCTTTTCCTTGAAGTGCACTTTGCTTAACTGCCAAATCAGTAGCTTTGGGACCTGCATATCTCAGTTCTCAAGTTATGCAATCAAACCAGAGAAAAAACTAATAAATTCAAATATATATATATATATAACAAGAGATACCAGATCGTGATTGCAGAGGTGTTTCTAGGTTAACAGGATGAGATTTTTGACCATGCTGCCTTTCCATGCAGGAATGCCAGGCTTTCTCCCAAATGTTCCTTCCACCATCTGAAAAAAAAAAAGTTCTAGGAACTCAACATTATGTTAGAAACAAATAATAGAAAAGAGTATGCAAGGGGATCATGATTAATAATAATATAAAAACCTGGGCCACCAAAAGCTGATATCATGTGCGCCTCATCAGGTACCGTTCCTTGATTACTGAAGCAATAATAAGAGAGATAATTGGCACAACTGATTATCATATTAGAAAGCATAGAACATTTCAAACAGCCAAAACAAATTACTATCTCATGAACATACACTTGTGCCAACACACTACACACCAATTAAAACTGAAAGCCTAACAATAAAACTGGCGAAGATTTTCCTAATTTCAATTAACCACACGGGAGTGGGAGTCTCAGGGTACTAGAGTTGTGGGGAATGGATGAAAAAAATCATGATTCAAAGGCACATACACATCACATCTATATACCATCCATAATAAATAAACAAAGTACAACATAACCAACATTTGCACTCACATCAAAGCTCCATAGACAAGGATCTGTGCACGCAATTGTACTTGCTGAATATCCGTGAAAGGCTGTTGAAACAGAACAGGCAGAGAAACAGAAGTGTTCAAATCAGGAAGGCTAGATGTTGAAGCATTTAAAAGGGTAAATGGCTTTGAACTGATGGCATCAATGTGGCCATATGGCTGCACCTCATTGGATTGCATCAGCTGGAAACCAGGAGGCAGGGTGACAGGAACACTAGTTGATCTATCCCCTTTTTCTGACTGTCTTGTCGGAGTTTTTTCTTCCACACAACTTCCTTTTCTAGAAGATTCCTTTCCAGCTGTCTTAGATGATCTCTTAGTTTTGCGCTCAGGTGTACCTTTAGAAACATTAAGTGCTACTTCACCATCAGATATTTGTGGACTCCCACAGGAGATATTTCGTGCAATCTTGCTTTTTGCAGTACGTAACCCAGAAGCTGGTGCAGATCCCTCCACAATCTTCAATAATAAAGAAGAAGAGGAGGAAAAAGAACAAAACGAGTTTATTAGATCTTCATAATGAAATTGATAGAGACCACAAATAGGAAGCAGAAAATTAAAGAAACTGAGTGTGTTTTTAATTGAGAAGAAGAAAATATAAAGTCAGCATGAAATTGAAGAAGAAGTTTCTGAGCATTAGAGAGGCTCAGACTCTCCCAAAGCCTAGTCCAAATTTCTGCCTACCTCCCTCACCTCCCCATCCACGTACATATAATATTCCCCACTCCTAACAGAATCACACTCTCTATTCCCTCTATCTGCCAGCTCATCATTCTGATATACATATTAGGATCCCACACCCATATTCCTATTTCCCTCATTAAGTAACTTACGGGAGTTACTTCTAGAATATACAAATTTACCCTTGGGTTCCTATCAGAAAACCAAAGAATATATCTTAAAATGAATCTTTCAAGAAGCCTCCTTGCACATTCAGGGGGCAACTAAATCAGAAAGCATAACTATGCAGAGAATAACATTTAGATTAATAGTGCCTTAGACTTGGATCATGATCTACAACAAAAATTACCGTAGATGCTTTGATGGCTGCAGTAACAGAAACTGGTTGCCTCTTGCCAACATCTTTTCCTTTTGTGGTCAAACCTGCAGCATCTTCTTTGGGCAAATTTGCCATCACCTCAGGAGTTAAGCTTCTCTCATCTTTAGATGTATCGTTCCCCTTAGGATCATGAACAGTAGGTAATACATTTGGTGCATCACTAGTTATGAACTCAGAAACTGGAGGGTTCAGATTAGCAGAAACCTTAACTTGATCCCTATCCTTAACAGTTTCAGGAGGGCTTCCAAATGCAGTAGCATTACTGGTAGTATAGGCAGGGCAGCCTCCAGTCCCATGCAACTCAGCGTGAGTAACAGGTAAAGGAGCAGAAGATACAGAACCTTCATTTGCAGTTAGAACGACACCTACAAAATAATCTTGTAATAGATGCTAAGAAAGAAAGAAAGAAATGCACATTACAATTATGAACCACTTGGCGCACAGTTCACACACATTATATGCAACAATTCCACTACCAGAAGATGGGATAATTCTAAAACAGGACAGGACAAGCCTGTAAAAAAAATTTTCCACGGTTCCACCCAGAAGTTCACTACTTTGTTGTTGGCACTTGCGAGTCTCAGAAGAGCCATCTATCAGGTTCAACCTGCCATTTTTTTCCTTCTAATTCTTTATGAGTGGGGATTTGGTCCTCATTTTGCTTTTGGAAGGATGTGTTCAGCGAGTCTTCTTTCAAGAACTTTTTTGTATATATCCACAGAGAGGTAGTTTTCCAATTTTCACTTTCAGTAAAGCAGTCCTTATCTCAATCAAATGCTTTTTTCATGAACTAATAGAAGTTAAAGGATTGTAAAAGCATATTACAATAAGATATAAATGGTTCTGAATAATGAAGCTTCATTTTCTCTTTCTACCCCTGATTTAACTCCACTTTTCCTATTGTCCAACATCTTCTTAACTACACATATATGTCGAGTTACTTTCTAGTTTTTTATGGAGGAAAAGCCTGACAGGTTCTACAAGCCAAAGTTGAATACCGGGCCAATAGTCAAACCAGAAATTCAACCCAAAATGAAGCCAAAATAATGGTTCACTGGCAATTATCATCCTAGGAATAATAAGCTGGCTTCCTTTAATTCCAGACATTTGAGTGGTGCAGTACAATCGTACATAAACAAATGTCAATTGCGTAGCTAACATAGTTTAGAATTAGTTTGACATATGAGAAACAACAAAGCTAGTATTTTAAAACAATATAGTCAAGCATTCCTCAACAAGAAAACGCCAATAATTTTCATTTTGCTAAATCCTCCAGTAGAGCACCTAAAATCACTAAAGGAAGGAACAAACACAGGAACATTTCTTACTGTGTAACAATAACACACTTTGAAGAATAATGAGATGCTCTTAGCATTATATTTCATGAACGAATACAACAACAATTCATTCCTAAAAGTTACATAGCTTAACAGCACTACAGCAGTCATTAACAATGAGTATATCTACAAAAGTTTAATAAAATAACTCAAATATTAGAAAGGAGAGAAATATAAATAGTTGGCCATGTATTACATGAACAATATATTCTGATGTTCTAGAAACTGCAGAATTTTAAAGGAATCACAAAAATGGACAAGACTAGATTAAAGATCACCTGAGATTTCTGACGATGACTTGTCATGATTCTCTTGTATTGCCTCCTTGTCATCCTTAATAAAGGAAACTGCAACTTCATCACCCTGTTTCTCAGTTGACTTGCATAGAACTGGAGTCATGCCAACTTCTTTTGTGCACTCCTGATTACCGTTATCACTTAGTTTTGCTTGAGGTTCACTAAACTTTTCAGCAGCAGTAGTCCCTGGATTCTGCAGACAATTGTTTACTGCCTCACCTAATAGTTGTTTAGAAGTGTCAGACAAAGTATGGCTTTCGGTTCCAGTTACAGGACAAGGAGCAACTTCCTGCTGGGTAGACCCAACAGGGGTAGATATGCCTGCTTCCTCAGCTATTTTTGTTTCACAATCTTCTTTTGCATCAACAGAAGCAGACTCAACAACAGTCATCCTTTGAACGTCAATGTGATCTGTAACGTCATGTGTGGACTCAACTGTGCTAGAAGTAGGTTTAACATCTACTATCTCACATGTTGTCGAGCTAATATTTTCCGATCTAAATTGTGAAGCTGAAAAATAAGATGAAGAAGAAAAATTGAAGTTAAACCCTATAATGAGTTAGATCCTTTCTGATATTAAATAATTAAACTGATTTAATTTTCTGAAGCATTCATAATATACCCGAATTGTTGACAGGCATGACATCAGCTAATACAGTGGAAACTGCCAAATCAGTTTCTACTCTATCTGCACTATGAGATGATGAACCAAATTCCTTATCAACAAGATGAGATTGGTCAACATCACAATGCATTTGGCTAGAATCAAAAGGGGCTTTTTTACTGTCTTGGTCATTGACAGAAACATCTTGAAAAAAATTTTCATGGTCACCCTGCCCGTCAGGTTCAACATTTTCACATACTTGAGTAGCCTCACCCAAAATGCAAGTTTTTGTAGAAGCTGCTGTACCAAAACTGGAGAAGCCTCCTGCCCTGCTATCATTATTTCCTTCACTAACAGTAGAGATGCTATTTTCCACCACAGCAAATGTAGATGCCTCTGACTTACTTAATAAAATCTCAGTATCCATGTTGTGACCAACGTTCAATGGCTCCTTTTCCCTAGAAACACTGCTCTCACCATAATTCTTTTCAATGGTATCGACTTGACCCTCAGAACTAGAATCATCTTTGATCGCAACCTTCTGCGAGTAACATGTATTTAGTGCAGACTGATCATCCATCTCAGCATCTGTAATCAATTTTGCATCTTTATTTGCATCGCCCTTACACAAATCTCTGGGACATGTATCTTCTCTGCATCTTTCTGCTTTCTGCAAGTCAGAAATACCATCAGATACCATGCCCAAGAAATCCTTAAAACTACTTATCCCAGACTCAAGGCGCCCAACTACACTCCCACTTTCTAAGTCTTCTTCCATAGGGATTGAACAAAGAGGTTTATCAGAATGATGAGAATGACAAGCATCACTGCCAACTGCATTTCTGTCCAAAGTTTGAATGTCTACACCAGAATCCTTGTTTATCACAGAGGATTCCAAATCTTGCTTATTAGTTTGTATTTGTGAAGAACTTATCTCCCCAGCACCCATACCAACGACTACATTTGGCGCATTTTGAATGCTTAAGGCATAAGAAGTAGAAGAGATATTCAGTGCAGAAGCTGCAGTACTATTAGTTTTAACTTCAGAAGTGGATGAGTCATCTTGAGTTTTTTTATCCAGAGAACTATCAGCCAAAGTCTCAACTTTGCCTTGGTTTGTATCATTACTTCTTCCATCAGTAAAAACAATACCCCCAGACACTGGCAAGTCAATATTTCTGCAGATATGTGGTTGCAGAGTACTTGAACTTGCATCAATGGATAATTCACCTTTATGAATTTGGGGAACTCCAGGCAGAGACTGTTCCATTTCTACATCCTCCTTCAGTCCAGACAAGTTTTCATGAACACAACCAGGTGGCTGTAAATCTCTAACATTATCTCTAAAATCATTCCTATCATCTGGTTTTGGATTGGGCTCCATTTGCTTAGCTAAGCATGCCAGTTCATCGCAGGCATCAAATTCCTGTATAGCAGTTTGTCTAGGAATAAATTCCTCCTGTCCAACAGATTTTAATAGCATCTCAACAGATTCTGTGGAAGTGGCCTCAGACCAAACATTGTTATGCCTTGGTATAGAGCAAGATTCAGCTGCAGTTGAACAGAACTCTATGCCACTACTACCCCTGGAGTATGCTTCAATCCACTGGTTATCTTCGTTACTTTCAATGCCAAGGAAAACTTCAGTTTCAACCAAACTATCAAATCTTAAATGCCCCTGAAGGCTTTCATCAAAATCAAATTTGGGGAGAGCATACGGCCTTAATGCTGGAGGAAATTTAGTGCTCCCTTCACCAGCTAAATGAAGATTCTGGCTTTGAAAATCATTGTCATCATAATCCATGGGTGTATCCCTAAAAAGTTAAATAAACAATACTAATAAGCATATTAGAATAAGAGCAACAACTAGAAGAGTGTGCTTAAACTTGATATAAATATATTGATAGACAGACAAACACACATGCAGCATGCAAGCATACAGACAAATACACAAGGAAAGAGGTACACACCGCAAATAAGATCCACCACCGCACCACATAGACAAACGCATCCATCATCCATGCATCAGCATACATACAGACACGCAATTAGATAGAAATTCAAATTTTTGGAAGTTTTTGACCCAAGTTAGTTAATGTCGGAACCAGCAGCAACCCCCCAAAAATGCTATAAAGGCACAGCACATCATACAGCAGCCGCTACCACAAAGATAGCAGCAAGAATGAATATACTTCAAAAATGAACAGAACACACAAAATTATTAATCCTAATCCTAATAGTTTTAAATTTTGAACATTAAATAAATTAACAATAAACAAGGTTTCAATAATCAAAATTCAAGAAAAATCCATCCTTCACATTCGTCAAAGTGTTCTAAATTTAAATCATTAATAACAATAACAAGTCTTAAAAGCATAACAAAATAAGCAAATAGAAACAAAGATAGTTATTACTATAGAAGGACAATGATGTCGATTACAAAAGAAGAAGGACAATTATGTCAATTATTTACTTTACTCGAGAAAAAGGACAGTGATGTCTTTTCATTTCTGAAAGTTTTCTACTTAGAGAAAAATGTTTCATTTAAAGAAGTTCACATTTGGCACATGAAATACAGCCAGGCGTGAACTCTGTAAAACACAAACAGAGAGAGCATTTCTTCAAGAAGCTGCCATTGAAACAAAGCTGAAAAGCCACAGCTAAGCTAGGAGTAAAACTATGACGATGGGATGTTTGGATCAGGCCAGATGCACTATGGGTTCTCCAACTTAGAGGCTCCAAAGACCACTGCTTGACCAGATATAAACTGGAAACCATAATAGCAGCTTCTATGGCTGTCAACCATTCCTGAAAAGGACCATGATTGCAGTGTCCCATGCAGTTATGCTAAGACACTCTGCCATGAGCATCCAAGAGCAGGGAAACTCCACTCCACCCTGCCGTAGTACTCTTGTGGATAATGACTACTTTGGAACAACCACCCCACACAAAGCATGGTAACATTTAACCTCAATTTAGCAAAGCAAAAAACAACTTGTAGCATGTTTGGATCTGCATTTGGAGAATTGATTTTGACCCCCCCCCCCACCCAAAAAATTGATTTTGCCAATTTCTGATGTTCGGTTTATAGAAATTGAAATCAATTCTTGAATCTAGAATTGATTATAGGAGAAGTGAAAATTTTTTACTTTTTGTTAGAATCACTTTTAGAGAAACTACCAAATATAAATCACTGTAATTCATAATCAATTCTAACTAAATCAATTCCAGCAAAATTAATTCTATCTAGAATCAATTCCACAAAAGCAGAACCAAACACGCTATTGATCATTTAAACATTTGGCCATTACATAATTCAAAATATCAAGGCAATTCAATAATTACCTAAAATAGCTGAATTAAAGAAATTCCATATGCCATATTCATATCACAAACAACTTTAGTGCTCCTATGGTAATTTTATCTATCTAATCTACAGCTCATACACTTTGAAATGCACTGGTAGGGGGTTGAATAGCTCAATGCCTTGGGTTTAGAAAATGTCTAGTGATCTGTGAATGTTGTTTTGAGAAGTATAATACAGCAAAAAAGGTGCAAATGATAAATATGAGAAATCAAATGGCGTCCAATCGGTTTCAATTTCCTAGATTAGAGACTGATGGGTTAACAGAACCATCATAGAATGCGATAGCTTCTTCTGCTAGCGCCATAGTAGCACTCACATCGTGGCCCTTCATAGCTCCTTTCATCATCCAATCAACCTATTTTATTAAAAGAGCAGCACCACAGGTATGAAAGTTTTTACACAAAACCACTCATGAATGCCATGTATAACTCACATCTCCTTGTTTTTGTTAGCCAAAACATAATAAATAATAAATAACAGAAGAAAAGGTAAACTTTGACCGATATAATGCTATGTCATTCACTAGCACTACAAAACCGTGTAAGGACAAACAGCATTATTCTTATCAAAAAGGAAGCAAATTTAGAAATGGATACAAGAACTAATCAAGAACATTAAAAAAAAAAAAAAAATTGTAACCACTATAGCTCAGTAAACTCGGTTGTTCTGTCTCTACTCTCAAGTCCCAATTAAAAGAACGCTGCTTCGCCAGCAGCTGATTAGTTTACTCTCGTACATACAGCAGCAATAAAGTAGCCGTGTTCCCCTAACCTCAAAAACCTTCCAAACTAATTTACACACAGAGATTGACCATCTTGTTAAAGCAATCCTGAAACAACTCTTCTCAGAAGCAAACATTTCCAGCAACAAAAAACCAATTCAAAGCAGACGAAGCCAAAATAAACATTTAAAAAAAAAATCACCATCTCAAATCAAACAAAGCCAAAGGGATTTTTTCTTTTTTTTTTTGGAAAAAACAAAACTCACCATTTCAAAACCAAGCCAATCCTAATCACATTGGGAAAAAAAAAATACCTTAGCCTCAAAAAAAAAAAAGTTGGACATGAACAGTACCAGAAGAAGTAAGTCTAAGGACGCTACCTCCCTCCATCCGGCGAGGAAATCCAGGCCCTTTGATCTCTCACCTATTCCCCAATCGTACAGTCATTTACTGCATCATCATCATCATCATCATCAACAACAAGAGATTCTTCGTAAGTGTAACCTCATCCAAGTAAATATTAGAAAAACGTAACAACACCGGCGAGGTTGTTCAACCTCGTCGGAGACCGGAGACTCACCGGTGAGTTCGAGGTCCGGCGGATCGAGTTAGGGTTCCGGCGACGAAAGAGAGCGATGGAGAGAGAAAGTTAGATAAAGCAGTAAGAGAAAAAGTGGAAACTACCTCACTAACGCGCACGCAAAGAGTGTGTGATACTTTCCCACTGTACTCTTCTCTTCTTTTTCTTTTGTAATTTTCTTTTTGTTTTCTGTTTTAAGTACTACTTGGCTTGGCGTATGATAAACCACTACGATTTTCGTTTGGTCGTTTTTTATTTTCCGACACAGTGATAATAATCAAAGTATATAAGTGAATGTGGAAATAAAAAAGGTGGGTTTGTTCGTAAATAGACTCGAGAATCCACGGCCAATAGAATTTTGACATAAATTTCACTATACTGATATCTTATGCTACCTCTTGTTTATTTTATCTATCATTTAATTATATGTATAAAAATTAAGGAACTTGTTTTGGGCTATGATTTTAGAGCCCATATTGCAATCTGACCCATCAAAGCCTAAGCAATATTTGGGCCAACACGGCCCAAGTCAGAAACCATTCGGTATAGGGCCCAGTTCCAACTCCGAACCCACTCACGAAGAAGAGCACACCCTCATAGCATGAGGGCGAGAATATCGGATTCCACCCACGAACGAGAACGAACTACATGCACACAAGATGCATTGCCGCATATCTCGGACTCACCAACATGTATGGAGTTGTTGGAGCTTAGAGCATCTCGAGGTTGCTTCCGTTGATCGTGGCACACCCGTACTAGTCCTTATTTACTTCCATCTATAAATAAATCTCGATATACTATTTCTTCGTATACACTAATATCTTTTCCACTCCCTAATTTGAACATCAGAGCTCTTGTAGGTACATTCCCGTTGTTGCGAAGAGCGAGCTTCCACAAACATTAGCAGAATTTTGGCAATTTTAGAGCCCCAATCCTATTCAGAGTATTCCCGTTTTCGAGATTTGTCAGCCTGCCTTTGAACAGAACTCAAATTACGATTTAATTATGATGTATATTTACTAAAATGCCATTATTTCATACTATGTATTTTTATTAATGATGTATCTAGAATTATGTGAAAATAAAATTATAAAATTAATAATAAATATTTTATTAATATATAAAAATAACAAATGAAATAGGCCAAAAAATTTTACTCAAAATAACAAATAAAATAGACCAAAGATAGTAATTATTTAGGTATCTTATTTTTGAGAAGTATCATTTTTTTTATAATAAAGATTTGATTGTTTTTTATGCATTCAAAATATATATAATTATTTTTAAAATTGCATATTAAATTTTGACTCTAGTTAAATGAATAAATTTCTTTCCCCGTTTTAAAAAATACACATACATTAAGCATATAAAAATAATACGCGTACACTAAAATAGTTAACAAAATTATTAAATATTTTTTCTTAAAATAAATTTTAAATAATTTTCAATAACTTTTTGTCTCTTTAAATTAAATGCTAACTTTAATAGTTATCATCATTAGTCTTTCATTATTATAATATATATTGTTTATTTCAAATTTAATTCATGTTATTTTTATTTCGAGTAAATCTACACTTTGATCCTCGAAAAAATTTATTTTATGACTTTAATTTTTAAAAAATTACATACATATATTTTAATTCTTGTCAAATATATTAATTTCCATAATAGAAAAATCGTATAAATATTGATCTATGAAACATTGATTTTTAACATATTTGCCTATAAAAAATCACTTTTAACTTATTAATTTTTAATCTCAGAAAAAATTGACTTTTAACTTATTAAATTTTTAGAGACTAATATGTATATAATTTTTTTATTAAAATATTAATATATTTAATATAAAATCTTTTGACCACTAAAATATATATGTTTGGAAAAATTGTAAAATTAAATTTATTTTAATAATAACTTATTTGTATAATTATTTTTTTATATAATCAATTATATAAAAATTAATTTATATTTGGATATTTTAGATAAAAGGTGATTTTATAATAATTTATTTTATTTGAATTATTTAAAAATAATCTCTTTTATATGGTAAAATACCAAAAAGGTATGAAATAATTTAATTATATTAAATAATATTTGATGTCTATTTTAATAATATTATTAGTGAATGTGGGCAAAATGAGGAAACCAATTTTATGGGTAAAAGCTTTTTAGTTGCTTTTAATCAAAATGTCCAATGGATAGCTTATGTTTATAAGCCAAATTATAAGCCAAATTTTAGCTCAAAGTTATAGGGATCTTATTATAATCTATTCCTTTTTTTTATCCAAACATAATTGATTTTTTGGTAACAATTTTTTTCGAAAATTTAAGCTGTTTTATCAAGTTCCTAAACATACACTATATGTCTTTAATCTTTTTAAGATTAAAGTATGAAAATAAAAATCTTTCCAATCTTAAAATATAGATTTACTCTTCTATTTAAAACAGGACAAATTTTAATTTCTTTTTTAGTTCTTGGTGATTAATTCTTTCTTACTTCTAACATAATGAAATGTGGTAATAAATTTATATAATTTAATTAATAACAATTTAGTAAGAATAAGAATGATAATCTTATATCAATTTCTTACAAATAAAAAGATGAATAGATAAAATGCAATTTATTATGGTACAAATACGGTGAAAAAAAGATATACAACATAAATTAGTGTATTTAAAAATATAACCATATGTATTTACAAATGTCATTTATGAATGAGATATTTACGAATCTTATTGAGTTTTTTGTTTATCAATGGCTTGGGATGCTAAAATATAAATTCACATCTAAAATATTTTTCATTTATTTACTGTTTATTATTTTCCAAATATTATTGGCTCAAATTTTTTAATGAGATTTGTGTGTAGAAATTACTTTAGTGTGAGATTGTAGAAATATTTAACAAAATATAGGTTTTGGTGAAATCTGTCATAGCTGGTGGTGGGTAGCTAGAAAATTTTTTTTAATAAAATAGAACCCACTACATAGCGGCAAATCGTCAAAAAAAAAAAAAAAACCAACAATAACCAACTAGAATCAGGATATATAAATAAAGAAAACAAAGTTACTAGTGACGTGCATACGAGAAAGGAGAAAGGAGAAAGGAGAATATAGGAGAAAAAATAAAGAAGAGAGATAAATTTACCATAGTTCATAGTCAATTCCAAAAAAAAACCATATTTTTGTAAGGGTTTAATTAATATGTATTGATAATGTAAAATAATTTTATATTATTAACTAATAGAAATAGAGGAAAGTGAGAAATCATAGTGGGTCTCTCATTATAATAGATGATTATTTGTATAAATTGATATTTTTCACTATTTTTATTATCTGATAGTGTAAAATTATTTTATATTATTAATGCAATTAAATTAAATTCTTCTTGTAAATGCTCACAAATTTCCATATTGTGTATATTTCATGTAAATACCATATTAAAAATCATTTTCCAATATCATTTGGCAAGTAATTCTTCCACTTATTTATTTTTACTGAATTATTTACTTTGCTAACATTTTTTCATCAATTTTACTTTGCTGAAATTAAACCAACATAACAAATTAATAGATGTACATTGAAAACTGTTAATCTGCATACTTAAATCAAAATAATTTATGTTTTTTAACCATCTCAGACAAAAGATCTCATCAACTAAGAGATTGCATATCAAGATCAAGATAATTCCTTTTATATAAATTTTCAATTCTTTGAGCGAGCCAGTTTTCATTAATGGATGGTGTTTAGGGTTGTAAGTGAGTCAATTTGTTTTGGGTTTAGAGAAAAATAAATTTAAATCAATTAAATTTAATTAAATTGATTTAATTTAGTTTTTAATTTTTTTAATAAATCCGAACTAAATCAATCCAATAAAAATTGAGTTAGTTTATTTTAACTTGAGTTATTGGGTTAAAATAAAAAAAATCAAAATTGATATTTGTTTTAAAAAAAAATTATCCTTGTAATGATCAACGATAGTGTAATATTTTGTTATAAAGTATTCAATAATAATGTGAATAAATACATGCCTTAAAAATGCAAATAATAAAAGTAAAAGTGACTAAGCACTAAAAAATTAAGTGCAAATTTTTAAAGGCTTATAAATAAACTTTTTTAAAACATAGTGGATAAAATTACCGGGTTTGGTTTTCAAATTTTAAGTTAAGAAATTATAAATATGGAAATCGAATTAATAGTAATTGATTCTATTTTAATTTAGCTTGAAATAAACCAATTACCCAAATTAATTCATTGGTTCACTTGAATTTTTGAGTTCTTTAAATCAATACTGCTTCGTTAGATAATAAATCATTTAGGTCATGAAAAGTAATTGACATGAATAAAATTTATTTGAATTTATAGGAGTTCCTTTTAAATAAAATTGTAAGTTGTAAATAAATAATTCTACTTATAAATTAAATTAATTTTTTAATTTAAAGCTATAAACATGTCTTAGAAAGAACGCAAAAATAACATTCCAAAACTAATATTATTCTGAGTTTTCATTTAGAAATTTCCAAATCATAAGAAAAATGTTCTCTTTTATATTTTTTTTTCCTCAAGTTTTGTAGTTTCACCCGAAGACCCAAACACTAAATAAAAAATATGAATGAGTTTTTATTTTGGTCTTTGAAGGTATGTGTGTATTTCATATTAATTTCTAAAATAAAAAAATTAACAATTTAATTTCTGAAGCTGCAAAATATGATTCAAATTAGTTTTCAGAGTGATTCAAATTAATCCCTAAAAATAAGACTCTAAAGACTAACTTGAACCATATTTTATAAAATATTAATTTTTAATTTTAGAGATTAAAATGAAGCACAAACATAATTTCAAGAGCCAAAATAATTTTCACTCTTTAAAAAGTACTCCATTAATTTCAAAATAATTGTCAAACATAAAAGAAAAGTCACACAAATTAAGAAAATAATAAATTAATCTTGGTAATAGAAAAAAATTGTATAAGTGGACAAATACCCCTTTCTAAAATAAAAGTAAATAAATATATAAGATTTAATTTACATATACTATCAGTGTAAAAAAAAATTATATTGACATCTAATCATATATTATTATATCAATAAATATATTTAACTTAATCACTCACTACTTGAACGGTCATACAAATAAAATATTTTAATTAAATAACAATATAAAAAAATTTTATACTATTAATATGCCAAAATTAAACTCAAATATATATAATTAATATTTATTTAATCATCATAATTAAATTAAGGATATTATTGAAAGGAAAAAAATTTAATATTACCTTAATATTACAAATAAATAATTATTTTGAAACCTCAAAATATCACAGGAGCAAATAAATTGAATGGAGGGGGATTCTATGGTGGACTGGGTGGAGTTAGGGACCAACTTGTTCGCTAAATTTCAGCTATTAAAAATTTTATCCAATGATTGAACGTAAAACTCTTTATTATTGAAAAAAAATTATAATAATTTATATTTATATTTTAATATTTATTAAAAATTAAATTATCCATTTTACCCTTATCTCTTTTCCTTCGCAAATTTGTCACCTCATCTCCTTTTTCCCTATACCTCCACAGGCATACATCCCCTCTCCACCTAGTCATTGCCACCACCACTACCGCCTCGCGGCGTCGCGTCGCGTCGCTTAGCACCACCGTTGCCGCCACAGCCCCTCTTTCTCCTCTTCATCGCATAATGAAAATGGCATCCATGGAATGACATGAGGTCTAGCAGCTCCTTTCCATGTTGCCACCCTTCCTCACGACAGATAACGGAAGGTGAACTTGGCGGTGGAGAAACTCGATGTATTGAGAGAGAAAAGAAAAATTAGAGATAGTTTGTATTGTACATGAGGTTCCCTTATATACAACCAGGTAAGGACTAACTAACTTCTAGATAGGGAAGAGTCAACTAACAGAAAACTAACATAACTAATTCAATCACATAAATAGATATGTACAACTCCTAATAGCCCCCCCTCAAGGTGGAGCATGTATATCGATCATGCCCAACTTAGGATGGAGGTGGAAGAATGTCTTGGGTGGCAGAGCTTTGGTACAAATATCTGCAAAAGCTGAGACTCGGTGCTAATTGGTATGATATGGATGACATCCGCTCGAACCTTCTCTCTAACAACATGATAATCCAATTCAATGTGCTTTGTGCGCTCATGAAAAGAAAGATTGGAAGCTAGGTGTATTACTGTTTGGTTGTCATAGTAAAGGAGAGCTGGAGATTGGAATGGAACTTGAAAATCTTGGAGTAAGAAGGTGAGCCACTGGACATCACAAGTAGTGGTAGCCAATGCTCTATATTCTGCTTCTATAGAGCTATGAGAAACAATGTATTATTTCTTGACTTTCCAGGAGACAAGGGAATTGCCAAGAAAAACACAAAATCCTGTAATGGATCTTCGGGACTCAGGGCATGCAACCCAATCAGAATCGTTGAATGCCTTCAACTGAGCAACATTGTTTGAGGGGAAGAACAAGCCTTGACCAGGAGATCTTTTCGAATATATGATAATTCTAAGGGCTGCTTGATGATGAGACTTCATAGGTTTAGAAAGGAATTGGCTAAGATGAGTTACTGCAAAACAAATATCTGAGCGAGTATTTGTGAGATACAGCAACTATCCCACAAGCCTGCTATATACTTCAATATCCTCAAAAGGATCACCATCATCCTTAACCAATTGAACAGAATGAACCACAGGGGTGGGGGCTAATTTGCAAGCTAATAAATTAGCACTTTGCAGCAATTCAAGAGTATATTTCTACTGGCACAGAGAAATGCCTTTGGAACTTCGAGTAACTTCTAAACCCAAGAAGAACTTTAATGGTCTAAGGTCTTTAATTTGGAACAAATTATCCAGAGTAAGCTTGACATTGGCTACAACATTTCCAGTCAAAATCATGTCATCTAGATAGATGAGCAAAGTAGTGAAGGAAGAAGGAGAGGAGGCTTTAGCAAAGAAAGAGTGGCCTGCTTGTGATTACTTATAGCCAAGGAAGAGAAGCACCTGAAACAACTTCTCATACCACTAGCGGCTGGCTTGTTTGAGGTGATATAATGACTTTCTCAGCCTACAAACTTGACCTGGCTTAGGAGGACTAACACCTTGAGGGAGATCCATGTACACTTCATGTAAATATCCATGAAGAAAAGCATTATTCACATTTAATTGTTCTAGCAACCACTGGTTCTTAGAAGCCAAAGCCAACAACAATCTCACTATGCTCAGCTTTGCAATAGGTGAGAATGTTTCCAGAAAATCAATCCCTTCAGTTTGAGTGTAGCCTTCTGCTACTAACCTAGCTTTGTACCTCTCTATACTCCCATCAGCCTTGTGTTTAATCTTGTAGACCCATTTACATCACATTGTCTATCTACTAGTTGGGAGGTCCACAAACTCCCAAGTTCCAATTTGAATGAGGGCAGAAATCTCAGCCTCCATAGCCTTTCTCCAATGCTCAGACAAAACTGCTTGTTTATAGGTTTTAGTTTCCTTAAAGAGAGAGATATTAAGCACAAAGTGTTTGTAAGAGGGTGAAAGCTTTGAGTAAGATAGATGCTATGATAAAGGATACTGCACATGTGAGCAAGGTGGATCTGCTGTAGAAGATGATGCCAATGTGCAATGAAGGTCTTTAAGATAAGAAGGCAGTTTTCTTGTCCGTTGAGATTTTCTAACAATGGGGTTAGGATCTGGAGGATTGGTGCACATTGTTTCGAGTATAGGAATCTCAGGAGGGGAAGTTAAGGTAGAAGTAGGAAGTGGTTTCGTGGTGTGTGCTGGTATAGGAAGTGGGGCAAGTGCTGTTGGTATGGTGTTTGTGGGCAAAACATCATAATAATCTTTGAAAAGGAATATTTGTTCATGGAAGTTGACATTTCGGGAGATAAGAAAATCCCTGCTATCCAAATCACAAACCAAATATCCCTTTGTACCAGTCTTATGGCCTAAGTAAACACTTTCCTAACTCTAGGATCAAGCTTTTTCCTATGAGCAACCAAAGTGGAGACAAAACATTGACATCTAAAGGTCTTGAGGAAACTAACATAAGGGAATTTCCCATATAGTTTTTCAGAAAGAATTGAACCTTGGATTGCTTTGTTAGGCAATCTATTGATCAGAATCCTGTATGAGCTACTGCATAAGTCCATCATGACTTTAGTAAATAGGATTGAAACAGTATTACTTAAGCAATATTCATGATATGCTGGTGTTTCCTCTCCACCATCCCATTTGTTTCTACTCAGGACCTTTGGTGCACAATGACTTTAGAAGACTAGAAAGTAACTAAACAAATTCGGGTCCATTGTTTAATCTAACAAACTTGACCTTGCATGAGAATTGTGTTTCTACCTTATTTATGAAATTGATAAGACAATCCCTACTTTCTGATTTATTTTTCATAAAAAAATCCGGGTATGTCGAGTAAAGTCATCAACAACAACGAGATAATACTTATAGCCATGAACTGATAAAATTGAATTAGGATCCCATATGTCAACATGCAATAAGTCAAAGGTAGCATTAGATTTAATATGACTAATAGGGAAAAGGTGTCTTTCTTTGGTTAGCAAGTAGACAAATGTCACAATCCTTATTACATTTAGGTAAAGGGATGTAAGCTAACTGTTTATGCAGTAAACTCAATTTTTCATGGGATAAATGTCCCAATCTATTATGCCAAACATTGGGAATAGAGTTAATGATAGAATTGACAATGGTTACTAGTTGTGTGAGTGACTCATGTGCCGAGTTCAGTCAAATTACAAAACCAAATCACAAAACTGTAGTGTAGTGTGCGATTCGGATTGTCTCCCAAAGATGATGATACTATGTGATCAGAATTGTGAGGGGAGTTATCATCAAACAATGTGTGTGCAAAGTGCAATTGGAAGTGTAAGTTGAACGAATTAAAACAAAATTGAATTGAACACTAATTCAAGGATCAAGAAGGAACAATTGCATATTCTATCATAGGGTTCTAAAAATAATTCAACAAACCAGATCGGTGACTAAACATGAATTCAAATGAAACCTCAATTTAAATTCAGCATTCAACATGAAGACCTTCATGCATTCAACCAATACACAATCAATCAAGTCATGAAACCTCAAAAATCGATTTGATCTATATTAATTTCAAACACCAATGCAATTAGCCTTAGATTCAAACCTGAAATCTAAACTCTACTCATCACACAATTACATCACATTAATCAACCGAATAACATGAAAGCAATCAGATCTTGAATCACAATTTTGAGTTGAGAACCTTCAAATCCAAAAATAGATCAAGAACAAAGAAAAAGAGTAGAAAACCAAATCTGAGATGTTGAATTCGGGTTCACCAATCCTCAAGAATATCAATGTTCACTTAATTCCTTGAATCAATTGAGGATCTATTCCTCCATGAATGGAGGTAAACGAAAATTTAGAAATGAGAAAGAGAAAGAGTTTGTAGGGAGAGAAGAGAGGGAAGAGAGAAAAGGAGAAAATGTCTATTTCCAATTCTGGATAAATTAATTCTAAAGGTAAAAAAAATTCTGTTCAATTCGGTTCTCTCACTATTTATACCTGCAATTTAGTTTACTAATTTCTAATTCCATTAATTACCCCTTCCTAAGCTACATTTAGACACCTCATTTGCATAAATTGAAATTTTGGAGGGAAAATTATGCTTAAGACACTCAATTGGGTTCCTTGGACCCATCTGTGGACTTCAACCATGTTTTTGGTCAAGAAGATGTCTCCATTTGGATAGTGCTTTAACGGTGAATTGAAGCCTTGGATGTTAGCTTTCAAATGGCATTGGAACGGGCTTAATTGGGCTCCTATGGGCCGAGATATTGTCTAAACAACACACTCTGCTCAAAAGCTGCAACTACATCCCTTGACTCCACTTTCAAGCCCAATTCCAGCTTCATAGCTTGAGAATCAGCCTCTGACCTCTCATGAGAGTTATAGGCCTACCTCTCAGCTTTCCTACAAATCAAAAATCACGATCAAATGAGGTCTAGAACTTAAGTTATGATCAAAATACAAACAGTGTCAGAATAAGCACATTGCTAGAAAAATAGAATTAAGGCTCAACCAAAACCTAATTAAGATCCAAATTAAATCAACTAAGCACAAAAAAGGGTTAATGCACTAAATATGAGGGGATATATATATATATATACACATCGGTGAGGTCATTGACTTTCTGCAGCACATATAGCCCATCTTGAACTCTAGCAGATCCAATCTTCCTCAATGTGTGAAAGTCTTGAATATCACAGCTTTTCTCAGTAAAGGTAAGCGAGCAGTTCAAGGATGAGGTTGGTTTTGTAATGGAAATAAGTTTAAAGGAGAAATTGGATAAGTAAAGCACATTTTCTAAAATAAGAGATTTAGAAAAAATGGCAGTTCTTGAGATATGAGCAGATACTTACGCACCATTAGGCAATTTTATAGGGATAGGTTTATGACTTTATAGCTACTAAAAAGGCTTAAAGAACTACCTATGTGGTCAGGTGCACCAGAATCCAAAATCTAAGAGCTAGGAATGGATTTCAGATGTAGTGCAGTATGTATACCTGTGTTACCTGAGGTTGGAGGAGTGGAGGAGATTTGGTCTATAGAATGAACTTGGAATGAGGTAGGTTGAGCAATTTGCAGTTGGCACTATTGGAGAAGAGCTAAGAGACTTTGATACTGATCCTTGGTCAAACTGAAATTGGGAGCAACTGAAGCTATCTTAGCAGGCTAGCCCTCTTCATCAATAGCATTAGAGGACACATAATTGGCAACAGATCCTTGACCCTTTTTGAAATTGGATGGGCAATCATGTTTCTTGAAACACTGATCCACAATGTGGCCACTCTTGCCATAGTAACTACACATTCTTGAGGCACCTGATTGTTTCTTGGCCTGTTTCCCTTTCACAAACTCATTCTGAGGATTCACACCAGAATTGAAACCAAGATTACCAGCAGGCAACACCATTTTGGATTCATCTATTGCCTCATTAGATAATTGTCTTTCTTGTTGAGCAATCAACCCAAAAACTAGATTAATGGGGGGTAAGGGATCCATCAAAAAGATTTGGGACCTAGCACCAGAGAACTTGTCAGTCAACCCTTTTAGAAATCGTATGATGTAATCCTGTTCTCTATACTATTTACATCAACGCTGAAGTCCACAAGCACAAGGGTTAATGGGCCTGAGATTCTCAATCCCGCCCCACATTTTCTTCAATTGAGTATAGAAACTAGAAATTGAGAGGGTGCCCTATTTGAGAGCATACATTTCTTCATTCAAATCAGCCAATCTCATGGGGCTTCCCTGACAAAACCTTTGTCTCAACTCAATCTATAGATCAGAAGCATTCTTGACAAATAGAACACTATGTGCTATCTCAGTACTCAAACTTTTAATTATCCAAGAACAAACAAATGTGCTGTTTCTTTTCCAAATACCCCTCATTGGATCACCAACTACAGGTTTTGGAATGGTTCCATCTATAAACCCTAATTTGTTCCTTGAATCCGAGGCCATGATCATGGCTTGGGAGTGATAATTGCATTCATTGAGAGGGGTGGAGACCAATACTAACCTGGGATCTGGCTAGGATGCAAAAAATATGGATTCATGGGATCTGCTACGGCATTAGCTACAGGGTTCGAGTGCAAACCTTGAGAGTGTGGTGCAGCCATTGAAGGACGCACTCGCCATCGGAGAAGAAACAGAAACATCATTCGATGAAGGAGATGCGGAAGCAACAGGAATATTAGCCATAGCAAGTTTCTCGAAGCAAGAACGAAAGAAGTGGGAATTGCTTCACTTGCAAGAAAATGAAAAACTCTGAAACTCTTGTAACCACTAGAACGAAAATATCAGAGTGAGAGGCGCAGCGGACCCCTTATAGAGAGAGCTCTGATAACATAGCCGAAGGTGAACTTGGTGGTGGAGAAACTCGATGTATGGAGAGAGAAAAGAGAAATCAGAGTTAGTTTGTATCGTACATGACGTTCCCTTATATAGAACTGGGTAAGGACTAACTGACTTCCAGATAGGGAAGAGTCAACTAACAGAAAACTAACACAACTGACTCAATCACATAAATGGATATGTACAACTCCTAATAGCAGACGCAAAGCGCGACGCTCCTCCCTGCGGCGAACGCATCTGGAACAGCAAGTCGCAGTTGCGAGAAAATGGATGTTCTTCCTTTTATACGTAAACCATTGCTCTTTGTCCAGAATACTTATTAGTGAGTGGTGTAAGGTTTTTATTTATGCTTGATTGGAAGATGGGGATGGTGTTTGAAGAAGAAGATTGTGTGCTGGGAAAGAGGCGTCGCAGTTGAGGGGCTAGAGAGAGAGAGAGAGAGAGAGAGAGAGAGAGAGGGGTTGATGATAGGGGTAAAAATGCCATTTTGACATTTATTTTTTATTATAATATTTGATGGTGACCAAGTTGGTCACTATCTTAACCTCCCCACCACAGAAACCACCATTGAACATCTGGACACAAAGCAAGGTGGGGTGGGTGGCTGGCTGGCTCAACTTGAACGTCTGCTCTATAGAGACAAAGAGAGAGAAAATGGCGGTGGTCCGAAGAGTGTGTTCGATGTTCCCCCAAGTTGTGGGATTCGGCAACAGGAACATCTCCTTCAAAACCTTCGATCCCCCACCACCAACACCAAGTTCCTCCCTTGCCCACGGAATCCACGTCTTTCATTGCCCTGTAAGTCACTCACCCCTCATCAACTCCTAAAGCAATGAATGATTTTTCGATAACCCCATGTGGATGGAGCATGTACACTACACTTCCTCTGTAAGCTGTAATGGTTAGGTGGGGTTGCAAGAAAATGGGGGGGTTCAGTTATTGGTCTGTGCCCACTTGGGAAAATTGAATTGGGTTTTGTGCATTAATTAATAGGATGCGGTTGGAATTGTAGCCAAGCTTTCGGATTGTATTGCATCTAGAGGTGGGAACATCCTCGGTGCCGATGTTTTTGTACCTGAAAATAAACAAGTCTTCTACTCTAGAAGGTAGTAGTCTCATTCAGTCACATTCATCTCTAGAAAATAAACAATTTTGTCTTGTTTGTTGATTATCATTTTGCATAACATGTGTTAATGGGTGTGTTTGTTTGTGTTCTTTTTCACAAGAAATTCTTTTTTCCCAATAAAAAGGCACTTCTTTTGAGCTCTACATCTTTTCAAGAAGCATAGGGAACTGCTTGAGATTGTGATTGAATGATGCTGCTTATGCATCTGAAAATTGCCTTAAAAGTACTTTATTATTATTCTTATCTAAACGACCTAATATGTTAATAATGTAAAGTCTTTGAGCCTTGTAAGGAAGTGTAAATGAATAGGGATGTCTTTTCCCTTTTTTATTTTTTTGGTTCTTTCATGTACTAACACTGACTTTGCTTAGTGCTGAAATACTTACAATCCAATTTCAGCTTGCATTAACTTTTGTTGATCATTGCAGTGTTTTTGTTTTCGATCCTGCTAAATGGCCACGGGCGCATATGGAGGAGGATTTCCTAAAGCTTTCACAAACATTCAATGCAATGCGATCTGTTGTAAGGGTGCCAGCTCTGGATCCTAAATATAAGATAGCTGTTCTGACATCAAAGCAGGTATACATTATTATCGCTCGTCATGTTTTTTTGTCTTTTTAAAATTAAAAAGAAAAATTATATATATGTAGATAAATATTGAAGACTTTAAGCTTTCTTTATTTTGCTGCAGGACCATTGTCTGGTTGATTTGTTACATGGATGGCAGGATGGAAGACTCCCTGTAGATATCACTTGTGTAATTAGGTGAAATTCAAGAAATGACACCACTAAATTGATTTATGGTTAATTAATTAATTAATTAATTTTTAATGATCCTCAATGATTTATTCAACAGTAACCATCATAGAGCTTCAAACACCCATGTGATTCATTTTCTTGAAAGGCATGGTATTCCTTATCATCATTTAAGCACAACCAATGAAAATAAAAGGGAAGGGGAGATATTGGAGCTGGTTCAGAATACTGATTTTTTAGTACTTGCAAGGTATATGCAGGTAAATAACTAATTGGAATTCATGTTTTGTTTATTTACTTTAAATGTTTCTAATGTTTAAAAGAATGTGCACATAATAATTGGCTGTATTGTTGAAATTTGGATGCCTTTTGGAAGAACTTGTTCTTCTGGCCTCCACAAGTTATGGAAACTTGACAGTAATTTGTCATTATTTTCTATTGTGTATAAATGCTAATATTTGACAGTATTGAACTATTGAGACTTAGCGTTAAGTAAAGAGGAAATATTTTTCACCTTCTCTTTTCAAGAATTCTATAGCATTGATTTATTTGTACAGATATTATCCGGGAACTTTTTAAGGAGCTATGGGAATGATGTAATTAACATTCACCATGGCCTGTTGCCATCATTCAAGGGTGGTAATCCATCAAAACAGGTTGGTCTTCCTGCACTTCCATTTTGCAGGATAAACTGTTGCCACTTTTAACTGTATGTTGTATACTCTTCATGATTCCTTCTTACATATGCATGCATGTTAAATATGCCATTATTTTGGCAGGCCTTTGATGCAGGTGTTAAATTAATTGGTGCAACATGTCACTTTGTGACAGAAGAACTTGATGAAGGACCTATAATTGAACAAATGGTGAACATAAAACTTTTTCATACATGTTTCTCTTTTTTCTTACATTTAGTTGCTTCCTTTATGTGAATGATAATGTTGATCTGAATTGATTATAGGTGATGATAGACATTTATCTTGTAGACTCCCTTTGTTTATGGTGTTTTATTTGCTTTTTAATTTTTTTTTTTTTTTTTTTTTTTTTTATGCTGGAGACTAAGATCTATTTGCCAGGGCAAGATTTCTGCATCTGCCTTCTGAGTTATGAAACCCTTGTTCTCGAGCCACCTAAAATTTCAATATAGGTGAACAAAATGTAGGTGCAATTGGCATTATATATGTGCCAGTTAGTCTTACAATCTTATGAGTGTCCTTTGAGACCTCTTTTGTTATGCCTAAACTTTATCATGTTCCTTTTGGATATTATTTGTTCAAAAAGTAACATATTTTGTGCTAGCTAAATCGCTAGGCTAACTTTATCTGCAAGATTCATATTTTTTGTGGGCAGGTTCCCTTGCAGGTGTTCTTAGTCAATTTTTGGTGTTTTCTAGTTCTAAAATAAGGGACCATTACATTTGCTGGGTTAAGATTCATCAGCTCCCATCCCATTGACAAAATAGAAGTAGATACTGCTGCAGAAGAATCTGTTTAACATATTAATTCTTTGGCTTCTATCCTATCAAAAATTCTTCAGCTTCTATTCCAGTTACAGGCATCCAAGTTTCCAACATATGTCTTAGTGTTATACTTTTCACTGTTACATTTTGCTGCGTCATTGCTTAGACTGTAGATTCAGAGTTGCTACCTCTATCATAGTGTAGTAAAAAGGGGTGGCCTAGTACAGGAGGTTCTCACCTAGGAGAAAGTAGGTCTACATAACCTTATCTTTCCAAGCAAAGAGTCTATTTTCACGATTTGAACCTATGAGCTCTAGATCACAAAGTAGCAATCTTACTATTGCGTCAAGGCTCACCCTCCTATCATAGTATAGTAGTACTACTATAATTGATTATTACTTACTAGATTTAGTAAATTAAGCATGCAGAAATTGTGCATATGTGAGATATATCTAAACTTAATGGACAGCCTCAACTCAAATATAACTTTTATCTTATTTTTGTGGTGGTAAAGTTGTTGAATTTCGTTTGCAGGTTGAGAGAGTTTCCCACAGAGATAACTTGCGGAGCTTTGTGCAGAAATCAGAGAACCTTGAGAAACAATGCCTTTCCAAGGCTATCAGATCTTACTGTGAGCTTCGAGTATTACCTTATGAAGAAAAGAAGACTGTTGTCTTTTGACGGAAAACAGCAAATACAAATATACAATGCCCCAAAATTGAGGCGCGCCTGTTTTTGCATTCAATTACTTGCTTGGAAAGTTCGCATAATATCCCCCACTTTGGTTGCAAGAAAAATGAGCATAGAAAAAAAGAGCCAACGTGATTCATTTGGACCTCACTCCAAAAGCACATTGATAATTCTATGAAATGAATTCAGCATTCACTTTTCATCTATGTTTGCCTTCTTTGAATATGTCATCATTTATATAAGGAGAAGGCAATTGCTTCCCACATGGAATCATTGCAGTGACTAAATAAAGTGATGGAAAACAAATACCTAACAAAAAAAAAAAAAAAACCATTAAAATACTTAATAATTTTAGTTGCACCATTGATTGAACCTCAGACTTTTCTCTCTTTCTTAGTGCCGGGATGGATGGTTATTTCAACAGAACATTAGATTCAACTTATGATAATATTTTTTAAAGAGAGTTATAACATTTCATCTTCCTTCAAAAGTTGAGAGAAGCCTTGGGACAACTCCCCCAAACAAAAAAAAATCTATTACTATTTATAAAATTTGTTGAATTTCATTGTAAAGAAAAATTAAATTGTTTGTTAAGAAATTCACCTTTCTACATAAGCTCGTCACCATGGTCTCTGCTTTCCGGATCAAGGGCTCATTACGAATGTTTCCCCCTTTTTTTGTGGAATAATTCCTTATCTTCTTCTTCTCTTAATGACAAAGTGAGGAGTTTTTGCAGTTTGGACCATGGGGCTGGTCCTTGTTAATTAAATGATGAACACATAATCTTTTTTTAGGCGAATCTAGTATATTTATTGGCGAAAGTAGTGACTAGTCCCCTCGAGGCGAAGAGTTCACAAATGTAGATATAACCTCTGGCCATGAGACCCTTTTCATACACACCGTTAAGGATAGAACCCTTGATTTGATGCTTAAGGAACCAGTTACCTACCAACTGTGAATATATAATCTTTTTTAAAGGGTAAAGAATTATGTATTATTTATTTTTATATCTTTATTCACTGCTATTTATTATTAACTTTAGAATAAACATATAGAAACTTATTAAATTAAAATTAATTGATATTTAGTAATTCACTTTGACTTCTAGCACGGCGGCACCCATGAAAAAAAAGCGATTGTAATCTCCACTATTTGAACGAATTTGTCCCTCTTTTAGTTGTTCTCAAAGAAACTAATATTATGTACCAAAAGCCATTTTTTGGCTTAATTATTGTAAATAAATAATTATAATCTTTTGGAATTGAAATAAACACAGTAATAACCAATCAAATGATGTTGATGAAAAGAATACATTATGGAAAAATAACCGAAATTGCACAACAACATTGCATTCTTTTTTTTTTTTTTTTGGGTCTTGAACAACATTCCATTAATATGATTGGGTTATAGGCACCATATTCCCAAAGAAAAAAGCGAAACAAAAGTTGCCTAAATTTCGGAAAAATAAAAGGTCAGTCGGGCCTCATACGTTTCCCAAAAGTTAATAACATTCTCTAGACTGCCAAGGGCTACATTTTAGCATCATCTTTTCTTTTAAAAATGGCTAATATTCTTTTTTTTTTTTTGTTTTTTTCTCGTCCCATTGGGATAAATAATTTGGAGTTGTGTTATTTGAAACATGAAATTAGTTGATAATTCAATCAAAAAAATTGATAACTTAAAATAGAATTACTAACATACTATAAATGCATTCCAACTGCATGTATAAATAAATTTTTTAAATAATTTGATAAAGAAATCCAAGAGCCTTAGGTAAAGTCACAGTAATGTTGCTTTGGCTCAGATTTTCAACTTCTTCTGTAAGAGACTAAAAAAAAAAAAAAATACTAATAATCTTTCACATTTTTTCTTTATTAGGTAATCAATACCAATTAAATCGCATTCACTTATTTTTCAAATAGCTCACATTCCTTACACCCTTCACGTCTTCCTAAAATAGTTTAGTTGCTTTTCCTTTTGAAAAAGTAATTTAAAAATAACATTAACTTCTTATTTAAAAAGTAATTTGGATACTCCCTTTTTATTAGTAGTAAATCCTTTCATATCAAAATTTTATATAACCTCATTATATATAAATTTTTATTAGAATTTAATTTGAATATATTATCAGTGTAAAAAATTTTTACACAAATATTTAATCATATATTACCATATCAACAAAAATCTTTGATATAACTACCCACTATTTGAATAGTCATGCAAATAGAAGGTTTTGATTGGATGACAGTGTAAAAAAACTTTACACTGTTAGTGTACTCCAATTAAACTCTTTTTATTATTGATTAGATTCTTTTATAAGATCCATACTATGACTCACTCTCTTAATCAATAGTAAAAATTTATATATAATAACATTATGTAAAATTTTCTCATGAGAGGATTTATTCTCCTTTTTATGTGTTTCCTTGATTCTTAAATAAGTGTGGCTAAAACATAACTTTTCCATATACACATAGTATTAATTATTTTTGTCTCCTATTCTATCCTTATTAAATGAATAATTAGAAAAAATAGTAAGTAAGAGAGAGAATAAGTGGAATTAAAAGATGAGAGTAATTGTATATAATATACTTAAATTTCTCTAATATTGAGGTAATATCTTTTTTAATTCATGTGTGCATTTAAAAATAGACACTTATTTGAGAATGGAAGAAATATTTTTCATCTAAAAATGCTACATTCTCCTAATAATTCTCTTAATCACTAAATAAGGGAAGTAATAAATGTTTTCCATAATATATTAAATGTATTTGGCTTTTCATTTAATATACTGTCATTTTTTTTTTTTGAGACAGGATATACTTTCTTTTTTGTATTAGGAGAATATCAAAACTCTCTTTCATCTAATGTAAATCCAAACTTCGGATTTGAATTTAACTCACTTTCGCTTTCATCTTCCTAAATCCTAAGCATATCTGCGGCCTCAGTATATAAATTATATGCATAATTCTAATGACATGGTCCAAAAAACATGAAGGGAAGTTCAACCAAGTTGGTTTTCTTGACCACCTTACTCTTAATCCTTGCATCTGGTTCCTCTCTCTCCCTCTTCTAACCTTGTTTGGATTTCATTCTTTCTCTCTTTCTTTCTTTCTTTCTTTCTTTGAGGTTTTTTGGGCACATTTCATTGACATACCTTTTTTGAGGCAGGTTTAGCATTCAAAAGGATCATAGAATTAGGAGCACTAGCCCAAACTTATGAATGCAAAAATGATGCAGATTGTGAAAGACAGTGTGACCAGGGAGGCTGCATTAAGAACTGCCTTGGGTTGCCTAGTATATGTGTCAATGGCCTATGTGCATGCCCCTTTGCCCAAGGACACTCTGCCACCAAGACCCTCACAAACTCAACTTGCAACCTTGATGGCGATTGCTCAAAGTTATGTCCTTCTGACTGCACAATCAGAAGCTGCCTTAAGAGCAAGTGCCAATGTAGGTGTCAAGGGTAATAAGGAAGCATCCTCCTTTTTAAATTTTGCTCCATCCGGCTATCCAACTCAGTTTCTTTGCAAACATGTAATGTCTATTAAATAATTAATAATAATGATTAAATGGAATTTTTTTCCTACTTAGTTATGTTGTGGAGTTTTGGGCTTTGGCTCTCCTTTAGGACCTTTACAGGAAAATAAAAATAAAAATAAAAAAATCCTCATCAACTAATCTAAGTAGAAAAAGTTGGTGTAATGCAGTGATTTTTTACCATGTCAAAGGTTTCTGGCACTTTGTAAGCAACTCCTGTAACCGTGATAATGAATAATGAAGTGGTATGTATTCCTGATTTTAATTGTTTATACTTTCATTTCTATCAACATTGGTTATACTTGATCAAATTGTCCTGCAAAAATATTCTAAGAACTCTACCAGGCTCCTGAGACATTGATTGTAGGAGAAAGCTAGAAGAAGGATTATGAACTTGAACGTGATGTTAATAAACATTATTATTGCTTTACTTCTGTAACTCAGTGGTACAGCCGCTGTAAGAGTACATGCGTTTGGCAAAATTTTATGTGTCACTCTGCTTAGACACATATACATAATGCAATCCAAATTCAGTCATATGCTGTTGCTAATGCTTAAAAATTCCAGAGAACGCTCCGTTGCTTCAACAGAGTTGGCTCGACGAAGTAGAGTCTCTACCCCATCAACCCATTTCTGCTTGTGAAGTTTACTCTTGCACCTGAACTCTAGAAGACCTTGTGCAGTTTTGAGGCCAAAGCATGACTCTTCCGAAGCTTCCCTTTCCTTTCTATATGGCCATGCACCATCTTTATCACATACTCCATAAACCACACCTAGTATACAATATGTGTTACAACAAAAGTTAGAGAATATCTAACTCCAAAAAGTTAGAGCCAGAAGAGAAAAATAGGAGCTACTTGATGCCCAAATCAAGGAAAAGAAAAGGAATTTTTAATGCCAATAGATAGTTTGGATGAAGGTAGGCGGACCCTTGCTAGAGATTTTAATGTTAAGAACACTTACATTTATTCTTTTTGGAGAAGGCTCCTCCCACGTGCTTGCTTTTGATCTTAACTTTGACCTGATACAAACGGAGAATTAAAAAATTCAGATAAATCTACTTCCTCATCTGTGTGAATGATGCCACCATGACATGAATAATTGTTAAAAGGCCCGGATTCAATATAGTATGTGTACCTGATACTTCTTGTTGATGTAAACAGTGACATGCTTCCATCGTAATGCACCTGAAAAAGTAAAGCAGCCTTATAAATAATAATGATAAAGCAAGTCCAATGCAGCAAACCCCTATTATATTGATCATATATATGTACCTCATATTTAAATTATTCCTAGTCCTTTAAAATCAAAACTTGACTATAATGATGGACAATGTGTTTGCTATATACCTTTTCGTGTGAGCTGCAACAATTCTCCCACGCATGGTGGATTACGTTCCCACATCTGACCTTCAAAAGCAGGAAACCAATGAGATTGTGTTGTTGGTCCCTTATCATAGGGACTTATTGATGCATTCCTCTTTGTTTCTTTTGGCAATCTTGCCCTTAGAGCTGCTTCTCCTCTCAAAGCTGATTTTGAAGGACATAAAAAAAAAAAAAAATAAAAAAATAAAAAGATCAATAGCTCCTATTCTATATAAAAACATTGAAAAAATTTTAGGTGCTCTTAGAGTTAGTAAAAACTTTTACTCTGTTCTATTCATTATTTGACATCTCAGTTTTGTAGATTATTGTTGTTTCTCACTCTCACTACATTTTTAATGAAATAATTAAGTGTCAAAACAGTGAATGAAACAGAATAACACTTTTATCTTGCATTAAGAACATCTAATAATTTCTTTCCAAATTAAGAAACTAAGGAATTACCTGTTGCAGCTGCAGCAGTGAAGGTCATTAGGTCACCTGGGGTTTGAATATCAACCGCAGAGTTCACAGCAGAAGCCACCCGGTCATGATCAGCACCAGCTAGTTCAGCCATTTCAATGCAATGAGATGCCAAGAGTTGCGTGGCCGAAGCGAGGGCAAGGTTCAACTTTGAATGAGAGCCAGTAGTGTTCTGTGCTGCAGCCACAGCAGCCAAGGCTGAAGCTAGCCCAGCAATGGACACAGCAGAATGCACACGAGCACTTTCTAGACGCGCCCTATCTTTCTTCTTTACACTGGTATTAGCACTTCCATGCTGCTTTTGATGAAACCATTTTCCAATGGTACCCATCTTTCTACAATTAGCAGAAGGGATGACCTTGCCTGTCTGCAAAAGAACAGTAGAAAACTTGGAACTTGCAGAAAATAAGTGAAACACAATATAATGCATTGAATATTTTATGCAATTGTCAATTGTCAATTCTTGGAGTTTATACTTATACCTTACATGTGCACTTGTTAAAAATCAACAACATTTGTTAAATTGTGGAGTAAACCATAAAATTAGACCCTGAAGTTGGCAACGGACTTCAAGTTTGTCCATAATGTTTGGAAAACCTTCTCGAGGTTTGCTAAAAGTTAGTCAAGTTAACTCTTGGGAGAGACTAAACTGACCAATGTCGAGAGACTAACTTGACCGACTTTTGCCAATTTCAGGCACCTCGGGAGAGTTTTCAAAACTTCGAGACGAATTTGAAGTCGGTTAACAATTTCAAGGACTAATTTGGTGGTTTACTCACTAAATAATCATTTTGATTTTTGGCAGACGATAAGATTACGAGACTCAATCAATCATTGATGCAAAATGGGAATTGAGTTATGGGAAAGGGAAAGCAGCAGGAGCATGGCTTACTACAAGTAGAGGTACCAAGGTAGCTTCAGGAAACGTGTCTGGATTCTTATCATAGAAAGTTTGCTTCTGTTTTTCCAGAAGAGCCTTTGAGATCTCCGAAGCTGAGAGGCTCCATGACCTTGATAAGAACTCCATGGGCTCATGTGGGGTCGGTGGCTGAGGTATGGCTGGTAACGATGAGGCCAGCTTGAATTCCTCATTTTCCTGCACATCCTCTAATTCAAACCCATGCCATGAACCAGTTTTCCAAGGTGGACAGTGGCCACCTTCCATTTTGGTTCCAATCATATATGTCCCGGGACAAATATTCCGAATGCTGAAAGCACTTCAAATCGTTGTATATATGCTTTTGTACAATTGCTGTTGCATTATAGGGGCACAACACAGGACCCAAGAAGCAAAAAAAAAAAAAAAAAAAAAGAAAAGAAAAAAAAGAAGAGGTTAGTTCAGACTTATCATTGATAGATAGACTATTTCGGGTTCACATAACAAAAGAGTTAAAGGCAACAGTCTGCTGCATGATTTGAAGCACCAAATCAGAAGTGGCTTATGGGCTAGGAGTACTGTTTGCACAGTGCAGCATCACATAAGTACTTCCAATAGGCAAACCTTGCCTAATATTCAAAAAAAATTCACTGCATTCATCATCTAAAAGAAGAATTGACAAGAAACGTCATAACAAACTCTGACCAAACTTCAAACTTTCAGAGGCAGTTAAAAAATATCCATTGAATTGATCATCAAAAACTCAAATAATAAGGCCTCTACAAAGGGTTGAAGCCAGAATATATAATAACCACAGATAAAGAATGAGACCTGCTTTACAGAGCTTGCAACCTCAATTCAGCTTTTGACCAAGCTAGACCTGCTTTGTGACCAGCTTCAGTCTCAAATATACATATATATATATAGTATAAGAGAGAGCTTAGAAGCAGTTAGGAAACAGAATAGATTTCAGGGAACACTTATCTAGATCTTGTGCTTTGAACCGCCATGAATTCAGGTTGAAGTTTAATTAAAAGAATCGGAGACAACCCGGTATTTACGAAGCTCAAAAAACTAAGTACTCCATATGTACTATTACTACAAAGTTAAGAAAACATAATCCTGGAGAACCGGGCATTGGTTCCTAGGACTCATGCAGAGACACTGCTGTCGATGATAGGAACATTTTGAGTGCATATAATATTTTAAAATTGTGATCATAGATCATAGGATAATAGAAGAATATTGCGATGTGTCATTGCTAAAAAGCGGGTAGGTACTTTGGTGGTTGGAAATTGGAATAAACTCAATAAAGCGTGTGCATCGCAGGACCAGCTCTCCTAATCCTGCATGGACCTTGGACTGGTCGGCGGTGGGGGCGGTTTTACTAATTTTCCCAGCTACCTGTGACAGTAACGCTTGCATTTCATGAGTTGTGACAATTGACAAACTAGTCAACACATAAGAGATATCCTTAGTAATGAGTTTCAGCCTAAGATTAAGATAAAAATTAAAAGATAGAGTCAGTAATAAAGAACACCACTATTATGCCAACAAGCAAGTGGACGAGGTTAAGGGCTCTTAAGTACGTGATTATGAGATCCATGTGTATTGAAAAAAATATTGTTGAAAGGGGTCTTCGTTTTGATATCTAACGTACCACTAGGTGAAGGAATATATTAGGAATCCAAAAAGGCAAAAAAAAAACTGTTATTTGTACTTGGTAACATAACTAATTATTGAAGATTGTAATTTCATTACTGATAAGTGTGATAATATGACATAATACGTTATTAAACATTTCATAGCATTTACCTGTAACATAATTAAAACCACCAATAATTTATATATTAATCTTTCCAAAATGGTGGCTGAAACGTAAGTGAAAAAAAGGCACATATTTCTTCCGAAATGGCTCTTTCACTCGGGCCATGTCAGGCACATATCAAGTCTTTGACATTAGGCACCGCACATATCAAGTCACATTAAAAATCTGAAGATAAACTTTTCATATAGTTTTTGATACAAATTATATCCCTAAATTTCAGCTCCCGGTACGGCAGAATAAGGGTAGAAGTAGTTTGTCGCAAGAGAAAACAATGAGTTAAAAAATAAAATTGTCTGCTTGTCATTGAGACAAGATTGATGCATTGCACACGGGTCCAATATGATATGAATGCAAAAATAACAAATGTTCGATTCGATATGTTACCATCACTTATTTGCGTAATGCTATTAAAAACCAGGGCTTGCACATGAATCCAACACGGAAGCCAAAGCAACCATTGCATGTAGACGATTAGCTGAATGATGGACCGAAAAAAGAATAAAGAAAACTTAATAAATACAAATGAAATTTTACTTACAGCTATCTTTTTTTTTTTTTTTTTGTGGGTCGTGACTTACAGCTATCTTTCGAGCACTTGATTGAAGATTTAAAAAGAAAAGATATCAGATAAAACATAAAATCTCTATGTGTTTAATATATCAAATATTATAAACAATAAAAACACGTCTAAAATGAAAACACTTGTTCAGAAAACAAATAAAAATATGGATCTTTATCTTATTTGTGCGTGCAATCAGTCTTTTTTAGGGTAGGGGTTGAATGCAATCAGTTTCTTAGTTCCCGTAAATTTTCCTATTTGGTGCCATTAATAATTTTCTCAATGAATTGTAAGTCTTTTTTTTTTTTTTGTGGCCATGAATGAATTGTAAAGTTTGTACTAACTTGAAAGCATGCTGATCAATAATTGTTCCAAAACAAATTCAATAATGGGGACTCTTCGTTTTTTGTTTCTATCTTATCTTCGGTATATTTTCAAATTCTTTTTATAGTCTTAGAAGTAGAAGTAGAAAATTATTTTTTATTTATATATAATTATATAAATACCTTCTATCATAATAAGAAATTATTAAATTATTTGGATATAATAAATATAAAAGTATTTTTTTTCCTATAAAATTACAATATTAGTGGATGGGGAGTGATATTTAAAAAAAAATAAGAATAAAATGGCAATAGTATCGGAAGGTAGTGGGTTTTGAAATTCGAAAAGTACCTTTTTCTTTCTTCTATTATTTCTATTTTTTCTTAAAAGTATAAAGGTATATTTATATCAATTTTTGAAAAAGTGATTATGAAACTTAAATAAGTGCACTTATTTCAGCTTTTCAAAAAAGTTATTATAAAATTTAAATTCTATATATAACTAAAAAAGTTTAAAAGTGATATTTTTAGAAATTACTCCTTTTAGCTTTTACAAAAAAAACTAAAGATAGATTTTCTTAAGATTTAGATTATTTTTAAAAATTATCTAAATATATAAAAATTAATTTTATTAATAAAAAAGTGATTTTTTTATTAAAAAAATACAACTAAACACACTCATATATAACTGAAAAAGCTCAAAATTAGTTTTTTTTTCAAAAATTATTTTTTCAGTTTTTACAAAAAAATTGAAAATAAATTTTTTAGATATTCTGATTATTTTTAAAAAAATTATCCAAATATATGGAATTTGGAAAAAAATCACAAACACATCCTAAACAAAACAATACAAAAAGTTGTAAAAGTACTTTTTAGTAAATAATTTTGAAAAAAAAGTACTTTTACCTCTCCTAAAAGCACAAATAAACATGCCTATGTTTGTATATGACTAGCGGGGTGTTTGGATTGGAGTTTGCAAACTTGATTTTGAATTAACATAATTTTGTAGAATTGATTTTGATCAAAAGTAAGTTTTGTATAATATAATTTATATTTGAAAATTTTTATCTTAAAAGTGATTTTGACAAAATAAATGTTGTTTGGATAATATTGATCAAAATCACTTTTACTTGTAAAATTACTAAAAAAGGGTATATTAATATTAATGTTGGATGAAAAAAAAAAAATCAAGAAGATAAATAGAGGGTTTGAATGGAAAGTATGATAAGTGGGATCCCCTGTAAATGATCAACTATGCCCAACTGAAAAATGAAAAATTGTTGCTTTGGGACAAACCTTGGTTTGGAGCAAAATCGTGGTGAGTTATTACAAATTAAAATTTACCCAAATATTATGGGTGAATATTTCAATATGTCAAACAGAGGTTTGGTGGGTTGTAACGCCTATCCAAACACACGCATAACATCAATAACAATTGTGAAATTTCTTTTTGCCATATAGAGTATTTAATCACACTAACTATGAGAAATATTAATGTTTGTTTAAGAAACTTTTAATAAAGTCAATAAATTCAAACTTTAAGATGAACCAGGAGTGATTACTAAAGATCTTTTAATGTTTAATTGGATATTTGTTAAAAGGATAGAGGCTCATTTACGCTCTTTACATTTTACACAGTAATTTTAATTTATTCTCAAAAGTTTTTTTTTTTTTGGTTCTATTTATGTTTTTAACGTTTTCAAAACATCTTAATCTTACTATTTCAGAATTCAAATTATGAACAAAAAAATTGATATGAAGTTTAGTTTATAATATTAGTGATGATATATACTGTTCATTACTTATCTGAATGAGATAATATTATTATTATTTACTATCATTTCCCCCTATTTTTTTATAAGATATAAAAATTTTCTTTTTAAATTTAAACTCTTAACGTTCAATTAATTTTTCTCTTACTAAAACTCATATCTGAAGCTTTTTCTTAGAAAATTAAAGGCAAATAATCTCTATTAATGGTATTTGAATATCACTAATATCAAAATTTGATCTTAACATCAAAATTTTTTTTTTATAATTTGAATGTCATCTATTGAAAGAGTAAGATTGAAATATTTTAAAAATGTTATGGATGTAAATAGAACAAAAAAAAATTGGAGCTAAGTTGAAATTATTGTAAAATATGAGAGACGTAAATAAGATTTTACCTTTTATTAAAATTATATGAGACATTCGTGCATATATATGCGAACGTAAGTTTATTATTCATTGTACAAATTGTTGATGCAGAAAGTTAGTAATTCCCATGATATTATATCAGCACTTAATTAAGTTACCAAAAAGCTACAATAAGAGAAAATGAGATTAGTTATTCCTAAAAAAAAAAAAAAAACCACATAAGAAAGTCAGAGGAGGAGTGAGCATTCAAAAAATTGTAAGAGCTAGCCTAATTATATGTATATAGATAAATATAAATTAGATTGCTTGTGATTCCTTGAACCAGATTCCCTTAGTCGATTTTATTTTAATTTTTTGGGTAAAAGAAGAATGTTATTAAGAATAGAAGAATGATACAAAGAGATTCTCTTAGTCAATACTTTAAACTAATAGTTTTGCATAGTTCATGACAAGAATTAGCATTAACGATTTTGTGTTTAGGGATTCAGTTCTTCCGTCTCCTTTTCTATCCCTTAAACTTAATCAAGTGTGAAATTAAGAGTAATTTAAGGAGAAACGTGAGTAATGTTATAAAATATACAAGTGTCAATTTTTGATAGAGTGACAAGGGAGGAATCAGAAATGAAACAGAGAATTTTTATCATGTATTTATCCATGTTAAAAGGCCTTTTCTTTTTTTAGGGTAGTAGAGATTTCTACATGAGCTAAGGGAGATAGGAAAGGAGATGGACAAATGAAGATTAAGCCCTTAATTCAAAACCCACAATCCCCGTATTACAAGGATTAGGGGAGGTATCACTTAAATCAGAGCTCATTCCCTAAAAGAGGATTTAATTAGGTTAAGCATTAGCTGTTTATTTATCCAAATAATGGTATCCTCTCCCATCCATTTTCTTTTCCCTAATAAAGCAAAACAACGTAAAAGTCACTTCGAATGATAATTATTTGTGCAGTAAAATGCATAAGCTTTCAAAGAGCCATCTAACTACATATCGGTCCGGCTAGGCTAATGTTGCGGGTGGGTGGATTTTATAATAGACCTATCATGCATGTTAGGCACATATATAATTGATCATGTGAAAATGTCTTTGTACAAGACATTCATCTTGAACCAAAAATATTTGAAAATTACTTCTAACCAACCATATATTCGCCTCCATCCACAAATTCAAAGCTCATTAATGGCATATACATCATAAGGCATCCCACTTTCCATTGACGATAGAACCAAAAAGCTTTAAGTGGCCCCAAAATTTGTATAGCATGATTATGACGTATATATATACCATCAAAGTAAAGGAACTGGCCACACAGCTTTGACGCATAGATCTAATGTTGTTAAGAGCTGAATATTTTGTAAGATTGCATCTCCACATGGCTAAATGCAAACCAGTTTTTGGTACGAATCACTAGGTGCATTTTTCAGAAGAGCGATTTCATTTGTATAACTATATATTCATAGCTAATGAGTTTAAAGTTTAGACTTTGACTCATTTGATTGACTTTTTATTCATACAAGGCCATAATTTGATTTGATCTTTGAGTTTCTCTCTTGGTGGGTGATCTAACTCTACAGGTGCTCAATGGATTACGAGACTTGTCCAAACCTTTCCACCTACATTAATGTATGTCTGAATACACACATATAATAAAATCAATTATATATCAATTTATCAACGTCGCTTTTTTCACACGTTTATAACTAGCCCATGAACTTTATTTTTTATATAAAAATAATGCATGGAGCTTGTAAAAAATTGTGTTTGTGAAAGTAGCATTGTTTTGGGATTTAATTTTGACACATTTATATTCAATTAAATCCTTTGATATATATGATTTTTAAAATTATATATATAAGAATTAAATATATTTATTAATATAATAATATATAATTAAAAATTAATATAAAAAATATTATACTATCAACCATCAAAATTAAACTTTTTTTCCTTGTTAAATGTTGGGCTATACGTTGGGTCTGCCTATAATTCCCTGCATCACTACAAATCTACAATCAACCAAGAAACTGAGAAAAGGACAAAGGTGGGTGGGGGTACATTTACAAAAGAAAAATGTTTGGTACGCATCTTTTATTATATAATATGTAAAATATATATAAAAAAGTAAATAAAATGATAAAAATATTTAAATGATGAGTTTTATATAATTATTATTATTTTTATTCAAATTTTTTTATTCAAAATTTTATTGATATTTTTCAGCAAAATTTACTAATATATTATTAAAAAATGATATATACTTAAACTTATTAGTATTTTTTAATAATATATTAGTAATTTTCTTAAAAATAATAATAATAATAATAATCATCATATAAAATTTATTATCCAAATATTTTTATTATTTTATTTATTTATTTCATATACATCACATATTATATCACAAAAAATATATCTCCTTATCACCACTCTTTGCAAAACTTTTAGAAAAGCTCATCAGAAGTGCCTTTCCTAATTGAAGTAGAAGCAAGCATGAGAACCATAAAGATGATAAATTCGTGGTAACTACTCATCTGTGTAGGCACATCGATCCTAGTCCTAGCTAGTACTACAACGTGATGGGAGAAAGCGAAAGGTAATTTGTCTGCCACCACGGCGTAGCTCGTTTGGCATGCACCTTTCACTCACTAAAGTCAAGAAACTTATCCATATATTGATTCCCTTTTCAATTTGCTACGTCCATGCGTTGAGAACTTGAGATATTTTTTTGTCAGTAATTATTAATTTCTTTTTATTTTTGACAATTGCTTTTTCTAATTTTTAAACCTTGTTCCGCTAGATATTCTTCATGGTTTATGAGGGGAAATGTGTAAGGATTTTCTAGATCTGATGTCAGAGTCAAATAAAAATGATCACTTTCTTGCCCGGTGTATGCAAAACAAATTTCTCTAGGGCGTAGGTATATAACTATTTGCGGAACCACATTAATGTCAATACGTTCATTTTATTAATTTATTGATTTTTCCTTCTTTTTCTCATGATACTCGTAATATGTTTAATAAACAGGGTCAGTGCTTCATGCGCAGGTGCAAGGTGAGACAACATGAGCTTAAGCATCTTTATTTACGTGCGCTTTATTTATCCTCATCGTTGTGCAGTCGCTCTTTAATTACTCCTAATTCAATTTACGTCTATGCTTCCATTTCCTAGCACTCAATTTATCTACTCCAAAGGGACAAGATGATTAGTTGTCCATACTCCATTTTTGGGGTTTGTTACAACTCCCTTTGAGCTTTATCCCACTGCTCCAAGCATAAAGAGACGGTCGATTGTCTTCTACAATTTCGACAACCCAAAATAGGTTTTTCAACTCAATTCCCCTAAAAGCTTGAAATTATATTCTCTTTAGCATGACCAACATCTCTAACCCTAAGCTCAACCTTGACCCACGATAACGATAGCCTCGTTAATACAGTAATATGGAACAATGTTTTCCACACAAAGTGCGCTACATTCATTAGAAAAATCAACGTAATTGTATAATGCTAATTAGTAATTGCATTTTTTTTTTCCATTTTTTGGGTCGAATGGTATTGCATTACAATGGGACGATACCATTCCCTGGTAACAGGCCCATACCCTTAGCCCAAGTTTTTAGTAGCATGCCCAAGTGGCCCAATACAAATCAATAGAAATGGTTGACCCAAATAAAAGAAAAGGGGCGCATATGTAAATGAACTAAAATAAAGGGTTAATATACAAATTAGGAAAAATGCAAGTGGAGTTGATTTCAGTTTCACCGAGTTGATTTTCGTTAGATGAGGAGAAGAAGGAGAAGCTTCCTTTTTGCAGCGACACTGAGCAGTGGGAACGTGTTCTGTTTCGGAGATTCCTCGACATGCCTGTAAGTGATCTGATCCCAATCAGATCAAATTGAACGGTGTCGTTTCTTTCTTTAGGGTTTTTCAATCTTTATGAGAGTTTGGATCGGAAGGTTTTGGTGATTGTGGATTGTGGATTGTGGATTGTGATGGTGCAGGTAAGGACGCTGGTGGAGGTGGAGCCGCCAAGCCCACTGAGGTACGTGATCGGAGCGGCGGTGATGATGATCGGAGTGGTGCTGCCGGTGGGTTACATGATGTTCCGAAACAAGCGCGTCCCTTCCTCTTCCTCCTATTCCAAACAGACGTAGGTGTGCCTTCCTTTTTTCTTTTTTTTGTTTTGTTTTGTGTTTCCGAAATTTTCTAATTGCTTAATTGGATCTGGAATGATTCGTTACATTCATGAATTGCTTCAAATGCTGCCAGCCACTGAGAAGAAAAAGTAGAAGCTGAGAATTTTGATTTCCTTTTCTTTTTTAATTGTTCATGAAATGGTAGTGGCAGTAGATCCAAATGTAGGAATATTGGGAGATACTGAGATCTTGATGTGTTGCTATTTCAGGAACAAGGTTTTGATATAGAGTGGCATGATGATGATGGTGGTGATGACATGAAAAGGCTCTGATTTAGTGTAGTGGATTTGTATTTCTCAGTTATATTTGGAGGAGGTGATTGAATTTGATTATTAGATTAGAGGCTTTTAGCAAATCTACTATTATTACATCAATTGTAAATGCATTTAGATCCCAGATCTCCTAAGTGGTTGTTACCCATGTTATGAACTCATATATACGCACTGTTTTCATTCCATTTTCACTCCTTGTGTACCATTACTGGCAGTGTTTCTTTAACATGATTTTTTTTTTTTGCCCCCTTCAAAAAAAAAAAAAAAAAAAGAAAGAACAAAGAAATAACTCTTGCTGGTTTTGACAATTGATCATTTGGTTTTTTCTATGAGGATGCCCAAATCTTGTGGATTTATCTTTGCTAGGGAGTAGGAACTTGTCTTTGGGCAGTTATCCTTTGAATTTCTGAATGGGAACTTGTATCTTTTGTATCCAATACCTTAGGTTATCAGAACGTCACTAGATTTCATATGAAGGTAACTGGGTTATCCTCTGTAACTGTGAGAAATGTTAGTAACATCTTTGTTCTAATAAAGCTAGAAACTAGTCTTAGTAATTGTTAGAAGCTGATTTTGCACCGTGTTGCATGTTAACAAGATTTGTTATGATAATTCCATGTTATGTTAGAAACTGCAGGCAATAGTTGTTAAGTTGCAATAGGATATACGTATACATCAAGGTGTTGTTGGAGAGCAAACTGAAATAGGAAAGCTATCTCTTAGCTTTCAAGGTGTTGATGGAGCATACGTAATAAGATGAGTTTGAGAAGGAGCTACCCCTCTCGAGAACCCGCTACTGCTCATGCTTGAGCTTTGAAATGACAGCCAAGTCTTTTTTCCACTAGTTCTCCAAAAGTCTTGCTATATGCATTTTTGTCTGTATGAAATTCTGGTACATTTTCGGTATTTCAAAGTAAAAATGATGTGGAATTTTAAACACAAAAAGAGGTAATGTAGGATGAACTAATATGCCGAGGAATCCCCCACCACCCCCACAACAGACGAAAAATATTCTTGAAAGGGTTACAATTTGCCTCATAACAAAAATGATAATCCCTGTTGAGATTTGAGACTTACACCCTCAACTAGTCTAAACAGATTGACACAATGCATCATTCTAAATTTTTTTTAGAACGTGAAGGTTATGATTAGTGAAAATGAAAGAATGTTCCGATCATCTGTATAGCTATATAATGCACCTGATGATACTCTCCAAGCTTCAAGTAAAACCCACAGTAAAAAGGCCTCTCGTCTATGGAAAGACTGTCATACGTTATATTCAATTTCTGTAGCTATAAAATACGTAGAAGGTACATTTGATTTTGTGGCCAGGCCTCAGATTAACGCCATTAGACCTATCTAATAAAGGTAAATCCATTGTTGTTGAAAACAAGGAATGGAACTTTAAGCTGCTAACGACACCAAGGACATCTGCAAAGATGAAAAAATGTCACAACGGCGCCATTAGCCCTTTATAAAATGCCTGTCATAACAATATTACGGTGGGTGCAGGACGAAAGATTTAATTGTTAGTTTGAGTTGATCAGTAAATGAATATATCAACTTCTGATTTCCATCGACAGGCAGACATAGTTATAGATTAGAAAAACAACATCAAATTACCGTGATGTAGAATCCTAAACTTTTGGAGAAGCTAATGAAGCTCGACATGATCTCTTACGCTATCTATGCATAAGTTAAAGAGTTAATGCTCACTTTAGTCCTGATTTTACAAAATTATCAAATTAGTCCCTAATTTTGTAAAACATAAGTTACGTTAGTTCCTTCCTCCATATCTATTAGTCAATTGTTACTATTTTATTGATGTGTCATATTAAGTGACACGTGACAAGTCAGGTGTCCTCTGATGTGGCTTGATTTTATATAAGTTTAAATTAGTTTTTGAAATTTCTAAAATGAGTAAAAAAAAGTCCTTAAAATTTTGAATAAATCAAAATAGTCCTTAAAATTTCTAAAATATCAAAAAAGTCTCAAATACCCAAATCTCTCACTTTCACCTTCATAAACTCTAAAATCTCGAGATTCCTTAAACTCACTAATTTCTCTTCCAATTTTACATTTACCTAGACTAAATCCTCTCTATATAGAATAATAGGAACAAAATATATAGAAATGAGACAATAAGATCTAATAAATAATTTTAATATAACTCAAAAGAGAATATATAAATTAGTTTTCAATTAAATGAGCTGTTGATTAGTCTATTATAAGAGTTTTAAAATAATTCTAAGAAAATTCATATGAAAACTCATAAATATCAAACATTAAAAAAAGTAGACAATAGGGAAAAGAAAAAGAGGGGGAGAATTAAAGAAGTGATTCTAGAGCAGATAATATTAATTAATTGGGATAGAGGATTTTCATTCTAAAATTGTTTATTTTGATACGGTCCTTGTTTAAATGAGAATGTGTTAATAATTAACTAGTTCAAGAGTACTCCTCAAGGCAATATTTGTAACTAAATAGTAATTAAAATTTGCCAATATAAAGCATCCTTTTAAGAGTATTATTGTTACTACTCTTGCATTATTATTGAGATATTAGAGTTATATTATTTTGATTCTTATATAGGAATATTATCCCATTCATTTATATGGAAAATCGAATATGTGTGAGCCACTTAGAACTAAAAGTATAAAATTTTGATTATATATGTTAAAAAAGTGTGAAAGAATTATTTTCTTTTAAAGACAAATGAAAAAGATCATCGATTTTAATTTATAATTGTAATATATAATCATATATGAATCCCTACTTGGAAAATAAAATTAGAGTTAAAAACATATATAAGTTAGGCTAAAAATTATATCCTATTGTTTAGTTGTAAAATATACACATTAGTATATTAATACAATAATAAAAAGAGAATGTGTTGGATTGAATTTGCTACAAGGATATTTACATTAATTATTGCATCTTATTATCTTATTTCTACACATTATGTTCTATTATTTTATGTAAAAAGAATCTGGTTTAGGTAGATGTAAAAATGGAAAAAAAAAATTAATGGGTTTAAGAAAAATTGAGGATTTAGATTTTATGAAGGTGAAGAAGATAGATTTTGGGATTTGAACCTTTTTTTGACATATTTTAGAAATTTTAGGGACTTTTTTAATTCATTCAAAATTTTAGGGACTTTTTAAACCTATTTTAGAAATTTCAAGAACTTTTTTAACTCATATTTTTTAACTCACAGAAGGAGAAATTAACGTGACTCATATTTTACAAAATTAAAGACTAATTTAATATTTTCACAAAATCAAGGATTAAAATAACTCAAGCATAAAAAGTCAAGAACTAAATGGAGCATTAACTCATAAATGAAATATACATTAAATTTGAATACACTGTTAATATAAAAATTTTTATATAGACATCCAATCATATATTGCCACATTAGTAAAAGTCTTTGATATAACCACCCACTACTTGAATGGTCATGCAAATGGAAGGTTTTAATTGGATGACAGTGTAAAAAAATTTTATACTATTAATATATTCCAATTAAACTCTAAGAATATTTGTAAAATTGAAGGTAATGGATTATCGAAATGAGCATCGGAAGACAATTGACGACTTTATTGCCCATTTTAGATCCATTTGTTGATTTTCAAATAAAAATCATGGCTTGATGTCACATTATAATTTTGTGTAAATTGTTTTAATTAAAAATAATTCGTGCGGAGATATTATTTGCTTAGTATTTTTAGGATTTAGATATTATAAAATGAAAAAGTTTATATAGTGAAAAAGTGAAAGATTAATTATCCTTAAATCATTTATTGATTCCATTCATAATAAAAATTATTAATCTAAAGATGATTAACCTCCTCACTTTCTGATTTTACAAACTTCCTTATTTTAAAGGAACTTTTTCAATACTTTTATTATCTATAAATTTTTTTTTATTGTAAAGATGGGTGGTTAAACAATTATCATAATTTATTTTTCACTACAAATGAAATTTATAACTATTTCTTAATTAATTGATATGAAACTAATTAATTAAATAAAAGAAGAACAGATTCTGTTGTAGAAGATGTCAAACGTTGGTGAATGCTGAAATGTAATCTTGTCGGATAACGAACAACCAATGAATGAAGTTCAATCTCTCCTTATAGTTATCAGATTTTTGATACCACTCACTCCATAAGTGTGAGATTTTTGAGTTTGGGAAGAGTTGGTGGTGTTAGAATTAGAAGGATCAGAATCCATGGCTGCTTCTGCTGCTATAGTGAAGTACGGGATCATAGGGGTGGGAATGATGGGAAGGGAGCATCTGATGAACTTGTACCATCTTCGCACCGAAGGGGTGGCGGTAGTGGCCATTGCTGACCCTCATATTCCCTCACAACAACTCGCCCTCCAATTAGCACACTCCTTTAGTTGGCCTCTCAAGGTATAACACTATGCACTTTTCCTTGCTTTCTTTCTTATATCTTTTTGGTTCCAAATAATTGATCTCTTTATGAAATTTCTCTGATTTTTATTATATTATTATAAGCAGGTTTTTCTGGTAGTCTTGCCTCCTGTAAGGATACTAATGCACACGTGTTCTATTAACTTAAAATATCAAAATTTATTGAGTCGTTTTTCTATTTATTTATATTCTAGATGCATGAAATATGAGGTTAAATACTATCCATAAACTATTAAATGACACCCAAAAAATGAGTTCCATGAGCAATTCTTTAAAGAGAAAAAAATGATACTGATGATAACATTATTATTATTTGTTTACTCTGAAATGTTATTGATGAGGTTTGAATTGAAAACATCTGACTGCAATTATCTGGACAACAGCTCTACATTTGTCCTATTTTGCTGATAGTTTACTTAAGCAGAGAGTAGTCCTAGTAAGGTGAATGACATTGAAAGCTGTGAAGGTTTTCTCAGGTCACCAGGAACTGTTGGACAGTGGACTTTGTGATGTATTGGTGGTATCCACTCCTAACATGACCCATCACAGAATTCTAATGGATATCATCAATTACCCCAAACCCCATCACGTACTGGTGGAAAAGCCATTGTGCACCACTGTCTCTCACTGCAAAGAGGTTTGTCATTCATTCCTTTAAACTGTTCCTGCTAATAGATCAACTGTTTTTATAATGTAAGTTTACATGAATGACAAACAAGTGGTCTTCGTAGAAAAAGGTTTTGTAACTCTTTATGTCTTCTTGGTTGTTCTCTCAATCAAGAATGCAGGTATCAACCTTACTTTTGGCATTCCTTTTACAATTATCCTGTGGCGGCATAGTTTTGATATTAGTTGTATGGGTCCATAAACAAGTCAAGCATGCTGCAAAAAATGGCATAAACATTTTTTCCTTTTGGCAAATGAGTACTTTACATTCTTATATTTGGATGTCTAACCATTGGCCAGTGCAGATCAGGAATGTCTAACTGCAGCAGCTTGGGCTCATTTTCCAATTACATTTAGTTAATGTCATCATGACGGAAATAGCACATACTACTTCTGTCATTTTCTTCTCTCTTCAGTCAGCATGCAGAATATGTGGATATGATGCATCTTTTAATCATAATTCGAATTATTAGCTAGCAGATATTGAATTATGCTGCTTGTTCCTTTGATAAGTATTTGGTAATGCACTAATCTATTTCCCTATGTGTTTGGATTAGGTTGTCCAAGCTGCTAGAAAGAGACCAGATATATTAGTACAAGTTGGACTGGAATATAGATACATGCCACCTGTTGCAAAACTGATAGAAATAGTTAAGGGAGGAAACCTTGGATGTGTCAGAATGGTAGCAATTCGGGAGCACCGGTTTCCTTTCTTAGTGAAGGTTAGACTTTATATGAACTGAGATTGCATGTTTTGGTTCTTGTAGCAAGTAAGCTGAAAGACTGATAATGGTCATAGGTGAACAATTGGAATCGGTTCAATATTAACTCAGGGGGCACTCTGGTAGAGAAGTGTTGCCACTTCTTTGATCTGATGAGGCTGTTTGTTGGTGCAAATCCTGTTCGTGTGATGGCTTCTGGAGCTATTGATGTTAATCACAAGGATGAAATATATGATGGCAAGGTAGATTAGATGCTGCACTTTTAGTTACAATGATACCAAGCTTCAATCGTCAATCTTTATGGTAGCCTATATACGATTCATTGACTAATACTGACTGACTGACTGATTATAATCTCTCTATACATTTCTTCCATGCAGAAAAGGAAACATGCAATGAGTTTGGTTACAGTTCTTCACTTGCAATGCTTAACCCATTGAACCAATTAGGGATTTCAAACCTTAGTCTTACAAATGTATAATGGTTGGGCATAAGTCTTCCTCTTGAATAATAAATGTAATAATCCCAAAGAACCATTAAAGTGAAAGCTCAACCTGTTATAAAAAAATGCATTTATCAATGTAAACTTATGCAACCTCAGGAGGACACTAGTGCTTAATATGTGATTAACTTGAAAGATTTGGTCAAACAGAGTTGAGGCTCCCTAATGTTTGTGCTTTGTTAGTGAAGAACTACAGTTGGCTATATGAAGATCTATTCTGTTTTACGAGGTTCAGAATTAATGACTGAAGTTCTAATTGTCACAGTTCCAAGTGGAATGTATATGCTTCTGTGTGAAAACTGTAATTGGCATGGAATTTTGCTCTAAGCATTGTTGTTTTATATTGTAATTGCTATTTACAAGTTTACTTTGAGCAGGTGCCAGATATTATTGACAATGCATATGTTATAGTTGAATTTGACAATGGTTCTCGAGGAATGCTTGATCTTTGTATGTTTGCTGAAGGGAGTAAAAATGAGCAAGAAATATCTGTTGTTGGCGATGTTGGAAAGGTAAAATTCTCTCCCTTTTAGCCACTCAATTTAGTTATTATATTTAATTATATTTGGTATGGTAAACTACTGATTAAAAATAAATTTGAGGCCAATCAATTATGCTGCATTTTGACCTTTCACTGATACAGTTCATGATTTGAAGCTAGAATAAACATGCTTCTTGTCTTTCTTTGCATGACATTCTCTTTCATGCTTTTATGTCAAGATGGTTTCTATTCTTTACATCTCGATTTAAATCATTTTTAACAGGGAGAGGCTTTTGTTCCTGAAAGTGTTGTGCGGTTTGGCACACGAGAAGCAGGGCGTGATGGTGTTCAGACTTTGAAAGCTGAAGATCACCGCATAAAGTGAGTAGCTTCTCTTTCTGTTAAATATTTCATCAATTAACTAAGTTTTAAGGTGGTGAAATGAATTTAAAGTGGCTCTTATTATTATTGGTTATGGCGTTATCTGATTCATATATCCGACTCCATCTGGTGGAACAAAGCTTAGTAGTAGTAGGAGTAGTTGTTATTATTATGGACTATCTTGTGTGATTAGTATTTATTTATTTTGCCCCTACAGATATGATGGGTTACACCATGGGTCTAGCTATCTGGAGCACCTCAACTTCTTGTCTGCAATTAGGACTAAAGGTGAAAAGGCTCCTGCTGTAGATTTGCAAGATGGATTAGTATCTGTTGCAATGGGAGTTGCAGCACAACTCTCCATAGAATATGGCCGATTTGTTACTATTGAGGAAGTTATGGATGAGATTAAAAATTGAGGGTGTTAGAACTTTGGAAGTGGAAGCAACTGTTGTCTGTTATCTTACTTCTTTGATGCAAGGATGTTGTACTTACTATCACTATCTAATGAAAATTACTAAATAATTTGTTAAATCTACATTTCTTCCACCTGAATTTTAGTCCACTGGCAACTTTAGCTCCTTTGCTTTATGCAACATATTTTCTGAAAACTTAAACAATGAAATGTCAAAACTGAGTGCCTTAGCCCTTAGAAAAACTGCTGTCTAATTTTGACGGGTATAACTTGTTAGTGGCCCCAGGTAGTATTAGGAACCCACTTTATATATTTTTCTTTAAAGAATTTATAATTAAAATGCTAAAAAAGAAAGCTTTTGATTGAGAAGTGTAAAATAAGTTAGCGCAAACATACATTACTGATTTAATTAATCAAAGGAAGAAAACCCACATATCTTGCCAACATCTGACTAGTTCTAATACCACATCTTTCAAATGAACTCCTCAACAAACTGTTACGACCTAGCTCCTGGATATAAAGCCCATTTGCTAAGGCCCAAAAACGGAACCCGGGTAATTCACAAAGGCCCAACTCGCTAGCTGGGTCCAGCAACCTAAGGACAGATAACAACTACGTGCTCCGAGATGCCGGCCGCGTGAGATGCAGTTGTAACCGTTTTGGTTCCATTCAGGAGAATAAATGAGAGAAGGTAGACAGGCCACCTGTTTAAAGTCCTTTTCATTTTACCTCTGCTCCAAGTTTTCTACTCAAATCAAGCAAATTATCAGTACCTTTCTTCGAATCGATTATTATTTGGTTCTCAAACTTTATTCCCAATGCTTGACTGTTGCAGTTTTTACAACATCCCGGATTATACTGCGGTTTTAAATGTCAGTACTGGCCTCTTTAAGCGGTGGGAAACTAGGAATTTCAAGCAATCATTAGAAACACAGATTTACCTCATAGTAGTTGGTTACGGGGAAATTAGACTTTAATAGTAGAGAACTTTATTAAAGATAAATATTGATCAAGATTTAACTCCTAATGAACAACATAGTTGTTTCATATACGATTTATGTTCCACTTTATATATTTCACCGTACTTCAAAATTGAAATCCAGGCATATTTCGTTTATGATTCTTGATACCACAGTCCTTTTCCTACAGTTTTGAATTATAAAGCAACAAGCTCCCCAGTCCAATACCAGCTATGATAAGATGATCATCCATATTACCCAGGATGCCTCTACGCTTTGGACTATCAAATGTTCGCCTTGAGAGAGAGAAAAGGGGGGGGGGGGTTCGGACCATTGATCGAAGCAAGAGACGTGCGACCACACCTTAAAAAGGCAGATACGGTTCGAATCAAGACTCAACCAAAAGGCGAACTCCCAAGATTACTTATACCGCCCAAAAACAGATATGTTTTGATAAGGACTATGAGAATAATAATATAGCTCCAGAAGTGTGAAGCCATAAAAAAGCGAACTCCCAAGATTACTTATACCGCTTGATTTCAACTAAGTCTGCTTGATTTTACTCGGTTTGTGTTGGCACGCTTTTGATTACATGAGCAAAGAGGGGAAAAACATAATATGACAATATTATTTCAAAAGCATATCAACAAAACGGAATGAAGAAAGTTAAAAAGAAAAATTCATCTTCCGTTCCGAAACAGGGAGGTGTTCTGCAAAATGCCAATAAAGTCAAGAGACGCTGAGCCCAAAAACAAGAGATGCTTGACAATGCTAGCATTAAGTAATAATTTACAAATATCATCAAATCAAGATATTTACTGGAAGTGCAATTAAAAACTCAATTTCAAAAAGTTGTCTTTCTTTTTCGTGTTCGCTTAAGAAAAGCTAAAGCTTTTATTTCATGGTTTTAATCTATTGTTCACCTCAGTCTAAACTTCACTCAAATAACCAGCCATGAAGTACGTACATTACCAAACATTAAAAACGATATAAATGGAGTCCAAAATTACCATAGCACGAGATTTGCCACAATGAAAACAACACAAAATAAAGAAAAAATTTCTGGCATGTAACAAAACTTACAACATTGATCTCCCCTACTTTACCACTAAAGAGATTCCGGACAAAAAGAGATGATTTAGACGTTCAAAACTCATCAATATCCGAAGTCAAAACACCACATATAATGCACTCCAAATAGTATTCAGTAAATGAAGCAACATAAAATAACAAGTAAAATCAACGGTAACGACGAAGGGAAAGAGTGTTGTTTCTCTTCCAGGTTGCCCTGCGGGAAGGACGGGCTTTATGGTACAGATGTCCTCTGCCCCGTAAACCCCTGTTGGCTTTCCCAGCGGAAGTGAGGCCACGCAGCTCCCTGTGTTTGTGAACTGGGTTGCAGAGCCAATTGATCCTTGGATCATTTCTGATAGCACTGTGGGCAACATCCACCAGAATGATCTCATAGTATCTGTATGTCGAGTCCTGCAACACAAAACAATTGCATTAGATGAACCAGACTGATGTATAACCAGGTTTCATTTTCAAAAATAATGTGATAACAGGTAACAAACCTCATTCACCCAGTAAGAATTTAGGACCCTGAGGCCACCCAGCTTCCGTCCAGCTCGCTCCTCAGCAACTGACCTCTTGCTCCGCTGGAACTTCAATTGAGTAACACCCTGGTTTGTGGGCTTCCCATAAACAATACCCTTGGGAACGGGTCTCTTGCGGCCACCCCTTCGCACACGAACCCGGTAAATCACATAGCCCTAGAATATTACAATCACAACAAGATTAGATCACAATGAATGAAGCAAGGTGCAGCAGATCTGCAAGGACCAGCATAATTGATGCACAATGGGGGAGATAAAATGGTGAAAAGAATGTGCTGGATCTTGACAAAAGCAAATATGGTAAGAATGAAATTTGTTTGGTTATATAATCGACTGTTTATTTTACTATAGCTGGTCTCAGGAAGCATCCAATCATTATACATATGCAATTCCACAACAGAGAATGCATAGGTATCAGGACACCGCTTAACCAGCAATCTGTTTCCACAAACATCATATAAATTATCTCGCTCAAAAATGTGTCGGATCTTGACAAAAGCAAATTCAGTAAGATTGAAATTTGCTTGGTCAGATGATCGACTGTTGATTTCACTATAGCTGGTCTCAGGAAGCATCCAATCATTGTACATAAGCAAGCCAAGAAGAGGGAATGCATATGCATCAGGACACCGCTTAACCAGCATTCAATTATGCATTATCACTAACATGGTTTGTTTAGCCAAAACTCTTACAGTGTACCAATCAGCTATGTCACCTTCTCATAAACAACTAAAATAAGAAAATGATCATTATATTATTAACATTGCTTGGCAATTGTGGGTTGCCACACTTCCAGCTAGGTTTTAAAATATGACATAAAAACATTAAAATCACCAAATAAATGACACAAATAAAAAAACATTACAGAACACAGCAGCAACCAGATTATCACGGAAATTTAAATGAAAAAAAAAAAAGGAAAATTAACATCTAAAAGATCATGTTAAACCGGGAAAAAAAAAAAAGGTTCACCTGCTTGGCCTTGTAACCCAAGCGACGAGCCTTGTCAGGGCGAGTAGGCCTTGTCACGCGAACAATGGAAGGTTGCTGGCGATACTCCCAGCACCTCACCCTCTGCAAGAATCTCATCACATCAGATTGCTTCTTGCGCCATAGCTCCGAAACATACTTGTACGCACCTATTATTATTCACCACACAAACAAATAACAATCACATAATCCATCAATTTCTCTTCCTTTCAACACAAAAACAGCTCAAATGCTACGGTATCAAGCTATTTAATATCTGATTCGTGCAATAAGCACCACAAAAAAGAAAAAAGTGAGATGAAACAAAATGATAAGGACAACGAAATCAAATAGCATATAGAACACAATGCTTTGTTCACCAAAAAATCTCAAACTCCGTAGACCAATTTTCCAACACTATGGAAACACGTTCCATGAACAGCATGCATGACATCAAACAGAGAATTAGCTAAGCAGTAAGAAGTGCATCAATGCAAAACGGTGGCGTTCAATAAGAAGATCATAGCGACACAGTGATCAGTGACGAAGACGAGAGAAAGAGGGATGGAGAGTGAAAGTACCCATGGTGGCGGAAGAACACGCGCAGTCGCAGTAGCAGTAGCGAAGGGGTTAGGGTTTGAAGTGTGACGAGCGAGCTGCTGGAACTTTTTATACCGGCGTGCCAGGATCTGAGCCCTAAATATAAATTGCAGGATAGGATGGTTCACTCCCGGTGTAATTGGGCTTCTCAAGTTTCCATCATTTTGGGCTGTATGGCCTGGAAAAACTTCAAGGGTAGATTTCAGACCAAATAAAACACACCAAAAGAGCCCAGGAAAACTTTGTGAGCTCCTTTTATATCGGACTCAGGAAAAAACAGAGTTTATGGTACAAGATTGTTAATGAAGGTTGAGGCTATGAAATTATATAAAAAGAGATTAATTTTGATGCATTCACTGATAGTGTAAATGAGTTTTATACTTTCATCCAATCAAATACTTTTATTTGTAAGATTTTTAAAATAGTAAGTAGTTCGATAAAATAAGTTTGCTATTGTGGCAATACATAATTTGATGTCTATATAATTTTTTTAAAAAAATTGACAGTATACACAAATTAAATCCTTATATAAATTATTTAAGTATTTCGTGATAAAAAATTAGAATATCAATATAATATAATATATTTAAGAAGAATGCATGTATTAGAATTTTGCCCTGTGACAATTAATACTAAAATGAATTGATGTTTTAATAGTTTATAACCTGATGGTAACCGATGGGCTTAACGTCATAATCCTAACCTTGATTTAGGCAGCTTTTCCCTCAATTTAAACTTATATTGATAAAAAAAAATAGTTTATAATTTCATATGTTGGTAATTATCTGATTGATAAATAATATAGAATCAATTGTTAGAGAATACGACAACTACAAGTTTTAAGTGATTTCAATAGGAATAATATAATATAATGTTAACAAGTTTCAAAACTAAAGAAGAATGTAATAAATGAATATAGACAATTAACAAAAACTTATGATAAGAAGAATGTAATAAATGAATATAGACAATTAACAAAAACTTATGATAAATGAAATTTATCTACTCTTTTAGTATAATAATTAATAGAAAATACATGACTAGAATTCTTCCATGTGACAATTGCTATTAAAATAAAATATTTTGCATGTTTAGATTTGTGCCATATGACATTTAGATAATTTCTTTTTTAGACATATAACAATTGTTTGCATTTTAATAGTTCAAAATTTGGCATATAAATTATTACCTAATTGTCAATCACTTCAAAATAAATTATTATTCAATGAATACTTGATGTTATAGTTTTTTTAATATTGAAATTAAAAAATATCTCAACTATATACTAAGAACCATATGGGAAATGTTTTGTGCTTGGTGCACGAATCTCTTTTGCACGTTTACCATGATTTTCCTAGAATTTACTATTTCATTATATGAAATATTTTTATTTCGGTGATATACAAGTAAGAAGAAGATTTAGAAAACTAACATTTGTTGAGAAGGTCAATAACCCTTCAACAAGTTTTTTTTTAATGCATAACAACAATGGTTGCTTTATGTGTCTTTTAGTTATAGGATTGACAAGCAGGTAATGAAGCAAACTTGAGTATTGCTTGGATACAACTAGCGCTTAGGGTTTGGGTATTGAGGTACCATTCTTGCTCCTTTCCCTCTCTCTATCTACGTCAAATTGTCAATGCTCATTTTGTTAGTGCTTGCTCTGGGGAAGCAATTGATGAGTGCTTCATGGTGAAGTGATGACTCGAACGAATGGGGATGTTACGTGTGGTGTGTGGGAGTAGGAAAGGGTCAAACATAATTAAGAGAGTGTAATGGTATTAGCAAAACACACCATCTAAGTTTAGTGTTGTATGCCAATTAATGAAACTCAACATTTTGGGTTAGTATTGAATCGATTAAAGGAAAAGAAAAAAACAAAACAAAAAGGGAAAAGGGGTTAAAGCAAATTCTCACGGCTGATCATTGCGTTCGAATCACACTGGTTTTGACTCAAAGTAAATGGTAATAAGCATCGCAAAGACATTCTTCCCGTTGGGCAATTGTGAAGGTGTTGTGGTGGGCTGTCGCAGTTGGAAGGTCAACCAATGAGTGCAAAGGCGAACCACTAGCAAAGGTGAGGGTGACAACGTCCACGGTGGTGGAGGTGTTGGAGGAGGCGTCGAGCAGGAGGAGTTGCAATGGTCAATTGCTTGTAAGTGATTCATTCGTTGTAAGAAATTGCCTTTTTAATGAACCTTTTTTCCACTAATATGTTCTTTGATTATCAGTTATTCATATTGTGGGCACTCTATTGGATTATTTTGTGAACTTACATAAATCAATGTTGAATTTAATTTAAAACAGATTAACTAAATGCCAAAATTTTAGAGCATATTGTATAGTCCAATTTTATAATTAATAATGTCATTAGGCTTAAGAATATTCAGCATTTCTCATACGTGAATATGAAATGGGCCTTGTGTATGCATTAGCTACAATGGGAAGGCTTAACTCATCTTTTACTGACACAAGAGAGGAGGCCCTACTCCTAGCCATACCACAGGTGTCTCTGTTGTCCCATTGATACAGTTACACATTTTGACTATTCGTGGAATAAGAGTAGTCACTCTCTTTGCCTATTTTCTCTCAATTTTCTTTGTGTCAAATCAAAAGAAAGGATATGGATCAATTGTCTTCCACAACCACTTCAGGTAATTTCAACACCTAACGTCTTATATTATCGTAATCATTATACATGCTGTAATGGGGATTAAATGTATGAACTAAGAGTAGGAATTTCTTAATATTTATGTTGTTATTATTTTAAAACTCTTACACACCCTTGTTATTTTGGTTTGATACAACAATGTCGGTAATGTAAGTTAAATAAATGATTTCGGCACAACAAACTCTTGGAACCAGTTGCAGTGGGAACTTTTTCATACGGGAGGGTCAACAGTGGAAGCTTACACAATATGGGTATCTAAGTTAATGGACCTGAGCAATGGTCTGTTTTTGATAAAGAATTGGACAAGTAATGCATGAAGTTCATCACCGCTGACAATGGGCCACGTGAGGGGTTGAAGACGGTCGCAAATCGCAATGTAACCTGGGTTTTCATTTTTTGCTTTTAAAAAAAAAATGAAGGCTTTCCCTTACCCCAAAGAAAAAAGAGAGAGAAAAGAATATGAAGGGCTTCAAAACCAATCGAAACCGTGCACTTCGGAGTTCCATTAACCGAATACAGTACTAAACCGAAATAGTGAGTTTCATTAGCACCGTCCCTCTGCTCTTAATTACCTTTGACCACCAACTGCCCCTACACACCACATGTCTTAATTACCTCTTGCAATATCCTCAACTAAAAATTTGTATATATATTTCCCTTCCATTTAATGAAAAGAAGAGAGAAGACAAATTATATATGTTGAAATATTTTGCGCAAGTTGATTGTTATGCAATAATTAATTTTCCCTTTTAGAGAGGCTGATCATTTTAAGAAATGAAATCAATGTTGATTCAAGAAAAAAAAAGGGGGGGGGGGGGGAAGAGAGAGGCAATTTAAAGAAGGAGCACACGAATTCTGAAACACAGAAGTAAAATAGATTCATTGATATGAATGGAAAAGACATAATATTACAAAACAAAATTATTGGAAATTAATGGAGAGTCGCAACAAGTTACACTTGAGAATCCCTTCCAACAAGTTTTATTATTATAAAAATTAAACTTGCGAACAGAACAGAACAAAGCAGAGCAGTTCAGTTCAGTTTAGATGGCAACGATCACACTGCGAGTAATCCAGCCAGCCTCAGCACCAATTGCATGCACTCCCACTCACTCTCAGTGTCCTTGGGGGAAGGGTGCGATGCAAATGGCTGCAACACAAAACTCTTGTTCCAAAACTCTTCGCTCTCACCTATGCTTGCGCTCCCTCGACCCTCTCGAGTGCCTCCCTTCCTCCTCCAACTCCGCGCCCTGCGCCGGCGACGGAGAGGGCTGGTACCTCGATGGCCTCCGCTTAAAATGCCGATCGTCGTCGCTCGACTCGTAATCCGCGACGGCGCTGCTCGTCTTGCCTTCGTAGTAGCCGTTCGACACCGCCTTGTGGTGCGCCGAAGACGCCGCGGTGGCGGTGGCACCGGCTCCGGACGCTTCGGTTGGGGAAGAGACGGAGAGCTTCCTCTTCTTGGTGACTTCTTCCTCCGCAGGGAAGCTTATGCGGGAGAAGACGCTGGCCTTCTGCTTGCGGTCCGTGGGTTCGGATGACAATCTGGATGAGGACTCTGACGGGTGGTGGCGGTGGTGATGGTCTCTGTCACGATCGCGGTGGTCGAGATCGTAGTCGCGTTCCCGATCGGAGTGGCGGTCGGATTTTCTTTTGGAAGGGCGTGGATGTTCGACCTCGCGCGAAGATCGATCTGGCGAGAGGCGCTCCGAACGGTGACGGTGGGGATGGGGGTAGTCGCTACTCGACGGTGGTGGAAGTGACTTCTGCACAAAAATAGGAAAGGTCTATTGTTAGAGCCTTGTTCGAGAATTAACACTCGAATAGAAACATGATATAACCCCAGACGTAATTCAATTAAGAAAGGCAGCTCAAGAGTTACATAGAGGACAATTTTAAAAGGTGGAATCTTTTTATCCTCTTATTTACCTAAAGCCACTACAAGCGCATAAATTTTGAACATATATAGTTTGTGTTGGATAAAAGTGTGTAAAATTAATTTTGAGCAACTTAATTTTGCAAAATTGATTTTAATAAGAACTGAGTTAACATTAACGTAATTTATATTTAAAAATATATTTCTAAAAAGTAATTCTGATATCATATATGTTTAGATAATATAGACAGAAGCCATTTCCACATGTATAATTATCAGGAAAATATATGGTTTTATTTCACGGAATAAATTAAAAACATTTTTTCAAATTTAATCATAAATAAATTGATGAAGAAATAATCTCTTTTACAATTAAAATTTATTTAAGCATTTTAAAATAAAATCACTTTTAATAAATAACTTTAATAATTTCAAAAATATTAAATTTATTTCATTTAAATCATAATATAATATTAAATTATAAGAATATTTTTATCAACATACATGACATCTCAACAGGTTTTTATTATGGCAAAAGCATCAAAATATTACTCTCACATTTAAAACCTAAAATCAAGTTTCAAGCCAAACTTGTCTCTGCTTCAACTATCTAAACATGCTAAGCACTGCATTCAAGATACTTTTTGACACCGAACTTGATTTTGCACTCATCCAACTCCAATCCAAACACACTAACAGATGTCCCCCATGCATGGCCTTCATATTTTAAGCACTCCGTGCCTCCAAGTTATTCGAAAATAACATTTTTCGACCCCCAAAAAAAAAAAATACATTTTTTAAAGTGTTGCTATGCATTTGCTCATTTCCAGCAATTTACACGAGATTAATCCTTTTAAATTTCGAGAAAAACTAAAATTTTTCATTCTAAAATGTTACAATAACTCCATTTAGAAAACATTGAAGCAACCAAGCAGAACAACACGACCAGCACGCCAAGTTCAACGCACACGATTTTCACTTTGGCAAGGATACTAAGGATTACTACAGTACTCGGTGGGAGCACTTTTTGTTTTTTTTTTTTTCGGTTTAGCATGAGAGGGAATGTTTTACTACAGGATACAAAGGATTACTACAGTAAAGGAAATTTTTTTTTTTTTTTACAAAAAAAATTCAAACCACGTTTTCCCTTCAAGTTATTATAATTACAAAAGGGATTTTTTTTTTTTTGGGGGAAAAAAATCAAAGATTCTTCAACCAAATATTTGTATATTACATAAAACAAGATGTTACCTAGCAAAAGGTGGATTTATGATACGTGACAAGAATCATGCACGTATCTACAAAACAATATTTCAGGGGAACAGCTGGGTGGCCAAGGGCAGTAAGGTATCCCAAAATACTCGTTGCCAATACAGCGAATCAATCGTCGCAAGAAAATAATATGCCACAGGGTCCTCTAGCTGCGCCTCGAATTTGAATCAGTCAAATATCCCCCACTGGGCACCCATTGTTAACTCCCAAGTGAAAATATCAAATTGCCACGGCACGAAATAATTATATGTTGAAGGCACAAATTGTTATGTTCAAAACTATCACTACTTATTTCTTACCCATAATGTATTTAGAAAAGGAGACTAATTCAGGATACCCCCACATTCCATTATAAAAACAAATCCAAAAATTAGGAATCTTGAACCAATATACTCCACCCTCATCAGTAAACAATAATCACCAACATAAAAACCATTACAACAAGAAAAAATCAACCATGATCTTGGACGAATCAACAAAAACTTCACAGTTCACCCAATTACAGCCCAAGACAAAGAATAATCTGCGGTGTAAACTGATCTAAGTGTGTTTAATGGATTAAAGAGTATCCAAAATGTTAAATGATTTAAATATGTTTTAGGGTTCAAAGAGTATCCAAAAACCATATTCTGAATAAATGATCACGAAAGAGTCTGACCCTGGGAGCATTAAAATTTAACAGCAGCACTGCACCGTTACCATGTAGTGCAGCACTGCAGCTCTATATATGACTTGGTTATAACCATTTTCTTTCAATCCACTTTAAACCAATTGTTAGTCGTTGATCACAGAATTATGGTTACACGTGGGCGTTGCTCCCTCAACCATTTCATGATCAACCAGAGTATCACTTGATAAAACAACCCAAATCATTTAATTGCCACAGACTACTATAATTTAAGAAACCAAAACAGTAAATAGGATTATCTAGTGCAATCAATGTTCTTTTGTAAGCTTCAGGTTTCTGGCCAAACTTTTGGTTGAAAAACCCAAAAAGGTAAATGGCGCATAGAAGTCCACAGAAAAAGAAGGGCAAATTAAGACAATGAAAAGCACATACGATTTTTGATTTCATAGAAGAAACATCCCCAACACTGCTCACTTCCCTACCAAACTCTCGATCTTTGGAGAACTCCCTGTTTCAAGAAGGAAACAAACTCATTAACAAACAATGAGAAACAAAATACAGAAATAAGAACCGCATCAAATTACAAGCAACAAGAACCATGATAACATTGGTAATCCATTCACAACATGTTTCCGCTGACAACTAACAAATTTGGTGGCTAAATTCATGAGACAATGACAAGGAAGAATATATCTTATGTAAACCAAAGCTTTGCAAATATTTTACAAAAATTGCCATACTACCCTGTCCCTTTATTAAAAGAAGAAAAAGAAAGTAATAACTTTGGCAACATGCTACAACAAAAATATGTTAAAACGTAAACATAGCACACTGACGAAGTACAACAGATATGCAGGACAGATGACAATATCTTAAAAATTGTTTGTCTTACAGTCGTAACAAATATTTGACTTGGTGAATCAAACTTCTTAACCATTCATATCAGGAAAACATGAAATAGCCACCCAAAAGTGATTCCATTTTTACCTTTCACTCCGTCTCTCATTTTCACGCTTCCTCCTCAGATCAGCTTTTCGAGCTTCGAACTCCTCTCTACTCATAACTGGAGGTGGAACATTCATCCCCATACTGAACTCAGCAAGATCCCTAAACACATTCAAATTTATTACATAACAATTCGGCTTTCTAAAGAACAATGGATCTACACATACAATAAGACAAACATGCAACCGCATTCACTGCAAGTGTACACCCTACAAGCTGAGGGGGCCAAAAAAAAAAAAAAAAGAGCACCAACAAGACATTATACCCAAAGCACGTTTGTGACTGTGTGTGTCTGTGTGTGAGAGAGAGTAAGAAAGAGATAAATCAAGAGGGGACAGTAAGATAGTGCCAAATTTTGATAAATGAAGAAAGCTATTACATACCTATGAGTTGGAACAACGGGCATCATGTAACCCTGCATGCCAAAGGGGTCTTGAGGCATACCACCTGCAAACGGCATGTCCAAAGGGCCTAGACCATAACCCATCATTTGCATCGGACCAGCATATGGTGCCATAAATCCTTCCATACAAGGCTGCATCCCATTCCAGTAGGAATTATAGCCAGGAGGTGGACCCATTGGCGGCATCATGTAGTTCTCAGCCCCAAGGTCATGTGGGGTTTTCCACTGCAAATCTGCAAGAAATAAAAGTAATTCGACATTATTACAAATAATATAGAGGCGAAAGCCTCTGCATTGTCCTTTCCAATAAATGTTCAAGCAGCATGCAAAACCAGATCTAGAAGAGAAAAATATAGATGCATGTCATAGCAAGCATAGATAAAAAAAGGTTGGATGCAGGACAGCAGATTTACCATTTGCAGGCAAACGGACTTTCTTCTTTTTCTTTTTCTTTCCTGCATAGTTAAAAATTACAAATGAGATTGTTCTCAAGGAAAATCAACAAGAAAATAGATTTTTGTTGGTCTAAGCATAGGTGTTTTATTATCTTAGCCGCACGCACACAACCACCAACACAACACCACCCCCTTCCCTCTCGAAAAACAATAACAAAAAGGATGACACAGTCGCAATCTACATTACCTGCCTCAGTAGGAACCAACTTCTGCTGGACTTCCTCCTCAAGCAGCTGAGCACTCAAGGCTGGCTCCTTTACACTCATAGACTCATGTGTAGCTTCAGATACATCAGCAACTTTGGTGATTTTCACTTGCTCTGATGTCTGCAGTGGAGAAACAACCTTTTTATCATCAACTGGTTCCTGCACATTTGTCGTTCCTTCATTAACAGGTGAAACCTTTGGTTCTCCCTTAGAGGCAGCAGATGAGGTTGGAGAAGGAATCTTTGGCTGTGAACATCGGGCAGACTCCATATCTGAAAAATTAAAATCAGAGAAATAAACAATGCACATATTGACAAATAGCTATAGTCTAAAGTAAGAGTCACATCACAATAATTTCAATAACCTTGAATTTGAATAGTGCTCCCAGCATTTTCAGCACTGCTATTGCCTGACTCCAATATCCGATTAATAGTATCTCTTAGGGTCTTATTTGGTAAAAGATCGTCTGCAAGAATATTTGTTGCACCACATACACACATGGACTTGGAGATAATATAGTCCCTAATACCTGAAAAGAATTTCCAAATTGATATTACATAAGTCCATCTGAGATATGTACACAATAGTTATGGGAAAGAAAAGGCAGAGAAGAGTATAAGTCATTTAAACATTCTTTGCTTGCTTAATGAGGAACTATAAACCAGAAAAACACAAGTCAAACTCTAAAAAACCATGACTGGTACGGGTGCATGAAAAACATACATTTGTCACAGAAGCTTTTAAAACAACACTTGCTTGTCAGTACAGCATCTTTCATCACATCATTGCACAAGGGGCAGTGGAGTTCAGGCGGTAGATCCCCAACGGAACGTGTTGTTGGCAACCCTTCTATTTCTTTCTCAAAAGCAGCCCTGTTTGCAAGGAAAAGGTGAAACACAATTTCATGCCTCCATATGACAGAATGGACAAGCAGAATCAAGATGTACTCACTCATTTGGCTTCAAGACAGCTACTGAACCATTTGGTAAAGCATAGGAACCTTGTGGGTTTACCATCAGCATGGATCTTGGAATACCAGTAGGTTGTTTAACTCTTTTGATGTCAAAATTTGGATCACCATTTGTGGGGCAGTGCTGTATAAAATGTCCTAAATAGAAGATAAAAGAAAAAAGTAATCCAGGCATACAGAAATTGCTATCCAGAAATTTGTAAGAGGAGGGAGACCCAAAAAAAAAAAAAAAAAGTTTAGAAAAACATACCAGGCACCTTGCATCTGTGACATACATAGCCTTGAGGAGGTGTTTTCCGCTCGAACCCTGACAGAGCTCAGCAAGCAAATAAGCAATAGAACATCAACATATTAATAATTGTATTCAAAGCAAGAAGTCACTCAAAAACTGTACAGAATAGGCAAAGAGAATCACCAAAACCACGACCAACCCCCATCCGTCCACCCATACCCCTTCCAAAACCTCTACCAACTCCAACGTCCAAACCTTGACTGCATGCCCAAAAAAGAAAAATTAAATATGGTAAAGCCAACAATGACAGTGTTTTTTCACGAAAACAAAGCACATTTGGCATGTGAAATGAAATCTTATACAGGAATTGGGGAAAAAACAGAAAACATAAAAAAATATTCCAGTACAAGTTTTGATTTCAGAGATGAGGAATCCCTTCCTCCTAAAGAGATGACAACACCCATATTCTTGCAGGACGGAAAGAATTAGTATTTATTTGTTTGTTATTTATATTTAAGTATAGTTATCAACTCATTTGTTTCAATGAACTAGACAATACACCTAAAGAAAGGAGGATACTCTACTGACCGTTGCCAATCCAAGGCAGGCATATCAATCAAGGCCTTTATCTTGCTTTCTTCATCAGCTTTGTCAGTTGGAGGAGCCTCTGGAATGATGTTGCTTGATTGAACGGGCAGTACATCAGGAATTGTATACAAATCATTGCCAAATTCATCCCAATCCGAATCTTCCGGCTGTCAAGTGGTATGAAGTGATAAATATCCTATAAAATTGAGCTGAATTGTTTATTAAAGAAAACCACATGAAAAGAGAAAAGGTACTTACATATTTCATGGCAGATGTATCTTTAGCTGGTAAGCTACTGTTTTCAGGTTCAGTTTCCGTTACCTTATTTTCCAACTTTTTTTGCCTGCAAAAAGCCAAAGACAGTTGCAACTGAAGAACACAGAATTTATCTCACAAATGAACAATGTAGTTTCTGAGCAAGATTGTGCCACTATAATCATATGTAGTATATAGACAAGAGAATGACAATGGATAACTGCCCATTTTAAAGAACTAACATAACGTATGATCGATAGTCAGAAAACCAACAACAGTAAGGAGATTAAAGGTTTGAGATAATACTCTAGGTCAGTAACAATTGGTAAACGTGGCCGTCCTGGAACTCGGCGAATTAACACTGAGGTATTTTTAGGAATCAACATTGCTTCATCAAGATATTCTGAAATTCCAAAAAGACAGAACAACTATAAAACACTGTGAATATGTCATTCATCAAGTCAAATATATACAAACTACCATGCTACAAATCTCGCAGAGCTGGGCCCCAGTAATTCCAACAACTAGATTGCAGTCTATCTACATCTCACATTCTCAATATCCCGGCCAACATTCTATGCCTTTCAATTTTACGTGTTTTCTTTTCTTTTTTGCTTTTTCTTTACGAAGGGGGAGGAGGGTAAAGTTAGAATCAGAATAATACAAAACCATTACTTTCATTGTAAAATTTGAATCAAAATACTTTAAAACCATGAACTCCTGACAGATAAGACTAGTAAATATGTTTACTTTGAGAGGAACAAGATAAACACTGTAAGTTTAACCGTGTAAACCCTTCTCAAAGCCAAAGAATATGCAGAAATTCCACATTTTAAATTTACAATTAAACACAATGAAGCACCGAACTGAAATCCTAAAACCTGTACTCATGTTACATCGCCCCCAAACAACTATTTGAAGAGAATAGTTTAATAGTTTAATCAAGGTCAGAACCAACCTTCATTAGTCTGGGCGTTGGTGACCACAAGGTCAAAATCAGTACCCCTCCCTAAATGCTTGGATTCAAATATTTTTTCTTTCAATGTACCAACAGAGATGAAAGGACCGTCCATGGAAATTGAATCATAATCTCTTGCACTCTTAAATTTATAATACACCGCCATGGTATATTTCTCTTTCTATCTAAGAAGAGATTAACACAACAGCAACAACAAGAATCACGATAATCAAAAGGGCCTCTGAAATTCAAAAACTGAAAACTGGCCCCTGATATTAAGAATCCAAACAAATCAAACAGTACAATATATCAAAAGCTCTAATCTTTCTTTTCTCTTTTCCTTCCACTTGCAAATTACTAAAAGATCGAACAAATCGAACCGCCACGAGGCTGATAACACTCCTAGAATTCTTCGCGAGCAACCAGATTCCGAGTCTTCAGCTTCGTCTCAAAACCCGTCCGCATTCAGAATCTCGAGAATTCAGATTCCATCCAGCGACTCAACAACAGAAGATTAATCACAAATCAGAGTCACACGAACATGATCGAAGAGAAAATCCGGCGAATCCCCACTCAAAATAGAAACCGCGAAGACGCCGCAGCAACAGTTAGGGTTTGTGCGGTGCAATCGAATCGGAAGCGCGAACAACAGCAACAGTAACAACAAAACAAGATTCGTTCGTTGCTTCGGCAATCCAATCAAGCCGACGAACAAGGATGCGACTGTGGAATCGGATTCGGAACGAGCCTCTGCGATCGGCGGCGATCGAACCTTCGAAGGAGAATGGCGAACACCTCCGTACGGTTGTACCGTGAAATCGGAGGCGAAATCGGAGGCGAAATCGGAGATCGGTGGTGGAGAATTGGAGAAAATCGATGGTCAGAGAGAATGAAACCCCATTGGGGAGATTCGTGAGAATTAGGTTTACGGTTGGGAAAGTTTGGGGAAGAGAGAGAAGAGCAGAATGAAGTATAGAGAAGGAGCAGATATGAAATTCCTAGACTCGACCCAGCAATCGCGTGGTTTTTATAGGTTGTTTTATCGTTTGCGTGCTCTGCACGCGGACGTGGATTTTACTGTGTCTTCTCTGCGCGTTTGGACGCGTACACTTACGCTGTCAAAACTCAATACTACCTCAACGGGAATTTGCGTAAGGTGCCCGCTGCCCTTACCCATTTTCTAAATTGGCTGTTCAACTTTGTTAAATACATTTTACAAAAGCAAACCTACACTTTATTCTCTGAAATATTTTAATTTTAATATTTTAATTTTTTAAAAATTAAATATATATATTTTAATTTCTAAATTTTTTTAATATTTTAATTTTTAAAAGATTAAATATACATATTTTAATTTTTAAATAATTTTTTAATATTTTAATCCTTAAAAACTTAAAATGTATATATTTTATATATTTTGATATTTTTTATTTTTGACTATAAAATATTTTCTTTGATACCCTCAACTTCATGTGGGTACCAATGCCCTTATACATGTGTCATGCAATAATTGATTAATTTATAATATAAAATTAATACATATTTTAAAAATAAACTAATAACTCACTAATAAAGTAAAACAACACATTTGTTAAAATTATAACATTTTTCTTAATTTTCTTCAATTTTACAAATGCCCCCACTTTCCCTTTCTTTTTTTTCTTTTTTTTTTTAACTTCCTTTGCAAAATCGAGGTAGAGGCAAGTTCAAGTTCAACTTCAAGTTCGGAAGAAACTTTGCAAACTTCCCATGCTTCATAAATTCTCAGCAAGTATCCTTGCTATAGTAAGATTGATATTTTTTCCCTTGCTTACCTTTTCATTTCATTTTACTCTAACTGTTACCATTGAATTCTTACATATTCGTGTATGTGTGTGAATGAATCCTGATGATTTCCATGACTGTGAGAATTTTGGTAGCTGTGATATTATAGTAGATGCAAGATAACTCCTATCCGATACACAATTTCTATGATGTGTTGGGCTATTTAGGGGTGCATGAGAGGCACTGTTCAATCCTGGAGTAGTTGTATCATTTTGTATGAGAAATACTTTTGCTACAAGTGTTATGGATGAAGAAAGATGAAGATGACATTTAATGAATAACTGTTATTTGGGAGCTATCTAAAATATTACATAATTGTGAGAATATTTTAAATTTTTTAAAAAATAAGATTCTAAAAGACAAAAAATGGGCAAAGCATTTTAATCGGTAAAAGCAATAAGCTTAAAAGCCTAACAGTACCAATACCTAAAAAAAAGGTGGGGTATTGGAGAAATCCCCTAAAATATATCCAAAAAAATAAATTATAATAAAATATAATTTTTATTAGGATTTAATTTGTATACATTATTGATGTAAAAAAGTTTTATATAGACATCCAATTATATATTGCTATATCAGCCAAAGTATTTGACTTAACTACCCACTATCTTAAAAGTCTTACAAACATGAATATGTAATTAGATGACACTGTAAAACTCTTTTACACTATCAATGCATACCAATTAAACTCTTTTTATTAATTATTTAACTTAAAATTTACACATCAAAGTTCAATCAAGTTAATCTCATATTCCAATATTTAATTAAGTTATACATCATATACATAATTATTTTTATTATATATAATTAATTTATAATAAATATTAATTATTAAAAATATTATATAATTAATAATTAATAATTTAAATTTATGTAATAAAATCAATTATATAGATAACGTATAACTCAATTAAATCTTGGAATGTGATATTAACCTAATTGAATTTTGATATATAGAAACTTTTTTCTCTCCCTCTCATTTTTATATTTATTATGAAATAATAAAAATAATTATTAAAAATATATGAATAAATAATAAATTATATTTATATACAACAAAAAATATAAAATAATTACAATTAAAATAGTAAATATTTAAATAACTATATTAACTTTTAAATTTTAAATTAAACAATTAATAAAAATTATATTGTATTACAATTTATTTGTCTAGTTATATTTTATAGTAAAAAAATAGAAAATATCAAAATATATAAGTGTATATATTTAATCTTTTAAGAACTAAAGTATCAAAAATTATTTAGGGACTAAAGTATATGAATTTAATTTTTCAAGAACTAAAGTGCTAAAAGAAAATCTTTCAGAAACTAAAGTGTATATATTTAATCTTTTAAAAATTAAAGTATTAAAAGAAAATTTTTTAGGGACTAAATTGTATACATATAATCTTTTAAGGATTAAAATATTAAAACAAAAATCTTTCTAGGACTAAAGTATAGATTTTCTCCATTTTACAATGTACAAATAAATAAAGGGATTAATTTTAATACCATATTAAAAAATTAATTTTAATACAGTTAGCATCCATTTTGATTATGCAATTGGAATTATTTTTGAAAATTTAATTTAATTTCAATTTTTTAATTAGAATTGATTTATAATATTAAATTTTATGTTTAAATTTATTAAATATCAGCATATAAATTATAATTTGTAATTTAAATTAAATTTTATTAAATATGTCATTTTTTATTTTAAATTAATAAAATAACTAATTTTGTATTATGGTAATATTTTTTATTCTACTTATTATATGATAATTATTTATATAAAATAGTAAATTAGAATGTAACAATTTTTTATATTATGATTTTTTATAAAAATTAAATTTCAATAAATATGATTGCTAACAAATAAATGAGAAAAAGAGATGATCATATAGAGTTTGACAAGAAGAGAGACATCTAATAAGTTTTGGAATTAAAGGCATGGGGTAAGAATTAAGAAAAGTTCATCTGAGTTGTTTTTCAATTCTGTGAAATTGATTCATAGAATTATAATTACAATTTTAAATATTATGTAGAATATAAAAATTGAAATTGAAAAGTCCGATTCCAATTGTAAACCCTAACTCCATGCTTGATTCCAAATGTCAAATAGTATGTTAGTGCGAAGAGATTTACACTCATTCAATCATATTGGTATTATATGTCAAACTTTTGAAATAGTAAATATGAGAGAACACTTTTACTAATATGATAATAAATAATTAAATAATTATATAAAATACTTTTATATTAACAATATATTAAAACTAAATTCATAAATAAATTACACTTCACTATATTATTATAATAATAAAGTTTAGGGTTTCTCCACTACCATTAATTTGGTTATCTTAGGGTGTGTTTGGTTTGCTTATTTTCATTTCCATTTCAGTAAAAATGAAAAATAAGTTTAAAAACATGTTAGGTTGTCAATGATGGAAACGTTTTCATTGAAAAATTTTTTTGAAAGGGACACAAAATTGGAAACGCGGATTTCCCGTTTTCATTATTTTCAATGTTTTCAGTTTTAGTTGTAGGAAATATTTTCAATGTGAGGCGGTGGCATTATGGTGATTAACATGACTTTTTCCTTTCTTTTTTGCAAGAAACCGTGTTCGATCCTCAGTGAGTAAAAGCCATCTTTTTTTTATCAAATGTGTGTCTCATCTTTTTATCAAACGCTGCTTCTTCTCTCGCTTTGGCCTTGGGAGCCTATCGTCACTCACCGTTGGTCGTCGTTCGTTGCTCGCGGATGCTCTCCACTGTTCATCACTCGCTGCTGCTTGTTGCTCGCCACTCACGGATGCTCTTATTTGCCGCTTGGGCGACGCCACATCGCTCTTGCTCGCCGCTGCGGATGTTCGCCGCTCGTCGCCGCATGAACGCTCGCCGCTGCTCGTCGCTCATGGACGCTCATCACTCGTCGATTCTTTGCGCCGCTCGTTCGTCGCTAGTCGATCGTGGGCGCTCATCGCCGTCGATCATCGACGCTGTTGTTCGTCGCCGCAGACACTCGCCGTCAGCCGCTTCCCTTCCCTCATCCCTGTTTACGGATCTTGGTTAGTATGGTTTTATTTGAGTTTTTGACCTTTTTTCTTTCTCTTTTCCTCCCTCAACCAGTGTTGACTTCTTGCAGGGACATGTCGCTGCTCACCACCGCTCAGAGGCCATCACCACCGCAGACCGCTCACCCTCGCTTTGTGGTTTTGTTTGTTTTGGCTTTTTTTTTTTTTCTTTGGTTCTCGCTTGTACTTTTCCCCGCTTTTTTTTTTTTTTTTTCTATATTGTTGGTTGGTTCTGCTTGCTATTGTTCTGCTTGTTCTTCTTTTGAATTTGCTGCTAGTTCTACTTGCGTCCTTTTTATTGTTGGCTGTTTGCTTCTTTTTCTCCTTGTTTGCATTTGGTGACAGGGAGAATGTTGTTGAATTGGATTTCATATTCATCAATTGATTAAAAGTTTGCATTTAACACATAATGGGATGTGTTTTTGGTCGCATTATCGCACTCCACTCTTAATGCTCTTTCCCAATTACTAATCAATTGTGGGATAATTATCGTCGATGACTAATGACTATTACTTTTTATATTTTGTTATAGGATGATGTATTTCTCTTTTTCTTTTTCTTTTTTGTATGTTTTAGCTGGTTGATAAGTTGAAATATAACGAAGATTATAATTTTGTGATAGTATTAGTTATTTTGTTTAATAATGTTTCTTTTTAGTATGATTATAATTTATTCATAAATTAAATATATTTTAAACATATTTTGTGATTATAAGTAATTTTTTCATATAAAATTTTCTTTGTAGTATTTAATTATATAATAATTGATAATAATAATAAAATTACTTAAAAGTAAGTAATTTATTTTATTTTTAATCTTAAAATTTTATAGAGTTATTTTAATAAGTACATTCAAGATCATCTCAAATTTATAAATATATAAAGTTAATCTAAATATACAAAAAAAATATAATATTTTTATTATTTAATAATAAATGTAATTTTATTATCTCAAATATGAATTGAAAATATATTTTGAAAACAGATAAACTAAACATATTTTCATTGTTTTCCCTTTTTAAAAATAGACAAACCAAACGCATTTCTTAAATCCAGAAAATTTGAAAATGAAAATCATTTTCAGAAAATGAAAACAGACAATGAAAACAGGAAATATTTTCACAAACCAAACACACCCTTAGTGTCTAGTAAAATTTAATAGGTAATATTAAGTCAAATGTTATTAAATAAAAAATAAAAAATAAATTTTAAATTAGTATGTTCATAACTAAATAATAACTTATTAGTAAAGAGTATTGATAAAGAGTACTAAACAAGTCTCCTAAAGTTTATGAAAATGATAAGAAAATTCTAAATTAAGCAATTATTGGTTTTTCCACCATAAAAAAGTAATTATTGGTTTTTCTAAGTGAAAAAAATAATGTTAAGTGAAAAACTCTCCAGGACATGGCCCTAAAGTTATTGAGCACTTAAAAATTAAAAAAAAAAAAGAATTCAAGAATCAAATTTAAGAAATGTCTAGATCCAAAAAAGAATTCGAGAATCAAATTTAAGTAATGTCAAAATATGAGCGAAAATCTTATCAAATAAAACAACTCCTATTGACAATAATGATTGTTTATTAACAAGTCAATTATATGGCATTATTTTTATAACATTAAGGTTTTTTTTTTTATTGAAGACAATGAGATTAGAAATTATTCTTAGAGAATATTTTTGGAGGAAGAGGGATGGGAGTTGAAGATGTGATTTCGTAGACTCAAATGAGACATAAGGAGACAACCATTTGGCTATGAACTCAACTGCATCTTTATAAAGTTGCATCTTTATAAAGTTAAGTTAACCTTTTAATACCAAAAAGTAAAATAATTTCAAAATTCTATAGAAAGAATAAAATGTATATTTATATTTGTTTTATTATAATAAACAATTGATAAAACAATCACCGCTTAATTGTTTTAAGTGATTCTATAACTATTATCCTTAGACAAAATTTCAAGTAAAATCTTACAAATGAAATAAAGAATTATTTCTAGTAGAGCTTTAACCGTAGTGATTTAGTCCAAACAATTGATAAATCTATAAAAAATATTTCTCGTAGCGAGAGTTGAATATGTGAAATCCCCATAGGAGTACGGATTGTGATAAATTTTCAAGGGTTTAATAAATATGGGTTTGTCACTTGTGGTTAAGATTCAAGTTCTATGCTAAATAAATGCATAATGTGGAATATATATACTGGGAGTGTATTACATTAGAAGAGTGATTTATTATAAGAGTGAAAGGAGCAAATCTGGGCCATATAACCATATATGGATAGCCAAGATTTAAAGTTATTTAAAGGTCATATAATTACTTAAAAAAGTTATGTGACTTTATATTTTAATCTTGACTATTTATATAAGATCAAATAGTCAAGATTTACTCCTCTCACTCTCATAATAAATCACTCATATCATGTGATACACTCCCTATATATACATATCACTAATTTAACATTTGTTAGTTTATATATTTATAAATAGTACAACATATGTGCAAGAAAAATTTTCATTATATGAGAAAAAGGTAAAAATTTCCTGCTGATTGTATAAAAATATTTTAAAACTTAGCATAATCAAATAAGCCAATTTAATTTGTATGAAATATATAGTTATATTTGTTATCATATGATTGAAAACAAGGTTATCAAACTTGCAAGTTTACCAAAATTCGTAGAGCTTAGGTAAACCTAAATTTTAAACTCGACTCGTAAACTCGTAAGAGTTTACTTATTTTAAAAATGATATTAATAAATATTTATAACATCTGACTTTAATAAAATAAAATCATGAAAAAACAAAAATATATCAAAATTTCACTTGCAATATCATATAATAAAGCAAATACGAGACATAAAATATGAAATGTAAATTAAAATCACAAAAAATGTAACATACTAAGACGTCAAAATATTAAAAATCAAAATAACTTAAATGAAAATATCATATATTCAATTTTGGAAAATCTAATTAAAAGCATTTCTTGTAAAAATCTGTGTTTTTGATATTTGAAAAATCAAAATTTGATTAAAATAGTAAACTAACGAGTTTAACCCGAATTTATGCGAATTTATCCTAATTTACCCGAGTTTACTCAGGTTTGACTTGTAAACTTGTGCGAATTTACACATTAACTCGAGTTTGATAACTATAATTGGAAACGTATATGAGAAATGTTATCCAACCCGAAATTTTTAGGTCGAGTACAGTTATCCAGACAAGTTATCTTATTATAATTTGTCATATGCTAAAATTCCTACACCTAAATTTTGATTGACACTAATACAGACGTAAGCATATATTCTTTTTAACAAATCATGTGAGCATATTTGCAAATGTGTGCACCATACCTTTTTTTGCCCCAAGGTAAAGTATGAATAGCGAAGTATCCAAGTGATCTGCGGCATCTTCCGGTCCTACAACATTTCTGACTATACTATATTTCAATCATATTCTTCCATATAATTTCAATTATTTCTCCTTGATATCACTCTTTGAAGAACTTATTTGATGGCACAAGTCTCAAAAAGTGTAAATTGATGTAACGTGTACCTTTAGATGATTAGATTGATAGTTTGGTCATCATTTTATGACTTACACCTAACTATTTTTTCAAATTCTTCCAAAATAATCTAATAAGGCTGAAAATAATCCACAGTTCATAGGAATCGTAAAGTCGTTCACATAGACTAGTATACTAATAAAATAAACATTCTAGTGATAGACTTCAATAATGTAATTTGGATGCTTTTCTTTCTTTTGGCAGAGAGGATCTGCCAAGAAGAACTCCGTTGTTAGCCAAAAAACATTTTCCTCACCCTCCCAGTATCTATGATGGTAAAATGGCAGAAAAGTTGAAATACCAAAAGAAAACAAAAACTAAGTTTCATACATCTGTCAATATTAATGAAGATACAATGACAACATAGGCCAGGAAAAAGAAAACGGCAATCTGTATGAAAAACTTAGGATTTTCCCTCATGTTTGGGGATGTCACCGCCCTGAAAAGCAGAAAATTGATTGTAGAAGAAAATTACTTAAAATCCATGAGGAACAAAAGAAAGCATGCAAGCAGAGGAAGTAGGCTGTGATTTCGCTCTATTACTCTAGCACATTGTTACCTAGCAATTCGCTGAGAGAGTCTATGAAAAGGTAAACTTTGTATGAACACAATGCCTGGTCCAGTTAGAAGAGCTGTCACGGCATTATCACCCTGCAATTTTGAGGTCACAATCATATACACCAATTTCATAGGAAAGAAAATAAGATGCGGGTTAAAAGAAAAGATATGGCATGAAGATAAGGGTAGCATGGTGGTCTCCATATGGAAACTACTTGTAGCAAATATAAAATATGGTTGCATCATCCTTGATGCTATAACAATCAACTGCCAACTACTGGGGATATTGTTGATTTAGTAATGTAATTCCCAATTTTTGTCTTGAATCAAATCCTACTCTGAGTAATAATCCACAAACTAACAGGTGCAAACTTCTACAAGCTCACTAGCCGCAATGACAACATAAATGTGAAGGATGAAATACTATCAGACAATATTTATCTATAAATTTCTACTATACCAACCATGCATAGTTCATGAAGTCTCACACATGCGCACGCACGCACATTCACAATCATAATAACTGTATATAATAACGGGACATAAAAACGGCTTCAGAAATAGAAGCTACTTACTCCAAACATTGTCCTTCTTGGAGGACCATTATATTTTATTTGGATATTGACTGTACTTGTCACAGCAACAATGCAAGAAACATCAACAGCTAGAACTTCACCAATCTCAAGATTTTTCTGTACAACTAACAATAAAGAGAATCCAATAGATCACCCAAATAAGCAATAAGAAAAGAATATAGTGATAAAGAAAATTGAAAATACTGCAAAGGTAGACCTTAATCAAGAATGACGTTTAAAAGTTGAAAAATAAATTGGGATGGGGGAACGAGTTGCAATTTTTTTGTGTGTTCTTTTTTTTTGGGGGGCTTATAACTTTTTAAGTATCTGTGTATCAGACAAGAAAAGCATACCAGATCCACCAGCTAATATGAAGGCAAGTCCTTGGCCTGATATCTTCTGCCTCAAAAATCCCTATAATAATACAATCATGGTCTTAGAGAAATAATATGGAGATATGCACCGCAAGGAGACTTCTCAGATTTCCTTTCCTATAGAAAACCTCTTATTTTGAAAGAAACGATGTTGCTATAATAAGTTTTAATAGTGACTTACGGGAAATTATAATTACTTTCTCAAGAATAGAAAGTCACGTGTGGTGGATTATGTCGTAGAATCAACAATAACTAAAACCAAGCAAATATGCCACAGTATAGATTGGTTATGTACAAGCACTTGTGCAAAGTCATGCTAAGACCGACCATTAGACAAGGCATGTATCCTAAGATCATCTTTTATGTCTATAGTATCATTTGGTACAAACAACACTTCAATGTAGACATTGCAGCCAACACAGATTACAACATCTTTGAGTCAGGAACAGTTGAATCTTATGCAATGTATCATAGAAAATATTATTCAACAAAGCAAAGCAAAATAAAATTGCATGCCAGGCAAGTGATACAGAGTATATTTAGTAACAACGACAATAAAAATAATACAAAACATCGCAGTTCTCTCACCTCAGCACCAGCAACAACATTACGTCCCCTCTGATCAACTATGTTGCTGACTTTCACATCATTGACAGAGCAAAGAAATGCATCTGGCTACAGAAATTCAAAAAGTGGTTATGTCATATACTGGTCCTCAGATTAAAAAGAAGTTATGTACAAATTGAACAACAATTGCAAACAAATTAGTTATACCTGACACAAAATCTCTCCATTAAACATTGCCAAATCAATCTGTATTTGCATGAGTTACAAACACATATAAGGACGGTTTCAGTCAGATGCATCAAAATATATGTTTCAGATGATAAATTTGGAGACTCAAAACAAAAGAGTAACAACACACTATTTAAAAAATTTAGAGATGCATGTAACCACAAACCGGGAGAATTCTTGCAAAATAAGGTGCAGCAATACCAACAAATCCATCACTTGGACCAGAATTGCGAAGAACAATGCTGGATATAGTTTTGCCAAATAGCCACTGCCATATGCCTACTTCATTTTCTGGAAGATAGGCATTTTCCATTTCAATGGATCCAGACATAAAGCACATGGAACCTACAATTGCAGTAGCATAGAAATTCCATTTAAATATTGTGAGATGAAATCCACCAATTTCAACTATAAGTTATGTATGCATAGAGACACAATTGGTCTTGACATATATACAAAGATATCACAATGAGGACTACTAAGAAAACACCGAAAAGAAATCATCTACACATCTCCACTCACACAAAAAATTACATCAGGTTCAGGTTAACTCACACTTGATATGCTTCCCCCTTTAATAATTAAAGGAAAAGCTAATTTAAAAAAAAAAAAAATCACAAATGTGCTTACAGGCAAGTTAGTGAACCAACAAATCATTAAGGAATTTAAGTATTCAGGATTCAATTATCCATTGATGTCAAGAAAATTATTTAAACCAACAATTGTAAGCAATTAAAACAAAATGTTAAGACCAAAAGATCATTAACTAAATGAAAACCAAATAAATTTGTTATCTCATCCCCATTTGATGCTCAAGAATCATGACCAGTATTGGCCATGTTAAACAAATAAACATCAGGACACATAATGGACCTAAGCCTCCGATGCAAATTTGCTATACTCATTATTATCCACAGAAATCATGTGTGCATCAATATCATATTCAAGCATATAATCTGTATTCACAGGTCAAAATGACACAGCAAAAAACTGTCCTCTGAAGTCTGCAAAGAAAAATCATCAGGGAAAGATATTCTGGACTGATGAACAGAAGTCCCCAACAACTTACCAGGCTTTGCGATAATTTTTTCTTGTGGCTTCAGCATTATCTGTATTGCAAGAACCAAATCAAGAGTAATGTTACGCAGTTATGGATAATGCAAAAGAAATATGAAGAAAAAAAAAATTCCCATTTTAAACCAAGGATGGTCATTCATATACCTGAACCACCTGAGCTTCGCCCCCTAAAATCTGAAAAGGTATGATTGCATCTTGTGGGCTCTAAACAGCATATCACAAAAAATTCATCATGAGACTATGAAGGATATTTGATAAGAGCACAAGAACATTCTAGAATGTTGATCATTTCCTTTTCTTTCTTTTTTCTTTAAATAGAATACTATCCCATGATAAGTTGAGGGGCATTGAGACACGCTATATAAACAATGGACAAAATCAAATAGCATTTAGGGGTCCAATCATAAGCATATATAAGAATCAAAATACTAGGATAATTTTCATTTTTCTAAAATTTTTGTGTTAGGACTACCAGTCAGCTCTTCCCATTTTCTTGCATTTGTTTTGCTCTTTATTTGGGAGTTTAACTTCTCCTGTCTCCTTAATCCCCTAACCCTGTGAAAGCCAGCTCTTTTATAGCGAATAGTATGCTTGAAAATGAAAGAGTACCACAATTTCATTTTGCACATTCCACAGGAAATACGTAACTTCCATTAACCAAAGGAGCAAACTATCATGATCCTCAGCTCAAACTAAATTTTGTTGATCATTGATCATTCAATGAAGCCACCTGATCAAACTAACTAAACACCAACCTCAATTGCAAAAACTCGGGAATGTATATTGACAACACAATTAATCTGCTGTTACTACTCCAATTTCACAAAATATAAACCTAGACAACAAATCATTAATGCAGCAAACATATTAATTTAGCATTAAATTCACCTAAGCTGTTCTAGATTAACAGAAAGCAAAAGAAGGAAAGCACAAAAACTATATATTTTCTATTGTCAAGGGCAAGAATTGATGCAAGTACCTGATAAACATAAGGCTGAAAAGGTGTTGAGAAAAATGGTGCCGCCATGGCTGAGACACACGTATTACTTTGAAGTTACCGGAGATAAAGTGCCTGTTTAAAACCAAATCCACAAGGATATAAATTAAGTTTTTATCCAAGAATTTCAGTTCTATTATGTATTAAATTTTTATTTTATGGAATTCAATTGAAACCTGCTATTCAGAATTCTCAGATAGCATTTTAAATTAATGGAAATCACTTTAAACATCACCATTACAACAATAACCTTGATTAGCATATTCCACATTGGCCCAAAAGTAAGTAAATGAAAATATGATGTTAAAATTGATACAAGGATTCAATCAATCAAGTGATAATTCAATATTACTAGCGGGGCAGTTACCTTATCTTAAACTTATAAATTTAAAGTAGACAGGTGCAATCCCAATCCTAGCCATTATCTTTCTCTATTAACAAAATTTGAGCACCAAATTGCCAAACTCAGGCTTCAGCATCAAATAGAATTTACAAAAAGATATATTGACCTGCATATCAAACTAACAGTTACATTTTATCTTTTGACTATCAACTTGTCCTTCTTGGCATTCCCCATTCATCAGAAGCTTTTGCACACCAAACAAGTAACTTACATTTTTTTCCCCTCAAGACCTTAATGAAACAAAAAGAGGCTCAACTTTTTTTTTGCCAAAACAATTCCCACGCAGAAATCTTCACACTTATTTCTCAAGCTATCGGTATTTTGACAGATTAAGCAACCCGAGAATATATAAAGTAAAATTACAACTTCAATTGCACAGCATTAAGCTGATGACTAGGGAAGTTGGGATTGACAGATGAGAGCAGAGGCTAATAATAATCATTGAAATCCGAAACCACACGATGACACAAACACAAGTACAAAACCAACCAGCCTACAAAAACTTGCAGTTTGTGGACTTCCAAACATAATAATACAACTCAGTCGACTATCAAAAGCCCTACATCACACCCAATAAACACACTTCCCTAAATTTCCAACTCATTATCTTCTCTGATCACTCATGTTCACAAAGAGCCAACAATATAAGAAGCTACAAAAAATTAAACCCATTTACAGATAGAACGCGTATGCACACTCACCCTTTGAGGTGAACATATTAAACCCTAGATACATAATCAAATTTACATGGTGACAAAAACTAAAGACATACCTGATTCAGCTACTCCAAATTGATATAGAGAACCCGCTGCGGCGCCTCTAATTAGAACACCTACCCTCAATTAAGTCCTTCACACACAAAAAAAAATCGTCGCAGGGTAAGATAAAAACCCTGAAAAACATCGTTAATGGAGGGTTAAAGAGTGATAGTTTGGGTAATTGAATATTACAGTGATAAATATCAAATTGCAAGTTCTCTTGGTATAATAGCTTGCTGAATAATAATGATGGGTACCCAATCGATCATAGTCTCAGATCGTGGGCGAGTATGATTCAGAACAAGTTTATGCGTTGGGGTTAATATGGCGATCTGGTTTTTTTTTTTTTTTTTTTGCGGAGGGGGAGGGGGGTTTGTGTTTGTTGTTGCAATATGTAGAGTACACCTGTGTTTCTTTTCTGACGTGGCTTATTTTTATTGGATAGTAGTACGTTCAATTCCTTGTATGACTTATTCCTATTGGCTAGCTTGTTCAACGTTGGTGAAGATTCCAATATGGGTGCAATATAGAAGAATAGAAGAGCACAGCAACAGTTTTGGTATTTGAAAGATAGATTAGACTGAAATTAGTTTAATTCTTAAAAGGTAAGATTTTTTATTATAAAAAAACATTCTTAAAAAATAATGTCAATATAGTTTCCAAAAGATATAGAGCCACGTTAATTTAGTAGTTAAATTAAAATTAATTTAATATTTCGATGTTTTAAAAAAACTTAAATTAAGCTTTTTCATTTATTTCCTTTAATCGATTTTTAAATTCGTCTTTTTTTTTAATTGAGTTCCTATAATTATAAAAGATTTTAAATAAATTTTTCTTTTTACTTTCAATTATAATACCATCAACTATCAAACTATTATCTAATATCTAATTTGGTATGTAGTTGTAATTGTTTCATATCAAGTACCGAATGAGCATTCTATTTGATATACCGATTTATGTCATTTTCATTTCTCAAATCCACCAATTTAAAACTTGACAAAAATTTTGAGGCAAATTATAATGATTTTCCCTAAATTTTGGAGATATTACACACAACACTCATAATTTGTAAATGTATACACTAACCTTCTATGAGATTTAGATAATATTATATTCAATACTCTTATATTTTATGAAATATAACACTGAATACCTTTATAAAATTACATTGAGTACCTGTATAAGGGATGCCAATGTAAACATAACAAATCAATGAATGCTGTGTGTAATATTATTTATGGTGTGTTTGGTTTTACGAATTGATTCTGGATAAAATTAATTTTGAAATAAAGCTATTTATAGGTGTGTTTATTTCATCTTTTAGAAAAATTAATTATAAAACTTAAATTTTATATATCATTAAAAAAAATAAAAATTGATTTTTTTTAAGCTACTCTTTTCCACTTCTCTAAAAAAAACTAAAAACAAATATTTTTGAGAATTTGATTATTTTTTAAAATTTTAGAGGAAGCTGGAAATGCCGTCAAGAACTTGAAAGTGGTCAAGATAGGAGGGAAGCTTTTGAAGGTCTCCTTTGCTATGTATGACAGGAAAGACAGGCTTTGGGATGGTACTTTTCCACATAAGGGAGAATTGGTTTCAAGGGGGGAGTTGAGAAATCCATGAATGCTACGTTAATGGGAGGAGTTTTAAAGTGGTTGTGGAAGGATTGCCTCATCATCAGAAGGTAGACAAGTGGGCTTAAATAAATCCTAGGAAAATGGTGACTGCTGATGTGGGTAAGAACAAAAGGAAGCTTGATTTTTGTGCTTTAAGGGGTTCGTTTGGAGGTTAGTTGAAGAGTTTTTAGCCCAACCAATCTACAGGACGTCAAATAGAAGTTGGATGTCATGTTGGATGAGGCAATTATTGTGATTCAAAGGGATGAAGACTTCACGGCAGCTTCGATTGGTGGCAAGGAGGAAGAGGAGAAGCTGCAGTTGGCACGAAGGGATGAGTGTCCAAGGGTATTTTTGGAAGAGGAACTTATTCTCTCAATGCTACACAAGGATTGAGGAGTTTCTGGCTTCCCCATTGGTGATTTTGTATGCTCTCTAACTCAGGAAGCTTCCACTCTGAACTGTCCAGTGGTGGGGCCTCTGGCATGGAGTATAGAGGAAGAAAAACGTGTTTTTGGGCCAGGCTTGCAAGACCACTCTCCCCTTCCTTTCATTTTGTGTTCAAATGAAATGGGCTATGGGGAGCCAGCCTGTAGTGGGCCAAAATGCTCGTCTGGCTTCAAAGATTTTAATGGTGTGGTTGGGCTTTCAAACTAGACTCAAGTTCAATACATATTTGTGGTAAATACTGAGCATGAGAATGCTTTGGAGGAAGGATTTAAAGTGGATTAAAATTATGGGGACTTTATCTGCTCCTTTTCAAATTCGATAGAGAAGGTTCCCCAAACCCCTTTGTTAGAATCAATTTCAACTTCACAGAAAGAGGATAATGAAGATGTGATGCCATTTGAAGGGGACCTTGTGGAAGCACAAATTTCTTGGGATATTGGAAAAGCTTTAGGGCTTAAAGTTAGCAATGAAAAGGCCATGATTGCCACCTTAGAAAAAGTTCATAAAATGTCAAGACTTTGCTCTGCCAAGAAGAAGGGGTCATCTTAGAAAGAACATACACCATTCAAAGGATTGAGGGCTATGTGTTTGTGGGTCTCTTGTTTGGGGGGTGGTGGGTTGTTGCGCTTTTTATTATTGGTTTGCCCTTGGTGGTGCCTTGGTGTTAAGTCAGGTGGTTGGTATTTTGCTTGCTCTATTGGCAGTTGTTTTGGCTTTACGGGCTCTATTTCTTGGCCTTCTGGTGGTGTGTTCTTTTGTTGGGGGAACAAGGTGGTTTTTTAAGATTTTATAACAGATTGGGACTTTGGAACTCATAAGTTAAAAATTAGGTGTGTGTTTGGGAAAGCTGAAAAATTAAAATTATTTTAATAATTACTTATTTGTATAATCACTTTTTTATATAATCACTTATATGAGAAATAATTTATGTTTGGATACTTTAGCTGGAAAGTGATTTTAACATAATCTATTTTTTTTTAGATTATATGAAAAAAGTTGCTTTTGTATGGTAAAATTACTAAAAAGGGTATGAAATGATTATTTATATTATATAATATATAATACTTAGGTTCAATTTGGTACAAACATAATAATTCTAAAATAATCAGCTTCTGCTTATAATTATAAGCTCCAAAAATTTGCTTATGCTTATAAGCTATTTTTTAGCTTAAAATTATCAGCTTTTAAATATAATCTATTCTACAAAAATTACTCAAATAAGATTATTTTTGAAAAACAACTTTTTTAAGAAAAAAAAGCTGTTTGTTGGGGGTTTTCAAACACACGCTAGTTTTGGCTTGGCTTTTTGTTGCTCAAAACCTGTCTACTAGCAAGAAATGGTAGCAAAACTAGTTGAGATCCTCTTAATCCTAGGAGCATCAGTGCATCTTGGGTGGCAGTTGGAGTATTGGTGTTGTTTATTTAGATTTCTTGGCCTAAGCTACTCCTTTTTGTTTTTGTTTTGTTGATTGGTTCTGTTTTCTACTTTGAATTTTCACATTGCACTATTTAACTAATGCTCCTTCCTTTTGGAAGTTTTAAGCTCTTATAACTATAAAAAAAAAAAATTGATTATTTTTTAAAAATTATTCAAATATATGAAAATTAATTTTTCGATGAAAAATGTAATTTTTTACTAAAAAAATCACAAACAGACACACCCTTAACCTTAGCGGAGGTAAGGGTAATTTACTTAGAGTTTTTCAATCCAACGAAATGTTAAAAAGGACTATATTATTCTTTCTCTCACTTTCACCCTCTATTCTTTTTAATTTTTCCTTCTTGATTTGTTCTAAGTCATGAATGGCAAAGTATTTTTGACAATCTTAATGCAGTGTTAACAATGTTATAAGTGATGACAATTAGAAGGGATCTATTTAAAAATGTTTAATAATATAAAGACTTAATTAGAAAAATAAGGACCAATTTAAATAGGAAAAACTTAAGAATCTAAAAAATTAAAATAAAATCAATTCATCCCTTAATTATAAAAAGTTAATATCAATTTAGTCTTTCAATAATAAAAAACTATATTAATTTAGTTTTTCATTCTCATGTTATGTATACAAAAAATTTATTTTTGATGTATTTTTAATAATTGAGAGACTAAATGTCTAAAACGATATCACCCATATATTTGTAAAGAATTAAATTGACGTTATCTTAGTCTTTCAAGAATTAAAATGGTAATTGAAAAATAAAATATTATATATGTGCTGCTAAAAATATAGAATTAACAATAGTTCATTGTTAAAAAATAAAATAAATTTGTTGAATTACAAAGGATTAATTACCATTGAGTCAGTGTTTGTTAGACAAGATAGTACCTTTTAAATGTACTTACTTCTCTTATATTGCTATTGTTATTTGAAATTGTGTAGAAAGTACTGTTTAAAGTACACAAAATAAGTATAATTAATCAAATATACGAGTAGAGTGAGTTCAATTCCTATTGTCAATATAAGAACTTTCTTGGCGGGCAATCTTGTAAATTCTCTATAATTACTCTATGAGTCTTGAGACTTGCCCTAATCTTAGTTAAATGACCGATACCAAATTCACCTTTTTTTTTTTTTACGTGAATTTAATTATATACACTATAAGCGTTAAGAGTTTCATATTAAACAAATAAGAAATCTTAATGTATTACTTGAGCCATGAGATTTTCCCATCTAATAGAGTAATCTTTTGTGTTAAATGCTTCTTGTAATAATTTGATACTTTCACTTAGAGTTGAACCATATATGAAAAGAGCTACTTATGGACTGGATTAAGATACAATAATGAGGATATTGTATTAATTATTGATAGATAAATAAAGCCATTAAGAGAGAAAGGGCTACCATCTATGGGAAAATAAAAAAGCTCAATATAGTATTTAAGTCATGAAATACTCATATTCAATAAGCTAATCTTTTTTATTGGATTACATTTATTCACTTAAGTCATAATAATTAGTATGAAAAGTTTTCACACAATGTTTGCTACATCAATTTGACTTTTATAATAACAATATTAAAAATCATATATATATATATATATATATATATATATATATATATATATATATATATATATATATATATTGTCAATCTAAAACACTTTATACTAATATGGCATAAAAGTTAATTTCTTTTAGTTCCTCAAAAAGATTTTACTTTAACAATACCTCATTCGGTTGCTTTTATCTATCACGTTGAGTAAATTTTTTTTATTCATTTTATCTGTCATTTTCACGTATTAGTAAAATATTTATTATTAAATTTTCACTTTTATCCTTCACATAATTCTAAGTATGCCATTAATTAAAAAAATATAGTGTGAGATTAATAAAAATAATAAATTAGATGTTAAAAATTAAATAAGGACATTCTAATAAACATGTATCATAATTAAATCTTGATTATGAGTTATTTAATTCTGATATGTATGACTAAAGTGACAGATAAAGTGAATGACTAAAGTGACAGATAAAGCGAACTAAATGTAGTATTAATATATAAGTAATATTAATGGTCTTGTCATCCCTTCATTGATTATTTTGCAAGATACATCATGTTTGGATAATAGGCAATGAAGGAAAAGGAAATGAAATTATTAGCAAGGTAATAAGTTTTCTTATCAAGAGGAAGAAAAGGAATTGAAGGGACCTATTCTCTATTTTCCCCCAAGGGCCTATTTTTATTTCCATCCAAAATTGGGGTGGATTGATCAAATCTACAAATTATAACTGATACACAATATAATTGTTCCGTTCATTTCCTTTACAATACAACTTATAAACACAAACTAATAAAATTTCATTATGTTCCCTTATTAATCACCCAAACAAGAGAACATATAATTTTGTTTTATTCTTTTCTTTCCCTTTCCACTTCATCCCTATTATTTTTGTTCAATTCTATTAATTAAAATAAATCCAAACATAGTGTTACTCCATAACTTAACCAATTAGCTTATATTGCACGCTAAATACATCATAAATGATTAAAAAATGTCAATTTTCAATCGACTGCTGTATAATATTACATTTTTTATGTTATTTTTGTAACACTTGTTTATAAAACTAATGACATAAATTTATATAGGAAGTTTAAAGTTAGATATTAATTTACATAGATATAACAAAGAGTTCAAGCAGGGATAAAATTTTGCTAATCATGGGATAAAATTCTACTAATTATGGGCTAAATATTTTTAAGTCAGATAAAAAAACTACAATTTTAAATATGACTCCGATGCATCCCTAGTAGCTGGAGGAGTCTGTCTTCCTCTAAAGTGTTATTTGACTAATCTAAAATCATTAGAATTAGAATAAGTATTGAAAATTTGCAGTAGATAATCCAAAGTTGTAAGGCATTTGAATTATAATGTTCTAGTCGTGTCTTAGCATGGAAATATACACGGCTACTATATCATAATTTCATCACATTATTTATAAGCAAATCATACTTTATAATATTATGTGCAATAAATGCTAAAAAAGAATGCTATACAATACATAATGCGACAAATATTAATATGATTATAATCTCTCTTTCCTTTGTTTGCTTGTCTCACATATTTGAAGGCCTTCTCTTTGGAAATTCCTATTATCTGATATTACTCTTAATATCATGACAATAAAGTGAGACTTTGATGCCACACTAACTAAGTCAGGTAACATAAAAGAATCTTACATCTTATTTCTCTGCCGTAGTGGAAGTTAGCGACAAATCTTAATTGTCTTCTTTTCATATTACTTACTTGTCATTATGCATAAATTCACAATAAATATACAAATGCATAAATTTAAGCAATAAATATAACTTAAATAAAAGACTCAAATAGCATAAAATAAACAATAACTTGAATAATATAAATAAATTTATCTCATAATAAATTAAATAATAAAACATAAAATTAAGTAATAAATGGAATAAAGTGTAGAAGTTATAAATTAATTCATAAACTTAAAATAAATGAAATACATAAGAACTGAAATAATATAAACTTTAAGTAAAATAAATAACATAATATCTTAATAAAATTTCTCAAAATATAGAGTTGTCAAATTTAAATATTAATTTCTAAAGAGACCGAATTTAAGATTATTATTTTTTAATTTCTTTTAAACTTTCTTATCATGGCTCATGAGCCTGTTATTATTATTATGGCACATTTAATGCACATAGTTTATGTCTTTGTAAGGGTTACTATAAAGTCGCAATAATGTTCATAAGTCAAGAGTCATAATATTATCCATAAGTTCAAGTGTAAAATTTCAAGCAAATGTATAAATAATTTAATAGTTTAGATGTGTATAAAATATATAATAAATGTATAAAATTCCAAACAAATATATAATAAATTTTACTTATTTTAAGTGATATATACAATATTGGTTTAAATATATTTTTAGTCCCTATAATTATAATAAATTTTGATTTTAATTCCTCCAAAATTTTTAGTTTGGTTTTGATCCAAATTTTTTGTAAAATGTTTGGTTCTGATCCTTGTTGTATTAATATAGTTGTTAAGTGGTAATATTTATTAAAATTATAAAAAAATCCTTAAAATATTCATAAATGACCAAAAACAAAATTTCCAAACATTTGTAAGTGCTAAACGCATATTTTAAAATATTTATAGGGACCAAAATCGAATATTCTTAAAAAATGGATCAAAACCAAATTAAAAATTTTATAGGGCTCGAAATTGGAATTCACTATATTTTTAAAGATTAAAAACTTATTTAAGCCTTCAATATTTTGCTTTTAATATTGATCCCCTAAGAAAATTGCTAAAAAGAAAATTAGCAAATCAAAATAATATATCATTATAGGAACAACAACAACAACAACAATAACAATAATAATAATAATAAGCAATAGTATAAAGGCACATTAAATAAATTAACTTGAAAAGAAAAATAAACTAAAACTACAATAATAATAAGCAATAATATAGATAAACACTAGATTAAATAATTTGGAACAATAAATAAAATATATTGTAATGATAATTAATAAGAAGTAATAATATAAAAGAATAATAAATAAAATAAATTACAATAATAAATAATATTGAGTAGCAATATAAAAGAACATTAAATAAAATAATTTAGAAGAGTGAATAAAATAAATTGCAATAATAAATAATAATGAGCAATAATATAAATGAACATTAAAATAAATATTGTAGACAATTGAAAATATTGTGTGTATACTGAACTTCTTTCTTGTCTTACTTGTTGTCGTTCTCCCTTTTTTTTTCCTTTCTTTCTCTTTCTTTCTTTTTTTTTTCTTCTTTCTATTTTTTTTCTCTCTCCTTTTTTTTTTCTTCTCCATCTCTTTTCACTCTTTCATTCTCTCACTCTCTCACGTTAACACACACCCTTACTTTTCACTCTTTCACACACACACTCCTTCTATCTCTCCTTCTATCTCACCCACTCCGACACACATCAGGCCATGCATACACACACACACTATACCTTTTTTCTAAAATGAAATAACCACTCACCCCACCTCTATTTATACTAGCTTTGGGGGAGTTAGGGGATAAGTGTCGTACTTACGCACTGCCATCTTCCAACTTTTCTGTAATATTCTTAACTTCTTTTTATTATAAATTAATATTCTTTTAATATTTTTGTGTATAGTTATCCACTTAATTCTTATTTATTGTCTTATTTTAAAGGGCTAATGTCTTAAATTTAACTATTTGATTTATAACAGATGTAAAAGTATCAAGTAAATCAATCAGAATATTTAATGTAGATAAAGAAATTAAAATTACACTACCCAAAATATTTTATGAAAAGAGGATATTACAATTCTCCTCACCTTTTTGGAATTTTGTCCCCCAAAATTCACTAATCTGTTTGGTATAATTCAGAGTAGAATTTCTTGATTTCATCTTCTAGTTCTCATGTCGCTTCTTTGAGTGCTAATCCTTTCTAGCTAAAACCACCAAACACAGAAAAAGCTCTATCCTGTATCTTGCACCCTACAAACAAAACAACCTCAATAAACCTCCAAACAAGCATCAAATAATAACCATAGCTAAATCATTCATGCAACAACACAAAGAGAGGATGAAGAAAAAGGGAGACGAAGAAACAGAGAAGAGATAGAAGAAAGAGAAGCAGAGATGAGGAGAGATAGAGCAAAGACAACACTCACTGTAGCTATTAGAAATGCCAAAACCGAAAATCCAAATCTACCCATCATCTAACGACTTCCATCGAATCATACAATTCAAAGGTAGGGATAGTTTGGTAACTTGAAAAAAAAATAATCTAAAATACATTTCACAAAGACAAACATGTCCCTCAATAAAACCACTCTCTTTCAAAGTTAATGTTAGGGTTGGGGATAAAATAAAAAATACAAAACGAAAGCCAGAGTGCAAACATAATGACGCGTGTTCGTTTCTGTACATTAGGGGTAGAAAATGTCACTCATAACTCTCCTCCTACCAAAATGCAAACAAACAAAATAGCCTAGAAGGGCAATTGGGACACTTCCCCGTGAACAATATTAGGGCGAATTCCTGGTCTTTTATGTAAAAAAGATGACAATGAAATTCTTTCATGTGATACAAGAGAAGAGAACATCATTGCAACATACCCTAACCTAAAGTCCCTGATTTTCCCAGCTACTTTGTTGTGCCTCTCTTCTTTTTTTTGGTCCATGGGGGGTAGGGAAGGGAGAGGGATTGGGGCTTTGCCCCTACCACTCAAAGTTGTGTCCCTTGAGTGCGGCCTTTCTTGAGACTAGAAGATTTGTTGTGCCTTTCTTCTATCCTTCTATTCCTTTTTTTTCTTTTTTCTTTTTTTTAAATGGAGGGCCTAGCAAGCCCAAAAAGGAAAGAAACTAAACATTAATAGATTAGGGCAAAGAGGCCCTTGAGACACAGCAAGCCAGACGAGGGAGGAATAAATGCAGAACAGCTATAGTATAATATTAAAAATTATAGAACATGTTATAGTTATAGTATAATATATAAAATTAGTATAAAATTAATATAAATACATAAATCTTAAATTAAAAGAGATTAATAATGATTTCAATATTAGGAAAAATTCTTATAAATATACTAAATTATATTTATCCTATTGATTGTTTTAGAATTTTCATTTAAATAGATACAAAATTTTTTTAAAAAAATCTAAAAACTTGTAAAATATAATTAGAAGTACTTAAAAGTATCTATAAAATATCCAATAGATACATATGGGATACAGATACAGTGACCACTTTAAAATATGCGTGCCATATAGGTGAATATAGATTTGGTAGGGTTTTTTTCAATAATTGAATAAGAGTTCGACATTTATCAAGAATTGAGCAGACATTACATCATAATATCTAAGTGATAAGAAAGCTCTAACAAGTATTTAGATACTCTCTTATAAAAAGCATAACATAATAAAATAAAGTCTATACAAATAACATATTCTAATATCAATCAAAAGTATGTATTTTAATTAGGCTTTATTTTCATAATCTGTTCTTTGCATTTTCTCTTGCCTCTATTCTTGTGAGACTCAGACTCATTACCTATATAATTGTTTCATATTGGGAATTGAGCTTTTTACTTGTTCATAGTCCAGAAATCTCAATTTCAAATACTCCAAATTTATACTCAAGTTCAATTCATTCAAGCCCAACTCTCTACATACCTCAGCAATTAATTTGACTTCCACACGTACTTTGCTCCTCGACAAATCTTCCACCGCCGGCCAACAATTAATTTGGCAGCGTTGATCACACTATGTAAGAGAATTGCATGTCTTGCGGCTTCTCCATGCCCTCCGGAAATATCTGGATAAGGATGTTCGGTCGATTTAATTTTGATTTGCAGAAAAAAAACCTTAAACTAATTAACTAGATTTAGTTTGATTTTTGAAAAATTTGCTTGGTCAACTCAAAATAAATCAACTTAATTAAGATCAAGTTAATTTAGCTTAGATTATCACAAGTTAAAATAATATATATATATATATATTTTTTAATTTTTATTTTCATGCCAACTGATTAAAGTTACGGCTGAGGATCTTAAATAAGAAAAAACTGACTTAATTATCAAAATTTAAACACAAGTTTAAAAGCTAAAGAAACAAAATAAAAATTATAATTGAGTGATCAATTTGAATATTTTAATTTTAATACTTGTTTGCAGGAATGTTTATCAGCTCGAATTAATTTGAAGAGCTCGAGTTAATTCACATAATTAAGTTATTTTAAGTTAAATTAATTTCAAATTAGTTAGTATTAATTTATTTTTAAATTTATATTTTTAATTAAAAATATAAATTTAAAAATAAATTAATACTAACTAATTTGAAATTAATTTAACTTAAAATAACTTAATTATGTGAATTAAAAATATAAATTTAAAAATAAATTAATACTAACTAATTTGAAATTAATTTAACTTAAAATAACTTAATTATGTGAATTAACTCGAGCTCTTCAAATTAATTCGAGCTGATAAACATTCCTGCAAACAAGTATTAGTGCTGTGGCCGGTCGTAGGTTGGTAATATGATTTAAGGACAATTTTCAGAGAATAATCTTGCTATAATAATCCTCATAAAAAAAAAACTATGATAATCACTTTCAAATCAATGATGCTTGAATTTTTTTATCTATCCAGCATATGGTGATGAATTCGTTATTGCAACGAGAAAGGGTTTGTTTTTTGTGCTAACAACTAGTAGGGGAACGACAGAGGGGCTGCTCCCAGCACCTAAGCGCAACAAAGGCATCTTCTCATGGAGGCTAAAAATATAATTTCGTATCAACATAATGATGTTGAAAAAACGTTTAGACCTGTTAGATGAATTTATGAAAAAAAAATTCTTTTAAATAATTTTCTAAAAGATTATTTGAAAAAATAAAATTTATTTTATATCTAAATATAGAATTAATTTATATTTAAATATAGTATTAAAAATATTTTTTTCTTTAAATATTATTTTTATGTTATAAAAAATTTAAGACATCAAAATCATAACTTTTGAAAAGAAAAATTATACTTTTTTCTAATAATTTTATTTTTATAAAAATATTTGTCCAAATATATAAAAAAATAAAAATACTTGTTTTAATCTTTATTTATTGAAAAAGGCAACCAAACAAGCATTTAGCTTCCTCTATTTATACGGTTGAATATTTATCCTTTTGTGCGATGATACCATATCAACTCAACAAGTAGAGTAATGGTTACGTTTTTCAAAAGGCAATTTAAGAGCAATGATACATAGATCGAAGAATGTAACAAAATATTTGTCAAAAATTATAATAGTGATTGAATGATAAAAGATAGTGAAATTTATCTACTCATCCGAAGATTAATAATAATAACATATCATTTTAATACTAAAATTTTGATTAAAATTCTGGATGTCTAGTATTTTTTAAAAAATAATACCATATCAACTCTAATATAATGCTGCATGTCCAAATTCCCAAAATATTAAACATTAAAAAAGAGGGAAATTTATTTTTTTAAAAAAAGGTTGACTGAGAAAGGGAGAAAAAAAAATAAAAAAAAGAAAGAGGGTGCCGTGTTGTTCTTGGTTTGGCAATTTGGCATCATAACAAACAACTAGTGCCCGTTTGAAAGCGAGGGGCACTTATGCTCTGTTTTTTTTTTTTTCTCCTTCGTCTTCATTTCGTGACCAGTGGAGCCTCAGATTCAGATCCACCGTCTCAACCAGGTATCTTCATCGCGCGTGTTCATTCATTTTGCAACTGCGGTTCCTAATCATGCATAATATGATCTTTCATCTTTAGCTATTTTCATTTTACTTCGTGTTTTCGTCTTCAGATTCAGCTGATTCAGTTTTGCAGTGCATGGCATCGGAAAAAATAAGTTCATGAATCAGCTTCCGAGAACTGCTTCTTTAGCTTTAAATATTTATCATATGTTTTATTTTTATTTTTTTGGTAAAAATTTATCATAGGCTTGGAGGTAATTCTTTCTATTATTAGCAAGTTTCCCTTCGTTTTCCTAACCCTTCCTTTCCCTCCATTTGCATATGCAATGAAATTACATCATGATATAAATTTATAATTCTCGGTCATTATAAACAATATATATACAAGCAATGATGAAAGTGTTACATAGTGTCGCCTAGCTAGTCTATTGTAATTGTATTTTTACCCTCACATAGTTCTTGATGTTTACATGGTTATTGTTGGATTCTTTGTGCAGACTTATTATTTGTGAATTGCAGTCCATAATTTATCTTGTTTCTTCCTTACATTGCAGTCTCCTTTCAAATGCTTCAGTTTTGAAGTTGGGAAATTCAAGGATTGCTATAAATAAGTGTTAGATTTTCGCCGTGTCAAGCTCCAGACTGCATTTGGTTTGGTGCTGCCATACACCCACGACTCAACCAAAGTGTCGAAATCATCCCTGTTCCATTGAGGACTAAGGAGATTTATAGAATGGCATGCTCAGTTTATGGTCTCTAGTGCTTGTTCAGATATTTTGAATGGTTGGGTTGTGGTATCTTATATAATGAGATGAAAAAGGCCTTCCGGCTAACTGCTTTTGTCCTGATGAGGGAGCTATCATGGCGTTGCTTTGGGCACAAAATTGATTGGCGAAGACTGTTTCTTCTTGCAGCTATTTTGACAATATCTGGTATTCTGTTTCAGATGCTTGTACATAGTTATCTACTGAACAATCAGTCTCCTGATGAAACTGATTCATCATACCCATCCTGGAATAGCACCGTTATCATACGGTCAAATGAATTTCCCAAAGGGGCAATACTTCAGCAGGTTCACCTCAATATTCCTAACTCTGTTATTTTACTTAATTCGTCTAACAAAGTAGTCCAATCAGTTTCAGTTGAGCCAGAGAGAGCGGAAGCCCGGCAAATGAATAATTCCATTTCTAGGAGTAAAAAGGGCAAAAAGTTTGTCGATACAAGAAAGAATACAACATCTTCACCCCCTCATCGTGTTCCTTCTCACAAGCAGGTAGAAGTTGATGAGACTTTGAGCTTACTACTTTTTTTTTTTTTGAAAGTATGATGAGGAGAGGTGTCACCAATAATTTGATGGATATATATGTCAGAGACGCATATGGTTGTTGCCACCTAATGAGGCCCTTGTGTATGCAAAGAAAGAGATCGATCATGTCCCTTCAGTTAATGAAGATCCTGATCTCTATGCCCCTTTGTTTAGGAATGTTTCTGTTTTCAAAAGGTACTTTAGATTTTGTTTATTGTGCATTCTTATTCTTCTTGCGAGAAGGCTTGGTTGTTGTTGTTGATACTTTTCATCTTCTTCTTACTGAATTATGGAACAAATTGCAGGAAGTGGTTATTTATTCTGTACAGTTTTTCAGAGGAAAAAAAATTCACATTTTATTGGTCACATGCTTGAGCAAATCTAGTTTTGCATAACAAGCTTTTATCATTCTGAAACTGGATATTGATGTGTTGATGTTAAACATTTTTGAGAATATATTCCACTTCTTGTGACGTATTTTTTTTCTGCTATGTCATGGATGGGAGGGTAAGGCTCTTTCTTATACTCTTTCACACTCCTTAAAATTTACTCAATGTCAGCTGATGGCTGTTTTCTGTGTGACTGGAGATGTCTATAAAATAAAGCACCATTCCTTAAAGTATTCAATTAAAGCAAGGAAAAAAAGATGAGTTTTGGTATAAAGCCTTCTTCCATAAATATCTATTAAGCTTTGTTAGGGGACCTCTTGAAGTATTTTTAATAATGTACTACACTCTTTCATGTGAAAGCTCTAGTGAACTTGGAAAAGTGTAGAAGGCATAGATTCATAGCAGAATATGAAGACTGAGGCATCAATGCTTTAACTATCACTTGGTCAACTACCTTTTCAAAAAACAACTTAGCCTAAATTTTAATTTATAATTATAACTAATATAACTGTAAGGGAAGTTTGAGAGGGGATTTTAAGGCAGTCACATTAATGACTATGGTTGTGACATCAGTGACTATGGTCATTGGTTATTGGCTGCTGATTATGTCTTTGGATTGTGCTGCACCCTGGTATATGAATAGCATCATTTGTTGTGTTAAAACTCATCTTGAAGTTGTATTTGTGCCTCAATTTCAGGAGCTATGAATTGATGGAAACTATACTTAAAGTTTATATATATCGTGACGGAGCAAGACCCATTTTTCATAAACCTTTCCTTAAGGGAATCTATGCTTCTGAAGGATGGTTTATGAAGTTAATGGAGGAGAATAAGCAATTTGTCACCAAGGATCCTGAGAAGGCTCACTTATTTTATCTTCCATACAGTGCACGCCAAATGGAATTGGCACTCTATGTGCCTGGGTCACATAACTTGAAACCGTTATCACTCTTTCTTAGGGACTATGTGAACAAGATTGCTGCAAAGTATCCCTTCTGGAATCGTACACATGGGACAGACCATTTCCTTGTTGCTTGCCATGATTGGGTATGGACCATCAGTCTATTTCCTATGGAATTGGTTGATTCTGATAATTTGAGTCAAGAACCAATTGTCCTAAAAGCTAAATGCCCTTAGGTGGAGACTAATGAATGGTTTTATATCTAACATGTGCCCTCATGTAAGAGCCCTTTGGGCTTAAATTGTGAATAATGCATAGACTTACCTTATCTCCTGAAATTCAACTTTGTTTGGAAGAATTCTCTAGACGACTTGATTATAAAATCTGTGATACCATGTCAGCAACAAACTACCCTAAAAGCTTAACTTGTTTGGTGAAGTCTATTGAATGGTTTTATATCTAACAATTTGAATTTGCTAAGATTGATAATTGTTTGGGAGTGTTAGGATTCTTAATTATTCTTTTTCCATGTCTGCATGTTTTATATCGAGTTTATGGAAAAATGAAAATGAATTTCTTTAGCACTAACTTTGATAATTCATTGTCATTTTAATTTTGATAATTCATTGTCATTTTAATTCCTTCTGTTTTAAACTCATCTTTGTAGGGTCCTTACACAGTGACTGGCCATGAAGAACTAGCCAGAAACACCATAAAAGCTCTATGTAATGCTGATCTGTCTGAAAGAGTCTTTATTGCAGGAAGAGATGTTTCCCTACCAGAAACTACCATAAGGGCACCAAGAAGGCCTCTTAGATATCTTGGGGGGAATAGAGCATCACTACGTCCAATCCTCGCCTTCTTTGCCGGAAGCATGCATGGTAGAGTGCGTCCCACTCTGCTTAAGTATTGGGGTGGTGAAAAGAATGAAGACATGAAAATCTACAAGCGTTTACCCCTGAAAGTTTCCCAAAGGATGACATATGTTCAACATATGAAATCAAGTAAATATTGTTTATGTCCAATGGGCTTTGAAGTCAATAGCCCTAGGATCGTTGAAGCCATATATTACGAGTGTATTCCTGTGATCATTGCGGATAACTTTGTCCTTCCTTTTGGTGAAGTTCTGGACTGGAGTGCTTTTTCTGTGGTGGTGGCTGAGAAAGATATTCCCAGGCTGAAGGAAATTTTATTGTCAATCCCTTTGAGAAAATATCTTACAATGCAAAATAATGTGAAGATGGTACAGAAGCATTTCCTTTGGAACCCAAGACCAATAAGATATGATCTGTTTCACATGATTTTGCATTCAATATGGTTCAACAAGCTGAATCAGATTCAAATTCCGCAAATATAGAAATCATTTTGGTTTATATTAAGTACATTAAATTTGATAGTACGAGTCTTGTTTGGGTGAGATATCGGAAATAGCCAAAAGTATTCTTGATGGGGGCAACGCAGGATTCTGGCAGCTTTTTATTGCTTAAAGGTTTGCCTCATGCATAAGAAATTTGATTGTTGCAATTTATTAATTGGATTGAATACTTGATGGGAGGAACTGTGAAGCTAGGTGGTTGATTCCAAGCAAGGTAATATGGTTAACCGTTTTGGAAGACTTCTCGGAATGTCATGTTATTGTTATCGGTACAATGAGCTATGGCTTTTATTTCCAAGCCCAGTAACCGTGAACTATATTGCTTCTTTTGTACAAACTATAGAGGGAGATTTTTCGTTGGATTCCTAGGTACTTTATCCAGATTAAGATTTCAATGTATAAGGGTTATTCTAAATGGAAAAGAAAAGAAAAGGAAAAATGAAATGTTGATTTCTATTTCTATCTTCTCTCCCTGTCAACACTACGGGGCTATGCGTGAAAGTATTGACGCACTTCTTTTACGCACTAGCCGTTGTCACACTACTAAATACATTTTCTTCAAGGAAGAAGAAGAAGAAGTAGAAGAGAGAGAGGGCTTATTATTTGAAGGTTGTCTTTAGCCAATAAATAACTCATTTATTTACTATGCTGAAGAAAAATTTTAAGAAGAAAATTACCTTGCCTTCAGCGTCTGTTGCCAACTTGCCATAGAAAGAAATTCTTTAAATTTAACATGGTAAGGTAGTAAAGATATTATGTAATAAGTGGTAGTACTACTACTACTTCTACCAATAAAAATAAAAATAAAATCTCAACTCAGTGAAAGTTGATGTATTTTTCTAAACAAAAGGGAATATGAGTATAGTTTAAACAGAAATTAAGATTTGATGCAAGTAAAGAAGACGTCATGAATGATTGAGACAAATAATGGCAAGCCACTAGGATTGGATTAATAGTAAGGGATATGGATAGTTTGTATGAGGTCTTAGATTTAAACTTTACTACTATTAATATACCAAAAAAAGAAACAAATAATGGCAATCCTGTCTATGTGACGCTCAAACTCTCTACAATTACGTGTTGAAGAAGAGGTTTAAAGATGGATTGTCAAGGTATCACGGATAAAAAAATTTATAATTAATTCGTTTTCAACAGTTGCATTCTAGAATTCAAAAGTAAATGATGAAAAAAAATTGTTTCTTCCACTTTTCAAAATCAAAATCACATGTTCAGCACAATTATGTTCACGTAAATACATGGACTACCTCTTAATTATTTAACACTTACACGACCGTAATGTGGCACTCCAAGCCATTTGGTCTAAAAATATCCAATCAAATAACAAATTTTACTCTTCCAAAATTTTATAAAATAGGCACACTAAGCCTATAAGCCATTTAGTCTGAAAATACCAAATCAAGTTTACTTCCAAAATTTTGTGAAATACATGGCTTATACAGTAAGCCAGCATTAAATATGACAACTCAGCTGGGATATTATAGCAACTTCCCGGTAAAAATAGCAACTAGTAACGGCAAACAGCAACAGTGCTATGCTAGTTCTGTATTATGCATGATGAAGGCCACAATTTCATTGCATTAACAGCAATCATTATCTCTTCCACATTACAAGCACATGATAAGTTTCATTAGAAACCAAGGAAAACTCAGAAATAAATTTTGTCATTCATGTCATTTTTGTGCTCTCAGGAGTCTCATCAAGTTCTAGATACTTGTTCAGCCAATCAAACCCAAAGGGTCCTCCTTCAGAAGAAAAGTTGAAGAATTCGTTCACGTCGAAGCTAACTTCTGAGTTATCACCCCAATTACTGGCGCCCTCATGTTCTAACATTGCACTGTCCCCATTGTTATGGTTCTGTGTGACACTCTCTTGTGCCGTCGAAGTTTCTGGTTTTTCCTCTTTGTGATTGACTTTTTTGCGCAAATGAGAATTCCAGTAGTTCTTGATTTCATTGTCTGTTCGCCCTGGAAGCCTCCCAGCTATCAAAGACCACCTACACACAAAGAGAAAAACTCCACTATAAAAAATGTTCATAAACTCCTGAAAGCATTTTGAAAAAATTTAAACTTAAATATAAATGTTTTTTTGAGCGTGGAGTGCACGAGATGTCGAACAAAGAAGTCTAATTGCTACGTTTATATAACATAGCTCGTATGACAAACCTGTTTCCTACAAGTTTATGAAGCCTAATAATCAAGTCCTCTTCTTCATCTGATATGTTTCCCCTCTTGATATTGGGTCTCAGATAGTTTAACCATCTCAGCCTGCAACTCTTTCCACATCTATTTAGACCTGCCAAAGCATATAATAAAACAGGTTCAGAAAGATGCAGAAGTTGCTTTGGTTTCAAGTTACAATTTCCCCCCCATTTCTTTCTCACTTGTAAATAGTATTGGGTTGGAGCTATAGCATAAAACAAAACACGTCTTTATGGTCTAACCTGATTTGACTGCAACACTCTTCCACCTCTTTGCACCATGAATTTCAATGCATTGAGCTAGCTTCCGATCTTCTTCTGGGGTCCATGCGCCTCTGTTCACTGCTTTCTTGGTTGTTACACTATTCAAAGGTGCCATGAGTGTGAGTGAGTGAGTGAGGCTTTTACTTTGGAGTTTGAGAATACTAGGATTGGAGTTTGGTTATGACCTTATGTGGGATTGGTATCAAAGCAGGGTGGATTGGTCAGTATTTATGCCTCATTGAAGGGTATTGAAGGGTCAGTGAGTTCACGCATCTACCCTTCTTCCTAAGGAAGGTGAAAGAAAATGGGAAGCCCCAACCAGTCAACCACCGGTTACAAACTTGCTTTGGACTCTGGTTGGTTCGAGAATGGGAAGTAGAATGAGATAAAGTGTAGGCAGAGGAGAACGCTTTGTCTCAGTCCAAAATTAGGCATGTCTTTGGCATCATTGAGCACTTATAGAGATATTTATAATTGGCCATTAGTTAGGGAACCTAAAAATTAAATTTAAATTATGATAATATATGAGCAGAAGATAGATTAAGTGAGATAATTTCGTATAGAAAAAGAAATATATATTTAGAGTAAATCCTCAAATTAGACCTCCAAAGAGTTGGGAGATATCAATTTGATCTTTAAAAGAGTTGTAACATTAATTTGATTCTCAAAAAAATTATGATATCAATTTTTTTTTGAATGATTAAAATTATTTCAGGTTAATCCAAAAGATTAAAAGAAATTTAGATTAGTATACAATAAATTTTAATTTTTTAAAAACTAAATTGATATCACAAATCTTTTGACGACCAATTTGAAATTTTAATCTATATATTTACTATTGGGGGTAAGATTTCTTAAGTGACATTGAATATGTGTCACTTTAAGTATGTATCCGTGATCGCGAAGGTAATAATACGCATTCAATTAACCGATGTCATCATCAGCTTCTTTTGTTACAATTCTTTCGGGCAGTCAATAATGATTTATTTACTTATTAATTTTCATGCCTATTTGTAAACTAAATTGATTTCTTTGAGAAAGTTGAGAATGACCAATTTGTACTTTCGAGTCCATTATTTTTCTTAACTGTTTATTCTCTACTGTCAATTTGTTTTCTGTCAGATTCCTTGGTCTCACAATAATGCGATTCTCTATGTTCATAAATGATTTCGTCCATATTTGAGGTAATGGGAAAACCTATATAACCTAATGGCAGTAGCAGACAGATTTTCCCACAAGACTACATAGTTCCTTAAATAAACTGTTCACTGTTTCTGCCTGATGCATCACGTTCAACGGTTGTTACTAATTTACCACGAGCGTTGTTAGTTCAATTGTACTTAGAATTTAAGCTTATTATACGTATTTATTCCTTTTATTAAGTTACATATTGAATGAATATATGGCCTGATTGTGTATATCGCCAAAGCACCAAATATAATGACATGAAAAAGTACAAGGCAAGGAACAGTTTTAACTTTTAACAGCTTGTTTAGGAACAGATCGCTTCAGGGAATTTTTTTTTTTTTTTTCCAAAAGTTATCTCAAAATTATGAACTGTTTTAACTTGAAATAAATTACTCCAAACACACACTAAAATCTACAGCTTGGCAAACCAGATGCAGTTTGTCTTTAAAACTACAAAGCAAGGTCTCAAATAACTTCTAACAACCAGTTTAATCAAAGATATATTAGAAGTGCAAAGCTTGGATATGATGCAAAAAAATTCTAAATTCCATCTTATGATATAAAAAGAATAAAAAAAATGTTGCTTTTAAGTTTTAATCAGAAAAAAAAAAAGCAGTGCTATTTACCTGTCACAAACACTAATGCAAAATTTATCCAAAAAAAGAAGAAGAAAGAAACACTAATCTAAAATCAAAGCAGCATGAAAATATCTGAACGCTGCAACGCGTATCATAATCACTCAACAATATACCATTCAATCAACTATATGTCGTCAAATTTAAATTTCAATTCATTGCATTCGGAGTTAGTTTTCTTTTTTTCTTTTTTTTTTTAATATACGAAAAATGAAAGACAGAAAGATGCTTCATTTCAAATTCAAGACATTTGATTATTTATTTATTTTGGTCATGAAGCAGAAGTTATTTATTGATCCTACCCTTCTTACATGAAATATGCCTAACAGCAATTGTCCCAACGATCTGCTGCGAAGTAACAGCGTTTTCAACTTCACAGATTTACATGAAAAGGTTCAGACACAATTTTTTTTTTTTTTCCTTTTCCTTTTCCTTTTTTGGGGTAAACATAATACCAAATTCTATTCAAGCTATAGTTGGACTCATATAGTGAGGGCATTCGGACAGCACATGGTTTTCCAGTTTTCAATTGTCAGTGTATGCCTTAAGGAGCGTTCTAGCATGGGGTGTGTTGAGTTTTGAACCATGAGACTCAAGAATTGTATAGTCCTAGAGAATATTTCCTCCTCCAGCAGGTACCTTTGGATTTAAATGTGTGTCCCAAAAATAGAAACCATATGCATGCATCCAAGGTCTGTATTCTATTCTCCCAGAGGAAGAAAAAACTGTACAACATTTTCCAGACTGATACTACCTACCACATTTGAAGTCCCACTAAGGCAAAGGCTTAACACAATACCTATGTCTGAAATGGGCAGTTTATCAAACCCTGGAGAAAGAGGGGAAGGGAAGCCCTATATTATTAGCAGGCAGTAACTTCAAAGTAAAATGCGTTTTAGTTTTGGTATTGTTAACAAATAATTTATAGAAATTACTTTTAATAATTATCTTTTTACATTGCCAATGAATTATATATTACTTTTATATATTTTAGAAAAATTATTACACACTAAAAAATAAATAATTAAACGATAACATAAAATTTTTTAATAGTAATAATAGTTTAAAATTAATTATTTATAATTACATTACATTTATATTTTCAATTCATAAGTTTTGCAAATGTTATAAACTATCACGAAACAACTAGATAATTAAATGTGTGCCTAAATATAAATAAGACAGAACAATTTTTTCTTAAACAAAAGTGGAGTTATAAATCCAACTGATACTTCTAAATGTAAAAGAATGATAGAAGCAATTTTTTTTCCCCAAAAAAATTGCTATCCACGTTATACAATAAGAGCGTTTACAATGCAATTTGGATCAATTTTGAGGAAAAAAATTCATCTGATCTTAATAATAAAATATATAATACTTTGGATCAAATCGATTTAATTAATTTTTTATAGTAGAAAATTTTAACTATAAAATATTATAAATAAAAAATAACTTGAATAAATAAAATAAATAAATGAAAATAAAAAATCAAAGTGACTCACGTAATATATATAAAATAATATTTAAATAAAAATAATATATAAATATAAAAAATTATATGATAAATTAAAATTATTATAAATAAAAGTATAAATTTAATAATAAAAAATTATATTATATAATATTATTTGGTTTGGATTAAATTAAATCGATTTTGAAAATTAAATCCGAAATCCAAGTGATTTGTCAAAATAAGATTCAAACCAATCCAAACTTTTGTAGTGTTGATCGATTTTCAGTTTGGATTTGATTGATTTAATAGTTTTGATTGAATTGGATTGAATTTGAATATCCCTCTTATATAATAATATAAATAATGAATTAATACTTGAACAAATAGTAATTTTAATCGGCCAATACACTAGTGATTTGATAAATATTCAATTCGTTTAGGGATTTTGGGGGAAAAATTATTTTTTAATAAAATAAATAGTTTTTATAGTTTGTATAGTTTTTAACAAGTTTGAATATTTTTTAAAAAACTAAAATTCCTAAAAATGTAAAAAAAAAAAAATTGTGGAAAGAAGGTATTTAAAACTACAATTTTAACCTTTTTAAAATGATTTTTATAACATAAAATTTATTTTTTTTAATATTACATCTAAATATAAATTTATTTTATATCTAAACATAACTTAAATTTTACTTTTTTAAAAAAAAAGGAAAAAAAGACTTCTAAAACGAATAACATTGTTTTTTCTCTTTAAAAAACTCTACCAAAGGAAACCAATATCGTAACTTAAGGAGAGTTAAAACCTTAAACTGATCTCCAACAAAAGTATCATCAAATAAATTCATCCATGACTGTACAGATTAATTTTAACCTTTTTGAAAAAGATTTTTATAACATTATAAACTTTTTAAAAATTGAAGACCTTCTAATATTACTTCTAAACATGAATAATTTTTATATCTAAACCTAACTTAAATTTTACTTTTTCTTTTAAAAAAAAAAAAAAAATCTCAAAACGTTAACATAATTTTTTTGTCCTTTTATAAAACACCCATCAAAGAATCCAATATCACAAACTCTTTTGTTTTTAGGGGTTAAAAACGTTGTCCGTGTGCGTCGCTCGCATATGCGCTCTCGCACGGTGAAAAAACATTTCTCTTGTTTAAAAGATGTTGTCGCGTGGCGGTCCCCCACCCATTGTAACGGGGAGGATCAGTAATTGGCGTTTCAGAAGCCCGACATATCACAGCGCGCACCCTTCTCACCTCGCACTGCCATCGTCGTTTGCCTTTGCCTTTGCCTTTGCCTTTGCCTTGCACCACCGTCGCCGGAGCCGCCCTGTCGCTGTCGTGTCGTCGCAGGTGCCTTGCTGTGGTCCTTCCCCTTGCCACTGCCTCTGCGTTTCCTCGCCGCCATGGGGTAACACGCGCTGTTTCTTTTGTGTATAGGTTTCAACTTTAGGGTTTTCTTGGGCATAACAATGTATCATAATGGATGGTGGTTATTGGGCTGGGCTCTGTTTTTTTAATTATTTTCTGTTGATTCTTTGCTGTTTTTCTCGTCTGAGTTTATTATTGGGCTAGACTTGTTTTTTTGTTGTTGTTATATTTAGTATGTTTTGTTTGGGGTTTTTTTTAATTATATTTTTCTCTTGCATTTTTTTTGAATAATAATAAAATTTACATATATTTTATTATATCATGATCAACTTAAACTAATAAACCTCTGTATTAATATTTTGTCTGAATCAATGCATGATCCGATTTTTAAAACCTTAGTTTAAACTCGAGGCTTCCACTTTTCTTTCACGACAGTGTCATATTTTAAAAATCCCTAACAAAGAAATAAAAGCCTCTAGCATAATTTCTAAAATTAAAAATAAATCAATCTTTTTCAAAGACTAATTTATTTACTAAAAAGCATTTCTGAAGAACTAATTAATTCCTAAAATGAAAAAATCCCAAGGCCTAATTTAACCCATGTCTTTTAACTCTTTTAAGAGACTATGCTGAAGGTTTTCCAACAGTGTATTTTCATCCGCGATCAATTTGCATTGAAAGACCCTCACTCAAATTTTCTACATTTCTCTTATAACGTTATCACGTTCCTAAGAAAAATGAGATACAAATCCATCACTTTCACCCTTAATTTCTTATTTCATTACAACTTTAGTATGAAATCAGGAACTACTTACATCAGTCGCGCTACTTTTGTACCCTGCTGTGCGAGATCACACAAGCGTAAAAAACTTGCAGTTGCAAATACCATAGTTGAAAAAACCAGCATAAACCGACTGACTCGACCGAAAAACCAATGCCTCACATAATCCAAGTCACTTATTAGATCAAATATGCATGTGAACCGATCAAACCCGATGTATTAATAATTTTGAGTGCAAGCCGGGTACATCAAACCGGTTAACCCAATTTTTAGCTAAGAATAATTTTAAACTTAAAAACTTCCAGAGTAAAATTCGAAGCCTCACCACGAGAAATGATTGAACGCCTTAATACCACCCAGCTATGCAAGTTGTTGTGTTAAGATGTATTAATAATTATATATATTATATATTTATTTAATTCAATTCAACTAGTGACCTATTAGTTGAACCAGTAATTCGATAACCTCGTACTTTCACCGAGTCGATCACGAATCGGGTTCTAATAACTAATGCAAATACACTCTAACTGCACCCCCCGTGAGCATAGCTACGGACTAATTTTTTTTTTTTTCCTTCCTTTTTTTCGGCAGCAAAACACTAGTAATTACAGAGGCAGAAACTCGAAAGGAAAAAAGCTCTCTCCGCACTTTTTACACTTCTCTATATACTCCACATATCCGATTCATACTCTTCCCTACATGCTATGTAATGCTCGTATGATTTTCTTCAACATGCTAAAAGCAGCATATAAAACCAAAACCATTACAAACTTCTTGGAGGCCAGTACCCTTAGGTTCACCCTCAGACCATATCTTCGCATTAAACCCAAACAGCCAGCACCCACAAAGAGAAACCAAGAACCAATAGTCCAGAGAAAAACCTTCAGTGCCTCTGAAGGTCCACATATATGGGCAACATCAGGTGATACCTCCACATAGGGACTTGCAGCGCTTACTTGACTGCTCTCTGCTTGATTCAGTCCAAGGCTCTCATTCAGCCAATCAGACAACCTAATGAGCACTTTTGCAAGCCACGCAATCTCATCACTGGATATCGGACGTCTCATCCAGTCACCTTTATACTTAATGTCTACAAACGCAAGGTTGCCGGCTCTTCTAGGCTTGAATATCTCATCACGGCAGTGTTGATGCTGCATCGACTCCGGAGAGGTTGAAGATGACTTCATAGTGTGTCCATCAAATAAGCACCCCAACCTTGCCTTCAATGAATCTATGCATTGAAGGCTGGGTATATCACCAGACATAGCTTGCAACTCGGCTTCTGCACGCAATATAAACAGCTGCAGCGACAAAAGACAGGATGAGAACCTAGTAACACCAAGTATAATGATTACTATAGTTAGAAAGACAACTCTGCCTGTCTCAAGCTTTGTTATCCAAAACTAAAGTAGAACTTTGTTGAATACAACTTGATTATATTGTTGTAATACAGTTAGAAACAAAAATTTATAATGATAGCAAGAAAAAAAGGACCTGAAGAAGCTGTTGTCCACCATCCTCCCCCTCGGCAAAGAGTCGCAAATCTTTGTTCCAATTCTCATGCAAAAACGAGCCATCAGCATCAGTCTCACATAAACCATCCTCCCAGTCCTGAAACAACCAGTATTCTTCTTTTAACAATATATAGGTAATATGTCAAGCCTAATACTGTGCTTAAACTGGCTGTGAACCAAAATTGTTCAACGATCTCAGATATTCAAGACATGAGACATAAAATATAAAACCAAGAAATAAAAAAAGTGCATAATTCATAATAGCCATTCTATACCGACTAATAATAATAAGTATAGAATAAACTTTTAGGTTGCAAAGAGGGCAAAAATATGACTAACAAACTGAAAGATAAGCAGAGTTAGGAAAACTGTAAAAACAGGAGAGAAAAATACACCCACCCGCAACTGCTCATGGATAATAGGAACATATCTGTACAAGTTATTCAACATCGATTTGCCTGATCCAGCCTGTTTGGAGTGGAATAGGGTATCCACATTCTTCAAAAGGTCAATGAGCTCTTTTGATGACGTCAAGGTGTCTAACACCTGAAATTCCATTCAGGTAAACATCAAGAGTATGTTATCAGTATAATAATATTCCATCAAGCCTCAGAAATTTACAATGAAAGCAACATTATACACGTGACAGCAACAACTCAATGAGACATTACGAATAGTTTATTGCAATTTTTAACCAAAATAGCACATGCACAGGTCTAACAGGAACGGCAGTGCAAATTTTCTCATATCAAGCAAGCAAATAATGTGCCCTAGTTGAATGTACTGTCTAACATGAACTCTACAAAGATCAGAATTATCAGACTAATAAAATCCATCATGTCAATTAAGTATTGAAACACAACAGGACTATGATGTCATTTTTAACAGCTAAGCAATTAATGGACATTACAACTACTGAACTAGTAAATTGTCAACTTTCCTTCTAGAAAATTTTAGCAAACTAAATAAAATAGTAAAAAGCAGATGATCAAATTATGCTTACAAATTTCATTGCTACAAATATAAACAATTCAAAAATCGAGTGAAAGTTTTCTTTTATTTATTAAAAAAATAAAATAAAAAAAATTGAATGAAGGACCAGTGATGCTCTGGAAACTAAAATTACAAGAGGGCACCTATACAAGTATCCTCCTTTTCTTTCAAGAATGAATTCCCTGACCATATGACTAGGTTTCCACTATGCATGCCACTGCTGGAAAGCCTTGCCGATGAAAAAAGATAGAATAAAGTAAAAAAATTGACATAGACATCCATGTCATTCAATAGCCACATTTCACTGCTTCCTACACTCCCAGGTTTTTCACAATCATCATGGACATAAACTCATGAGCTGATCAAGCTTCATTTGCTCTGAACTGTAAACATTATTTACCAACAGCGTAATTTTCATGCACATCCCATTCAGTGGCCACTTTTAAAAACCTCATTGTGTCCTTAGACTTTCTGAAATGCAAGGACCTAAATTCATCATAATTGAAGAAGAGGCATATGGACACCCACTAAACCCATAAACAAGAAACCTTACTATATAAATACTATGATATGATATGAAAGGAATTAAACAGCTGAGATATAGTTGCTAGAGCATACAATGATTCATGTGCATTTTCAGTTTCCATTACATGTCCTAAACATAAACTTCTATACAGGCAAATATCCACCTCCATCATATAGCCATAAGAAGCAGCAGCAGCAGCAACAACAACAGCTAAGTTTTGTCCCACTAGGTGAAATCGGCTATGTGGATCACAGCACGCCATAGTGTCATGTTATAAATCATATTTACATTTAAACCATCAATATTTAAATCCCTTTAATAGTTTCACCTATAGTTTTCTAGGTCTCCCTCCATCTCTAGCTATTGAATACTATCCACTTGATCCACTCTCCTCATTGGGGCCTCTATCCACAAATGTACAAACCACCTAAGGTGAGATTCTACCATCTTTTCTACAATAGGCGCTATCCCAACTTTCTCTCTAATGCATTCATTCCTAATCCTATCTTGTCTAGCGTGTTCATTCATCCATTGCAACATCTTCATTTTGTGAAATTTAGCTTATTTTTTTGTTGACCTTTTACTGCCAAACATTCAGTCACATGCTAAGCAAGTCAAATAAACTTCCCTCCCCCAACGGGCCCAACATAAATTTTACCGAGTAAAGCTTAAATTACCTGAAGTTGGAAAATTTTTTAACCTAATACAAGAAAGGGGGTAAAAAAAAAAAAGAACATGATCAAGAGACAAACCTTCAGCACCATCTGGACTATAAGTTCAACATCGTTATGAAGAAACCTGTGAGCAAACCCAATAAAATGCATAACCAAAGAACTGTAGTATAGGTAGTTAGACAGCACATAATCCTGCCACCGCTGCGAAAATCCGCTGCTCCCTGGCATGGAGTTCTCCCTCTTTTCATTTGCAGGGGCACAAGCAGACCCATTTGCCATCGCTTCAAGCTCCGAAAACTCATCCCCGGTCACACTCCACGGCTCCAAGTAGCTAATCCAAACCGAAAACACCTGAGAAACGTTCTTCATCGAAGCCGCCACAGGGTGAAACAAGAACGTCCTCAGCAGATACCTATACAAAGGCCTCTGCACCCAAGGGTTCCAACACCGCAGAGAATTGTACTTAGAAACCAATTCCTTCGCCTTCACGGTATCGAAGGAGGAAGAACCCGAATTCCTCCACCTAGGGCTCCCACTACACTCACCTCCACCACTCTCACGAGCTTCAAACACCGTCACAGTGCTCAAATTCAAGTACCTCACAAAAACCTTCACCACCTCCCCTAGCCCCGGCGTCGGCGGTGTCTCCCCCAGCACCGACCGGAGCCGGAACGAGACGCCGAGCGACTTGCACGCGTTCACTGGAAACGGCGAGAAATCGTTATCAACAAGCCAGAAATGAATCAATGCACTGACCAGAAACTCGGCACGGGTCACAACTACCGCATCAAAACCGTTACCGTAGTGAAGGATCGAGCTACGATAGGGTTGGTGCGCGTTGAGGTCGTAGGTTGGAACATACGCTCGAAGATACGCGCGTAGAATACGTATATACAAATTGCATTCTGTTTTTTGTTCGGTGCTACCAGCGCGTTTGCCGGCGCTGGAGAAAACTGGAATCGAAGAAGTCCAATTCTCTAACCGAAACTTCTTCACCCTCTTAACGGAGATTGAGTCTGAATTCTCGGATTTGCCCCTGCAGACGGGGTAATATGCGAACCAGAAGAGGAAGTACTCGAATACGTTGAGCTGGATTTGGAAGGAAGGCGGGGATTCTTTCACTCTGGATTTGAAGAGGGAGGGGCAGAGGTCGGAGAGTGCGGCGGCGGAGGAGGCGGTGGACGAGGACAGGAGGAGGAAGCGGGCCCACTCGGGGAGGCGCTCGGCGGGGAAGACGTATTTGACGAGGGAGAGGCGGTCGACGGCGGAGATGGCGGCGGCGAGTGTCCCGGCGGGGGAGAGGAGGGAGGAGATTGCGGCGGCGAGATCGGAGTCGTTGGAGGAAATGGCGGCGTCGATCCAGCCAGCGGGAGAGGCGGGTTTGCCGAGGTTGTTAGGGTTTGTCGTTGGGTCGTCGAAGCCGAAGAGCTTGCAGATTAGGGTTGGGAAGGCGAGGGAGAAGAAGTGGCGGGACTGGTCCGGTGTGTGCGAGTGCAGGAACGACTCGATGGAGGCGCAGGTGGAGACGATTTGGGAAGGCGTGACCGCGGCGGCGATGGTGGATGCAAGGTCCTGGGATTTCGAGAGGGAATCGACGGTGTAGGAGTGAAGGACCATCGTAAGGGTACGATGGGGGCGCGAGATTGATCCGATTTGGTTTTCTGGGTTCTTAGGGTTTTAAGAAAGAGAAAGAGAAAGAGAAAGAGAAAGAGAGTGTTCGTGCTACCTTTGGTTGTGTGATTGGGAAGTTTTTTCAAAATATAAGAGCCAACGGCAAATGGCGCCCTTTTAAGGTGGAGAGAGGAAGAGAGTGAGTGTGTGTTGTGTGTACGTGGCGGAGTAATAGACTGTCTCTGACTCTGTCTGGTGGGGCCTCTTTTTTTAAATAAAATTGAAATAAAATTGAAAAGAAAGATCTCGAGGCTCTTTTAACAGCGTGGACTGCTTTTGTGACTTCTATTGTCTTTTCAATGCTTATCCGCGTACTGCCTTACGCAAGAAGATAAATAATAGGTTTTCGGCCTTGTCAAGACCCAAGGAGACATTTTTATTTCACGCAAATTATGGCAATTGGGCTAAGCAGGTTGAACAAGAGGCAAGGGGTGTGCGAAAAATTAAAAAATAAAAATGAAAAAGAAAGAAAGCGATGAAGGGAAAATAATTCATTTGGTGAATAATTTAATTTAAGCGTAGTTTAGCGGTGAGTTGGTCGGTCCCTTGCTAATCTTGAATCTTATCTTATCATTACCTAAGCTTCAAAGGCCAAACCTCGAGTATGAACCTTCTCTATCGAGAGTGATCAAATAAGACATAATTGGTTTTTTTTTTTTTTCTTTTCTACATGTTTTTGGGTGGTTTTGATCCTTTCATTTTATAAAAAGAAATTCAATGTGTGAATCTTAATGTACATGTTTTGGTTACAATTACTTAAAAAGCTTTATCTATCTATAAATTTGATCTAGGATGATATTTTTTATGAAAAAAGGTTATTATTCTTTTTCGGAACATTAACCGAAGCCGAAAAGCCCGTTTGGACAAACTAACCACAAGAAAAAGGTGGTGTTCTTATTATACTTTTTGTAATGACCGAAAACAAAGAGGATAACAATCTCTTTTGATTTTTAGCTAGGAGTGCAAGAAGATCGAATTAATTCAATGAATTTGAAAATCTAAATCAAATCAATGAAATTAGTTTGGATCGGTTCATTTTTAAGATGGAACCAAACCAAATGGTTTCAAATTTATGATTTTTCAATTTGATTACTCAAACATTTAACTCGATCACCTGATCAACTATGTTTTTTTTAATTTTTAATATTTCAAAGTTTTATACTTAAGTTTTTACAAATATAATCATTTTTTTTTATTTTTTTTAATATTTATTTAAAAAATTTATCTACTTATACTATTATTAAGTATATTATAATTAAGTTTCATATTATTGTTAGTTGTTATAAAAATAATTTTTTTAAAAAAATACAATTTTTATATTTTACATCATTCCGATGACCCAATTCAAACCAACCCAATCTTAATTGGATTGGTGTGATTCAGATTTATTGAAAAAAAAAATTTAAATTTAAACCAAACCAATCCAATTAAATTTGATAGGTTCAAATTTATTTTTCACTTAAATCCGATTCAAACCAACCCGTTTATGCCCCTATTTGTATCTTTAATCCATGTTATGATAAAAATAATTTGCATTTTAATATGTACATTGTTTGGTTGTAAAACCACAAATACTTAAAAAGCTTTGTGACAGGAATTGTAAGTCATTCTTTTGCAAGCAATTACTATTAGTTACAAAATTTGCTTGTTCCTTGTTTGACGTGTATCTGGTCAGTATTGACAACTTGTATAAACAAAACTTAAAATCTCAAGTAACTCACTCATTAGAAGATCATTATAATAAGATTGAAAATTTTATTTAGGGACAAGGTTTTTCAGATTTGGCCATTCAATCTTCTTGATGCCCATCTTGGAGTACATTTTTTAAGGAAGATTTTTTTTTTTTTTTCGGGTCAATAGGAAAAGGTTAGTATCTCACTATACTTCTTTTGTTTTTGTGGGGGGGGGGGGGGGGAATTATCGCTATACTTTCTCTTTGGGTCTGCATCTCACTATACTTCAGAAACATGGGCTCTAGGTAGTAGTATGACTGTTGGTTTCCATGTAATCTGCCTAGAAGTCCATTGGGATTTCTCTTTGAGGCTACATCTCACAATACTTTTGAAACATGGGCTCTAGGTAGTGGGCAAGACTGTTGGTTTCCATGCCTAAAGTCCATTGGGGCAATCCGAGCTTCCTATTGTTTATATATATATATATATATATATATGGGGCCCAAAACAAAGAGGATAACCTTTGTTGTTTGCTTTGGAACAAAGAACAACTATTTTTATGCTTTCCCCACAAGTGAAGACCAAGTCAAGGGCCCAACTACTAGGCCCATTGTTGGGCTACAATGGCTACGATATTTTCGGGCCTCGAAATCTCACACAAAACAGTCCGGACGAGTCCAAGGAGATCGTTATCGATCAATAGAAATATTCATGACCAAAAAATAAAAAATAGTCAATGGAAATATTATAAAAATAAATTTAACACTATATCTTGATTCAATATTTTAACGCATCATTAAGCATGTGAGTCTTTTTATTTGTTTGATTTACATTTAACCTTCAGACAAAAAATTTTTCACATTTAACCTATTTATCAAAATAGGATTTCATCACTTAAAATTGATTTTTTAACACAGTTTGCCCATAAATGAAATACACAGTTAAAACCGCCATTACTATAAATAAGATTCAATTCAATATGTTTATAAGTCCTTGAAGCTTTCCTTGAATAAAGCCTAAGCAGAGAACAAATAACTTATCTCTCTTTGTTCAAATTTAACTCATTTGGGTAAATAACTTAATTAAAATTTTATGTGAAAAGAGTTTATTACTATAATTATAAAAATATTTTTTACTATAATTAGTTATTGTTAAGTTGTTTAGAAGTAGTAATAGGTATAAAAGTTTTTTTTTTTTAAATTATAATTGAGAGCATGAAAAATCATTTGTCAAAAATATATTTGGATAAACGAGTTTGCCCTAATATTTCTTTTTTTCTCTTCTCATTTTTTTTTTCCTAATCTTCTTTGGGTAAGTATTGTTGAGGGGGCTACCATATTTTTTCTTTAGTACTAGCCTCTCTACTTTCTTTTTCTTTTTGTTGCTTATGATTTGTATCTTTTATTTTGTTTTTAATACCCCTTTATGGGTTTTTTCATTGCCCTTTTTATGAGTGTTTTCATTATCTCATTTATGAGTGTTTTTATTGTTCTCTTTATGGATGTTTTTGTTTTCTTTTGTAGATATTTCTATTTTAATGATTTTACAAATGTCAAAGATATTCAAATTTATTTTGAAAGGAGACATGATGTATTTTTCAAGTTTAAGCAATTTTCGTGTTGGTCTCTGACGTAAAAGGTACTTAGTATCAATAATTTTCAAGTAAAGAGTAGAGTCATAAGTTATGATTAGCTTAAAGTGTAGAATGTATTTTTTTTTTTATTAAATTTGGATCTAATATATTAATTTCAATGTGTAAGTACCGTTAGATTTTTTTATGAATAAAATTTTATTTTTGGTCAAAATAGTACTTTTTCAACATTCTTATGATAAATCTTTTTAAAAAAATTATAATTATTTTATATTATTATTTTTTTATCAAGAACTAACTTAATTAAATATATATTCAATGAAAAATTAATCTAAAGTTAATAAAAATTATTTTAGTAAAGGTAAATTCATAAAGGGAGGTAAGAGTATCCTTTGTCATTTTTTTCAAAAAAAAAATGTTAGTGATATTTTTGAAAATATAATTGTCTCATATTTTTATACCACACACTCTCTCTTTTACTTAGTCTGATTAATCAGAAGCAATTTCCTATTTGCATCTCAAAATAAGCAGTAATTTGATTACTTTCTAATTCTATACTTTTTCATAAACATATATAAACAAATAAGTAAAATAATATTAAAAAGGTATTTATTTATTAAAATAAGTACTTTTTTTCTTCCAATAAGCATATCCAAACATACTCAAAATAAAATTGTAGGTCTTTCTTAGGTTTCTATAAATCCAATTTTTTGTCATTAGCGACTGGTTTTGCCATAGATTTTGAATTATGCAATAAGCAAGATTAAAAGAGAGGGAAAACATTCATAAAACGTGAGACATGTATCAATTTCCAAGATGTTCTTGAACTTTTTTGAAAAAAATTTAATTTAAATGCACTGATAATATAAAAAAATTTTATATTATTAACCAATAGAAATAGTAGAAAATGCCAACTTATACAAATAACCACCTATGATAATGAGGAACCCACCATAATTTCTCACTTTTTCAGAATTTTTATTAGTTGACAGTATAAAACTTTTACACTGTCAATGCATACCAATTAAAATCTTTTGAAAATAATTGAATCTATCCTGTGTTGCTTCTCTCTCTCTCATCTTATGTGAAACCTTCCTCGGTTCATGTTCAAATATTTTAAACAATAATAATAATAATAATAAATTAAAAATAGAAAGCTTATTTAGCCACTGCCATACTTAGAGAGCTCGAATGAAGGCACATTATCGCCGAAGGTGTATAATTGCAGAGACTTTATTATCAACATACTTTTACGTGTTCTCATGCAACTTGCATTAACATTTATAAGTTTCATTGTGAATTTTTATTTTTCCTTACTTAAAATTTGTGAGAGAATTGTAAATGAAACCTGTGCAAGTATCGGCTTGCTTGCCAAACAAAAATTGATTTCATTTCAAAATATTAAAAGTGTGGGTTAACATATATCTTGAATTATTACGTGTAAATATTTTTGCACTCGTGTAGATATATATAATTAATGTTAGTATTGATGTACTTTTATTTTATTTAAGTTAATTTTATTGACTACATATTTAATTAAATTATTTTTAATTGAAAAATAAAGAAAATAAAATAATTATGTAATTATTTAAAATATTTATTATGTGCAAAAAAAAATTATTCAAACATATTTTTTAAGAAGTGATTTTTTATGTCCTTAATTGTAATTTTGTAAGAAAATAGGACTTTTATATTTGTCATATATAAACAATTTAACAACTTTTGAATATGATAAAGAGTATTTCTATAATTTTATTCAAACACAAAAACAACTTTTTGCTTCTATTTCTACTTCTGTTATGAAAAAAAAAACTTTTTAAAAACTTATCTAAACATAGCCTAATTATATAGTTGATTAAAAATTATATTTTAATTTTGATATACTGTTAGTATAAAAAAATTTTATATAGACGGTCAATTATTTTTATCATGTTATTAAAATTATTTAACTCTTATAATAATTATTTCAAAAATTATATATATAATATTATATGATTAATTATTAGTGTAAAACAATTTACCCTGATAATATATCAAAGGCAATATCAAAAAGTTATTAGTTTATCAAATAAAAATGTATCTAAAGCCCTAATTCTTTTTTTCTCTCTTCTATTTTTCTCTGATCTTCCGTTATATGAGTATTGTTGAAGGGATTGCTATGTTTTTACTTTGGTAACAACCCATTATTTTTCCTTTTTCTTTTCATTATTTAGGGTTTCATGTCATTTGTTTTGTTTTTATTGTCTTGTTTATGGATATTTTAGTTGTTTCTTTTGTGAGTGTTTTTGGTTATCTCCTTTATAAGTGTTTTGGTTACCCCTTGTGGGTATTTTGGTAGTCTTACAAGTGACAAAAATATTTAGATTTTTATTTAAAAGAAGATGTAATATATTATTCAAGTTGTAACATTTTTTATATTGATAGTCGATATACAAGATGCTTAAACATCGATAATCTTCGAATGAGGAAGAGAATCACAAATCATTGGTTAGTTTAGATAGTAAAATGTATTTCTTTTTTATTAAATTTGGATTTGATATATCTTTTGTGATTTATAAGTGTTGCTAGACTTCTTCATGAATAAACCTTTTTTTCCTCATAAAAAAATTATCTAATTACATCATCACTTTACAAATTTTAAATGTCTCCTATTTATTATTTAGCAATTTTAAGCAAAAACAACTGAGAAAATAATTAATTCTTCAAATGGTTAAAAAACATTATAACAATTTTTAAAATAATGCTATTTATTCATAAATTATGCACATCAAAAATTAACATTCGAAAAGAGAGAGTAATGCAAAATATTCGGTGATACTAACAGCTTGTTTGAATGTAAAAAGAAAATATTAAGAAAAAAAATGAAAAGAAAAGTAAGACTAAGAAAGGCACGCTAAGTAAGGCTGTAGCTTTCTATCACAATTCATTCTTAAATGCCAACTGCATAATAATTAATAATAAAAAAAAGGTACGTGAATGAAATGAAAAATGAGGGGAATGGCATAAAGAATATGATTATATAGTATTTATAAATTATTTAAATATTTTTTTGGCATGAAAGTTCAACGTTATGCCGTGTGACGTGTGACTAAATGTGTACCATAAAGGGCGCGACACATGGCTAGTACGATATTGCGGTACAGTCGGTGCTCTATACGTGGTACCACAAAATTGACCCTTCTTAGGTCACAGCACACACGCAGGCACAAAAATTGAGGGGGGAAAAAAAAGGAATTTCTGACAATAGTTAAGGAATAAATAAAAAAAAATTTGTATTAATTATGTTTTTAATATATTAAAAATATTTAAAGTGTCAAAAAACAATTTCCTTAATTTCTTAACCAATATTTGTAGAATTATACTAATTAACAAAACTAAAAAAAAAAAAAAAACTCGCACAAGTCACAAGTCATGTCATAGTTAATTGAGGGGATAGAGGTGCAACAACCGCAATATGACAACCGTAGGAGTGCTGTACATCTATTGACTAATGCTGCCAAGCCATGATGAGGACTGTTTAGCTTTTTAAAGAAAGCGTGTACCAGATCTTAATCGTGAAGAAAATAATCCTTTATCCTTTGCTTGGATGAATAGGGGAAAATAAAAATAATAAAATAATAAAAAATTTTATTTTTTTTTCTATTTTTTTGATAAAGAAAAATTAAAGGGATAAAAAATAAAAAATATTTCATTTTTTTTATTTGATTAGCTGAAAATGGAGAAGAAAAGAAATATAATTATATTAAATAATTTTTTTCCCCCTTTCTTTCCAATTTTTCTTTATATTTAAGAAAAAAAAAATCAAAATCCTCCTATTTCCTTCCTTTTTTTTTTTCATTTTTTTCTCAACCAAACAAAGAGTTAATATGACATTCGTTTTTCCAAATGTTTTATAGAAAGCTATATTATGAGATATCACCATTATACTTGTCTTATAAAAAGTTTAAACGGTGTGGTATTTGTTATATTTTCAACGACTTGAATTGATAATGTAACATAAAAAAAAAAGTAAATTATATTAATCTCTCCTAAAATTTAGTAAAATTCAACTCAACTCTTCTAAATTTGTTTAGACTATATTGACTTTTCTCTTGACAACGAAGTTAGATATCATTTTAAGAGAGAGTGATTTTTCTAATTTGCCCATTATCATTCATATCCCTTTAAATCCACTTAATATTCACACAAACCCCCTACAAACATCAACCCATCTTCATCATTTGCAAAAGCAAAAGGGGTTATAAAATCTATACCCAAATATAATGAAATACTAATGATTGTCGTTGTTATAAATAATTAATATTTTATAACAATGATGATATTATTGAGCAATTATAACGAACACAGTACTCAAACAAAGTGGAATACTAATGCTAATGAATTGTAGTTCAAATGACACTTATTTTGGTCCAAGTAATAAGAGTTTTATTGGTATTGAGTTAAGGGATCTATCCTCATTTGCCCATCCCATTTTTCATTTCCCTCTAACTTTATTAGGAATTCTCTAGAACTAAAAATAAAAAAGGATAATTTTTATTTTCATAAACAATTGATATTTTAATTTCAATAATAATATTTTTGAGCAACTATAACGAGTATCAATAACCAAATATAGTAAAATACTAGTAATCGATGCTAGTATAAACAATTAATATTTTAATTGCAATAATAATATTAACCCAAATATAGCGGAATGCTAATAGTTTTCTCTTTTATAAACAATTAATATTAAAATCTTATTTAAGACAATAATTCTTGCGTGAGGAAATAAATTTACAGTAAAATGATTCTTTTACAAATCTTATAATCATAAATAATTTATATTTATTTTTTGATAAAAAAATTTAAATTATTATTTAAGACAATAATATTCATATAACAAAAGAAATTTGCTATAGAATAATTTTTTTGCAAATTTTAATACCTAAAAAATGAGTATACAAAACATACACTTTTCATGTGTGATACCATATATGTTTATTATATAGGTATTGATTTACCTATCTTTTAATTATTTTCAACTTATTATATTTAAATTTATAAATGTTTATTTTTTTATTAATAATATCATGGACTAAATGGCTCAAAGAAATAGAGGATGAAAATTTTATAATGCCTTTACAACTTATATTACAAGTTTTTATTAATTAAAATCTTATGTAAGACAAAAATGCTTGCATGCAAAAGAAATTAGCCATAAAATAGTTTTCTTATAAATATTGAAATCTCAAACATGTGATACCAAATATATACATTAATTAGCTAATTATTTATCTGTTATAAGTATTATAATTATTTTATATTAAATTTAAATCAATTAATTATATTATGTATATTGTTAATCTTATAATAAATATTTTTTGAATTTTAATAATACAATTTAAATAGTTTAAATTATTATTAATAATTTTTAAATCTTATAATGCTCCAATTATATATTTATATCTTACAACTATACCTAGTAAATTAAATACTTTAAGCTTCAATAAACAATGTTATTTTATTTTTTATTAATAAAACTATCATGGATTTTATATTTTGAGAAAGCATCGATGGAAAAGTTTAGAAGGTCTTTACCAATTTTGCTATAAATTCTTACTAAAATCTTGTAGATATCTCTATTAGATTTGATATTTTAGTATTATTAAACAATGTTATTTACTTTTTGATTAGTAAAAATATGATAAATATAATGACTTGAAGAACTAGGGTTGAACAATTTTGCCTTAATCAAGTTGTTCTAATGAGGTGATATTATTGATTTTTAGATGAATAAATAGATCTTACCTACTCATTTCATTTAATCACTCTCATGATTTCTATTAAAAATTTTGACAAATTTATTTTCACCTAATAGCATTGCTCATCACCATAACGAAATAAAGTTTTTAAATATATTGACTACATTCATATACTTATCATTATAAATATTTAACAACTCGTACATCGCACAGATAAGTAGTTTTTTCCATCACTACTAGAAATTGTTGAAATAGTGATCAATTTTGCGACCGATTTGAGTAATGGGAGACAAATGTCATGTTGTAAAATTCGGTTGCAAAATTTAATTTTGCAACCAATTTTATTTATATGACTCAAAAAAGTGGAAAAAAAAATCGATTGCAAAATTAAACTTCGCGACCAAATTTGCAACTGATTCCACTTAGTCAAGATGAAAAGATATCGGTCGCAAAATCGGTCACAAGAATTAGATTTTGCGAGCGATTTTTGGATGTTCAGATAATTAATTTTGTTTGGTAAATCGGTTGCAAAATTGGTCGCAAAAATTGGATTTTGCGACTGATTTTGGATGTTCAGATAATTAATCTTTTTTGGTAAATCGATCGCAAAAATTAGAATTTGCGATCGATTTTGCAATCGATTTTGGATGTTCAGATAATTAATTTTGTTCAGTAAATCGGTCGCAAATTCTAATTTTTGCGACCGATTTTTATTTATATATCCTTTACATTTAAATAAAAATCGGTCGCAAAAATGTGAATTTGCAACTAATTTTGCGATTGGTTTCGCGTCCAATTTTGCGACTGAAAAATCGATCGCAAATTTTAACACTTAGCCAAATTCAACGTTTGCACCTCCATTTCTTTTCCCCTTTCCCAAATTTTTGCTTTCTCCTTCTGCTACCCCTACCCTCACCCATAGCGAAGCACCACCGCCGCGGAGGACCTTGGAAGCGCCGTCCAAATCTGCCCTTGTCGTTAGCAGCTCTGCTGTTGCTGTGCAGTTCGTTGTCCATCGCCGTGCAGCCCGCCATCGCCTCCAGTAGCTCCGCTACCCAGATCTGCACTGCCGCCAGTCCCCAAGCGACCGCCACTCTAGTTCTCCCTCAGCACTATGGTTTTTTTTTTTTTGGTCTATTTCTTTTTTTTCTGGTCTATTTTTTTTCTATTTTGTTTCTTTTTTTTTTTTTTGGTCTGTTTCTTTTTGTTTTAGATTATGGGGGTTTGGTTGTTAGTTTGTTAGTTTAGTTTTTCAAATTACATTATGTAGATAATTAGGTTGTTAAATTAGTTGACATGTTGTTAAATTAGTTTGTTAGTTTAGTTTGATTTTGTTAGTTGATAAAGAATTTATTGGTGTCAAAGGTTGTTGTTTTTTATTTTTGATATATATTATTTTTTCTAATATAATAAGAGTTTTGGTATATTTAGTTATTGTGTTGGTTTATTTGCATTGGTAAATTAGTTGATAATGTTGATAGAGAGAGTTTGGTTAGATTGATTTTTGGGTTTTTACTTTTGTTGAAGGAATGTTTGGGTTCAAAGCACTAATTTGTGGGTTAAAAGTGTTAATGTTTTGAGTGACAATTGTTAATTTCAATTAACATAGTTAATGTTTGCTTTACAAGTATTAACTTATGAGTTAAAAATGTTAATTATTTAGTTAGAATTGTTAATTTGGATTAGTAATAATTATTGGGTTGTCCTTCCTATCAGTAAATAGATTAAGCTAGTTTATTGTTTACGGAAATATGCCAAATTTGTTAAATTATTATATTTGATTGATGGCTGTTGGTTGTGGATTTGTTTTATTTGTTTTAATTTTGTTTTAAGTTGTGTGTCACTTGATTTATTCAATTTTGTGCAAATTAAAAAAATTGTATATTGTCTAATGATGATGTTACAGAATATGGACATGCATCAGTTTCTTAGTTGGATATATAATAGGCCTATGTCGGGTCAAAAGGGTTATACTAATGAATTTTTAAATGGAGTAGAAGAATTTGTTGCTTTTGCGTGCCAACAAGTGCATTTGGCAAAGGGGAAAATTAGATGCCCCTGTTCTAAGTGTAGGAACATGAACTATATTATGCCTGATGAAGTTAGAGTTCATCTTTATAAAAAAGGGTTTGTTCCAGATTATTGATATTGGACATGTCATGGAGAAATCGATCCCACTTTGCATAGGATATTTACCCAGGAAGGTAGTAGCTTGAATATGGCAGAAAGTAGAAATAATTAGTACTTAAATAGGGTGCATACAATGGTGTATGATGCTGTTGGTCTTGATTTTGGAATATATAATAATGAAGAGGTAGATAAGGCTCCAAATGCAGATGCAAAAAAATTTTATGATTTGTTGAATGTAGCAGAGAAGCCATTGTGGTCGGGTTATGTTGGTCACACTGAATTGTCAGTTGCTTTTAGATTACTGACGATCAAGTCAGAAGGAAATATTTCTCGACGTTCTTTCAATCAAACAATTGAACTAATGAGAGAAACACTCCCTGCAGATAATCTTGTCCCTGAAGATTATTACAAGGCAAAGAAATTGGTTTCTAAACTTGGTCTTACTGCCAAAAAGATTGATTGTTGTATGAATGGTTGTATGTTATTTTACACTGAAGAGATGAAAGCTTTAAAAGTGTGCATATTCTATGGTTCAGTAAGATATAAATTAAAGAAGGTTGGTAATGGAAGATACAAAGAGGTATCTGTGAAGAGAATGCATTATTTACCTCTCATTCCTAGACTCAAGAGATTGTATGCGTCGATGAGTTTTGCTTCATATATGGGATGACACTATAAAAATAGGTGAGAACATGGTGTTTTGTGCCACCCATCGGATGGAGAAGTTTGGAAACACTTTGATAATACTTATCCAGATTTTGCTGCTGAACCACGAAGTATTAGATTAGGCTTATGCGCTGATGGTTTTATACCATATAGCCAATCTGCAATGCCTTATTCTTGCTGGCCAGTTAGCATTCCTTCTTACAACCTTCCACCCGAATTATGCATGACCACTCCCTGTATGTTCTTATCCATGATAATTCCTAGTCCATGTAATCCAAAAGGCAAAATAGATGTGTATTTGCAACCTTTGATAGATGAGTTGAAGTTGTTGTGGAATGAAGGTGTCCTTACATATAATATTTCGAAAAAATAGAACTTTATCATGAGAGCTGTGTAACACCCTACTAATTTAATGTTATGCTTAAGTCATAGCATTCAATTAAGTAGACTGTGTTACTAGGTTAATATTCTGGTTAAATTTCATGTTTTGTATTACAAACAAATAAATGTTACATTGCTATACTATGTGCGTAATGAAACTCAACATAGTACTACAACAGATAGGAAATAGTAATGATAACATCAACTGTATACATACGTATATATTTACATGACAGGAGTCATTGCTTCAGTTTATACATATATATATGTATTAATAGCAGATGAAATAAGGACGGCAAAATCCCCAATGCTAAAAGTAGAGGCAGAACTAGCAGGAGTAGGATATGTGCAACGAGTCCAAATCGGAGTCATAGTGGAGCTGCAAGTCTGGGATCTCAATACAAGGAGTGGCCGTTGAGTCCGTCGCCAAAGCATCTGAGAATGATGCGGAAAATATAGAACGAGGTGAGAATTTAAGGAAATTCTCAGTAGGGTCCACGTGTGGTGTTTGACTGACGTCACATTCATCCTCGCTTCTCGGGTTTATTTAATTATAAAAATATGTGTTCAAACTAAGCTACCCATTTCAATGAGTTCAATAAAACATCTGGTTCGAGGCAAGGTTCAGTTTTACTTTAGATAGCATAAGAAACAAAATAGGCTACTAACAGTAAAACATAGGATAATGAGCCTAGCAAATAAACATATAGTAGTACGTAAATATAACAGATAAACGGTAAACTTCCTGAAATAATCATACCATGTAATCATGCATTCAAGTAATCATGCAAACTTATACTTGAACTTTCCTTCATAAACTTTTCATTTCCTTTCATCATTTTTCCATCTCTTGGTCCCTTGGGAGTTCTTGGCCATTTAGACTCCTGGGTAATAGTCTGCTTATCAGGATCGAGCTCGTTCCTATACAGGAATTGCCGGGTTTACTTTCCCCGACGTTCCCACCGATCTATTCCCCTTAACTTCTTATCCGGGGCTGGCCCAAGTAGCATGGAACTTTCATAGTACATAATCTTTTTCATAAGTTAAGCAAATTCTTGAAAGATTTGTGTTCAACAATATTACGAGTGGATGATTTGCTAATGATGGAGCAAAATATTGTCATCACCACCTGCAAATTGGAGCGGATTTTTCCACCGGGGTTTTTTAACTCAATGGAGCATTTACTTGTTCATTTGCCATATGAGGCAAGAGTTGGAGGTCCTGTTCAGTATCAATGGATGTATCCATTTGAAAGGTACAAAAATTGTGATATGCAGATTTTAAATTGCCTAAATGTTAATACCTTTGTTTCTTCAATAATTATTTATTTATATCATGATGCTATAGGTACTTAAATAGATTGAAACGAATGGTGAAAAACAAGTCACGTGTTGAGGGGTCAATATGTGAGGCATATTTATATCAAGAGACCTCACATTTTTGCTCATATTATTTTGAATCTCACGTGCAAACACTGAGAAATAAGGTCGACCATAATGATACCGGGGGGTTTCATGAAACAACCCAACCAAATTTGTCAATATTCAAGTTTTCTGGTCTAGAAGCTGGATGCTATAGAAGTCGGTACTTGAATGATATGGAATTCGCTGCAGTACACTTACATGTTTTGCTTAATTGCGAAGAAATTCAACCATATATTGGGTATGTCAGCAATTTTCATTGTTAGGTTCTGTTTATTCTCACTCACTATCATTTTTATAATCATTTTTCTGCATTTTAGATATTTTGTACAATATATGGAGGCAACTATCCCAAATATCAATCGTGCCGACATTGATAGAAGGATAACATCTGAATTTCCTATTTGGTTTCGAAATTATGTAAGTTTTTTCTCTTCCGGAAGTAATTCTATGCATGTCACAAAGTGGTTACAAACACTAACCTGACTTGATTATTGTGAATGCTAGGTTCATGATAGAAATAATTTTGTATCCAATCACAATTTGCATCATTTAGCATAGGGTCTTAAGAAGAAGGTTAATAGTTGGCCTGTGTACTTTGTCAATGGCTATAACGTCCATACAGACGGATGGAGTATTGGCAAAAAGACTATAAACTGCGGAGTTTGTGTCAATGGTGATGACAATGGAAATTAAGATAATTATTATTATGGGATTATCCACGAAATAGTACAATTAAAATACCCTGGAGAACCATCAAAACAAATTGTATTATTCTACTGTGAATGGTTTCATGTTGTTCTTAATTGTGGTGTGAAGATCCACAAACAATATGATCTTGTGGAGGTTTGTCATACAAGAAGGTATTCTAAATATGATCCATTCATATTTGCAGCTAATGCCATTCAAGTGTACTATGTCCCATATCTAGAAAATATTAAAGAAAAGAAAGATTGGTGGGTTGTTATTTAAACAAAACCAAGAGCCACAGTCGATGATCGATATACGTTGGAACTTGCATATATCAAGATATGTCGAATTTTGTCGGATTTGTAGCAAATGATGATCTCCTTGAAACATTGAGAGATTAAGAAAGTGCATATGATGAAGTAGAGGTCAATATAGGACATGATCAAGATGAGGAAGAAGATGACGACATAGAACAAACTGTAGACGAGGATGGGGAGGAAGAATTTGACTCTGCCTATAATTCTGAAAATGATGATGAGAATGCTGAACTGGAGGCATTACTTGATGATGATGAGGAGGACAATGATGATGACGATGATGGTGATTTGTGCTTGTATTTACTTGTTATAAAAAGTATAATATTTACTTTACTTTAACTTGTCACAATTTTCTTAGCATTACTAATGTTGATTTTTCATTGAAGATGTCTGACAGGGGTAAAAGCAAAGGAAAGGGGTCGGGTTCTAGGCATCTAGACAAACTTCCAATAGTCCAGCCTCCTCCTGAAACTGACCAGAACCCGTTCACATCTCCTACAGCTACATTATCCTCTTCGGCAAGCAATTCTTCATCAACACCAGCATCAATTAGAGGTGCAAATTCACCTACCCCACAAAACAATCCTGAGCTTACACCTGGATCAAGTAACTCTCATGATTCCTCAAATAACCAGTCAAGTACTAGGAAGAAAGCTTTGCATCTTGATGGAGCTAGGTATATGATGAAAAATTTTAAATATTTCATTATATTTGGTTTGATATTACTGATGAATAAACCTTTTTTCTATAGATTTCTTCCCTCCAACATTGCAGCTCGTGCAATTACTAGTATTATCAAAAGCCATTATGTTGAACCATGGCTTTCTTGGAAAAAAATACCACCTAGAGTCAGAGAGTTGTTATTTGAAGAATTTATGGTAATTTAAAACCTTTTGGAATGATTAGTGTTATTATCTATAGACTTTATTAATTTACTTAATGTTTTTGTTGATTATAATAGAGGAAATTTGATGTTTATCCTCCTGATTACCACTAGGCGAAGAAGAATTTTGAAAGCCGAGGAGCTGTATTATTGAAGAATATGCTATAAAGAGCCCGTTTCTCCACAGATAGACCGAGTTTTCTTGGAGACAGTGTATGGGATGCACTTGGTGCTAAGTGGCGGGATTAAAGCTTCAAAAAGAAGAGTAGGCAAGCAAAATTGAATCGCTCTTCTAACTCATTAGGCTTTGGTGGTTCACTTTATACCAGTGGCTCTATTACTGCTTCACAATATAGAGCCAATTTGGTCAAGTTTTCCCAATATTAACGTTATTTGCAATCTATTTTTTCTTAATATTTTACTTAAGGTATCTATTCTTATATTATTTTTAACTCACATTATTGTTATTATTTTCACAGACAAAATTGTATGGTAGAGCTCCCACTCCATCAGAGTTATTTCGCCACACACACATGCATAAGGATCAAACATGGGTGGATAGGAGACCACAGCATGTAGACGTAAGCAGTTAATGTCTTATTTTACATATTACATTAGTTTCTATGTTAGAATATAGTTATAGCTCTATAATTATGTTAAATTATAGTATGATGTCAATTTACACGTTGTAAGTACCCTTAAATTAAAATTCTTGTGTTAATTGACATAATATTCTAATTGACAAGATGAATTTATTCGTGCCATGGATGAGGCATCCTAGAAAGCCTCTCAGGATGGAAATCCTCCACCTACTAAGTTATATATGTGGTGTGAAATAGCTGGAGTTAAAAAGGGAAGGATCTATGGCCTTGGGTTAGAATCAACTATCATTGAGGAAAGGCCATATTATCATGGTTCTGGTTCACAGTCCAATGCATGGGTACAAAGAACAGAGCAGAAAGAGCTAATGAAGAAAATGGCAGAAGAGAATAGGGCACTAGTAACTAGATTAGAGATTAATGAGAAACAACTTTAGGCCACCAATTTACTTGTGCAACAAATGATGCAAAGGATGAATTTTCAACCAACTGATTTCTATCCCACCATTGCAAACCAAGCTGGGGATGATGGATCAACTGATGATGAAGAAGAATCTGAATGAACTTATTACTTCTATTTCATGTTAGATGTAGTTTGGATTATAAACTACTCACTTTTATCTAACTTTATATGTCTTGAACTTTAGGTACTTGACTTTTATATTTTCGGATGTTGTACAATTAACTAGGAATACTTAATGAAATACAATATCGACTTGTTAGCTTTTAGATTATTGGATACTATTGTCTGGGTTGTTGCTGAATGCAGGTGTAATAATTTTGGATTTTAAACGATTCTGGTCGTTGTGTTGGGTTAGTTTTGAAATTTGCGATCAATTTTGCGATCGAAAACTAAACAAAATAGGTCAAAAAAATTTGTGATCGAATATCGGTCGCAAATATGGATTTCATGTTAGAACTTAGCGATAGATTTTTTGGTCACTAAAATCGATCGCTAATTTTGCAATCGAAAATTGGTCGCTAATTGTGCAATCGATTTTTTCCGTCACAAATTCAGTTTTTGGGATCGAAAAATCGGTCGCAAAATTGTAACTTAATATCCAAATTTACAACTGATTTTTCGGTCGCAAATTTGTGACCGATTTTTTGGTCGCAATTCTTAATTCAAACGACCAAATTTCAATTTGTACAGGTTCCGGCAATTTTGCAACCGAAAAATTCGGTCGTAAATATATTTACAACCTACAAATATGCGATAGATAATTTCGGTCGCAAATAGACTTTGCGACCGATTTTCTTCAATTTGCGACCGATTTTTGATTTTCTAGTAGTGCTCGTGCTTCAGCGCTAGTAACATGAAAATTTGATGTATCAAAAGAAAAACATGAAAATCTTGCGTTATAACATAAGAATTTTAGTTTTTTCTTTTTGTGTGTGTGCGCAATGAATATTTAATCAGTTCATAATTCCAAAAAAAAAAAAAATTAACTAGTTCACATTAAAACGTGACATCCATGTACTCCTATCGTTGTAGCAAGTAGTCATACCCCATTTGACAATCAGTCAAGTCAATAACAGATTTTTATTTTTTATTTTTTATTTTCCTTTCAAATGTTAACATTTGGCGACACCCTTTGTTGATACATAATCAAAATGATGAAGCAACTCAGCAACATTCCAAAATTAAGACACCTTATAAGTTTTAACGAAGGTTTACATTCTTGCGTTCATATTTATATATAGCCCATCAATGAAGAGCTAGTTGCCATTAAAAGTTAAATTCAAAATATTTAAGTCATAATTATTTGAGGTAAGCAACGCTTTCGTTATTCATTTGCTTACTATACACTTATAGGCCAGAGTTAGTTTCTTGTTATTCGATCCGTACGTAGCTACCATTCATCCCTAGAAGTACATACTCGATGTATTATTGTGTGTGTGCAACGAATGTGACCCCTCTGGTTCAGTGGAATAAAGCAAAACCAAAGAACTGGTGTCCCTATAGCATCTAGGTCACTTTCATCGACAGGGATGCATCATACGAAACAGGATTTGAAAATCTAGCGATCACCTTGTCTTCTATAAGCTAATTAGTTCCCCTGTCAAAATAGCAAGCCCAATAATGCTAACATATATAAGCCATAAGAGACAAAGGCAAATGTTGAATTATATACCCGAACAACGACGGCGTTGATCAGCAATATGTCACCAATGTCATTGAATGGAACGTGCACGATATTTTCTTGTCATTCAACATACGGTATGGGAAATTAACTTGTCCGAAAATGATATAGCAATGTTTTTCCGTGCATGACGAACATGTAGGTAGGGGCAAAATATCATGATCACAGTGTGTGACAAATGACAATTCCTTGCAATTACAGTAACGCTGGATCCTAAGCGTGCCTTCTAATTAAGTTTTGTTCTTGTGGGGGCTTCGCCTTCTTTTCTGTAACTTTCTTTTTTTTTTTGGCGCTGTTTTTACCTTTTCTATTTTTTTTTATCTGAAATAAAATTTTAGTTGCAAAAAAGTTCATCTTAATTTTAGATCAAAACATGTTTGTAAATTTATAAAGCGCTTTTAAAAATATTTACAAATAATTTTTAATAAAAATTTAAAAATTATACCTAAATCATCGTAAAATATAACCAAAATAATTAAAGCCGCCTTATGTCTCCTCTTATTAACTTCACTCCTAATACCTACGTTCTTCTCAGCGAGACAGTAAATCTGCACTTTTTTTTTTTTAAATAAAAGTCTCAAAACTTGCCTTTATAGTTTTTTTTTAATCTTAAAATAACCAGAAGGATTTTTCTTATTGGATTTTTAAGAAAAATCTAACGTTTCTATTTTGTTTATAAAGCGACTAGTAATGTTGTAAAAAATATATTTTTGACTTCGGTCAGGAAAATTTTCAGCAACCCATTACTATTAGAAATTTTCAACTTGACAAGGTTGAGTATAGCAAAATGGATTAGTTCCTCGCATATGATGAACTACAATATGAATTCTTATTGAAAGATAGTGGCTAATAATAACTCAAACAAAATTGTTTTTAATAGAGGATATCTATGAAAAACTAAAAGAATATTTAAACCCCCAAAAAAAAAATATATAAACTTGTATTTTGCATTTTACATTATGCATTTTTCTTCATACTTCTCTATTATGTACTAGATGATTAAACTTTTTCTCAGCTTCTCAATTTCTAACACATGGTCATCCCGTTAAAAAGTGTTTGAAGCCCAGTGAACTTCCTTGGGCATTAACTTTCATCACAAAGCTAAAGCATGTCTAAATTGAAAGAGAATAAAAGGTTATTCTTTGGCAAATCAATGTAATTATGCCTTCAAAACCTACTTTGGAAATCTATCTCCTTCAACCTGCATCTTTATCAAAGTCAAACAGAAAAGAGGAAAAGGAAGAAAAGAAAGAGAATCTCAAATAGTTAATTGACAATGATGCATAGGAAAGATAAGGGTATGGTTGTTAACTTGTTCTTCTTCCTGAATTCTGCTACACTTCAAAGCAGCAGGCAAATTAAATAAATAATGGCAAAGGTACTGGAATGCTTTCTGTACGTGATGACTTACTATCCTGGCCTTGGTATTAATCTCGAGGCTGTAAAAAATTTAACTTTCATAAATTCCCTGAAATCTGAGATTAAAAATTTACACAAGATAAGCTCAGATGGAAGACTACTGCTATATATAGTCTCCCCTTGACCTAACACTAAAACATATTAGGAGAGACAAAAAAATGAATAGCTCCTTTGAGACTAAAACGGATAATGATAACAATGAAGCATAAACACACCCATTCATTTGACATTACACACCTTTTCGCTAGAGGAAACAAAACTTGAGTGTGTGGGACTGTCTCTTTCCCTTAATTGCCATCAGTTAGGTACATCTCTGGTTAGAGAAATATTTTTTTTACATTAAAAATTGAACACTAAATAAAATATATAGAAAAACCATTAAAGATTTTTGTAAATGTCACACCATAAAATAAAAATATACCATTAATTTCTATATTATTTTTGAGAGTGTTGTATTTTTTTGATGTCTCAAAATATATGAATTTAAATAATGGGATCCTATGCATACAACATTTATCACTTTATATTAACACAATTCTATACTATTTAATTATACTAAATTTTATTTAATTAAATCTGTTAATATTTATATTCTAATTCTGCCATCCATGCAAGATGTAAGAAGAGCTACAATAAAGTAGGTATAATTAGCTTTTTTCGCAGAGTCTGGGATGAAAGATGATGCCCGAACTGTATGAGATTGCGACTTAATACTTCAATTTATAGCTTGCAATGCTAACATATTGGATAGTAGTCACTTTAGATTTTTTGGGTGCTAACTCGAGCTGTGTCCTCACAAATGGAGCCAGAATATTGGGGATTGACTCGCAAGTCGCAACTTTCACACAAAACTGTCCCCGCAAGATTTCTGAATAAAGTTACTTAAAGAATTTTCATGATTAATTGCGACTGTCACTGACTTTAGCAACTGCCACGGCCTTTTTTTTTTTTTCAATATCAATATAATTTCGTTCTTTGTTTTTTTTTGTTTTTGGGGGGGGGGGGGGGGGGGGGATTCGTTCTTTACTTAGACAATAAGATCTCATTCAAAAGCAAAGGACCGTCTATTTCTAAAGAAATATGCATATCTTTAGAGTGTATGCAGACAGACACGTCTAGCATCCGGTGCGTGTTGAAGGTTATGAGTAATTTGCCCATCTAATTAGGTCTAATCAAGTTCTTATGTACCTAAGTTTGGGTAGATTCATAATTTAATAAAAGTACTAGTCATGGTTTTTAGTTTTATGTTATATACTTATTTTATTCTGATAATATAATAGCATATTTCGATTAAAAAAAATCTAATACTTCACTCGTTCTCCATTAGCCTCGGGATACATAAAACATTTAGAATGTATATTTTTTTCATATCTTTTTAAGAGTTAGAGTGTATTTGTTTCAATTTTTTGTGATAAAAAGTAATTTTTTAATTAATAAATTATTTTTTATAGAAGCTATTCATCTTATCTTTTATACAAAAATTAGAAAAAAAAAGATCTGTTTTTGTTTTTAAGCAAAAACTAAAATAAGTAATTTCTATAAAAAATAATTTTTTTAATAATTGAAAAATTACTTTTTGCTAAAAAAAAATTTAAACAAATGCATCCTATATCTCTCACGTGACAGATTTTTTGCAAAATCTTAATATAAATGTGTATAAAATAATATTAACTTATGATTAAATAATGATATAATAAAAATTAAAAAAAATAGAATAAAATTATGTGTATGCTGATGTATATATAATCAATGATGCTATGCAGTAAGAATGGCTTGTTAGAAAAATGATTGCCAGACATATATGGTCAATTCTGAGTAGAATGATGTAAATCATGAATGAAAAAGTATGAGATGTCCATCCTAAATCATCATGCAATTCGGATATTTAAATTTCAGGCACGCTTTTTAGCTAAAAATTATTTTTCATATATAATATAGTTGAAACTTTTAAATCCTTATTAGTGGGTCATTATGTTTTGTCTTATATTAACATTTTCGAGGGAAAAGGGGCCCTTGGCCTGGTGCTCTATTAAGAGGAAGAATTATGTGTGTAGTCTGAAATTAATATTTGACTATTTTCCTTAATTTTTTTGCAACATATTTTTCTAAAATTGGATTGCGAGGCAAATGCACCCGATTTCGTTTGGGGTATCCGAGGGGACGAGTGATCAAAAAGGGCTGCGTTCTAGAGTTGGAAAATAATAAATTTTATATTTTAATTAATTGAGATAATGAAAATGACCAAACTTCAAATTTCTTTTTTTTTTTTTTGTTTTGTTTATGAACAACTTCATATTTCTTTGGACATAGCCTAGGATGCTTCCATCAGAGTGGCAACGGTCAAGTTCATGAGACATAACGTGCTTCTACTTTTATTAGCAAATTTGTACTTCTTCTTTGAAATGAATAGAAATACCATATGATTAAAATTTTGTTATTAGAATTTTTTGAAATGATGTAATATTATTTACAATTGTTTAAATGGATGTATTGTTTTTTTTCTTTTAGCTTTAATCAATCATATTTTTAAAAAAATAAATAAAATTAGAGGATAACTTGAATAAATAATTATAATTATGTAAGGATTTGTTTGACACACTTGATATGAAATAAATAATATTATCTTTTCACAATCATAAATGATTTTAATTAAAGATAAAAATATAATAAAAAAATGAAATTATAATAAAAATAGTTATTTTTATTAATTATTTACTTACAAATGAAAAATAAATATTATTATTTTTATTATATGCAATCACAATTTATATTACATATTATTTATTATTTATTTATATTTTATTAATTATTTTTATTTTAATAAAATATTAAAATCCACAAGAATATAATACTCCTTCTTTTATGTATTTTGATAATTTTTGTTTGTTTTTTTCTTATTAAGTACTACAAGAAGAAAAATTATAATAAAATAGGAATTTTTGTTAATTATTAACTTATAAGTTTTAAAATAAATTCAATTATTTAAATATTTCTATTTTTAATTATAATTATTCTAAATATTTCTTCACTTTTATTATATATAATTACAATTTTTATTAAATGTTATTATTTATTTATATTTTTTAATAATTAATTTTGTAATTTTCATAGATATGAAAATAAGAGAGAGAAAGAGAGAGAGAAGAGTCCTTATATTTCGGATTAAAAATCTACTCAATCTTAATCTCACATTCTTTTTGGTTTAAGCCATTGGTAAACGGAGCTCACTAAATTTTAAATAATCTGGCTTAAATTAAGTTGGTTTATTATAAAAATAAAATTCTTATAATATTATTTTTTTTATTTACAAAATTTAAATTTGAGGCTTTATTTAAGAAGTATAAATAATTAACCACTTAAGCCAAACACCATTGATCTAATTCTAAACTCACATTTTAAAATCTAATTAAGTTATACATTACTTATACTAAATAATTGAAAAGGTCATACTATACTATATTAACTTATATTATTAAGCTTAATGCAATGTTTTAAAATCAGAGAGGAAAGCTTTCGTATCGTTCTACTAGTGGGGTCTATTTTTAAAATTGTACGGAGACAATGAAACCAATAATTAGCACCCATTTCTAACTAATATACTTTGCCCCCAATAGCCATTGCCCCTACCATGTCAGTATTGCAATCTCCGATTCATCTGGGTTTTTCTGTCAATATGACGAATATGCCAAATTAATGTACATTTGTCATCGCGAGCTATCTTTTTCCCCCTCGGAAACGCTCTCCAAGAAATGCCAAAACTCTCTCCAGTCTCCACGCTGAAAATTTGTGTCAATTTTGTGCTTAAATAAAATAATAATCGTCACCACCAAAAATAAGATAATAATTGTCGTAATATGACAGTGATATCATCATCGATTTTGAATGTGTTGATGTATAATTATTAATTTCTTTCCCCTTTTTTTATGAGTGTTAGTTATCTTTATATATTCCTTAGAGGCAACCTCATAGTCCGCATGGGCATTAGAGCTTGAAATTTTATTTTTTATTTATTTTTTATTTGTTTGTATAAATTATTGAGATTTAATTTGGTATCGTTGTAATTTTTTTTCCAAAATTGTTAAATTTTCTAAATTTTTTAAAAATTATTTTTAAAAAGTTATAATAATATTATTTAATAAAAAAATTATTTTTAATAAGTAAAAATTATAAGAATAATATTTGATACAATTATTTTTAAAATATAAAATAATTATAATACACATAATTATTGAAAAATATAATTCTATTTTTTTATTATTAAAGAAAATAAGATTATATTAACTTTTTAAATTTTAAAAAATATAGGACAATTCCAAAAAATATCTTATAAAAAGCTTTTGAGAATATTTTTAACTTTTAAAAATAAAAAACAAAAATGCTTCAATATTTTTATTTACAAAAAAAAAAATTATCCTTTTCAATTTTTACAAGCACAAACTTCCCTCAAAAATACTATGAAACTCGATTTAGGTGCATTTATTTCAGATTTTGAAAAAAGTGATTTTGAAACTTAAATTTTATATATAACTGAAAAAGTTAAAAATTAATTTTTTTTAGAAACTATTCTTTTTAACTTCTCTAAAAAATTGAAAATAAATTTTTTTAAAAATCTAATTATTTTTAAAAAATTATCTAAATATATAAAAATTGATTTTTTAATTAAAAAAATAATTTTTACCCTAAAAAAAACACAAACAAACACACTCTAAATTATATTGGTGAAATGAAAAAGGATCCACAATAGTTGTTGGAAGCGCCTGTTAAGTGTCTATTGAAGAGTTCTGTCTTGCCTTTTACTGTATCACCGACCAAAACCAGTGAAATTCTTTTGTTTCAATTTCTTTTTGTTTTTTTGAGGAGCCTTCTTTTCATTTCCTTAAGTTACGTCCGCGAAATGAAAAAGGAACCACAATAGGTGTTAGACGCGCCTGTTAAGTGTTTATTGAAGAGTTCCGTCGTGCCTATTACTGTATTACGCCAAAACTAGTGAAATTCTTTTGTTTCAATTTCTTTTTGTTTTTTTTAGGAGCATTGTTTTCATTTTCCTTACAAGCTATACTGCAAAATAACTATTCATATTTATATGCTTGTTGAAAAAGACAAAAATGAAGAGCTGGACAACGAATAGATCAAACGTCTGCTCACGCATTGCGAGAAATTCCTGCTCTTGAAAATTCTTCTGAACTTTTATTTGCATAAGTAGATTTATGACGTAAAACTCAAATATTCTTATTGCAACTTCTACTTTTACTTTACATCAAGATAATAACAAGATTTTTTGTTTTAATTATTTTATAGATTTCTATAATTTTATTTAATTTTTAAATAGATTTTTATAATTTAAAAATTTATAATAAAATCTTTATAATGTGTAAATTTTTTAATTAAGTTTCTATCGTTATAAAATAGAATATTTATAAAATATTTAATTTCCATCTCTCTCTTCACCCTCTACTCTATCATCCTTATGAAACCAAGAATCTGGGTTTAGTCAGGTACATTTATTTTATATTGAACGTTAATATATCGAACTTTAAGATTTTAGGCTCCGAATTTCGGGTTCCGCTTCATATTAAACATTAACATATTAAATTTTATGATTTCAAGTTCTAGGTTCAATATGAAGATGAACTCAAAATTCGGAACATTGAACCCTAAAGTTCAATATGTCAATATTCAATATGAAATGGATGTACCCAACTAAGCCCAAGTTCCAAGTTCAGGGGTTTGCTACCATAGTAGTGAAATGAATGTTTTTGAAATGATAGTTAATGGTAGAAACTTAATTGAAAAAATTTATAAATTATAGGAATTTAATTATAAATTTTTAAATTTTAAAAATTTATTTAAAAATTAAGTAAAATTATAAAGATTTGCAGAGTAATTAAACCTTTTTTTTTGTACATATATAATGAGAAGATTATTTTTCTCTGTACTACTGAAAATACCAGCATCTCAATATTTATTTGTATCTTTAAGTTTAAATTTTAATCTTATAGGTACTTATTTAATTTATTAATTTTCTGACGTTAAATAAATTTGTTAAATTTATGTTATATTTACAATATTATTTTTAATTAATTTTTAGAATCAAACTATTAATTTTAATTTTTATAAAATTTTCTATGCATTATACACGAGCGAGTAACGTAAATTTTGTTGCTAATTATTATTGGGCTAAGAAAAATCCTTTATTTAGTTAAACTTATTTCAGAAATTAATACTTGAATGAAAAATATATATAGATGTGAGTAAGCTAACCTATAACAAGTAGGAGAGTTTTATAATTTAAGTACCTAATTAAATTAAATTAAATTTACTTAATGTGGACTCGCTCATAACACTAACCATCTCCAAGAAATGCCAAAACCCTGCATGCTGAAAATTTGTGTCAATTTTGTGCTTAAATAAAATAATAATTGCCGTAAGCGTGGCTCATTTGAATATTATCCCTGCTGAAGCTGATTTATGTACTTTGTGTATGCAAGCAAGCGAATCTGTTGAGCATGTATTGTTTGAATGCAAGCCGTCTTGGGAAATATGGATGGACAGTTGTTTATGGTGGAAGATTGCTTGGTGCTGTCCAAAGAAACCAGTAGAATTCTTCCAGGCACGGTGTGGTGTTAGACTAGTCTATATATGGATTGGAGAAAAAAACAAAATGCGGATTACTCTATTCTATGTCATGGTTTGGTCACACTGGAATATTAGAAACCGGGTAGCGTTTGAAGATTTTAAACCGAATTGGGAACTTGAGAGGAGACAAATTAAGGTCAGATGGGGCTATTGGTTGAAAGCATGGATGTCAAACAACAAGCTTATGACAGAAGAATTAAGTTCCAATCCATCAGCACTAAGGAAGTGGGAGATGGTTATGCAGATCATGAAAACATGATGCAATATTGCAAGGCCTGTTTATGTAATGACTGATGCAGACGTGTGGAAGGGACTGAGCTCTAATTAATCTGATAAGCTTGCACGGATTGTGCTGCCACTGTTTTGTATACTGATGTTGTCTTTGGATACTGTTAGTATGTTCTTTTCTTTTGGTTGTTGGCAGCTACTAGTCCGCTGCTATGGTTGGATTGATGGCTTTAACACTTGGGATTGCTTGTACTCTTTAGCTCCCCTCCAGTTTGGAGTGGTTTGGAGCACTTCTCTCATTTATCAAAAAAAAAAAAACGACAGTGATATCAACATTGACTTGAATGAATTGATGTATAATTATGAATCTCTTTCTTTTGGTGATGAGTGTTGGTTATGTTTGTATATATACCTTGTCACATCATAGTCTGCATGTGCATTAGAACTTGAAAGTTTATTTTTCAAATGAAGTCACATCCGGAAGGGGGAAAAAAGAGAAATATTCATAGAAAGTTTAAAAAGAAAAAAAGAAAAAAAGAAATCAAATATCCTTCCTGCAACTTCTAATTGTACATTACATTGTGATAGTTGCATCTAGCATGAAACCTTTAAAAATGAGTCAGATGTGAACTATTTAGAAAATTATAAAATTAAATTTTGCATATAGCTAATCATTTTCATCCTTTCTGGACCGCATTGCAGGGTTGATCATAGGTTGGACCGAGTTGAGAAAAAAATAAAATTCAAATCGATTAAAACATAACATTAGGGGATGAGCCGAATACATAATTTTTATTTTTTAATTTTTTTTTTGCTTTTAGCTTAACTCAAACCGAACCAACCTAATTATTACATTTGGCTTGGTTCGGAAATCAAGTTATGCTTTTAAAAATAAAAATAAGCCAACATGATACATTATGCAAAAAGAAGAGCCTGGAATATCTCTAGCAACCTTTCCTTCAAATTAAAAGATTCTTCTAATTAACAACCCTCTGTTGACTTCTCTAGAATTATGCACGAGTCCACAATGACAACGGGAGAGCTGTGGGGCATGAGCGAGAACGATGACAACATGAACTGGGGGACCAGCGCAACAATGAGAGACCAACAGTAAGGCAGGCATGACAGCGCAAAATTGATGGTGAGGTACGAGGCAACGAGCGATGGTGGGCAGCAGCAGCAGTAGCCGTTCCAAATCTGTGAAGGATGCTCTAAATCTGCGAGTTGTGATTGTTGTTTTGGACATCTTGATTTTGGGTTTGATTATACTTTGAATAACTTTGGTGTCTTGGATTTTAATGGAGATGACAGGTTGAATCTTTCCTGGAAGAGGTGAAGAGGTCAGTCAAGTCAGGGACTTGGGTTGATGGGTTTGAAAATGGCTCTAACACAGTACCCGAGCCAACCACCTATGGTAGGCTTTTATTATTTTTTACCCCCAACAAACTCAAATACTCACTCGACCCAACCCAAATATTTGTTATTGGGTTAGTTCAGGTTAATCGGTTCACAGGTTGATTCTAACCGGTGGTGATCACCTCTAGCATTGCTGATGAGCATCCACTGCCTCTGTAGTTTGTCTCGCCAATTTTAAAAAGGAATGTGTTATCCAAGTTGTTAGTTGTAACATTGCTGCCATGACTTGCAACAATTCTTTGTAGATTTTACGCTGGTGTTAGTTGAACGATGGTGGCGATGGCGACAGCAGAATTAGGATGCCAGTGGGGTGGGGCAGAGGCAGTGGTGGTGGGCAAAGGGGTTAGTTTTCCATTTTGTCGTTTTATTTGATCTTAGTCATTCATTCTGATCTAATAATATATATCTTAAGAGGTTTTAGCAATTTCTCTGAGGAATCAACGGTGATCCCAAACTTGGGAAGTCCACCATAAAAGTCACCACATCTCAATTATTAGAAGATTTATCATTTGCACCAAAATGAAAAGACAAATACCTCAATATTTATTTGTATCTTTAAGTTTGAGTTTTATACTTAATAGGTATTTATGTAATTTACTTGTATTATGTTAGTTCAATTTTTTTTTAATTTACAGTATTTTTATAATATCATTTTAAATTAATTTTTTATAAAAATTTTTATGCATTATACACTAGTAACGTAAATTTTGTTGTTAATTATTATTGCGCTAAAAAAATCTCTTTATTTAAAGGATTTTGCTAACAAGTGCTTTTAAGATTTTAAAAATGAAAAATTTTGAGGTCTTCCATACATTGAATACATTAAAAACTTAAAAATTTTATTTGTTGAAGCAAAACTTTCCGTTTTTAAAATTTTAACAAGTTCCCTAAAACCTTTATTTAAATCATCTTATTTTAATTAATACTTGAAAGAAAAATGTATACAGATGTGATTAACCTAGATGGTGGTGTAGTAGCAATCGATGTTACCCATTTCGCAAGAAAGCATATATATGCCTTTTGTTTGCGTTATTAAAGTATTAGCACTCTTATTTATATCAGTGGCATCTTTATTCTGATCAGAAGAAAAAGATATTCCGCCGCATCATGCTCCTTCATGTGCAACATCTCAGCTTTGGTCCATATATTAAAATATTAACGCAGGCAAAGGAAAAGATTAAAATTAAGTGGCAATATGATATATCATCACCTTATGATGTGCCTCTCCTTTCAGTTTTGGGTCAAAGATAAATCAAAAGCAGGTAAAATTAATTAAAAATTAAAACACTAGAATAATAAACATTAAAATTTTGAAGAAACTGCCAGCAAAAATAGGACATAAAGTAGACAAAATGTAGTCATCAACACTTCGTTATTCTAAATAAGCCAGGAAGGAAACAACAGATGAAATGGAAAACAAATACCCAGCTGAATCTTATTCCATAAACTCATCCACACATAATTAAACTGAATTCTGGCAAATACGAGAGGATATACAGATGACAGGAAGATGAGGAAGCTTGGAACAAATTGAGGAAGGCGAGGAAGTTCAGATCACATTGAGGAAGATGATGCAGGACACCTGAATTACCTTATCATAATTGATGAGTGCATACTTTTTTTTTTAGGTGTAATATTTACAAAATTCACCCATTAAAACCTCACCATATGCAGTGGATTTACTGAAACAGTGAAGTGAGGCAAATTAATCTAGTAAGATTTGATAACTTGTGGATGGACACTTTGCAGTTGGCACCCCATATGACCCATGCCATGCCACGGACCATAGTAGATACTATGGGGCTTCAAGGTTCCAGGTAGTGGCTAGAGTACCCAAAAGTGAAAGGAACAAAAAGAAAAAGAGGAAAAAGAGGCAGCACAAGCAGCAAAAAAGGGGAACGATAGGTGGTCTATACTAAGTAACGTTGCTTAATAAGACTCCCATAGAAAAGGTTCTTCAAGCCGGAAACCTAAGTCTAGATGCTCGGCTTCGGCTACAAGCCAAGCCGATGAGTAATGAAACTCATCAGCACTGTGATTCAAGTCTAATGAGAGATCAGGGAGGTCCAAGAAAGTGTCATCCTCACCCTTCAACGATGAACCTGATGATCTTTGAGTATGACTTGACGAAGACTCCGCTCGGCTCAGCTCAGACTCGGCTTCTAATTCCTCCGCACGGCTTATGCGGTGATAATTCATGGCGGCGGCCTTAGCGGCGGCCACTTGTATGTCCTTAGGACAATTGGTGGCAGGACGAGGCAACTCGGCCGCTAGCTCGGGGAAATTGAGGTAAGCCGAGCTGCCCTTGATTGTTAGAGCCGCCACGTCATGGGCTCGAGCCGCCATCTCGGGCGTGGGAAAAGTGCCAAGCCAAATCCTCGATTTCTTCCTTGGCTCTCTGATTTCGGATACCCATTTGCCCCATTGGCGCATGCGTACTCCTCTATACGTAGGGTGCTTCCCATCATTGCTTCGCTTCACCACCTTCTTCTTTTTGTTGTTGTTGTTGTTGTTGTTCTCATTCTCAATGTTGTTGCCCGATTCTTCGCCCTGTTCAGTCCTCTTGTGGGTGTTGGTGGCTTCTTCTGCGGAGGAGGAGGAAGACGAAGACGAAGACGAAGAGGAGGAGGTGGAGGCTATAATGGTAAAAGAGGAGGAGGTAGTCGGTTGTACTTCACTGTCTACAAGGACAGCTTCTTCCACGTCCATTGGAGCATGGAAGAGGAGGGGAATTGGGAGAGATTACTGTGATGACCAGTGAAAGGGGAAATGTGGTGAGGAAGAGAGCTTTGAAGTAGAGGTGGGTTGAGCTGTGAACTGCTTATATTTCTTTCACATATTAAAGAAATGGGTCCAGGTGAAAAAAGGAGAAACAGTTGCATTGTGTGCACTTTGCATTGTATTCTTCTGTCTCTATCTCTCTTTCTTTTGGGCATCTTGATTAGAAAATATAAGTTAGCGTATTGTTATTTGTACATATATTATCAATATTAAAAGTGAACATCTAAGAAAAAAATATGACACAAAATCTTAATTTTATTTATCATTATTAAATATTTTATGCCAATTTCTCTCTTAATTATCTATTTTAAATGTTTATAATCTATCTACAAATAATATTACTCAAATGGTTAATACAGCTTTTGCTTAATGAATAATGAAAATTTTCTTGAAACTACCCAATGATTAGACGGTAATATTTCCATATGGGTAAATCAGTTCAGTTAAAGTCGCCATACAAAAGGCGTCAAAATTCGTTTTATATAATTACCTCAAATTAGGTCATTTGTACAAAATTTGTAACTGCCATACCAGCAAATTCATTTTGTTAAGCTCTCTTTCTCTTTATTTGATGCAAATTAAAGGTGAATTTTCCTGTAGCGATTTTCATTCATTTCTTGGCGTTACGTCATTTCATACTCATTACGTCATTTCATGCTCATTTAACAGCCTGATTAACTAGGGGCAATGGTAGTCCCTCAAGTGGCTCTTAGATTATTAATGGCATCTCCTTTGTATGATGGTCATAACATAATTGACCATTACGTGAGAGATTAGGTTTCACTCTGTCCACATCTGTGTATTTATCCTTAGCTCCCAATAAAAAATGGGGAAACAAAGATAATTGAGCAATGGACCATTAGGTCTTTTCATATACATATATCCAATTTCACATGTGTAGTTTTGGGTCACAGGCGAGGATATTTTCAGCAAGTATAAAAGTAGCTGGCCCTATTTATACTCGCTTATATGTATCCCAAAGAGTGATGCTATTCGACCATAAAAAATAACAGAACAGAATGAGATGGCAAGATTTTAAAAGTGACGTGGCAATTACATAAGTTTAATAATTATTAAATGTAATTAATATATTTATTCTAATAAATTCTTAAAATTAGTAAAAATGCTCTGTATGAGTTATCGAAATTATTGCGGAGAAAGGATCGTCTTTACTGTGGCGCACAACTCTTCTTTGTCTTTGCTGTTAATTTTTTGCTCCTTTATTTCTTTATTCAAAGAATATTCCGATGTAACAGCTATGTAGGTTATGGGAGTCTCGCAAATGTTTGCAGTCAAGGCCACCTTTGTTACGAGAGGAAGTCCCACAATTGCTAGAGTGAGATTATACAATCTTAAGTTATAGGTGCTGGAGACAGAGATAAGTTATATCAAAATTAGGTGTAAAAAATGGATAAAAGAATGCTCTGTTTCTAGGGGAGAAGAAGCATGGGGTAAATATTTAATGTGTGTTACAGATGTGGTATAATATAACGCAGTTACTCAAGAAGAGAATGGATTTTCACATGACCATAAGAGGAGACAATTTGATTGAGTTCTTATCCAATTAGTTATGGAGAGCAAAATATAAGAACTTGCTGTTAGCAGGACGTGAAGAGAAAAAAACTGAAAGGGAGTTAAGGAGAGAGAGTCACGGAAGAGAAACAACCGCCAATACTTGATAATGTACAAGTCCACCTATCATGCCAACTGTTTCGGGCATCCAATTTCGGCCAATCTATTCTGTTCAAATAGTATTTTCCGACCCAAAATCATTGCCTTAATGTCGTTTATACGGGGGGGAAACTTTTCTTTATATAGAACCAATATGTGGTCTAGACGTAATCTCTCTCTTTCGTCTTCTCTCTCCACACCAGTATTCATCATTATTGTCTTGTTAACACTTTTACCTTTGATTGTTCAAATCAATTTGAATATAATAGGTGAAGCGGGTGGCTCAGTGGATACAATCGGTATCATTGAATTTTATATACCTCGGTTATATATGCTGACCCTGCAGTTAGAACATTCTCTTCTTTTTGGTTTGCCTTTTATTATTGTTAATGTTAACTGTGTTGGTGTGCCTGACGACAAAGAGAAGCAGGCAAGTAAAGTACATACCAATTTGCTAATTTTGGTCATTTTTTTATTTTTATTTTTTCAACAAGAGACCCCTAAGATCTAAGTGCCACTGCCAAGGTAGAGAACTGAGAAATGATAAGGGGATCGAATCCTTTAACACCACAACCCTATGATCAGGAGAAATTTTATTAAATCACCAAGCTATCGGCTTTTTTTTTAAATTTTATTTTGGCATAACTTTCCTCCAAATTTTGACTGTAGGAGAATTGGTAGAGTTCGACAATTATTAAAGCAGCCAAATTATAATATTGGTACCAGATTATTATAGATACACAAAAAGCGATACAAAACTTATACAGATTTTATCTAAGCCTTATTTAAATTAGAGCTGAAAAGAGAAAATGAGTTAGAGAAATGAATGGTATTGATGTGTCTATATATATATATATAAGAATTGTGCATATATCAACACTCATTTGTACCAAAACATATATCATAATATCATTAGGTGAAAAATGAAAACATATAGGGGTGAAAGAAACAAATTCAGTTGTTTTCTTTTTTTTCTTTCATATTTTTTACACCTCTTCTTCAAGTTCACGTTTATGTCAAATTACTTCCAGTAAAACAATATTTTCATTTGAATTATGATACCGCGCAAATTAATGTAGGCAAGGTGTTAGCTTTTTCGGTTAGCCCTATTTAATGATTCCCTTATCGGATAATCTCTACCTCAATTCATCAAAACTTGCTGCCCTACATGAGTACATGTAGTCTTATTCAAACTCAGCTATTCTGGTTAACGCGGACAAATGTAGTTATAGCCTATAATCAAATTCCTTGGCTAATGGGATTATTTTTGTTATGGATAGTTCTGAATGGTACGAAACATAATTCATAAAACAGCTTATAATGTAAAGTTAATATGTATTTTCTTTTTTGGAGAGGGGGGGGGGGTTAACAAAGTTAATATGTGTTTTATAGACCACCTATCCATGTATGGTAATAAAAGCTTACTTTATTTTTTTTTTTCTCTACTCTGATTGGTCCAGTATTGCTCATCACTTTTCGTGTACACTAATTTCATGCCATTAAGCAACACTCTTTTGTTATTCAATCTTCTTTTAGATATTTTGTCAGAGTTTAAGTTTAATTTTTAACTTTCACTTAATAGATTATTTGCAAATGTTTCAATAAGTGATAAACACTTTAAAGTGAAAAAAATCATAGATGGAGGTTGAGGTCATTCTTGAAATGCAAGGAGTGGGATGAAGGGGGGAGGACTGTCCCGTCGGACATGCCTCCAAATTAAGCAGAGGCGGATTAGGGACAAGGAGTGAATGGTGAAGTTGGAAAGGTGGAGACATTATTTAGAGATTAGGTCTTGAGGAACAAGAAGCCCCTTGAAATCAAGGATGAAAGTTGACTTAGATAAGAAGAAACTTGCCTGAGAAGAATTGGAAGGAGGAGATTGTTTAAAGCCAAAGATTTTCCTAGATAAGTCAATATTAGGAAGTCCTATGTTATCCATGTCAAGATGTGTTAGTAGTTAAATTCTTTGGTAAGAATGTAGGTTTTCTAGCTATGCGAGATAGATTAAGGTGTGTGTGGAAGATCAGGGGAGGTTATGAGATAATAGATATAGATCATGGCTTCTTTATGGTAAAATTTGACCTAAATAAGGGCCATTTTAAGGCGGTTAAGGGAGGACTATGGTTGATGTTTAATCACTATTTGGCAGTGCAACATTGGTTGTCAAGGTCCTTTGCTAAAATGGCCACCATTGATTGTATTATGGTATGGATTCGACTCTCAAGCCTTAACATGGCTTACTATGATGAGAGCGTTCTCCTAGCATCAAACAATGTTGTTAGAAAGCCTTTTAAGGTCGACCTTCACAGACTCAAAGCTACGTGAGGACACTTTGCCAGGGTATGTGCTAAAATCAATTTAAACCATCAAGTTATGGGAAATTTTGTGTTGATGGCCACTAGTTGAAGGTTGAGTATGAGGGTTTTCATTAGAGATGGCAATTTCTCTTAATGTTTTAGGACTTATGTGGGGATTGCCCTATTTAGGGTCCTGAATTTAGGAAATTTTTATCCACAAGGACAAAGACAAGGGTCAAAATCCTCCAAAGGAGATTTCCCAGATTCCCCTGGGGGGTAGTGGGGATCACACTTCCAACCCACAGGGATGTTGTATAATGTGATGAATTATTTGGAAACTGACTCTAAGGAAGCTCTCTAGCTTGCTAAAGATGGTGTTGGAGTTTGCCATGTCTATGCATGTAATGTGTCAGCAGTAAGAGATTTAATCTCAAAGGATTAGGAGGTTGTGCATGTGCATAGATTATGTGAAGGTAATATGTGTGCTACTCTCATGGCTAAAAGGGGATTAGAGCAACATGAAGATTGAAGGTTGCTACGACATAGTTCATCTTGCATGCACCTTTGACTGATGGAATAGGCATGACCTTTCTAAGAGTGTACTTCATTTTTTTTTTTTTTTGGATTTTATAGAGTAGTTTTTAGACATAACATTTCGCATGTCAATTTAACATTAGGGAATCATGTATAAAAAAGTGGGGAATTCAAATACATAACTGGAAAATAAAATGAAAGTGGTGATAAGTGACAATACTTTCACCATATTCTTCAGTCATGTGCCTATATTTTGGATCCTTCTATACATGACTTCCCAATGTTGAATTAACACACAAAATGTTATATCCAAATAATATTTTTCTTTATTTTGTCTTCATTTGTTAAAAAGAGGTAACATAGGCTTTTTGATCTCTTATCTTTATTTATGTTTAAAATTTGGTCCCTTATCTTTATTTTTCTTTTTTAATTTGATCTCTTACGTTTTAAATGATCTTCAATTTGGTCCTGGTGATTTTTCGTCATATAATTAACAAAAATACTGATGAATGTAATAAATTTTAGTCCAACCAAAAAAAAAATAAATAAATCTGAAATATCGAGTTCTTAGTCACCTTCTAATCTATAACAACTCTTGTTGTCTTCATAGATACCTTTATGGCTTATACTTCTGTATAATAGGAGTACAGAAAACATGTTCCACCATAAGAATACACATTGACCAGAAAATCTGATGGTGTTTATTAAAACCGTTTTGTGCTCTATTGGTGCCAATTCACAAGTTTTGTTTCATTATTGGTCTGTGTAGGTCCATTAATAGTTATAATAACTGCAAGTTTCTTAAAGATGATTTTTTTATGGGTGGATCTTATGCTGCTTCATTAGAATATCATAAATGGCATATAATATAAGTTTAATTAATGTAAGTGCTTATACTACTTGAGAAATTTCACTGTGTGTATGTATTTATTTAAAGTTTGTACTTTTCATCAATATAATGCCTTAAAAAAGCTCTAATGATTGGCTGAATATAGGAACTAATTAAAAAAAATACACTCTATAAGAACTTCTTTTTGAAAAAAAAAAAAAAAAACTTATAAGAGGATTCTGATAGTTTTATAAATTTAAAAATGGATCACTAAATTCAGTTTAACATTTAACGGTACTTTAACATTTTTCTCCAAGAGTGAATTTTATATACTTATTTTATTAAATAATTTTATATATATATTGAATTGTATCAATCCCATTAAATCATTTGATGTTATCTTGATAATTAAGCACTGCAAATCTAAAATATATATATATATATATATATAATCTAATAGTCGACAATTATTTATATTTTAAAAAACATATCATATGTCATAATAAAGTGAGATAATGAAACATCAAATTATTTTTAAATTGTATAAAATTTTATATGTTTGATTTATTTATTGGGAATTTTTTATTCAATTGTTAAATTAACAAAATTTAATGTTCATAAAAGATATTATTTAATGGAGTATGTATGCAAAAACTTACTTCTTGAGTAAGTTGATCCCACATATATATGTTTTCGTAAATTTTTAATTGAATCCTTATCATTATAATGCCGTTAAAAATTTCTAATGATAGGCTGAGTTTAGGAACTAATTAAAAAATTATAAAACTCTGAAAGAACTTAAAAAACTTATATAATAGGTTTCTGATAGTTTTATAAATCTTAAAAAGGATCACTGAATTCAGCTAAACATTAACCGTGCTTTAACATTTGGGATTCATTTAGAAAGTTGTCAAATTATAAGAAGTGAATTTAAATCTCTACATAATAAATAAGGACATACAGATTAACTTATGTATGTGCCAAGGACCTGTCCTCGTTCGTAAATTCTTGTTTTCAGTGGCTTATCACCGATCGAGTTTATTGACAAAATTTACAATCTATGATGGATGCAAAATTTAAATGGTAGAAAGAAAAATATTCACTCGGTAGAAAGAAAGCCATATATTATTTAAAGCAAGAAATTTATTTGTGGATTTTGATTGAAGGAAGAAAAGGAAGTTAAAAAAATTAGTTGTATAGTTTATTTTTTAGAGGATCAGTGTGAACAATTGCTCGATATAGCTAATGTAGAGATGTAGTTGGATCGGGTTTGCTTGAATTTAGATGAAAAATAAATGTAAATGATCTCAAGTTCAAAAATTTTTTCGATCAAATTTGAACTGAACTAAATCAACCAAATTTGAGTTGGTTTAGTTTGGGTGGCCTGGTCATTTCTTTTTCCAAAAACAAAAAATTAGCCAATCAATATATTAAAAAATACAATAAAATATCACAAATTTTAATTTCATACAAAATTTCTTAATTTTATTTATAAATTTCTAGTCAATAATATGCATAGCTAAATTATGGCTTAGTAACCACACATAGGTAGCCAAATTTCATCACAATAATTAGCAAAATATAGCTTATTAACCGTACATAGATTCACTAGTCAATAACATAATTAACCATAACAACATTACATAACTCATGATATAATTAACCAAGTAATATATATATATATATATATATATATATATATATATATATATATATATATATATCTCCTTTGAGGTTAGGTGATATTATATATAATATCTCTCAATTTTTTATGCCTACACTGAATTTTCTTTATGAGAGGTCAGTATCATATTTACAATTGTGTTTAATATCATATTTTACAAGATATAAGGATATTGTATGTAATATCATCTATATCTTAAGGGAGGTCAGTGTATATTTTTTAAAATTGAGGAGTATCATATGTAATATCACCTAACTTCAAAAGAGGTCAGTGTAATTTATCCAAAAATTAAAGATGATTTAGACCCCGCAGCTACAAATTATTCTTTTTGATAAAGTAATGCTGGTGGTAGCCAATATAAAACCTTTTCTTGCAGCTGCTTATATTGTCTTTAATTTCTTTTTGGATTAATTCATTGTCCTCCATTTTAATTTGCAAATTGTACACGTGATGGTTGTGGGAGATCATCAGCGGTTAGAGAGCCTCATGATCTACCTCATGAAACATAGATCTAAATACACATAAATAAAGAGGCATCAGGCATGTTACCCCTATCCACAGAACTTCTGCGGTGCCTGAAAGGGCACAACTCCTTCTTGATGGCCCTTTATCCCCACACTTAACGTCTTTGCACCAATACTTTAAAACTAGGATCGGGAATTCAATTGGGGAAGTCTCTAAATTAATTACAGTTCGGCTAGTCCAATGTTTATCAGAAACATAATTAGATCACATATAAATGTAGTTTTGTGTAAAATATTATGGATTCCAGCAAGTTCAACCAAATATATAAAAATAATAAACTAAGAGCAATTGAGTATGATCTATTACAAGATAACGTGCTGAATTTTACATATATAAGGCCAACGTGGTTTTTAGTCCAAGAAACGTTAAAGAACGTTACTTTGGCTTGCTCGTCTTTCCTGTACTGCAAGTATTTTCTGGGTGTCCTGCGGTAGATGCTCAATAATTGGTGTCCGGTACCCTTAATAAATTAATAACGTACGATATAATGTAGCGCAAGTATAATGCGGTATCCTCCACGTCCACTCGTACAACCTACACGCTATCTCGTGTATATCACGTGTTGATGTACATGCTGTCAAGCACGATGCATGGTACAACCAACCAATACATTTATAGCAGTTAATAAAAAACGGTTTCTAATACTGCATAGTAGGAGTATTCATGGTTTTCTAACAAAAATAAAATAAAATAAATTATTATTTACGAATATATTTTATTTTTAAATTAATTTAAAAAATATCCTATTTTAATATATTAGAGAAATCAACTCATCCCAAGTCAATTTTCCTTTATATGTTTTTTATGAGCACGAGCCTCCACTCATATAGAATATGTATTTCTATTGGTTGAAACATTAATATTTATATTATTTATGTTATATTTATTTGTCTGTTGCTATATATCAATATTTTATTAATATATTATTATTATTATTGTATTATCCTAGTTTAATTGCATTTTTACATTAATCCAATCAAAATATCATTATTTTCCCACTTTGCTGTTTCCCCCACTTCTCTTTTATTTTCTGTTAAAAAAAAACCTTAGTTGTACCACTATAAGATTATAGGATTCGTATTTTTTTCTACTCACTTCCATATATCTAGGTTTTTACAGAGTTATTCTTTTGAGAAAAAAAATTCTTCTTCTCTATAACATCACAACCATCAAATCATGTTGGATCCTATCATTTTTACTACTTCTATAAACTTTGGATGATGTGATATTTTTCATTCTTACAATATTTTTAGTAAACGTCGACAGCTTGGTTGATCAGGCCATGATGAATAAGAGTATACGACCAAAATAATAGAATTATTATACAATACATATAGTTACAATAATATCAAGTTCTCTACTTGCATTGCTTACTACCCGTTAAAGTAGGGGAAATAGTGAATTTGATCTCGTGAATTGGGAAAATAGTGAGGTTTTGATTAGTTAATGTGAAAATGGAATTAAAGTGGGATAAGAAAGAAATAATAATATGTTAATAAAATACTAGCATAATGTAAAATGTAGTAGCGGACAAATAAATATAACATAAGTAATACTAATATTAGGGTTCCAACTAATAGAAATACATGTTTTCATTTTGAGTGAGGGCTCATTCTTATAGAAAACACTTAAAGGGAAGTTGGCTCAGGGTGAGTTGAGTCCCTAATATATAGAAATTAGAACATTTTCAAAATTAATTTGGGAATAAGGTATATATGTAAATAATAATTATTTTATTTTATTTTTGTAAAAAAATATAGTATTCATTGTGTAGGAGTGATGAGATGAACGCCAAAATGTAAATTAAATTAGTTAAATTAATTTTGATTTGTTTAGATAATTAATTTTTTTTTTTAATGAGTTTCAAAATTAAATTTGATTTAATTTACTTATTATTGATTATTTTTATTTAAGATTTGAATGCTTAACTTGATCAATCAATTAATTAATATTTTTAATTTTAAAAAAAAAATAAACATTTTAATCTTTTACCTTTACTTAATTTCTCAATTTAATTTATTATATTTTATTTTTCTCAATTTGATCCTTTGTATTACCAAAGATCATTCAATTTAGTGCTCTATCAGGTTTTCATCAATCTCACTAATGGAAGTAGCATACGTGGCATTAACGACGTTGACATGTATGCTGGCACAGCCATTAGTAAGAAAACGATATGTCGTTTACCACTTTGAGAGCCAAACCACTTGAGAAAATGACGTCGTTTTATCTCAACCCAAATATCCGAACATAATATCAGAACATTAAGTTCCCTCCTCTGCTAAAGCATGGGCTTGCTTCCTCCCCCAAATTTTCTTCTTTTTTGTATGCATTACAGTAGGGCATGACGGAAGTTCATCAAGGAGAAGAGGAAATTTTTGCTACAGTGGTGTGAGGGTTGTCGTTTGAGTGGTTGGATCTGAACAAGAAACAAGGAAGAGCTTTTTGGGGTTGCAGGAATTATTAGGTAATGAATCCTTTATTTACGATATCGAGGGTTTATATTTTTGGAGTGATTAGGGTTGCAAATACATATGAGAGCAGAAGCAAAGGGTGAACGTCGGTGAGGGGTTACCGTCAACAGTCACAAAGACGTTGCAATCCAGCAAAGGGGGCAGCAAGGATGAAAGAGTGACTGACTGGTGGAAGAAGTAATGGAAGGTAGTGTCAATGGCTATGTCTATGGCAGTTGGAGGTTGCATGATGTTTACTAGGGTTTGAGTTGAGGACTTAGGTTCGAATGTTAGCGAATATAGTGTTTGGTTGTGTTGTCGGGTGGGATAGGTCTTAACCGGGTTAGGATATAAAAAGAGAATGGGCCATCGAGGACCGCCAACTAGTGGTAGCGAAGCACCTCTTCTTCTTTGCCACAATGGCAACTATGTCATAGAGGACCCACAACTAAGTTGTCTCATATCGACCTCCTTCTAGACAGTCACAGTGGTGGTAGCTACCATGTAGTTACTGCGACTGTAACCAAAAACGGTGGTGAAACACCTCTTCTCCATGCTTAAATCTCCAACTTAGGCTTAAGAAATTTTGAAAAACATAGTCCCACACCTATGAATTGTGACTTATATTCGATTCAAAAAATTATTTTTCAATACAAAAAATTTATCTAACAAAAACTTATACAAGATCGAAAAGGAATTCTGCAAATCCAAAATTCCTAATTTAAATCAATTTGAAAATTTTCTCAAATTAATGTAAGAGTAATCTCCAATTTAAAGCAATTTTAGAATTTTTTCAAGCTGGGTCCTAACCCTAGTATAACCACTCTAAAATCACATGTAGGATTAATTGGATCAATACTAGGAATTTAAAATACCAATAAAATAGAAATATAGATCATTAACGATGTTTACTTCTTTAATTTATATTATCGATGGACATGATTTGGAAATCCTATGCCAAAAAAACAAAAATTGTACACATCAGGTACAAGTTTTCCACTCCTTTTTTTCTCCTTTCAAAGAAGTAAGCCATTAAGAAATGTCATGAGTGGAGCTGAGATCTTATCTTTATTATGAATACATAACAATCTAGTTCATTCTATCAAAGATCTAGGTTACTAGGACTCATACACCATAAGCCAACAGACTAATTATTGAGTCTAAACCTAATAAAACATGGTGATTCCCTAACCTATAACAGATCATATAATAATAATATGTGTTTGCAAGAAACTATTAGACCATCTATTCAATTCATTTTATAAAACTGAAATTCCATCAATCAATAAAAGTTCGAACTCAAAATTCTAATAGCAGATTCTTATAATCCACTAAGTCGGACCATTCGTTTCACATAAATATGGTACTTCGAAAGCATACAAAATAGTGGTTGAGGCATTAGTTCAAGTGGCAAGATGCACCCTCCTAAATCCACATAGTTGGGACTCGATCCCAGTTCCCCCAAAAAAACAAAAAAAGGCATATAAAATTGGTTATGATTAGCAGCATAATACATGTTGCAAATATGTGTATTCTAACTTGTTTATTTTATATTTAAAATATTTTATGATTAAAAGTGGACCGGAACAATACTTGATTGGGTCGACAACCCTGTTACCACTTCCAACAATTCAGTCGACGGGATTATTTTGCCTTAATAGGGCCATATTGAACCGCTAGTCGTATCTATTCCTAGGCATGAACGCTACAACGGTCACGTAAGAGCACTAGATTCAGACCAAAAAAAAACAAAGGAGAACACTAGATAAGATGCTCGTTTCGAGCTTCACGGGTATGTTCCAGTGTAGTCTTTACTCACTAGATCAGCTGGTCTCTGTCACTGACTAGTTGGCCATTTCAACCTCGCGTGGAGCAAATGGTTAACTTAAAAAAGTTTTAAAAAGAAAATAAATTTCTTAATTTAAAGAAATTCAAACATGATGTAGACCTTTTCCTACGTGTTTGCTTAAAATAGGACATAATTGTTCTTGAAAAAAAAAACCTTTATTTTAATTTTATATATTACACTTATAACCCAATCTTTTTAGTTTGTTAAAAAGACATTGTTAGGGACAAGGTATATTTTAGAACCAAAAAAAAAAAAAAAAAAGAAACAAGGGACAACCGTATATACACGATATTTGATTAATTAGTTGCCACTTCAATTGGCTTAACCGATGGAATGCACTCTATTATTATCGTTAAGCTTAACCCAAAATTCCCGACAATCTCTAATTAGTGAGCTCCTTAACTTTATAATAACAAATTTTGGTTTAACAAATTGCATTATTATGTAGTGCTGGTGTTTCGTGCTCTAGAGGCAAGTTTTTCTTCGACATCACATCTAGCAAATAAAATTGCAATAATTAGATAATCATAGTTAAGGTATATTACCATGATCAGTTCAATGCTGTCCTTATACTATTAAAACTTAACGATAAGTCAGTTATTGTCCAACGCTTCAGTTTGATTCCAGTGATTGGAAGTCCCACTAAACATAATAATATGGAATATATGCGAATCCTGTGAATCTGTACAAGAACATAGCTTCTGGACTTTTTCTTTTGGCTTGAATGGGGGACGAGGGAGGGGAAAGAAAGGAGAAAATATAGTTACCGAAAAACAAAGTTGAAAAACAAAGAAGGGAGAAAATATACACTTCAAAGTTAGGTAATGACCAAAAGTAAAAAGGTTAAGTAATGTGTAGGACAAGAATATATATATTATTTTCCAAGAAAAAACAAATGAAACATGAAATGGACGGCCCAACCTAACACAAGAAGACACAGGCTAACTATTCCGCCATATGAGTATACTCTGTCAGATTCAGAAGCATGGCACGCTTCGAAAGGGACATTAAACTACGATCCCGAGGCCCCCTTCTTTAACAATAACGTGATAAATGATGGGCTGGATGTCTGACCCAAAAAAAAATGATGTTCTGGATGCAAGCGAATTGCAAGCTCTTCTCATGATTAGTCACCATGGAAATAAACTTGCTAGGAATTTCTAACTTATGTACTAAAATATTTTTATTAGCGCACCAATAAAAAAATTAATCTTTCTTCTTTTGTTCTAGGGAAAACCTAGAAAGGCTGGAGAAAAAGAGAAGGAGATGGGCAAACGGAATATGAGCTCCAAACCAAAGTCACATAAATCTCCTTCCATACTACTTTATTGCCGCCTTCAAATTTAAGTGTGCATAACTTATTGACTTAAAATAGTCCAGTTGTGAAAAACTTTAGAGTCTAGCATTACGAAGTTGTTGCTTCAGCATTGGTCGAACATACTCTTCAAAGCCATCTGGCACAACTGAATCATTCAATGGATCCTTCCACGCCTCCTGGTACAGCTTTGGATACACATCTCCATCGTGGCGGCCAAGAACCGAACCAAGGTAGTGATCAGTGTAGTTAAACGCATCAACAAGCACAACCGCATTAGGTCGAACCTAACCAAACAAATAAACATGTCAGTTTCATAAACTAGAAAAAGTAGTCCTAGACACCAGAAGGTGCCAATAAGTTGCAATCATTGAGGACAAACCTGGGAATACAAGGACCTCAGCTGTTCATTGGCAAGCGAAGCCTGTTTGGGAGTGATGCAGCCAGTTGAAAGAAAATCACCCGAATGCTTATGAAGAAGATGCAAAGCGTAAATGCTACAAAGAATTTCTAATTGCTGTTTTACTCCTTTTCCGGCTATATCTTGCTGCAGCTTCTCAATAAATCTGGAAAGCATAAGGTTGGTCAACTTAAATATAGAATATTCTAGCAAATACTAGCTTCAAGAACAGAAATCTTGAACTACCAATTGACTTGGATATTTTGTTTGGGCTCCTTTCACTAAAGGACTCTTCACCAAAAGGACAATCCATCACTCTACAGATAAACTAGAGACATTATGTGGGACCAGTAAAAATGGGAAGAAGCTCACTTGGAAACAACAATTAACTGGCAATGAGCAACTGCTGCCTCAACTAGCTCAGCCGAGAGTTCTAGGAAACCTGCCATTAGAAAAACCATTACAATTTACAATGATCAATCTGATTATGCTGCATTCAAACAATAACTCACTCTCACTCATAAACATATGCACTCGAAAATTTTATCATATATATGCAATTCTGTGAGAGGTTGAATCATTAAAGTAAACCACTCCCCAGGCCCCTGTGCACAGAGTCTCCCCAGCCAACCACAAGCAGGGTTGAATCACTTACCTTCTTCAGGATTGGTAAACTTGCTAAGATTTTTAGCACAGTTAACGGACTTTCTAGCAGCCCTAGCTTCAAATGCTTCCAGCACAAAATTAGGCTTCAACCAATCCTCGGCTGCAAGTAATCAAAATAACTGTATAATTTTGCCTCGAAGGACACAGCCAGAGTTACTAATATTATCTCGAAGTGTATTATATTTAGGATACCAACAGATTGATATGGTTAGAACCTGACATTCACAACCAAATCCAATTTTGTTATATATTTATACCTTTCTGAACATCAGAATGATATTGCATCAGTAGTTCAACTCGTCCCATATAAGCTGTTGTACCGACAGGCCTTTTTCCAGAGCCCAATTGAGAAATAGTCTTCATGAGATGCCTTGCCACCTACATGGGATTTTCTAGAAGTTGTCAAACAACCCAAGATCATTCTCAGTTAATAATATCCAATGAACCTCCCAAATCAGACTGCACCAACATGTAATAACTGAAGCACAGAAATGTAGAAGGCACACATGAGAAAACTTATGTCAAGCTCATGCATGAAGACACAACCACATGGGAATATATTAAAATAACAATGATAATTATTTTACTTATGTTACTTAATCTAAATACGATGAAATCTAAATACTATAGACTTGATTTCCCCCAAATCTCAAACAATAAAATAAAATCAGTACAACTAAATATTTTTATGATAATGGAATCCAATATCAACAAATGCAAACGTTTTACTCCAAAAAATTGCAGATGTTTACAACAATTGTACGAAAACATGCTGAGTACTAGCAAATAAAATCCCAGCCCTCCACAAACAGGATGCTGACATACTGCAATAAATCATATTTACTGATGTGTAAGACAGCAAGAGCTTTATTATTTTTTAAAAATAAAAAATGCATCAATTAATAATACACAATGTGATAGTATAAGCTATATAACTCTTGACAAACCTGTAAAAGCAGCACAACATTGTCTCCTTCATATGTGCAGGTAGGAACATAGACTGCAAATAACTCGGGGAGACCACTGCTACAAAGGTAACCATGGCCACCACATAATTTACGGCATTCTTCAATTCCATCCTGTAAATTGATATGAATTTCAAAGAACTCAAAGATGTTACAAAGTGAATACTGTGTATCGGGATACCGTAAAAGGATAATTATAGCACAATGATAACATCAGAGACACTTGGACCATTTAAATGAGGAGACTATTACTGATCCAGTTAGTTATCCAACATACAAATAGATGGCATGACTGAATACTATTAGATTGTAATGTACTGCAATGCAGGAAAAGTAACATTTTTCTTTAGATGGAATGCAGGAAAGGTAAAATAAATATGATGTATGATTAAGTGAACAAAATACCTTAACCACAATATGCTATGCATCTCAGTTGACAACGAGTGAGATGCAGAATTAATATGCATGAAGAATCACAATTCATTTAAAAGTTTTATTCCTGACTCTTAATTGCACCCATTAATGCCTTCATACTATCAACATATTTCAAACAACAAAATAAAATGCAAAAAAAAAGAAAAAAAGTAGGCAAAAGTCAGAAATCTGATGAAGCATAAGACATCCACAATAGAATGGGAGAAAAATAAGGTTCAAAATGTAAAGAGGAGTAAAGGGACGAGGCACTAAAAAGATTACAAATTATCAAAGAAAATCAGGGAAGGAATCTTGCCAGTGTTACTAGTGAGAATCTCAATAAAGGACTTCATAACATCATAATATGACTGTAAGAAAAATTGCCCCCAATGAACAAAAGTAAAAACAGATTTTACATTCTAATTATAATTCTATATAAAGCTGCTGAATAATAAATTAAATTCAGCAACTAAAACTAACTGGCACTGTAATGAGCATTAGTGATCAGTAATCACATACAGCAGTTACTGAAGTAGTCAAGGACTTCAACCCCGCAGTGCATGCATGAGCCTCAGGCAATGTTGAAAAATCATTAGCTTGCAATCTTTTCATCACATCCATGTAAAGCCATTTCAACCACTCACCAACAAATCTGAAAGCATAAGCAGAAGCTAGCAAAGGGAAGAGCCTAGCTTGCTGTGTTTTGTAATCAATCACCTAGACAGAAACAGATAACAGAAAGTGAGACATTATATAATAGATAAAAAGAGATATATGTGAAAAGGTCAATGACAGGAAAAACACAGACATCACCAACCCCACACCCCATCTCTCTTAAACGTTTATAAAGATAATGTTGAAAGCCCAGTTGTTATTTTGAGTTTTTTTAACTGATCAATAGACCTAAATGCACACTTCAATATCATACAATTCATGTCCAAGATGAGTAGGAAACCCATCATTACAGATTATATAGAACAGCATATGTTAGTGGAAAGTATGACTACTTTGAATCTGGATATTCAAAACTAAAATATACATACTAAATCAGCAGCAACTCACATTAAAAGAAACTGGTTTAATTTTGATCTGTCCTGTAAGTTTGGGTTCATACTCCTTTTTTGTTGCATTCCACAAATTCATTATTGAGATTTTTTTTTCTTAATAAGAAAAATGCAGTAGTTTATCTTGATAAAATAAGACTGCTCCAACGGTACCATGCATCAACAAAGGCCTTTTAAAGCCTACCTGTGTTTCAAGACCTCCATTATGTGAACCAAACTGTCTTCGAACACAACTATATCTTGTAGCAATGCAAACTGCTCGAGACAAAGCAACTGATGCATCAGATACAATAGTTTGTCTAACATATACCATAGTACCATAAACTAATTGTCGCGGAACACTCGATTTTACATATTTTCCTTCTCTTGTAACCTGTGAAACCCTGGAAGATCAAAGAAAAGAATAGTCATCTCCTGCATCTCTTCACAATGATATAAACTTATAAGCACACTGTACAATTTATAATGAGAGACAAAAGTCAGGTTGCTATAAGTGTATCTTTTCATGGATCCTCCTTTTGAACTCACCATTTATCTCAATTCCAAGAAAAAAAATAACTTTGCCAGTCCACCTTCCAACAGAGGATTCACTGAAGAAAATGGCTAAAATCCACTGTTGTTGCTGTTGTTGTTTTTATTTTGTGGATGATGGATAGAGGAGGCTAGACATTCATTGCAGATCATGTATTGATTAAATACCATAAAAACCCCCAACTATGATTATTGAACTTAACACTGGTGAGACAAGAGGAGGTAAAACAGGTAAAACAGAAACTAACCTCATCAACATTTGATTCCTTGGAATTCGTACGTGTTCAAACCTTAGAACCCCATTATCCATGCTGTTATATGCTCCATTTCCAAATTTCATTCCAATATCACCAACAGTTATGCCTGGAAGAGGTAAGTGATCATCCAAGCTCCGCAGCTGGACAATGAAGCCTTCAAATTGGACATATTGTTAATTAATTTTAGTTTGAATCTACCAGCAAAATTTGGATGATTAAGGTTGTTAATTACCATGCACTCCATAATCTTGACCATCTGTAATTAGACGAGCATAGACAGCAGCATGCGTTGAAATTTTACCCAATCCACCAGGCCACCACTGTTTAAATCAGCATCAAAAGAGTGATAATAATATCCACATAACTGTATGAAGAGAGCAAGTTTTCCAAATACCCTTTAAAAATTAAAACGAGTATACACATTAAATGTCAAAAAAAAAAAAGGTACAAGCTGCTTTTCCTTGATTGTGCTTATACTTAACACAATAACATCTTAAGATTATTGAATCTTAAATCATTAAAACACATCTTAAATGATCAGAAAAGGCTCTCATGAGCCATCACCGATTTTACTCACTTTGCTGGACGTCAGTGTGGGGCTATGAATTACAAATTCATCTGTTTTGGAATCAAATGTTGCAGTTGTTTCTAGCCCTTGAACATTAGATCCATGGCCAAGTTCAGTTTGGGCATAGCAACCAATTATTTGCATTTTATAAGCCAAAGGCAACCACTTTTGCTGCTGTTCCTCAGTGCCTTGTCCTTTAATAGCAGGGATAAACATTCCCTGCAAAAGAACTTACAGGGTTAGATCTATCTTATGAGAATTTTCATCCATTATATATCTTTATAGATAAGTAAGATATTAAGAACAAGAAATTGAATTGTACCCAATGAAGATCTGTAAAAGCAGGTTCATCCACAAAGGATCTAAGCATGGAAGCTTCCTCTTCTGTAAGAATACAGCTCATACAATTATAAAGTATGATAAATATTAATGTAGAACGGTAAAATTCAACCTCATATTGAAGAAAATAAGAGGATACAAACACCAACTGCAAACTATACGAAGAAGAGAAGACTCACCATTAAGACGGAGCTCAATAATCCTTTTCCAAGCATAAGCTGCTTTCCTCAAAGTATTCTTAAATAACTCCTTCCTACTAAGCATGGGTCTATTATCCTTTCTGAATGCCTAGAGATGACAGACAACCAATCAAGGTTTCAGGCACTCAACGAATCCAAAATCATCATTTATCACCAAACTCCCATAAAATAAAAAAAACGGAAACAGGTACCAAGCAACTTTTGTGTACTGATATGTGAAACATTAACTAACCATTGAATTCTCATAGTGCATAGCTACAATCATGCTTTTAAATTCCGGTCCACAACTACAATTGTGGCCTCAATATCACTATTGCAATGGTCTCTGGAGCCACATTGCGATGGCAATTAAGGTCGCAACAGCCGCATTTTCTCGCAATTTTTCATAATTACAATAAACGTAACGCAACAGCAACAGTGGCTACAACAGTCCAATTCTTATATCGGCAGACAAATCCCAACCAATACCAATTCCACAGTTATTTTTTTTTTTCCTTTTTTCCACAATTCACAAATGGTTTGTTCAAATGAAAGTTCATAATTGAAATTTTGTGCAATGATTAACACAAAAAGTCAAAATAATCAATTTTATTTAACAGTTGGAAAATCTTCATGTTGAACCTCCGCTCCTCGGGAAACTGACAGATCAGCATAACATAAGCACAGAACATTGAATAGCCGATAGCATCATTAAAAAAAAATTTAACCAAAAAAAAAATCATAATTAAAGCAGCAAGATCATGCAAGATCATGCTATCACGAGGAAGCAGCAAATAAGAGCAAATCATAATTAAAGCAATTAGATGCAACAGAATGAAGCAAATCTGGATGAAATGGAAGAGAGCGAAAAAGGATGAGGGGGAACCGAACCGGATCGCTGGCAACGAGGCGAGACATCCTGTCGGAGACTTCGAAGGCGTGGCGCGAACCCGCCCACACGATCTTCATCTCGTCGACGTCGAACTGCGCCTTGTTCCTCTCCGGAGCCAAATGATCAACGCCTTCCATTTTTTTCTCAGCTGCTGAAAGTGAAGCTTCTCTTGCGGCTTGATTTGGTTGCACAATGAAGCGAAAGAGGAAGAACTGAAGAAGAAGAAGAAGAGCGGAATGTTGCTACGCTATTGAGGCGCTCCAACAACCAAATGTAATGACATCACGACTTAGCGCCCATTCCTCACTTTTTTCTAATCGTATTGTGGCTTTTTTTTTCTTAATTATTGTTTTTATCATGTGGAAAATAAAATGTAAACGAATGATTGAGTTCTAGATAAAGCTGAGTTTTCTTTTTTGAAAAAAAAAAATTACAAAACTTGTTAGGCGCGGAGGATATGTTGAAATAGTAAACCTTTGACAAAAGGAAAATCAAAGAAAAGAGCAGGATGTGACGAGAATGTTAAATACTAAACGAAAAGTAAAGGAGAAAGATTTTCTTCTTAAAATTAAGTTTTTGTCTATATATATGATCAATATTTAAATTAATTTTTATATTTTTATATTTTTTAATATTATTAGCCAATAAAAATTAATAAAAGTATCAAATTATAGTGAATAATTATCCACTAATAACATCTACTTATCATAATTTATTATTTTTCTATATTTTTATTTACACTATTAATATATAAAAATTATTTTTTGTTAATTAAGTTCATATAGTTATAAACGTTTTAAGTAAATCTCTTCATATTACACTCAGTTATACTATTGTTTCTTTTGATTTGAGCTAATCGTACATGCTTTATTATTTATTGTTGAAAATATGAAAAGAAGATGAAAGAATTAAAATACTTTTTATAAAAGATATTTATTTTACTTTTTTATTCAAAAATTAAAAAAATTTATCGTTAACTTTCGAGTAGAAATTAAAATAAATAATTTATGTAAAAAGGTAATTTTTTTAGTAGTTAAAAAATAATTTTTGGTCAAATAAAAAAAAAGAAACAAATGCACCCTAATTTTGATGGACTGCTAGTGTATAAAAGTTTTGTACTGTCATCCAATCGGATAATTCTATTTGTAAGAGTCAAACACTTTTACTGATGAAGTAATATATAATTAAATATCTGTATAAAATATTTTTTACATTGATAGTGCATCAAAATTAATTTTTTATATAATAATGCATTTTCTTATTTTAAAAAATTATTGTTTTTTATATTTAGAAAAAATATAACTTTGTTTCATATTATGAAATTTTTTTTCCTCATGATTTTTTATTACCAAGAAAATTTTTACCTTAAACATGTGTTAATTTTAAATTTGTTCCATTCTATTTTAATTGTGTAGTCCTATTTTTATATATAGTTTTCTCTAAACAACCAATATACAAAATTTATTATATTCTAACTAATTTGACTCAATTATATTAGCTTACTATGAAAGTAAAACTCTTTTAGTATTAATTTATTTCATCTATAATATTTAAATCTAAAATTTCATTTAAAAAAATAAGTGTCAAATCACATAAATCGATCAAAATATTAATTTATTTTTATAATGTTGAGGCATACTAAATATATGTCTTATTTTAAAATGAGACATATTTTTTAATAAATTTAATTTCTATACATTGATTATAAATTAAATCTTACATAAATTAAATCTATATTATGATAAAATATTTAGGCTAAATTGATATTGATAATACCAAAGCTTTTTATTTGCATAGACGAATTTTGAATTTTTTACCAATAAAAATTTGAAATTTATATTTTTGACATTACAAATAAAGCTCAGAATCACAGTTTACTCTAATCACTACGCGCAATGTATCTTACTCTTTTTTAGTATATTGGTGACGCTTAAATTTAAAACTATAACTTCATATAAATTATTCAAACACCTTATTACTAACCTATTTCTACTCTTCTAGTGGTTTAATGTACCTTACTCTTTTTGTCATGATTTTTGTCTTTTTTTTTGGGTTGAGTATGATCCGCACTTGATTGTTTTGGTGACCGATTTTTCACTCGGCGGCGCAGCCCAGTCAACATGCAATTGCAAAGTACGAGGCATCTTTGGGTCGGAGACATTATCCAATATATTTTTATTTTCTGCCTTATCTTATCTCCGTTTTTTTATTATTATCTTTTGAAGTCAATTCGCGTGTTTCCTTTCTATATATGCTTTAAATTATTATACGTAAAATTATGAATAATTTTTAAAAAATTTGAGTTGAGATGTTTGTGTGTGTGAGTCAACGCTTTTAATTGAGGAAAAAAAATAAAAAAGGAAAGAATATTTCTATCCATTATTTTTTTTACTTGTCTAATTAATCTTTATAATATTGCCAATTCCATTTTTCACTTCTGGCTTGTTTATTTCTGGATAATAACAGATGGACAGGCTACATTTTATCTTTAAGTTTTTGCAAGCAGCTAAATAAAAAAAAAAAAAAAAAAAGGATTTTGTAGTCGCCTGCATTCCAATGGAGCGTACTGTATAACATTTTGATAAAATAATTTCGCAAGCACCATTATCTGAAGTTTGAATTTAGTAGATAAAAAAATTAGTATTATAAGAATTTTATTTTTAATAATGAATCAACTTGATTCGAGTCAAATTAATTAAAGTTTAATAAATTCTTAATACTAATAATTTAGATAAAAAGAAAAATTCTTTATACCTGTTTCTCTTAGTTTAATAAAGAATAATAAATTCAATAACAAAAATTTTCCAACAACTAAACTGATAATTGATGAACTAAATTAATAATATTTTTTCAAGAATTAAATTGATAATATTTGTATTGGTGATCAAAAACCAAAAGAAGAATTTATTCTGTATATTTGTGATAAAAAGTTACGAACAATTGTTCGTATAATTATGAAACCAACTTAAAACGAATTGATGCCTCCATGACATCAACTTCCAACAGCCAACCAACTAAATAGACAAGTTTCCGGTTGTGACATCTACTTTCATCTATTAAGTAGCCTGTGGAATGCCAACATGCTTTCAAAAACTATGAGATATTAAATCTGAGTCGTTAATACTTAATGTATAGCAATATACTAAGTGCTAAAAGTGTGAGAGTATCCAAACTCTCACAGATTTTATGAGCATCCAAGCTAACTGCTGAGCGCTAAGCAGCCTGGAAATTTTCATGGATGATATATGTCTACAATAATATACTTCGAATTCTCACGTTTAATTTGAGGCGCTGATTTTTTTTTTTTTTTTTGAGGTAGTATGTTGTAATCTTTTTAAAAGCAACAATCATGGAGATATAAAGTTAAGAGCTTGTTTGGTTTTTGGGTTTATTCCTTATTTTCAGTTTTAACTACAACAGTATTATTTTATATTCAATTTATTTTTTGTTTTCAGAATTTTGTGAAAAAAAATACTTGAAATAGAAATAAGATTTAAAAAAAAAATTAAAAATAAAATATTATTTTTGTAATTAAAACTAAAAATAAAAATCAAGTAGGCCTTAAGTTACACAATAGAAAAGTTACAATGCTGAGAATTTTTGTTTGAAAAACACATAGACATTGTGAGCATTTAAAAGTTTTTTTTCACACTACGCACTTCGCAACTCATATTATACAATATCTAATAAGTCATCGATAATTAATGTTTTGTCCAATATTTTGATTGTAATAAATTAAGGGCTCAAAATGAGAGCATCCATATACTCTTACACATTTTATGAGCTTCAGATCTAAGCCCTAAGTAGCCTGTGGCTTTCAAAGATGATAGATGTCTGGGTGAAAAAAAATTTAAAATTCTCCCATTTAATTTGAGAAAGAGAGAGAGAGAGAGATATATATATATATATATATATATATATATATATATAAGGAGCGTATCACATAAGAGGGGTGATTTATTATGAGAGTGAAAGGAGCAAATCTTAACTACTGGATCTTATATGTGAATGGTCAAGATTAAAATATAAAATCACATGATTTTTTTAAATAATCATATGATCTTTAAACAACTCTAAATTTTAACTATTTATATATAGTTATATGGCCCAAATTTACTCTTCTCACTCTCATAATAAACTACTCCTCTAATGTGATACGTTTCTTTTATATATATATATATATATTTTTGGAAGATAATGCGTTATAGTAATATTTTTCAAAAGCCACAATCCTTGAGGTACAAAGTTACACTTCGGAGTTTTGAATAGAAAAGTTATCATGTTAAAAAATTTTGTTACAATCTAAGCGGAAAAGCACAGAGACATTATGCGCTTTTAAAAAAATTTTGTCTCATTTTATAATAAATATTTTTATTGCAGACTTGCAGTGGCTTTTCTATTTCAGCCCATAATTTTTTTATCTGAAACTTTAACTTTTTGTTTCAAAGAAAAAAAGATCATAATGACGTACTACTTCCTAAAAAAATAATACCGAAAAAGGTGCCTTAATTATTGAAAGTGAAAAAAACTGTCTTGGTGGATAGAGGAAAATTCTGCAGATAACTCCAAAAATTTTTGGTGCTTCCGAATTACAAAAGAGCCTAAAATCTACAAAAGCTATTGAATCAGCCAGAAGCAACAAGCCAATTCCCACAGGTGGGTTCTCCAGTACACTCAGGTACATTACCTATTGCTCCATATTTGGCTAACCAGCCCGCACACATGTTAGCTACTCTAAAGGTATGCCTAACAGTAACATTCCAATCCCTAGATAACTCAAAAATTTGAAGCCGGGTTCTTTGCATTTTACTATTTTAGAACTGTAGTTGGTGCAACTACAATCCAAAGGTCATCATTTATCAACATAATTTCAAAAATTTATTATATAATTTTTTAAATTACTAAATTCTTGTGCTATTATCCAAACAATTCAAGTGGCATTGAAACACCTTAAAATTTATCAAGTTATTTATAGCATATTTGGTTTAACTTTTAAAAAAGTATCAATTTATAATCTAAGAATGTGCTCTTTTCAACTTATATTTTAAAAAAAATATTATAAAATTTAAATTTTATATATAACTAAAAAAATTGAAATTTAATTTTTTTTTTCATAAGTTACTCTTTTTAGTTTTTACAGAAAAGTTGAAAATAGATTATTTTTTTTAGATTATAATTATTTTTAAAAAAATTATTCAAATATATGAAAACTAATTTTTTTAGTAAAAAAATAATTTTTTGCCATAAAACCAATCACACCCTAAGCAAGGGGTGTTTAGCAAATTAAAAAATCGAATATCTAGATATAATGGGCCTAATTTTTAATGAATATTGTTTGGTAATTATTTAGATATTTTAAAATTAGTTTTTACTTGGATCAATTTGAAATTAAAATGAATTCTGAAAAAATAAATTAATTTTATTTCATCCCAATTTTTTTTCTCTTTATTTTATCTCTTTTCGCTACTTTCTTTTCATTTTGTATCAATCATTTCTTTTTCTATTGAGCTTGCCAACTAATTCTTTTACCCCTTGCTTAATAAATCTAGAGAAAAAGAAGAGAAAGAAGTTGGGAAGAAAGAGAATAGAGAAATTTTCAACTTTTCCTTTTCTTAGATGGGAGAAGAAAGTAGAAGAGAAAAAAAAAATTATGATTGGGCCCATAAATTTTTTCTCCCCTTAACACAAACCGAAGTGAAGAGATAGTTTTGTGTAAAATGACAATTCTACCCTCATTATTTAATTGTTATTATGTGCTACAATAAAGAATAGAACTCTTCACTTTACTTCAACACCATACTCGATGTGTGCTAGAGTGGGTTATCAAATTTTTTTAATATTTGTTGTATATTTAATTTATTATATCTATTTATTTTTGGTGCAATTTATTATATTTAATTTATAAAGAGAATAATTTTTATGCACCGACAATATAAAATAATTTTATACTATTAATTAATAGAAATTCAGAAAAGTGTTAAATTATGAATTTATATTAATTAATAGTATAAAGTTATTTTATATTATTAATACGTAAAAATTAAATCCATTTATAAATGAATTAGAAATATAAAATATAGGAAAATATTTACATTATAATGTATTAAAAGTAAAATAGTCATTTGATATATTACATTTTCTTTCATCTTACTTTTCTCTTTATCCAAGTAAGAGAAAGAAAACTTTCTCAATTTCTTTCTCTGTATTTTCTCTTCATCCAAGTAATAAGAAAGAAAATAAATTTTTCTCTCTATTTTCTTTCCTTGCACTTTTTTTCTCCCCATTTTCTCTTTTGATCCAAGCAAAGGGTTAAGGTTTATCTCCATAAATCCTAATTTTATTGCTCCTTGTCATGGGTGGGTTATCATTTGAGTGAATTTCAACATGGCAATCCACCAACTAATCCTGAAGAATAATTTAATCATTGCCACTCCTTATGCAGTATGATAGAGGGCATATTTAGAATACTCAAGGTTAGATTTCTTATATTATTAACAATTGCTCCTCCTTATCCTATTGAAACACAAGTCAAGATTGTGTTAGCATTTTGTATCCTATTAGATGAGAAAATAAGATAGATTGACTATTTAATAACTTGCGCAAGGAGAAAAAGGAATGAAAGAAGAACAATAATATATATGTTAAAGCTATTTTTTAAGTTATTGAATCAAATATTGGTTAATAAAAAGAGTTTAATTGGATTACACTGACAGTATAAAATTTCTTTACACTGTCATCCAATCAAAATATTCCATTTGCATGACCATTCAAGTAGTGGGTGGTTATGTCAAAAATTTTTGTTAATGTGACAATATATGATTGGATGTCTGTGTAAAAATTTTTTACACTGACAGTGTATTCAAATTAAATCCTAATAAAAAATTAGTCCATTTTTATACATATTAACGCAATTGGTTCTACTTTGTACCATTTTAACTTGATTTTTCAAGTTGTCAAACATCCCCTAAAAATTTATTTCTTGTAATTATTACCAAAACCATAGTTTTAAGGGTAAAGACACTTACTAAGAAATTGAAAGTAGAAATTTTTTTAGTGTAAAGTAAGGGTTTTCTATTTTTAATATGTTGGATGAGTATGATATATGCAAAAATATGGGTTTATGGGTCAAAATACATGAATATGGAAATGAAAAACCGTCAGTGGCTGTTTTTGCTTTTTTCTGATATGCTGCACGAAGATATATAATTTATTTTTTGATTTTTCAAAAACTACCATTGGCGATTTTTGCTTTTTGGAAAAGTTGTTGTATTCTGAAAAATTACCAATGGCCATTTTTCTTAAATTCCTATATTTCCATAATTCATCCCAAAATCTCATATTTTGGTACAAATTATTTTCAAATACCATATAAAAAAAAAACCCTAAAATAAGACTTTTTGTTTTTAATACATTGAAAGTATCCAAAACTTCAAAAGTTTTTAACTCTTTGATTTTTAACTAGGGTCCTAACTGTACAAGAAATTATTAGATATTTATAAAATATTATATAAGGTAGTAATTTCTTTATTCATTATATGCCAATTTAATATTTGTTTATGGGGAATTCTACCACCAATATGCATATGTGTTGTTAATTATATATTTTATTTTTTAACGGGTCTCAGTTCTATCACTAACACGCATATATGTTATTAACTATATATTTTATTTTTCAATGGGTCTCACCATAAACAATTGCTGAATTGGCATATAGTGAATGAAGTCACCACCGTCTTATGTGATGCTCCAAGACAAGAGCACCTAACAATTTTTGGACATGACATTAGTTAACAAAATCATTTTTTTTTTTGTCGGTTGACGTGGAGAACAATCCTAATTTTTGAACGGTGAAAGTTACACCAAACGTACTATTACTACTATATGACTTCCATGATTGATATCTGCAAAGTTTCATGACATTAAATAGCCCATTGAAATTATCGGTTACTTGGGCATTTGCCTTGATGATTGATATATCTACCAACTCTCAGTTGTATTTAAGACGAGAAATGATACATGAATGTGTGAATAGCGTTGCACGGGCGACGCATCCTCACAAAGTAGGAGAAAAATCCGCTAATCCACCATAAACTTTATGTGTGATAGTTCATCTTAAATTTCTCTTTTTACACTTCTCTTGCTTTTGTGTGAATGCGTCGGCTGTGCGTCGCTATTCACACGCTCATATATCATTTCTCATTTAAGACTAGGTGTGCACGCATTACTTTTTTTGTTTTTCTATCAAAGAGAATCTGGCACATCGCAAGCGTAAATACTCTAAGCAATTCGCATTTTTGAAATTTGAAATAACTGAAGAATTTTTTTATAATTAATTATATGTATAAATTTTTTGATAATTGATTGTAGTAAAATTATAATAAAATCAGTTTCATATTTAGATAAATTACTTAAAAAAAATATTTTTAAAATAATATATTTTATTTAAATTATTTGAAAAAAATTATTTTTATATAATAAATTATAAATAAAATGTTGAAAAGATAATTTCTGAAAAACAAATAATAATCTTAATGTAAGGAAGATAATCTTTTTATTATAAGCAATTTAATCTAATTTTGCCAAAAAAAATATAAACAACCTAAAAAAGCTTTTATCTTAAAAAACAATCTGTAAAAATAATTAGTCTGTCCCAAGCACTCATCTATATTGTAACTGCACAAACTCAATTTTTAGATTAGATATTATAGGTTTTTTTTATGGTATACAAGTTTTTTTTTTTATTAACAAAATTTAAGTTGAAGGAAAGACTCGCTCTAATTCAAAATTTAGGATATGTCTCTAGGCTCAATGAGTGCTTGTAGATGTATTTATAAAATGATCCATTAATGAAGGAATCCCAAGAAACTTAAGTCATGGCAATACGTAAGTAAAATATTGACCAAATGAGTCAACCCCTATTGACATATACAAGTTAAATTTTGACAAGCTATTAATAAACCTTTTAATATTATCATTTAATTATATATTACTACATTATTAAAAAAATATAATGTTAGCCCAAAATATTCTTTTGGGATAAACCTTGTGATAATTACAAATATAATGTAGGATCACTTTAATGTATGCACTTAATACTTGCCAAGAGTTTTTTTTTTTTTTTATAGAAAACACAAAAAGCTAAGGATGAACTAAAGGATGATAAAGCTACAACAAAAAAAGAAAGGAAGAATCAAAGCTAGAAAAAGAATCAAAACTACAATGTTAAGGATCAAGTTGAAGATCAAACTGATGCTTAAAAACAATTTAGAAGTTAAGGATGAAGGATCACAAAACATAACACAAAGTTTTGTCATCAAATTATTCAAAGTGACTGATGCAATGTCTGATAAGAAAACATAAGATGTCTGGTCGATAAGAATGCATGAGATATCTCATATCCATTAGAAAACAGAAATATGGCAAAACAAATTCAAATATTCCAGAACCTTCACCAACGTCTCTGAGTGATGGAATGGTAACATGACAATTGTAAAACGATTTCCTCCCATATGTCAACATTCAAATAGTACGAGGAGGACCAAAAACGGTATACCAGGAGATAGAAAAGGTCATATAGTACAAGCATATTCCACTACAAGATAAAAAGGACAAAAGCATCTTTTTGAATGATGGAGGGCAGCAACATTAATCTTTTTTGGCTATATAATGAAGACTATAGCAGCAAACATGATGAAGTAAAAAATCAAGAAAAGAACTCGAGCAAGCAATTTCCATCATCATTATATTCTCCATAACTCTTAGTGTTCTTGAGCTTGATTTTGAGAATTACTTAAGCCTTTTTGTCACATTTTTTGAGTGACCACCTAATCCATTCTGCTATATTTTTTTAAGTGAAGCTTGTTGTGTCTAAATTGGAAAGACTACTATTGAAGATAACTACTCGGTGTCTAGCTGGGGGGGGGGGGTTGTGGGGCTATAAGTTGTAAAGAACACTATATTGAATAATGGAATAATCTTCACCTTGGATGAGGACTAGTTGTAGATTCCAGATATCAAACTATGACAAAACTCTTTTGTGCAAGTTGTTCTTCCCTGTAGCTTTATTTAAATTTTGTTTGCACCTATTTTTAATAGTATATATTGATAAACTAGGCTGAAACTTAGTTATTTTTGAAATATATAAATTCTGAATTTTTTTTATGATAATTATTGAAGAAAGCTCAAAACTCTCCGGTAAGGGAGGAGCGATACACAATATATACCATCAAAACACAATACAAGCAAAATTCTAAGGAAAAAGAAAGACATAAACACAACTGAAGACACCAAAAGAAAAACTCCTGAATCTAGGGTGCACACAATTACGTAGACACACCAAAGAACAAAACAGTTGACTTAGTCTTTAGACTCTCCCCTTTGTCTATCTCTCTTTTTGCCTCTTGAATCTTGCTCCTTTTCACCTTTTTTTAATCCTTACAATTATTTGCAATGGCCCAAATAAATCGATCTCATTCGAAGAAGATAGACCCAACATTTTTCCCTATTCTAGAAGTCAAAGTGTCTTATCTTGTGGCAGTAAATATCTCATCATTTGTGATAAGATTCTTGTCTCCATAGCTGTAAAATAAATACCAACCTTGGTTTCAATTTCAAAGAATCTTTTTGGATCTCCAACATTTTTCAATATTGTTCAAGGCTTCCAAATATTGTTCTTGCTGCCTATTATTGCGTTTCAAGAAATTTCGTTGATGATCATTCTAGCGAAAGTCTCTTCTTCCTAACCATGTAATATTCCAACAAGCTCTTTAAGTTGACGATCATTCCATCTATCTTGTTATATTGTTTTTCCGGAAGTTTTAAGTATCCCTAAGTTGCTTTTTTTTTAGTGTTTTGTGGAGTTCATTTTATATATTTCTTGTTAAGGGTTCACCAAAAGCTTAATTTTTTTCTTAAGGGGAAGTGTTAGAATTGACGCATGTGACTAAATAGTTTTACCATATGAGTAGTATGGTATTGGGAATATTAGGAATATTGCATTGGAAATAATACAAGTCATGAGATAATTAAAATAATAGGAGTTATAGGAAATAGTTTAAATCTTTATTGTTGTTCTTATAAAAATAAACCGTATTTGTTTCCTATTATATATTTATAGAACTGGATTTCTATACCTAAGCACCTATCAATCAAAAAGCATTTCGGCCACACATTATTGTTGCACTTTCACCAACTCTCTCTCTCTCTCTCTCTCCTTTTGTTGACTAAAGCCTCTTATTGATCCTCGAAAGATTGGTGTAGAAATAGGCTAAACTAGACTAAGCTTTAATTTAAATAAGTTTGATCTACATTATAAATATGTAACCCAAATCTAAGCCTATTATTTCATATAGTTTTTTTTAGGGCCTTAACATGACATTTTTAAAAGTTTGATTAGTCTGAAAGCCTATTTAAAGACCTACTGATCATAATATTTTTAAATAAACTAAAAAGGTTAATATTAAATAGGCCAAAAGGCTTCTAAATGTGTCAAAAAAAAAATTTCTTAAATAGGTCAAAATATTTATTTAAAATAGATCATAAGACTTAGATTATTATTAGAATTTGTGAAATAATAATAATAATAATAATAATAATATAAATAGACAAGTTTGTTCGGTTTAAGTTTTTTCCATACCTTGTAGTTTGATTTATTTGGTTAAAAAAGTTTTTGGAAAAGACTAGATCTAACTTATTTACTAAAAAAATTATGCTAAATTAGGCCAAATGTAGACTAAACTGAATGTCACTGATGAGCTACTTGACCTATTTCCATACCTATCAAAAGATTAAAATTTATTTTAAGTTAATCTAAAAAATTAAAAAAAATTTGAACTAAGTTAAAATAAATTTTAATTTTTCTAAGACTAAATTATGTCTCAAATATTTTATGGATCAAATTAATATCCCACAACCTATTTGAAAACCAAATTGATACCACAATCTTTCGAAAACTGAATTAATATTTCACAGCTCCTTCAAGACCAATTTGATATTTTTCTCCCTTCCTTCCTACAAGTATAACATGAGCCATTACAAATTGCACGGCGTAGGCGTCTCCCACAAGGCGATTGCAGCAAAGAAGGCTAGTATAATTTTAGTTTGACCACTACTTATTTATGAATTTGCTAATACGTCCATTATCAAGTGCCTAGCATCGCAGGCATCTACTTTTGGTGCTTTGATTTCCTAGGCTCTTGCACGCTATTGTCTTGGGCAATTAGGTCCAGCAGTTAGATAATTCACTTAGACAACACACATGAACCTTATCATCCAGCACACACAACTTGGTAGATTGTCAAACTGCACAATCAACTTTACGTAACACTGAGAATCGAAATGACTGAACAAACATAAAGTCTTAGTTTAGACCTAAGTAATTCCTAGATACTACTGCCTACCAGCAAGGAAACAAACTAGGTTAATTGCCGTCAAGGGGCAAAGAAACAATTATTAAGGTTATCCCACAACCAGATGTATGATGAAGACAAGACCACATTCATGAGCCATGATGTACTGAGACATGCTGCTCCCAGAACAATTCCCTCCTTTTGGAACACAAGTCACACTTAAACTGCATGGATGGCACTGCCATTCATATTCGAACTGCCACATGTCGGGGTAGCATGAAATGCTGACTGTCTGGAGGGTCCTTCTTCAAGAAGCTTTTGAGACAGAGAGGAGGGGCCTGAGTCGCCAATAGAGTCTCCTAAACTCAGTTTTGACATGCCAACTAGTTCATCAACATTGATTGGGGCTTTAGAATGCACTGCAGTTGGCTTCAGCACTTCATGTGTCTCCTTCTTAGTAGGCTCTGGACTATATCCTGACCAATAGGGCAGAGGAAATGGGAAGAAAGGAGAATAATATGCAGGATATAACACTGGGAAAGATGATTGTGGGTTGTTTTCAGGCTTTAATGGAGCAGACTCTCCATCATTGGAGTTGGTGGAATCCATGGATTCACACTCTTCATCAAGGGCAGGAGCAGCAGGCAAGGGGTTATTGCCTTCTGTTTCAGCCGGTACCTGATTAGCTGACAAGAAGTCTTGCTGTACCATTGGAGTGTCAGCTGCCTGCAAATCACCATAAAAATATAAGAAATCTAGAAAAATTTGAAGGTTCCAAGGAAAAAGTGCAAAGAAAGTTACTTATTTCAAACAATCGATCTCAAAAAAGCATCACATGAGAAAATGCAATGTTTATCCTATCTCCAAACTATCCTACAGCCATGATTTTCTAGATAATCTAAACAGCTTTATCCAAAGTTGTCAAAACCGCTGCAGAAGAACATGGAAAATGGACATTTTTCACAAATTACAAATGACCACCAATGTATGGTGCATGAGAATAACTTCATTATAGAAGTTCGAACAGGACACACAATTTCTTTAAAGAAAGAAACACATTTGGATAATCTTATCAATGGTCATGAATAGATTATTAAGCATCAATTTCATTATGTGTCTTTGATGTAAAAAATTACGCATATTTCATGCATAGTCTTTGCAAATAAGGGTACAAACTTCATCCGCAACAATATCAAACAAGCTGGAGCGTCTCTTCCGTCTAGACACATTGCTTTGCCTAATGAAATACTTCTGAGCATGACTGGCCACTTGAGTAGGTGTCCTTGATATAACATAGTTCCTTGCAATTCCACGCCAATCACCTTTGCCCAACTTCTGCAATCCAAGTAAAAACATTCTATGTTCCTCCTCAGTCCATGGAACGCCTACATATTAAAAATCATAAATTAAACCTTGAAAAGTGCTGCATGAAATATTTTCTGTGTTTGGACCTAAATGGATCAGAAATTCAAATATTTTAGGCATGTCATCATTTAATATCTGTAGGCATCACTGGAGCTACGTGCAATGTTAAAAAACCCAAGAAATCATCACTAAAAATGGCAAACTCAGCTAATGCTTGTACAACATCATGGGTTGAAGTAAATTAAAGATGTTATCATTTTGTAATATGACAAACATTCTAAGCAATTGCCATTAAAAAATAAGCAAGAGTAGGTTTTGCCTAAATAATAAATAAGCCCAGCCTTAGCTGGGCTTGTTATCCATCATAGGCCTTTTTGTTAAAATGTAAAACCTGGCCTGGCCTAAAGCAAAGCCTATGCGAAGGTTTACGTTATATTGAGGCCTTCAAATCATAGCTGTAAATAGCGCCAAATAGTGGCCCTATAGCGGCGTCCAGAGCAGAGCAGCTGGAGAACGCATTTCAGCATAGCGGCTGCAGAGCAGAGCAGCTGGAGCATGCATTTCAGCATAGCAACTGTTGCGGCTGCTATTTCATTCAGGCAAAAAATTCGAATGTTTCCCCTCCCTGTGCTGTTGTTTCTTTTAACAATTTTTAGGGATTTTTTTTTCTTGGAGATTTTGCTCTTGCTTTGTTCAGAATGATGCATGTGACTAATGTGTTTTGCCATGTGATTAATGTGTGGCATTGTAAACATTAGTTTCTTAAGAAATAGCTAAGTATTGATTACTTGTTCTTGAAAATATGCCATGTATATATTCCCTAATGAGTATACATAATGCTGCTCCCCTAATGAGTATACATAATGCTGCTCAGTATCTATACCAAACAAGCATGGACCCAAGTAATTCATCCGCGCATAGTTTTTTCACTTCTCCTTCTTTTTTATTTTCTCCAATAAATTCAGCATGTTTTACCAGAATCCTCCAGGGTTAGAATGACCCAACTCTAATAGTCATTCAGCCCCTCTCTTCTCTTCTTTTCTCCTCTGATCTTCTGTTCAAGGTTATCAAACTTGAGAGTCTAAGTAAATTTGTGAAGTCTCATCAAATTTGAATCGTAAACTCCACTTGTAGACTCATAAGAGTTTGCATATTTCAAAAATATTATTTATAAAATATATCTCAGTAACTAAACGTAACTAAATAGCATATTTGTGATTAGTATTTAACAATTTTAACTTTATAACAAAACAAATGAAAGAAATATTAGAAGAACATTTCTCAATACATGACTCAATTGTTATACCATAATCTACTCTGTATATATATTATTTTATAGTTTGATATAGTTTGACAAAATATAACTAAAGAAATATATAAAATTAGCTTCATAAACTTAATAAATATTATATAACATATAAACAAGGGAGTACCCAATAACAGTGATTAGAACTGTACATTTTGAGGATCAAACCAAGTGTAAATTTGGAAGTGTAAACTAGTTAGTAGAATCAAGAGTTTGACAAAATAGCGTTTGTATGCCAATTGACTCATTTTTCTGTGATAAGATCGTAAATTCATGAGAATTTAAGAGTTAACACAAGAATTCAACAACTATGTTCCTTGTGATCAATAAAAGCACCATTTTTTCCACAAGCCACCATTTTTCCAGCCAAACCTAGTGGCTTTTGGTGACCTAGAGATTCTGGCCACCCTCTGATGTTCTCTTCTCCCTCCCCTGTTGCAGATTTGAGTTAAGCTCCTATGCTCTCTCTTTTTACTTTTTTTCATTTTTTGGCTCCTTTGCTAATTTCCGCTCTCTTATTTTCTATTTTGTCTAGTTGCTATGACATTGAGACACTTTTCTAACTCCACTTTCACTCCAACTCCAACTCCACTCTCCCCTCTAACTCTCATTCCTCCACCTTTGAATGTTCTGTTACTTTAAGCTTTAAGGCTTAAACTTAACTAGGATTTGGTACTGATCTTTGTTTTACCCCGTTATGCTACTTGACTGTTGTTGTATTGACTTGTTAATTTTGCATTAAATTGATGGTGATTGCATGTTCAGAGTCTAGACTATGACTTTTGATTATTATTGACGAATATGTGTTTGATTGCGGGTACATTTTATTTTTGTGCATTGAAATATTTGTATTATAAGTTGCATAATTTTTTTCCATACGCTTTGGTGTAGTGGTTATCCCGCTATGTGCTATCTTGCTATCTGGGATTAACAACTATGCTTCAAATAGGCCAAGAAAATTGGAATAGTTTTCAAATACACATAACCTTTAACAAAATTACTGCACTGTGTATAAAACAAATTTTATAATTAAACATATTATATCAATTTATAATTAATAAATTATGTAAGTCTTATAAATTTTAAATTACATATGAATGATAAACAAATAGGGCAATTTAAAAGCCTAAAATTGGCTTTTTTGATAAATAAGCTAGGCCAAAGTAGCCCACAAATAGGCTAAGTTGAAGCCCCTAATAAGTCACTTGGCCTATTACCCCTACACGCCAGAGCCTAGATTCACGAAAGCTCACAACTTCTCTACCTTCAAGGATAAGGTTAGAAAATGGAACTGCAAAATGCAAACCTACACCAGGTGTATCCTTGATCTAACAAGGAGACAATGTATGAAGAATTACACAACTCAAGAATTAAAAGGTAAACGCCCACCCACCCCACCCCCCCCCCCCAAAAAAAAAAAAAAAAAAAACCTTTATAAGAGGTTCAAATCCCTTTTACGGTTGGTCAGGTCAATGGCAGAGAGGGGCAATAGGTACCCAACCTAGTCAAGATATCAACTGTGCTTACAATGCAGATGAAACGTATAGAATGTTATTATTGAATCTGTGCCCCAGAGCATGGTTGGTACCCTCTCGTTTTGATACATAACATGAATGTCAAATCCATATAGAGTTGGCATTCAACCCTAAAAGACACATAAACCTCTATGAACTAACTGGTGTCTATCATTTTATCATAAACAATAAACTGCACAAAAACTCTAGCAGAAGTGTCCATACAGCTGAAATATGCGCATACGACATACACTACATGCCCCCATAAACAAACAGTAATCCGATAGATCAGAAACCCATTTGTCTCCACCAGCAAAAGGGCTCAGTAACCTACTACTTTTCCAATGCATCAGACTAGTCCAAACTTGAATAGACTCCTAACTGATTAGAACCTTCGGTCTGCTATATGAGCAACTTCTTTTTAAAGCAAAAAATGACATGGATTTCATAAACCATGCAGCACAAGCATCCCAATAAGTCGCTCACAAAAAAGACAATCTCCAATCCTTGTCTAGTTAACCCCCCCCCCCCCCCAAAAACACTGAGTGACACCATCAAACAAATAAACAAACAATCATTGTACCATAAATAGTGAAAAATTACAGACTAATCCAAGCTAAGATCGCATAATTAACCCAAGCCAACTATCTTATCTAATTTAATCAACGAGTCCAACAAAACAACACTAAAAACACTCCTCAATCAAAGTCCAAAAATTCGCATGCAATTAACACAAACAACAAAAATCACTACAAAAAGTTTTTTTTTTTTTTGGAAAGGTGAAGAATCGAACCCTTCTTTCTTTCACGGGAACTAGAAGAAGACCCAGGAACGAAGTCCTCGGAGGCGTAACCGTCAGCAGCAGCAGCGTGATCGTGGTTCTCTCCAGGCGAACCCGGGTTATTCGACCCGGAAGCGTGGACGGGTCCTGACCCGGAACCGGCGTAGTGGGTGAGATTGCCCATGCTGGCGCTCTTCCGGATCGAGCCGTCGGTCAATCGGACCCCGAAGAGCTTGACCCCGCGGTTCGGGCAGGTCCTCGAGTTGTGCCCATTGTGGCTGCAATGCGAGCATCGCCGGGTCATCGCGAACCGGGAACCGGATCAGGCGGCCAAGGAGGGAGAACTAGAACTGGGAGCGGGTCCTACCTGGGGATCCGAATCACAGGATCCGAGACATGAAATTTTGGACGGTTTAAGGTTAGCGATGAGTGGATAGGCGTGTGTTTTGTGCTTTGGGTTTTTTAAGGTTTGTGTTTGTGTTGTGTTGTGTTGTGTGTGTGGGTTTGTGGTTTTGTGGCGTCTCCCTCGGCTTTCGCAGATGGGAGAGAAACAGAGACGGCTAACTACGGAACGCTATCCATTTATCTTGTCGTGGATAAACAGGGGGAAATGATACCATGCTTCGCGGTTATTTTAAGAGTCGTGGTCCGTTGTCTCGGATATGTTAGGTGCGAGTTGACCTGGCGGAGACTTGGACTTCTTAGAGAGAGAAAAATTATAGCGTGTTTCTCCAACACAACGGCTGCCTTAGGATAGCATTACTTGTAAATTTTTTTCAGTTTTTCAGCGGTCAAAAGTTATTTTGTGGATGTATTTGTTTTAATTTAAAAAAAAAATAATTGTAAAATTTAAATTTTATATATAATTAAAAAAATAGAAATTATTTTTTATAGAAATTATTTTTTTCAATTTATACAAAAAAAAATTGACAACAAATTTTTTTAAGATTTTAATTATTTTTAAAAATTATCCAAATATATGAAATTTATTTTTTAGTTAAAAAATAGTTTTTTGCTAAAAATCATAACCAAACACATATCTTTTTAAACCGAATTGATTTGACAACTTATCATTTCCCGAATAGTTATCTTCGATTTTATTTAGAAAATTGAAGTATTTAATTTTTTTCAAAAAATTCTCTTGCATAATTTTCTGAAAACAAGCATTGTATATAAAGTTAGAAAATGTGAAAATTTTATATGACTTGATCATATGTTAATTTTTATCATTAATTAGATTTTTTTTTTGGATCTTATATTTGACTCTATTTCTTAATCAATAATCATGTATTAATTTTTATATAAGAGAATCTATTCCCTAGGTCATAGGATTAAATTTTAGTATCACTAATATAATTAAAATTTTAAAAAAATGATTATGCTCATTTTCTTGGTATCTTAACATTTCAACCACAATTTATGATAAATCTATTGTCAACTAATATATTTAACATTTTTTAGTTTTAAAAATGAAAAAGATCTAGATAATAATAAAATCCATCATAAAGTGAAGTTGAAATGTCATGTTTTAAATAAAATAAATATTTAATTAATATGTATTGACAGTATAAAATAATTTTATACTATTAATCAGTAAAAATAGAAAAAAATGAGAAATCATGATAAATTTCTCATTATAATGAGTGATTATTTGTATGAATTAATACTTTTTATTTAATATTTCTATTAATTGATAATATAAAACTATTTTATATTATCCTATCTATTTAAATTAAATTCATAAAATAATTACAATCTTCCGAGTTTTTCGAACAACATGTAATATCTTCTACTTTTAAAGTATGCCGTAAACGGTGGGTGTTTGAAGAGTTAACTTGTTAAGGTCGTTAATCTTAAACAATTTGGTGTGTCTATGTGCTTATCTTTTTTGGCGTTCGTTGGGTGTGTATACGTGCTTATCTATTCACGATGATGATACAGCACTTTATAAACTTTATTTTTTTATGTAATCTAACTAAATCTCTCGTTTTCATATCCACGAAAAAAAATTTGACCGTATTAAAAATAAACTGTAACTTATAGATTTTTTTTTTAACTTAAACTATTATCAGTATCTAAATTCTATTAAACTTCAATTAATTTAGTTTGGATCAGTTTGACCTACTATGAAAATTTGGACATACTTTATTGTAATGTCAATAGTTTAATTTAGAGTTATTATCTTTTAAAAAAGTTTACTTAATCACCACTCCTAATTTAAAATTGTGGGAGTAATTGCTAAAAAAAAAAAAACTCAATATTAGCATAATCATATCTCTTGACAATTGTTATCTCGTCGTAAATGCTTATCAATCATCAAAATATTATAAAAACAATATAAAAAAATAGTGATCAAATCCGCAAAAGTCAAGTGGTAGATTAGGAGATTACTTATTAGCTTATTTTTATTAATCCTTAGTGGTTGTTATTAAAAAATGCAAGAAAATTATTTATCAAGTTCAACTGAAACAAAAATAATTTTATTTAATTACATTATCTTTTATTAGAATATTTATAATATTATTACTACTTTATTTTTTTTTACGTATTGTAAAGTAAGAAAATTAGTTAATAGTTTTGTAAAATAATATATAAAATAAAAAATTTCTAAAGTAATTCATGAATGTGTACAGGGGCAGTAAAAGAAAGCGTAAACAAATTTATGCTGAATGGCATGCATAAGATCTGTTTTTTGTTTTTTTTTATTTGGCTACGCTAAGAACAAGTCTTGATAAGTTTGCATTGTAAAAGCTCTACTCCAGATAGTTGTACCAAAAGAAATTGAGAAGGAGATAATTGTGCAGGTTCATTTACACCTTATCCATTTCGATTAGTACCGGTGGCAAGTGGCATAAAGAGGATCCAGTGGCATAAAATAATAATAATAATATAAGAAAAACTGTGTCTTATCCTTCTAGACACGAGATAAGTAACCACCATGTCATTGGAATGCCGTTAGAGGCAAATGCATATTGTTAGGTTTTATAGTTTCTTTTGCCTCTATATGCACATGCGATACCCTACTTGTCTCATGCTTACTTAGTTGGTACATGTGTTTGTAAGTTCTTAGATGAAATAAATTAATTCTTCCCTCAAGCCCAGCTAGAAATTGGGAATTGATTCTCTTTTATTAAATTTTTATACAATCTTATTTTATGAGATTTCTTATCATCAATTTTTTTTTTAAAGTTAATTATAATTTATTCTTTATATTATAGATCATGTATATTTTACCCTTAATATTTTAAAAATATGTAATCCGACACTCTATATTTTCACAATATGTATTTTAACCTTAAATAAGTGTATTATACTTCCCTAAATTTTTAGATCATATACAAATTGACCTTTTGAACCTTCCAAAATATGTAATCCGACACCCTATATTTTTGTTTATAATTGACGAAAAAATCGACAGAAGGGGCCAAATTGCACATTGTCAAAATATAGGGTGTCGAATTGCATATTTTTAAAATATTATAGGTAAAGTGTACATGGCCTATAATACAGGAAGATAAACTGCAATTAATTATTTTTTTATATCATATGATTTATTTAGACCCCATCTTTCAAATTAATAGTAAGAAATCACATATAACAAAATTATATAAAAATTTAACATAAAACAATTCATTTTCACTAAGGATTTCATTGCCCCAATGAGTCTTATTATCCAAAAATAATAATAAAACATTTATCAACTTCTATCATCAAAATAAGATAAATATACTCATTAAATAATGATAACTGTACATATTATCATATTAACTACTTAATGGGAGAATGTTACATCTTTTTGAATTATAAATTGATTTATTTCATTACATTTACTTGATTGATTCTAATTATCTTTAAAAACATTAAGATACATAAAATTACAAAAACTTCATAAAAAAATCGCAGAACTTAGATAAGATTCGCACATTAATAGTACTTACAGAAAATTATGGACAGAGGGAGGACCAATTTAACCACATATCTATCTTTAATTTGAATATTAATTTTAAATTGGTTCTCCAGTCAACCCAGTTATACGTGTATTATTTTTTATTTCTCATGCTTATACGTGTTGCTTTTTTATTTAGTATTTTATTCCTTTTATATATAAATAGATGTAAAAGTCATATTATTACTAAAACAAATATTTTCTTTAAAGCTAAACAATCGTGTTCGACTTCATGTGCTTATCAAAATAAATAATTTGTAATCCAAATTAATTTTATTTCCAAAAGATTTTAATTTTAATAAGTATAATCCATAATTAAATATAAATAAGGGACATGCAACAAGAGTTTAGATTCAAGTCTTGTAAATGAAAGAAAATTAGCACTAAAGAGTTTTACTCTAATAATAAGCTAATTCAATTTGAAATAGAATAGTTTGAGTCTAATAAATTTTAAATAATAATGATTTAGGCCAAAAAAAAAAATGTATGTGATATCTTTTCGATATGTGGCTGAAATGACTGATTTTTAAGCAGAAGATAAAAAAGCATAATAATAGAAAGACTGTTTTAGCAAAAAGAAAAAGTAGAAGAAGGAGGAAGAATGTGACGACCCTAAACCTTAAAGGGCAAGAAAAAGAAAGACAAACAAATAAGAGATGAAGCAATGCTACGGCAAAATTATAAGTGGCGCTACTTTTTTCATTCTTTTTGAAAAAAAAAAGAGCTTCATTTAAAAATTTAAGTAAGCTTCAAATAAGTTTGATATCCCCCGATCCTGATTAGACAAGGCATCCGATATTGGGCGAAGCTCCAATTCACACAACTGGAAACAGATTTAGCAGGGTTAATCCACGTGGGCATGCTTCCAAGAACGAAGGTTGAGCAATAACAGGTATATTCTTTTGCATAATAGCATACGGGAAACCTTTATCGTACAAAAGAGAAAAGACAAGTGGGAATTCTTATCCACGTTATCCCATTCCAAAGGCCATTTTTATCGCCGGTACCTCAATTATTCTCATTCCTCTTTATTCCTAAAGCGCCACTAAGACTTAAAAGGGCAGCTTTCCACTATTGATCCACATAGACCATAACTTAGATGTGTTCCCTATATCTCCTTTTTTTTATGCCTGGGGAAGCCATGTACATCTCTCTGCGAAATGGAAATAGATAAGCATCAAAACCCATGGTCCTCAAGCTCACCATAGTAAAAATTATGGTGCTCAGTTCATTTAAGTTATCGGACATTTATTCTCTTTGATCAACATCTTAAATTCAAGCCTTGTGAATAGGGAAATCTAACATTCAAAAAAGTTTTAATCCCATAATAATGATTTTCGGGGAAAAATAGTTATGGTCCATGCAATGCCAGTTATTAGCTTATTTGCAACTAATAACAAAATTATTATATCAAGTATAACTATTAAACTCTCAAATTAATTCTTAAATTATTATGAATTTATAATCCAATCACACAAAAACAAGTTAACTCATCTATAAACTCTTTTTTTTGTTAAACTCAATAAATTTAAGTAAACTCTAATAAAATCGGTAAACTCTTAGTTTTATAAATAAGTTTACAAATCTAAAATTATACTTGATTTTGCTTTCCAAATATAAAATATTAGTCATTTTTACTATGTACTTTAATTTATTTGTATTTCATGCAATATTTATTGATTTTATTCAACTAATTTTATCTATTTGGTATTATTTAATTATATTTTGTCAAATTACAAAATAATATATATATGGAATAAAATATTATATAAAAATAAAATCATATATTAAGCTGAATTTTATGATTTTTTTTATGTTATTATAAAGTTAAAATTATTCAATATTAATTATAAAAAAATTTAATTGTATTTAATTACTAAAATATATTTTTTAAATATATAAACTCTTTCGAGTCTATGAATCAAGTTTATGATTTGGGTGTGTTAAGACTTCACAAATTTATCTAAACTCTCGAATTTGATAACCTTGATGTCAAGAGCTATGAATACTAGATAGTCATAGACCACTTTTGTGCAAATTAATTTAAATTGAAGCAGGGTCTTCTGGTTAGTCCGTGCCCATCACATATTTCTGTTTGCAGCTCCATAGGTGTAGCTTTTACTTCTTCAACTGGATGAGCATTTTAGATCACTTTCAGAGCCATATGTGAGTCTGAACCGCTCATTCAGGTAGTCCCCACTACGTATTGGAGGGAATCTGCAGCGAATATTGACAAAAATGCTTGTAGCATATTGCGTGTAATAGTAAAACTTTAACAAATGTACGCATATAGCTTTCAATAAAGACCTCCAATAAGGAGAGGGGGATTCGGGGAATAATCTTCGTCGGCTGTCTCTTTTGTGTGGCCTTGTGTGTTTTGGCCTACGTAGATTGTTACCCCACTTTTTCTTTTGGATTTAATTTTGGTCCACTTTCATTGTAACAGTTTCCGTCACACTATCAAAATTGAACTCATTCTTTTTGCTTACATCTTGGTTCACTCTGACTAGTTCAAGAGAATCCTAATAGGAGAAATTTATTAATTTTATTAGTACCTAGCGGGAGATGACTCGCTGCAGCAACTTTCAAAGCATTCCACCACACAATCTGAGGGCGGGATCAAGAAGAATGCAATCTGCAAAATTGCAAATCAGTCATATTTCACTGGAAATGCATAATCAAATCATGCTAACTAACTACAAGAGCTCATCAAAATGCCATTAAAAAGAAGCCAAAGTTGTAATGTATTTGGTAGGAACAACAATATCACAATCTATGACATCAGACAAATTCCTTGTCGTGGCTTTTAGAATAAAATTAAACATAAAGCCTTTTTGAAAACATGTCATCAACTTCTGATACGGTGTTAATGCATATCCTACCTATGCTCTCACTTACTCATTCAATGATATCCATGCAAAACTGTTCAAGTTTAAAATTCTTCATATCCTTTGGAGAAAGGCATGCGGCATACCTTGGTCAGCCCAAAAAGGGAGAGAGAAGACTTTATTCTAGATGCAATGTCATTCATCCAGCACAATAATTCAGGCAGTTCACCACCGTCCTCAGTATGAACATTTTTTGTCATAGAATTTCATGTGACATTTTCAACCCCGGCCCCAAATTTTGTGTGTGTGTGTGTGTGTGTGTGTGTGGAGGGCATGCTGTGTCATTTATTACTGTCTTCATTGGAATGACCCACTCAACTATAAAGTTTGTTGGATCACCCAAGCATATTTTCTTCAATTTCGAAGTCCAATAATGAGTGCATTCTAATCTAGTCAATTACCCATATATTAAATGACAAGTGCAAAGAATGCTGACCACTCCTCTTTGGTTGGCATGAAGCTAAATAGAAAAGGATCATTGGTTAAGAAACTAAGAATGAAAAATTATTTATTAACAAGTGTCTGTTTGGTTTCTTTTTTCATTTCCTTTTTTCTTATTTTCAAGATTTTGTGAAGGAAATAATATTTTTTTGTTTTCAATTTTTTGAAAAAAAGGAAAATAGAAAATGAAAACAAAAATCAAACAGACCCTAAGACATATAAGTTTCCGATGCATTGGAAACATTTAAAACTTTCTACTCTTGATTCCTTAACTAGTGTCGTGAGGCACTAGTTAACAAAACCCAATAGAAAAATATAGATTTCATTTATTCTCTCCTTCTTTTGAAATGAAAAGCCACCATAAGCTACCATTCCAGAATGACATTGAACGAGAATAACAAAGTAAAGCAACTGAAGAAGTGGGTAGTAATTACAGAATAGCGTTCTTTTCCAGTTGGCATAACTCTGTGAAGTGTTGACCTACAAGAATAATGCAGAAGTTGAGAATAACATATACCAGTACACTAAGACCTTACATAATATATACGAGAACGGTCATTCCAAAGATGCTTAATAGCTACATTTAAGTTGTTAGATGATGGATTTTACCGATATAAACAATTTGTCCACCTCTCCATCAAGTCCCCAATGTTCACAATAAAGGCCCTGCAGATGCAAATCGAAAACATGTAAAAGTAGCAAGGAAGAGCAGGAAAAATTGCATAAATTTTAATGGAAAATAGTCTAGAATCTCTAGATAATATCATTCAGTTCTGATTTACTTAAAAGCAGCAATATATTCTTTACAAAATTTCATAATCATGAACTCACCCCTCTACATGAGACACATCCTCCCAGACTTGAGGTTGCTTGAACTTCTCCTTGCAGATCTGTAAATATGAAATCTTAAAAGTCCTTGAATACAAGAATTGCAAAGTTAAACAGAAATTATATATCAATATGATAGACCCCCAATAAATAAGGTGTAAGTTAGTGGTAGTTGAGGCAGAGGGAAGGAAGTCATGGGAAAGGAGGCTGTTAGTCACAAACTGGACAGGTGGCAGTCCAAAAGTGGAGAGGAAGATTCAGGATGCATGAGGAGAGGGGAAGGTTAATGTGGATAAAGGGAGAGGGGACAGAGAAGAATTCAAGGGTTGGGACAGGTGACTCCTGTAGGGCTCAAGAGTATCCAGTCCTGAGATTGTTTCCTTTGCTGTTCTTTTTTCTTTCTTATGTTTCTAGTCCAATTCTGATCTGCAATCAGAATCTTGATACAAGGAGATAGAATTCCCCGCTTGCAAGGGGTTCAACTCCATTTCTTCTGTTATACCAAGGACTTATCACAATACTAGAGTACAAAGTACACTAAAGGGAAGATGAGAACCTGCAGTCCTGGAACCACATCGGTCACTAGGAGAGTGACCATGCCATAATCTGAATGAGGAGAGGCAGCACATATCTCTTCATAAGATCCCAATTCACCTAATGTAGTTGGAAGGCATATTAGCAACAGTAAAAATGTCACATGGGATAATTTGTTTGTAAAACTTTTCTCTAGCGCCAATCACATAACACTAATAAAACAGCATAAAGAACTTAGAATGCAATATAAATCACACTTTAATTAATTGCCACCAGAGTTGCAGTTTCTTTGACTCTGGTCTAGCTCCAAAGTAGCAACTAGCAAAAGAAGCATGCGCAAATTCACCTAATGTAGCCCGAAGACATATTATCAACAATTAAAAGGTCACATCACATAATTTGTTTGAAAACCTTGTCTTGAGGCCCAGTCACAGAACACTAATAAAACAGCAGAAAGACCTTGTTATAGTATAAAACACAAACGTTAATTGCCACCAGAAGTGCAGTTTCTCTGACTCAGATCTACTACCAAAAGGAGTATGTGCAAAAATAAAGAAGCACATTATAAACATACCATATAAAATTCGTTAACTATATTGCATTATGTATTTTAAATAGGAATATATGGACCACTGCCCAGATTCATGTGCAGCGTAGTTCAGGACATCAAAAACAATACTGGAAAACAAAGAAAATATGTTCCCTCTTCTAATATGCAGCTTGCCCAGGAAGAAACTACAATAACCATAATGAAGATAAAAAACAACAAGGAAGATATTATTTGAAGCTTTTTAACAAACATAGGCATAAATACATGGGTATGGTATTAAGAGGGTCCAGGAAAGCAAATTAAAGCTAATAAACCTGGATAACGCAAAAGGCGAAGAAAAGCTGCTGGCTTGTTTAAGGCGCCTATCTTCTCAAAAAAATCATCATCCAGATTTAAAGAGAGGGCGATAAGCGACAGAAGCCTTTTTCCAGCTGCCCTGGTGGCAAAAAAGAAGACTACTTAATTCTAAACCTAATAACAAGAGAAAGTACAAAAGAAAATATGAATATGAATGCTCCCCTAACCTTTCCGTCAGTTTATAATATATACAACACCAAAAAAAAACTCTCGAAAAATAAAAGATGCATGAATAAAGTTCTTAATAAATACACAGGCAAGGCAACAAAGTATCAAACCCTTCCTGTTCCATTCCATAGATTAGCAGAATTTACAGAGGAAATCAATCTGATATTCACATTATGTGGAACAAAAGTAAAAACCTAAAGAACAAAAGATGTTGCAATTTTATATTTTCTGGCAGGTAAAATCTCGCAGTACATATTGACAGCACAGAATATAAAAAACAAATAAATAAATACATTCGAGGGGCAACAAAACTTACAACAATTTCCAAAATAAGGATTCCATTGTAGGTCTCCAATCTGGTAGTAGTTCTGAAGTGTCCTTACCAGAAAAGACATCTCAAGTTAAGCGCATGTAAAAACATACCAAGTGCACAAGTTAGGAGAAATTGTTGGGTGCTCATGGAGCGCCACCATTTATAAAGCTATATTTCAGCTTCAATTGGTGGGAGGACCTGCCACTAACTTGCATATTTATCTAAAATGTCATTCTATAAGTGGCTAGACCGCTAGAGCATTATTCAACCTGATAGCTCATGAGCATCTAATAATTTCTCAAAAGTTAGCGTGTTCGCACTTCGCACCCACAAAAATTCAGTCCTTCATGAAACCAATACAAATTAAGATAGGCACAGGTATCATCAGGGGGAAAGCCAAACCTTGAGAAGGCCATTGATTCAGGTTAACACTTGTGGTATCTTCTAAAGAGCCAATGTAATAGCTCTCTTTTGGGTCACCTGTTTATATATAAGGAATCATCATAAGGTTTCCCATCTTTATACAAAACAAAAAATGAATAATTTATTGCAAAAGGGCACAGGCAGTTTCGTGTTTCATAATTGACCATTGTCTCATTGGTCTCAAGTCTCAACCAACAACAACGTGTGAAATGAACAAAGAAATCAACAAGGAAGAAGAGAAAATTACCTTTGGGTTGTGAAGTAGGATCAAGACTCTCAGCATAGAGGGGAGTGTAGCCTCTGTATTCCTTGCGGGTCAAGTTCAATTTGTGCTGGAGTGGAAGTGCGAAGAACTTGGTGCTGTGTTCAAACACTGTCCTCAGAAACTCGTTGTCCACGCCGTGGTTCACGAGGTAAAAGAAACCATGCTCAATGCATGCCTATTCATTGACACAGTCACACAGAAACACAGTATCAAGTTCAATTACAGTAACACTAGACTGACATAACATGACATGACATGATAATCATAACATAAACATGGCATGGGCTTATGGGAAAAGCAGAGAAGAGAAGAGAGGGGGGGGTGTATTGTATGAATGGTAAACCTGATGGATGGAATTGGCGGTGGAGAGACGATCAGGTGAGGAAAGGTCTATGATAGGGAGACTCAACTTAGCGGCCATATCCTTAATTCCTTTGCTTAATTATCTTCTTTGCTTTCTTGTTCGTCGTCCAGTGGCACTGGGTTGGGTTGGGTTGGGTTGGGTTCAGATGATCGATCAGGTCAATCTTCCAAGTCTGAGGTAAGCATTGGATGCTTGATTGTCCGCTTCTGTTCCAGTGACGAAATTTTGAAGAAAACGTCGCAGCAAATTCTCGTTTCGTTTAACTTTAATAATCAAATAATATAAGACACGTTTGTTTCTTTTATATATATATTACTAATCCCAACTTCTATTTTTGTTTCCGGTAGAAGTTGAGATCAATCACTTTTATAAAAAGTGATTATTTAATTTTTAAAAAAAATCAATTTTTTCGTATATATATAAAAAGAAAAGTAAAACAATGGCACTCATAACCTGCTTATTTAGATGAGTGTTTTTTTTTTTAAAAAAACAAAAACTTTGTTCATGTTATTTTTTCAAAGATTTTTCAAAAAAAAAAAAAGGATATAATCATGTAAAATTAGAGATGGCAAAAAAATCTACCAAAACAGGTATCTGCACAAATTATTAGCGATTGGAATAGGTACATGAATTAGTTTAGTCCCCATAAAGATAAAAACAAAGCCCCCATTTATAAAATGGGTCGAGGCTGGGAGACGAGATCCCTACCGCATAGAAACTTGCTAAATTCTCATTTATGTACTTTGTATATATATATAGATTAACTTATAAATATATTTTGATAATAATATATAATGAAGTCAAGTTGATTCAATATATAATTAACATATGATAGACTAACCTTTTAACCAAAATCAAATTTATAATAATTGATTAACTTTGATCAAAATAACACTGGATTTGCATAATATATTTTTATTTTTAATTTAGATTGTGACATAATACTAACATTATAATAAATTATAAAATTTATAAATACTTTTTTCATGCTTAAAATTTTTTTAATACAATTTGCTCTTTTTAAATTTTCTTGTATAAACCTACAAATATTTGTAGGAAATTTGAATTCCTACAAGAATAAGGAAATGAGGTTCTTTGATGGGTAGGGGTGCAAATCTCTAAACAGCGAGTCATCCCTACCTAAAGTGGACATCTTGTCACGAGAGCGAGAATCGAAAATAATTAAAAAAATTTGAAAAGAAAAATTTGTTTATCATTTTGTAATTTGTATCCCATGAGTTCCCTTAAAAAAAATGTTGAATAAGTACATACAAATAAAATACCCCATTTCAAAATGTAAGTTTTATTTTTTAAAAGAAAAACAGTGAACTTAAGTTTAGGAAAGCATAGATATAACATTTTAAGACTATTTATTGAATCACGTTAAAACAAAAAATCTACATATTACCCACCAAATCGATATATTGCCAGAATTTTAAATAGAAATTATAATAATTATTAAATAAAATAATATGATTCACGTTTTTCCGTTTAAGGGTTAATAAACTTGTCACACTATTCTACAAATTTTATGACTTCTAGCATTTTTCAACTATAAATTCGGAATAAAATTTTTTAATTGAATTATTTATCAACTTGGTTAAATTTGAACAATTTAATTGATTCAGAATTTGGTTAAGTCGATTTAATTCAATCATTTAGAAAAAATAATTATCCAAAAGCTTTTGCATTATTTTATGAATTTAATTTATATGTACTGACACTATAAAATAATTTTACACCGTCAACCAATAAAAATATAAAAAATGCTGAATCATAATGAATCTTTTATCATAGTGGATAGTTATTTAGTATGATTTTGGGAGAAAAATAATTATGGTCCATGCAATGCCAGTTATTAGCTTATTTGCAGCTTAAATAAGTTTTCTACAAACTATAATATCAACAACAAGAGCTATAAAAACTACATAGTCATAGAACACTTTTGTGCAAATTAATTTAAATTAAAGCAGGGTCTTCTGGTTACTCTGTGCCCTTTTCACACATTTCTGTTTGCAGCTCCATGTGTGCAGCTTTTACTTCTTCAACTGGATGAGCATTTTAGATCCCTTTCAGAGCCATATGTGAGTCTGAACCGCTCATTCAGGTAGTCCCCACTACGTATTGGAGGGAATCTGCAGCGAACATTGACAAAAATGCTTGAAGCATATTGCGTGTAAAAGTAAAATTTTGACAAATGTACGCATATAGCTTTCAATAAAGACCTCCAATAAGGAGAGGGGGATTCGGGGAATAATCTTCGTCGGCTGTCTCTTTTGTGTGGCCTTGTGTGTTTTGGCCTACGTAGATTGTTACCCCACCTTTTCTTTTGGATTTAATTTTGGTCCACTTTCATTGTAACAGTTTCCTTCACACTATCAAAATTGAACTCATTCTTTTTGCTTGCATCTTGTTTCACTCTGACTAGTTCAAGAGAATCCTAATAGGAGAAATTTATTAATTTTATTAGTACCTAGCCGGTGATGATTCGCTGCAGCAACTTTCAAAGCATTCCACCACACAATCTGAGGGCGGGTCCAAGAAGAAGGCCACCTGCAAAATTGCAAGTCAATCATATTTCATTGGAAATGCATAATCAAATCATGCTAAGTTGCTAACTAACTACAAAGAGCTCATCAAAATGCCATTAAAAAGAAGCCAACTTTGTAATGTATTTGGTAGGAACAACAATATCACAATCTATGACATCAGACAAATTCCTTGTCCTGATTTTTAAAATAGAATTAAACATGAAGCCTTTTTGAAAAAATGTCGTCAACTTCTGATATGGTTTTAATGCATATCCGACCTTTGCTCTTGCTTACTCGTTCAATAATATCCATGCAAAAATGTTCAAGTTTAAAATTCTTCATATCCTTTGAAGAAAGACATGTGGCATACCTTGGTCAGCACAAAGAGGGAAAGCGAAGACTTTATTCTAGATGCAATGTCATCCAGCACTATAATTCAGGTAGTTCACCGTCCTTAGTATGACTATAAACCTTTTTGTCATAGAATTTGCTTGTGACATTTTCAACCCCGTCCCTAAATTGTGTAAGTGTGGAGGGCATGCTGTGTCATTTATTACTGTCTTCATCGGAATGGCACGCTCAACTAAAAAGTTTGTTGGAACACCCAAGCATATTTTCTTCAATTTCTAAGTCCAATAATGAGTGTATTCTAGCCTAGTCAATTGCCCATATGTTATATGGCAAGCATGAAGAACACAGAACACTCCTTTTTGGTTGGTATGAAGATAAATAGAAAAGTATTTTGCTTGACAAGTATGCATCTGTTTGGTTTCTATTTTTGTTTCCTGTTTTCATTTTTCTCTTATTTTCAAGATTTTGTAAAGAAAATAATGAAAACAGGAAATGAAAATGAGAGATGAAAACAAAAGCCAAACAGACAAGACTTTTAAGTTTCCAATGCATCGGAAACTTAAAACATTTTGTACTTTTGATTCATTAACCAGTGACTTAGAGAACTTGTTGCACTGGTTAACAAAAACCCAATAGAAGAATGTAGATTTCATCCATTCTCTCCTTCTTTTGAAATGAAAAGTCATCATAAGCTATCATTCTAGAATAACAAATGAACGAGAGTAACAAAGTAAAGCAACTCAAGAAGTGAGTAGTAATTACAGAATAGCGTTCTTTTCCTGTTGGCATGACCCTGTGAAGTGTTGACCTACAAGAATAATGACAAAAGTTAAGAATAACATATACCAGTACACTAAGACCTTACATGATATGTACAAGAACGTTCACTCCAAAGATGTTTAATAGCTACATTTAAGTTGTTAGATGATGGATTTTACCGGTATAAGCAATTTGTCCACCTCTCCATCAAGTCCCCAATGTTCACAATAAAGGCCCTGCAGATGCAAATTGAAAACATGTAACACTAGGAAGGAAGATCAGGTAGAATGCAAAAATTTTAATGGAAAATAGTCTAGAATCTCTAGATAATACCACCAGTTCTGATTCACTTAAAAGTAGCAATATATACTAAATTTCATAACCATGAACTCACCCCTCTACATGAGACACATCCTCCCATACTTGAGGTTGCTTGAGCTTCTCCTTGCAGATCTGTAAATATGAAATCTTAAAGTCATTGAATACAATAATTGTAAACTTAAAACAGAAATTATATATCAATGATTCAATATGATAAAACCCCAATAAATAAGGTATAAATAAGTGGTAGTTGAGGAAGAAGGAAGGATATCATGGAAGAGGGGGCTGCTAGTCACAAACTGGACAGTTGGCTGTCCAAAAGTGGAGAGGAAGATTCAGGATGCATGAGGAGAGGGGAAGGTTAATGGGGATAAAGGGAGAGGGGACAGAGAAGAATTTAAGGGTTGGGAGTGACTCCTATAGGGCTCAGGAGTATCCAGACCTGAGATTGTTTCCTTTGCAGTTCTTTTTTCTTTCTTCTGTTTCTAGTCCAACTCTGATCTGCACTCAGAATCCTGATACAGGGAGATAGAATTCCCTGCTTGTAAGGAGTTCAACTCCATTTCCTTTCTCTACTACCAAGGACTTATCACAAAACTAGAGCAGAAAGTACTCTAAAGGGAAGATGAGAACCTGCAGTCCTGGAACACCATCAGTCACTAGGAGAGTGACCATGCCATAATCTGAATGAGGAGAGGCAGCACATATCTCTTCATAAGATCCCAATTCACCTAATGTAGTTGGAAAGAATACTATCAACAGTAATACTAATAAAACAGCATAAAGAACTTAGAATATAATATAGAGCACACTTTAATAAATTGCCACCAGAGTTCCAGTTTCTTTGACTCTGGTCTAGCTACAAAGTAGCAACTAGCAAAAGGAGTATGTGCAAATTCACCTAATGTAGTGCCAAGACATATTATCAACAATTAAAGGGCCACATCACATGATTTGTTTGAAAACCTTGTCCTTAGGCCCAATCACAGAACGCTAACAAAACAGCAGACAGACTTATTCTAATATAAACACAAACTTCAATTGCCACCAAAAGTGCAGTTTCTCTGACTCATATCCAGCTACAAAGTAGCAACTACCAAAAGGAGTATGTGCAAAAATAAAGAAGCACATTATAAATATATCATATAAAATTCATTAAATATATTGCTTTGTGTATTTTAAATTTCCCATATTCATGTGCAGTGTGGTTCATGACATCAAAATCAATACTTGAAAATAAAGAAATTTGTTCCCTCTTCTAATATCAAGCTTGACCAGGAAGAAACTACAATAAACATAATGAAGATAAGAAACAATAAGGAAGATAATACTTGAAGCTTTTTAACAAACATAGGCATTAATACATGGGTATGGTATTAAGAAGGTCCAGGAAAGCAAATCAATGCTAATAAACCTGGATAATGCAAAAGACGAAGAAAAGCTGCTGGTTTATTTAAGGCGCCTATCTTCTCAAAGAAATCATCGTCCAGATTTAAGGACAGGGCAATTAGAGACAGAAGCTTTTTTCCAGCTGCCCTGTGGCAGAAATGAAGAATATTTAAATTCTAAACTTCATAACAAGAGAAGGAACAAAAGAAAATGTCAATATGAATGCTCACACATCCTTTCCTTCTGTATACACAACACGCAAACAAACCCTCACAAAATAAAAGATGCATGAATTAATAAATAGACAGGCAGCAAAGTATCAAGCCCTTCCTATTCTATTCCATGGATTAGCAGAATTTACAGAGGAAATCAATCTGATATTCGCATTATGTGGAACAAAACCAAAAAACCTAAGGGACAACAGATGTTGCAATTTTATATTTTCTGGTAAGTAAAATCTCATAGTACATATTGATAGCATAGACTGTAAAGAAAATACATTTGAGGAGCGACGAAGGCTTACAACAATTTCCAAAAAAAGGATTCCATTGTAGGTCTCCAATCCGGTAGTAGTTCTGGGGGCAAAAAAAAAAAAAAAAATCTCAAACTCAAGTTAAGCGCATGTAAAAACATACCAAGTGCACAAGTTAGAGTGTTCCCACCCACAAAATTTCAGTACTCATGAAACCAATACAAAAGATGGCCCATACCTTGAGAAGGCCATTGGTTCAGGTTAACACTTGTGGTATCTTCTAAAGAGCCAATGTAATAGCTTTCTTTTGGGTCACCTGTTTATATATAAGGAATCATCATAACGTTGCCCATCTTTGTACAAAACAAAAAAAATGAATAATTTATTGCAAAAGGGGCATAGGCAGTTTCGTGTTTCATAATTGGCCATTGTCTCACTGGTCGAGTCTCAACCCACAACAATGTGCGAAATGAACAAAGAAATCAACAAGGAAGAAGAGAAAATTACCTTTGGACTGTGAAGTAGGATCAAGACTCTCGGCATAGAGAGGAGTGTAGCCTCTGTATTCCTTGCGGGCCAAGTTCAATTTGTGCTGGAGTGGAAGTGCGAAGAACTTGGCGCTGTGTTCAAACACTGTCCTCAGAAACTCATTGTCCACGCCGTGGTTCACGAGGTAAAAGAAACCATACTCAATGCACGCCTATTCATTAACACAGTCACACAGTATCACAGACAGAAACACAGTATCAAGTTCAACTAGAGTAACACTAGACTGACATAACATGACATGACATGACATAACATAACATGATAATCATAACATAACTATGGCATGGGCTTATGGGAAAAGCAGAGAAGAGGAGGGGTATGTATGTATGGAAAACCTGGCGGATGGAATTGGCGGTGGAGAGACGATCAGGTGAGGAAAGGTCTATGATAGGGAGATTCAGCTTAGCAGCCATCTCGTTAATTGCTTTGCTTAATTTTCTTTTTCTTTGGTTTGCTTTGCTGCTGCTGCTTCTTCTTCTTCTTCTTCTTCTTCTTCTTGTTCGTCCAGTGGCACTGGGTTGGGTTCAGATGATCAGGTCAATCTTCCAAGTTTGAGATAAGCATCTGGTGCTTCATTGTCCGCGCAGCTCCGCCTCTGTTCCGGCGACTAAATTTTGAAGAAAAAAGGTTGTCAGCAAATTCTCGTTTCGTTTAACTTTAATAATCAAATTAAATTTTTTTAATAATTTTTTTTTTAAGTTACTAATCTCAACTTCTGTTTTTATTTCTAGTAGAAGTTGAGTTCAATCACTTCTATGAAAAAAAATGATTGTTTAATTTTAAAAAAAATCAATTTTTTTATTTAAAAAAACGTAAAACAATCCCACTCATAACATGTTTATTTAGATGACGTCTTTTTTTTAAAAAAAAATTCAAGTTATTTTTTCAAAGATTTTTTTTAAAAAATGTTGACATAATCACATAAAGTGGACATTTTGTCACGTGAGTGAGAACTGAAAATAATTAAAAAAAAAATTGAAAATAAAAATTTATTTAGTATTTGATAATTTATATCCCATGAGTTCAATCACTTCTATGAAAAAGAATGAGTGTTTAATTTAAAAAAAACAATTTTGGTGTTTGATATATTATTTATTAAAATTATTAGTAATATATATTATTATTATTTAAAAATTTATTATTTTTTAAATTATTGATAATATTAAATATAATATTTGATAGGTATATATAATTTAAATAATAATTTATATTATTTTATTTAATATATTAAAAGAAATTAAATAATATATACATTAAATTAATATTATAATAATAATAATAATAATAATAATAAATAGTTAATAATAATTATTAATTAATAAGAATAAAAAAATTTAATTATTAATTATAATTATAATAATTAATTTTATTAATAATTATTATTAAAAATAATTAATATTTAATCATAATAATAATTATAATTATTATATATAATTAATCATAATAATATTAACAATAATAATAATAATAATAATAATAATAATAATAACAACAACAATAATAATATTAATAAAAAGATTATCATATTGGTGGTACTCTATATTATCATATTTTAAAAAGACAATTCATATTACTATTTTGATGATAATCTATATTATCTTAAAAATTTGGATTATTAGTAATATTTACCTAACTAAATAAAATAATATTATAAATTTAAATAATTTAATCAAATATTATTAATAATTCAAATAAATTACCTTAATACCATATGTCACCTTAAGGAAATATTATACTGTAGATAAGGACAAAAAAATTTAAAAAAAAAATGACCACCTGGATTGAATAAGTTAAAAGAAACATGGAAAATTATTTTTTTTTCCAGTGATAATCTTTTTGTTGATAAGTAATCAAAGACAATAACCATCCAATCAGAGAAATATACCAGATCACGACAATGATAATGTACAAGTTAAATCTATGATCATAATCAATAAATCTACACAACTTATAATCAAACACATCTTTTTTTTTTTTAGGTTTTTTTTCTTTTCTTTTTTTTTTTTTTAAAGGGGGGAAGTGGGGAGAGACCAGGTCTCTATCTCGTGAGTCGAACTCGGGACTCTTCATCTCGGATGCACTCTTTGCAGAGCCCAGTAACCACTTGATTAATGCCTTGCATACAAATCAAACACATCTGAACATAGATGATTTGGCTTCACTTAAATTAATACATTGTGAGCAGTTAAGTATATAACGCAAATTCAAACCATTACAGGTGGCTCGGTCTGTCACTTGAGCTCTATATGGGCAGTGATTCCTCTCTTTCTATTAAATTTGAAGCTTTTACCTGCGAGTGCAGTGCTCCATAGAGCTACTCGGCTTATTTGAGTGTTACATATTTTTTTGGGTGAATTACACTGAACTCCCCTAAAGTTTAGTGTAATTACACATGACACCCCTCTATTTAGTTATATTATATAGACCTCCCCTATTTCTTGCGGAAGACCAATTTCCGAGTTCCGATTTAAAAAGTTTCGAGCTAAAATTGTCTTTTAAATAGATATTCACTTATGAGTTCCAACTTTATTGATCTTGAAACTCGAAACTCGTTAGAAAAAATCTATTTAAAAGACAATTCAGCCTGGAAATTTTTAAATTGGAACTCTAACTCTACTTTCCAAAACAGTGAGGCTCACAGAATATAACTAAATAGAGGCACACAGAATTACACTAAATCTCAGGGGAGGTCAGTATAATTCACCCTATTTTTTTTATCTATTTGACATACGGCATACTCATAAACATTTTTTGATCTTTTTATTTTTTAATATTGTCTAATATTTTTATTTCTTCTTTCTCATTTACAACTCAACTCAGCTTAGAAAACTCAACTTTGCTGAATTCGAAAGGAACACAAACATATTTATAATTTTAATTTTATTTATGATTATAAGTTAAGAAGAACAACACAATAAAATAGATTATTGTACTTACGACAATTTATGGTTTACTGTAAAGTTTCATGCTAAATTTAACTTTAAAATATTCCAAAAATCAAGTAATGTATCTTTTCCAAAATCGTAATCTCATATTGATTTACTGCACAAAATTATTTTAAACAATAAAAGTGCTAGCATATTATTGTGTATGTTTTGATGCATGAACTACTAAAAAAATGAGATTATCAAATATAATATCAGATCTTTAGTGTCATGTAATTTTTTTAATTTATTAGTATTAGTACGATGCAGAAAATAATTTAAAATATTAAATATTAAAAACAATATGAAATAATTGACTTTTATTTTATATTATTTTAAATATTTGTTCATATGTACATTTATAGAATGACTTATCATAAAAAATATAAAATAATATATTCCTTTATGAAAGTCCCAATCATAAATTCTATTAAAAATAGTAAAGATAAAATTTAATTTTTATTTACTATAATTTTTTTATAAAATCATCTAATCTTGCATCATGATATTACTAAAAATTATCATTTTAAAATTACTTTCTCAGCAACTTTTTCAAATAATAATAATAATAATAATAACAACAATTTTTTATGTTAATAAATGTGTTCAGATATTGAATTAATTAGTAATATTAATATATTATATCCTGTTGATATTAATAAAAATATAAAAATTATCATTTTAAGATTACTTTGTCAGTAACTTTCAAATTATAGTATTATTTGAAAAAAAAAAATTAAATTGAACTACCAAAAATAAAACTAACCCCTGATACATCTAACCTCCCTAAGAATATCTAAAAATTATTTAATATCAAATAAATTTTTAAAAATTAAAATGTGACATATCAAATAAGTATTCGAATATTTATACTTTATCAAAAAGGGAGATTAAATGATCTTTTAATTCTTTCAAAAGTTATTCAATATTCAATAAATTCGTAAAAACTCACTTTATTAAAATAGAGAGATGGAATAATTTTTTAGAAGAACTAAAATAATATCATATTTTAATTTTTAAAAATTTATTTGATATAAAAAATATTTCAAAAACTAAATTAATATATATAAACCTTTCAAGAAATATAAAGTACATATTTACTCAAAAATTTGAAAGCTGAGTAATGCCCGTACTTTACTAACTAGTTTTGCATGTAAGGGTTCGCCACACACAAGGGGCAGTCCGTGGCTTGATCCCAAGAGGGAAAGTTCAACCCCAATAGAAGGCCCAAGTGCCCCCTTGCACCCTCTCAATCCGTCCATCCCTATGAGGTTCCCGACATAGAACACTAAGTGCACTGTGAGTGCCACATTCCGACCTATGTGAAACGGTTATGGCCCAGCTAGTGATGGATTTGAGGCCCATGTTTCCACGGGTTCGCTCTCTCCAGTTTCCACGCGCTTCATTGGGCTAATGCATTGGTAGATTCCCATGACGGTCGAGGGAAAACCAAATTCTTCGATGCAAACTTTTTAAGGCGTGTTTGTTTTAGTTTTTTAATTTTTTACAAAAAATAATTTTTTAATTATTAAAAAAATTTACTTTTTATAGTTATTATTCATTTTAAATTTTATTTTAAAGATAAAAATATATTTTTTAAATTTTTTAGTAGAATAAAAAAAATAAAATAACTTCCATAACAGGTGATTTTTTGTTCAAAAGAATACTTTTTCTGTTAAGGATTGGGATTTGGTATATTAAGACTCCAAGTTGTATTAAAGATATATTAGTCTCTGAGACTTGTTATTGAATAAATTCATACTTCATATAAAAAAAATTATGTTAAAAAGAGTTGAAATAAATATACCCTTAATCTAAGCCAAAAAATACCACAAAAGAAAAAGATTTAATTTGTATTCACTGTCAATGTTAGAAAAAAATTATATAAATATCTAATTATATTACTATATCAGTAAAAGTATTTGACTTAACCATCTATTACTTTAAAAGTCTTGCATCAAAATTAATTTTAAAGAAAAATAGTTGTGCCACCAAACAAGGTGAAGTTATTTTTATCAATACGAAAAAAGGGTTTAAAAAAACACTTCGGTTCATGATATGAAGGAGAAAAACATCAAATTAGTTATTGACAAAAATATTATTAAATTCTTTTTTGAAAAACAAAAATCCTTAACATGATTCTTGTGAATTTAAAATGTAGATTATAGTAGTTCTTATAGAAAAATATTAGTCTCATATTAGTCTCCAATAAATATTTTTTACCAAACAGATGGGTCCTCCAAAAAACATATTAATTTAATCCAAATTTTTAATTTTAGGGATTATATTAGAATGTTTCATTTCCCAAGGATGAATTTATCCGTTTTTTTTTTTTTTGTCAAAGACAAATTTAAAACTTTACCATAATATAAAGGCATTTAAATAAAACAACATCAACGATTAAATCTTATCCACTATGTGGACATACAAATAAAAAAAAAATGTATGGTATGTAATATACGGAAGCTTGCGTACTTAATGTTGTTAAATAACTTAAATTTGACATGCATAATCAACGGTATTATTCAAACCATTAAAGGTATGTCATTTACGTTGGCATTAAAAGATTTATAATTATTTCCGTCAATTTGACTTAAATTATTATGGTTGTTAAGATTTTTTTTTTTTTTTCTCGGGGGATAGGGAGGGAGAAAAGGTTGTTAAGATTTGAATATATAATTATGTGCTTACTTATACATTATATGCTTCATTAATGCTATACCAACTCCACAGAGATTGTATCAATAAAAATCAATACATTATAATATTGAAAATCCACATGCTGCCTCTTGATTTGTGACTTGCGGCTGGTTTTTTAGTTTCGATTTAGGTTTGGTGTTTTCGCTCCCTCTGCCTGGCAGTTTTGAGCGTTGTTGTAAGTATTGTTTAATCTTTGTTCTACTGCTCTGTTTTGCTCCTCACGTTTGGTGAGTAGGAGCTCTTTTCATATCAAAAAAAGGGGATAGGCACGCTTTAATATTAATAATTAATATTTAGTCATTTATTTTATTTGTTTAAAATATAAAAATATAACACGATATTTGTATTCGTCTTTTAATTTCGATTGACTAACTTGACTAAATATTATTCAGAAATTATTAATTGTATCAATATTTTCATAAAAATAAAAAATATCAAAAGGATCTTCGTTATTACTAGATATTTAGAGTTTAAGGTTTACAAAAATATAATAACGATCGATTTTTAAGAAAAACGTATTTTATTGATATTTTTTCGCCAGTGTTTTATGTATGACGTGAAAAAGGTAGTCAAGTTTAAGTTTTGTCTACCTTGATTCAAATCCGAAAATTTTTGGAAAACAATCTCACAAGAAAGTTCCAATCATATGATGTAATTGAACGCGATTCGATTATTTCAACCTAATGTTCCCATCTCTTAAATAAGAATGAAAAAATATTCGTTTAGACAAGTATTTATAGGGATTATCTACAATGAGACAGATATGGAGATAACTTTAATCTCTATAAAAATGGAAGCAAAATCTTCATTTACTAAATGTAGCAAAGGTGGGGATGAGATTTTAGTATGACCAAACCATAATGGGAATATTTATGATTTTTGTAATTATCTTTCAAGATTATAATTATTGTTAAAACTATTGAATTTTATCATGTATTTATCATTGTTAATTTGGATTGTGTTATATTAGTATTGTTATGATAGATTATAAATATTATATATGCTTCATTTAGGTTTAAGTTGTTTTTATGAACTTTTCTCTTTTTTTGAATTTTCAAGGGGGCAAATTTTTAAATGTAAACGGCCCATTGCTATCCCCCCTCCTAAAAAAGGGGATAAAAATAACTTTACTAACAAAAATTTTAATTTACAACTTTTACATGATTAAAATTACAAATTTTCCTACTAAATTCACCACCAATTAATCCAATTACACACTCTTTCTAATGTATTGACTTTCTTTTTTGGTGATGTATAACAATCAAAGGTTAAATCTCTATTTATAGAGGAATTTCTTCTCCTCCTTTATCAAATCAATTAATATGGGATTTGGCTTATATATGTATAACACCTAATTTTCCTTTCCATTAAGTATATTTATATATATTGACTCCATTTGTGAGTGGGGTAAGGTTTCAAATGAGAAAATATTTTTATATATTAACAGGATTTTTTTATTTATGAGGTTAATTTTGATGTATTATTCACATAAAAAAATTTTATATTATCATTCAGTCATATATTTCTATTTATAATACTATTAAGATAGTGAATAGTTAAATTAAATATTTTTTTACTAATATAATAATATTTGATATTTGTATAAAATATTTTTATATTGAAAATACATTAAAATTAAATTATTTATTTATATCCAAAGCCAAATAACTTTTACACACTCATATCCACATTACATGTCTGAATTTCTAAATAATTATATTTTATATTATGGTTGTTAAAATTGACGGAGTCATGCTGTCTCCAGCTCCACTAAACATTGAACAGTAGCAGCAAAGTCTTTTTCTTTTTCTTAATGAAAGAGTTAAAAATTTTAAAATAATGTACTATCTAATATTTTACTTAACGTATTTTTAGTCCAATTTTAATTTAGTTGTGAAAAACAAAATTTAAAAATTATAGTCAGATATCTATGTGTTTTCATACTCAAATTCAAATTAACATCTAAAAATGTATTTTTTTTTCGGTAATGATCTAAAAATGTATATTTAAATATAACAAATTTAGCTTAATCTATTTGTGTTAAACTTAACGTAAAACATGTGACTTAAAAGGCGGCAAAAGATCATGCTTGACCAAAGCTTAAAATATCATAATTTTTCATTCCAAGATTAATTTTTAAAGAATTTAATTTTGATGCATTATTTTATAGGGACTTTCTATGATACCCAAGAAAATTCAAACGGTTTAAAATCCATACTGAATTAGATTAATTATGTAATGACATATAATTTATACAATTTGCATAAAATTTTATAAATTTAATTATTAATAATTATAAATTAATTCTTTTAAAAACTTTAGCATTTGTTATAGGTTAGTTTAACCTATCTAATTAGTAGACCCAAATGAATTGGGTCTAAATGAGTTGGGTCAATGTTATATTAACTCATTAATATTTGTTATATATTAACTCATTTAATGGGATAATGTGTAAAACTCTTTTATATTAATAGTGTATTAAAATTGATCTGATCATTAAATCTTAAATAATTTCTTATTTACAAATCTATTAAGTTAATAGATCAAACGTAAATGTTATAAAAATAAGAGTTTAATTTAGGTATATCAATCGTATAATAGAATTTTACATAATCAATTAATTATATTTTTTTATTTGTATGATCATTTAATTAATAAATATAAGATTTAACTATATTTTTTAAAATAATAAAATATAATTGAATGATAGTATATAATTATTCATGTACGTAAATTAAATTCTAAAAATGATGTATTTATTTTTATTCTTATTTTTGTTATTTTCTCCGTCCAAATTATTATTCTATTTATTTTGCTCGTACGCCGACACGGTTTCGTGTGCCACATCCATTTAGGCATGGAGTGAAGACTGAAAAGTGTACTTGACGAAGTAAGTCATGACGCGATAATATAGTATGTCAGATGAAAAACGGAATTGGACCAAGGGCATATGCAATTGTGTATTTGCGTGCTCCCATCTGAAAATTGTATACACGGTGTATGCACAGTGTAACTAGTACCGACCATATATTCATTATATTATACGTACTTCAGGTAGCTAAAGATTTTTTTTCAAAAGAAAAAAAAAACTGATAGATACAAATTCAATAATCAACCCATTGTTAGCATATGTTAATTAATCCTCATCCTTCAGTCAAAAGATTTAAAAATGAAAAAAAAATACTAAAATATATGCATGAAACTATGAATAACTAATTGATACTTTCCTTCATATGCGTGAGAATCATCGAGCTGCATTAGATTAGTTTAATTGAAAAAAAAAAAAAAGATCTCTTTGAGGTCAAGTTTCTCCAAAAAATAAAATGACACCGCAATGATCAAACAGATGAATAATATTGTTAATTGGTTGGGAAGATATATGAACAGAAAAACATTTGTTGGTGAGGTTAGTGACCACTGTCACGATGAGTTGGCAAAATGGTTGTGACATGTGACAAAAGGGCCATGATGGATTTTTCCATCTTCACGTGAAGACATGATGTGGGTGTTACAGATAAGTGACACGTGATAGAGGTGTATTAATACACCAATCACCTATAATGTATTGTAGTAATATCTAATTTTAAGAAAATTTAAAAATATAATTAAATATATTTTAAAAATTAATTATCATACACTGACAGTATAAAATTATATTGATAATATAAAATAATTTTATATTGTCAGTGTAATCAAAAAATTTTATCAGTTTAATTTTAATTATCATACACTGACAGTATAAAATTACACTAGCAATATAAAATAATTTTACACTGTTAGTGTAATCAAAAAATTTTATCAGTGTAATTTCACGTAAAATTATACTGGCACTATAAACTAATTTTACACTGTCAGTGTAATCAAAAAATTTTATCAGTATAATTTTAATTATCATACATTGACAATGTAAAATTACACTGGTAATATAAAATAATTTTACACTGAATACATTGATAAAATTTTTTGATTATACTGACATCAGAAAATTATTTTATCTGACAAGATAATTTTACTATCGTGTATAATAATTAAAATTATATTGATAAAATTTTTTGATTACACTGACAATGTAAAATTATTTTATATTATCAGTATAATTTTATACTATCAGTGTATGATAATTAATTTTTAAAATATATTTAATTATATTTTTAAATTTTCTTAAAATTAGATATTACTACAGTACATCATAGGTGATTGGTATATCAATACACCTCTGTCACGTGTCACCTATCTGTGACACCCACGTCATGTCTTCACGTGAAGATGGAAAAATCCATCTTCACCGTAGCATGGCCCGTGACAAAAACCTTGTTCCCTTGTTCTTTCATCTAACATGCACCCCCGGGTCAAAGAGACGTATATTATGTTTTAGTGAAGGAAATAGAGATATATTATAATTTTAATAGATTTAATAAAATATGGTGTTTTGAAAAAAAAAAAAGAAGAACTCGTAATATTGCACCACAAATTCTACGAATTTGTGGGTTACTATTACGAATTCTAATAGAACTCGCAGTAAAGCCCAACAAATTCTTAGAATTTGTGGTGTAGTATTGTGAGTTCAAAGTTTTAGGTGTCTTTTATTGTGATTTTAGAAAAAATAAAAATAAAAAATTAACGAAACTTGCATATAAATAGCATGACATTCTATCAGATTCATTGCAAAGAATTTCTCAGTATTCTCAATGTTTGATAAGCAGTTCATAGTATTTGAAAGTATTTAAAAGGGTAAGATAGTTTGAAAAAAGTGAGTAAACAAATATGGATAGTAATATAGTTACTACTATTGTATATTTTAATGGTTCTATATAATATCTGATAAAAGTGTAATATTTGGGTGTGATTATCCTATATGGCTATATCTTCCAGATACTATATCATTAGAGGAACTAAAAGTGGAGCTTTATCAAAGTATAAATATTGATTTTGAGAAAAAAGTGGAAAAAAATACGATATAGGTGTCCAATTTCAAATGTTAATAGGAATCTAAAATTTCGAGCAGTTACAATCAACAGTGATACGGATATGAGAGTAATGTTTAGAATGTATCGCCAATATCAAACTTTCAATGCAGTCATGGAGTTGTATGTTGACTTCGAAAAAATTATTGCTGAAGCTGGCCTTAGCTCATATCCGGATAATCAATATTTCGATGAATTTGTTCCTAATTCATACCCAGTAAGTGCTATTATAATTTGGTGTGCTAATTTTTATTCCAAAATTAATATGTATTTTATTTTATTATAATTATTATTGTTTATTGTTATTATTATATAACATATAAAATATACTCTACACTTATCTCTAGTTGAGGATCCTGTGTATCAAAAATATATATGATTAATGATCTTTATTAATTATTATTCTTTTTATTATTATTGTTGTTATTATTATTTATATTACTATTATTGTTATTGTTGTTATTATTATTATTATTATTATTATTATTTCTATTAGTATTATTATTATTATTATTAATATTTCTATGATTATTACTATTATTAATATTAGTATTAGTATTATTATTATTTTTATTATATTAGATAATAATAATAATAATATTACTATTACTACTACTATTATTATTATTATTGTTATATACCAAGTAGCTATATTATTATCATCATCATTATTATTATTATTATTATTATTATTATTATTATAATAGTAGATATTATTATTAGTATTATTATTAATCTTATATTATTATTTTTATTGTTATAATTGTTATTGTTGTTGTTATTAATAATTCTATGATTATTACTATTATTACTCTTAGTATTATTATTATTATTTTATTATATTAAATATTAATACTATTAGATACAAAATATGCTTTAATATTGTCATTATTTCTATTATTATTACTACTTTATTATTGTTATAGTAGATATTGATATTAGTATTATTATTAATCTTATATTATTATTTCTATTGTTATTATTATTATTGTTGTCGCTATTAATATTTGTATTATTATTATGATTATTAATATTACAATTATTATTAATATTATTAATAGACTACTACTATTATTACTACTACTATTATTATTATTATTATTATTATTATTATTAGTAGTAGTAGTAGTAGTATATTAGATACAAAGGGTTGTTTTATTATTATTATTATTATATTATTATTATTATTATATGCAAAGTATGTTCTACACTTGCCTCTTGTTGAGGATCATATGTATCAGAAATGTATATGGTTAATGATCTTTATTAATTATTATTCCTTTTATCATTATTATTATTATTGTTATAATGTTTCCATTATTATGATTATCATTATTGTTAATTGTATTATTATATGAGTTATAAAGTATGCTCTACACTTACCTCTTTTTGAGGATCCTGTATATCAAAAATATATCAAACTAATGATCTTTTATGTTTATAAATATTAATTGTTAGTACCAGTACTATGAAAAAGGCCTGCCAAGCCCGTTTCTAGAAAGAAATGCAAAATGTGAAATTAGAGACAGTAAAAGTGATAGCGATTACTTGGAAGGGGAACATGAAGCTGGAAATGATGGTTCAGAAGATGATGATGAAATACCAAATATACAGGCTATTATTCAACATTCAGAGGATCTTCCATCTTTCATTAAATCTTAAAGCCTTGCATACACCTAAGCTTCCTGAGTATGCAAATATGGCTAGTGATTATACTGTAGACAGCAAACTATGTGTGGGAATGCAATTCAGCGATAAGGATGCTATAGTTCGAGCAATTAAGAACTACAACATTTTTAAATCAGTGGACTACAAAGTATGTGAGTCAGAGTCAAGGACATTTTATTATAAGTGCAAATACTATGGCATAGGGTGCAATTGGCTTGTTAGGGTCAGTCTTGAAAAAAATAGGGGCATTTAGGAGGTCAAAAAGTATAATGGCCCTCATACTTGTACTGCAACAATGATTTCTCAAGATCACACAAAGTTGGATGCTGACATGATTGCACATTATATAGAGCCCATGATACGAGCTGATGTATCCATTAAAGTAAAAGCTGTGATTGCGAAAATTCAATCTCGATATGGATACACACCGACATACTAGAAAGCATGGACGGCAAAGCAAAAGCAATTGAAAGAATTTATGGTGGCTGGGAAGAGTCATATGCAACTTTACCTAAATGGTTGGGAGCAATGTGTGCTTTTACGAGAGGTTCATATGTTGAGTTCGATACTAGTCCAGCTTACCATGGCACTGATGAGCAACCAAATGATCGAATATTCCGCCGAATATTTTGGACTTTTAGTCCTTACATCAAAGCTTTCAGGTATTGCAAACCATTAGTCCAAGTTGATAGGACACATTTATATGGAAAATACAAAGGCACTCTATTAGTGGCAGTTGCATAAGATGGCAATTAGAATATATTTCCAGTTGCATTTGCAATAGTTGAGGGTGAGACTACAGATGCATGGTATTTTTTTCTGCCTTATCTACGTAGATATGTGGTGACTTGAGATAAAGTTGGCATTATTTTTGATCGGCACGAGTCAATTAAAGCAACAATTCAACGTTGCCATGGACAGTGGGAACCTCCAAGAGCATTTCATATGTACTGCATTAGACACAATGCAGCCAATTTCTTGCAGAGATTCAAGAAACCTTACTTACACCGACTTATCATGAGTATAGGTAATTCCCAACTTAATTATCTCTATTTATAAATGTGATTTTATTCTATTTTTTTAATATACTAATTATATTATGATTTGTAGGATATTCAAGGACAGAACGTGAATTTAATTTCCACTACGAGCGGATGTGCCAGCATAGTGAGATTTATACAAATTGACTTGATGAAATTCCAAGAGAAAATTGGGTTCAAACCTTTGATGGAGGACATCGGCATGGACATATGACCACAAACCTGGTGGAGTGCATCAATTCTGTATTAAAGGGGGCTCGTAATTTACCAGTTATTGCCTTAGTTAAAGCAACGTACTTTCAGTTGGCTGAGTTATTTGCTACTAAAGAAAGGGAGGCATATGCACGAAAAGTTACAGGAAGTGTTTTTTATGAAACCGTCACGACAAGATTGCCAGAAAACCAGCAAGCAGCAAGAGGCATACACGTTATTACTTTTTCAAAGCAGTATCAATGTTTCCATGTTGAAGATCTATCAAACGGATCACAATTCAAAGTTGATATGAAGGAGAGATACTGTGATTGCAGCAATTTTCAGACAGATCTATATCTATGCCATCACATAATTGCTTGTTGCTCTAATTAGTACCTTGACTGGCAAGCTTACGTCAATGACGTTTATAGGATGGACAAGATATGTAAAGTGTACAAGCATGAATTTGAGATTGTGGGACATAAAAGTACATGGCCGCCATATAATGGCCCGATAATTCATCCTAACCCCCAGTTGAAACGCACAGAGAAAGGTCGGCCCAGATCAAACGTGAAGTGGCTTCGACATTGCCCGTATCTCCAGGATTCTATAGTAATTCCATTATCAAGTCATTTACTAACCCTGAAGTTTCAGCAACCATAGGCACGGGCAGCGAAAATTCCTATTCAGGCATAAATAGGACTGGCCGGTATATGTCCCCATGGGCCGCTAAAGCAGCACCTCCACATCTAGATTCATTACCACGAGATTGACTATGTGACACAAGCCGGCACCATGATGTTAGTGCACTCCACTATCAATCGACCTTCTTCCACGTGAATGACCTTCATCACCATGAGCTGATCTAGATGATGATGCTGAAAAGCTCATCCGATGCGGCTCCATCCTATGTGAAAATGGCATGTGCCCATAAGAATATTGCGAGTGTGTCGGAGGCATGTAACTGTGCGGGTGTTGTGGTGATGCCAAGGCCATATGACTGTAAGGAAGATACTACTATGGTGCTAGGAGCATATAGCCATAATGAGAATATTGCGGAGGTGGCAGATGCATGTTATCATAATAAGGATACTGCAGGGGTGGCGGGTGCATATCGCCATAAGGAGGATACTGTGGGGGTAGCGGATGTATCTTAGCATGATATTGATATGAAGGTGGTTGCGAAGGTACTTGGGCATGTTGCTACCTTGTAGGTGACTCCCATTGTCGTGGATCTTGCAGTAGTGCCTCAGATGATAAATATTCACCCATAGCAAAGTGAATATACCAATTCCAATAATGCTGAGACGGAGAAGGATCATTGGAAGGACAACCATACGTTATATGCTGTCATCTATGGTTCCAATCTTGTAACCATTCCATATATTTTTCAACCCAATTAGTGTTCTGTTGTCCCGTCAAATCTTTATTATAAGAGTCTAATAGGCTTTTTGGATTATCAGGGATATCTTACTCAAGCCTAGATTAACGCTTTATGCGGTCAGCCGAGTGCCACTTAATAGTCTCAAAGCAGATAAGCGGATTGGTAGTTGACCACAATGGCCGCTCATCTACCATGATATGCGGAATAATCTTCTGAATGCCTGGATGGTGATATGGTCGCCATTGAAACTGCATTATAAAATAAAATAACATCGGTATTAGCAACTATATTGATAGCTATAATAATCTCTATAATTTTTTAACCATTACCTCATCATATGTTATTAGATCTATACACAGTCTTATACTGCCTAGTGTCTTGAAGGGAAATTCTGCTGAAATTGACATATTTATCCACTGGTGGAATATTATATTAATTAGATATATATTTAGCTATAATAAATTGCAAGAAATTATTAAATTATGATAATTGTACTTGGATGTTAGAGAAAAATGTGGCACGAAATTTTTAAAAATAGGAGTTAAGAATAGAAGTCGATACCATGCCCACAACTATAAAAGCTATAAGCAGCCATCAATATCAGAAATTTTATACCGCATTACACGACATAAATTTCAATTAAGTACGGCGAGGCATGCTGAACCCCAACCATACTCCCCTACCTCTTGCAAATTTTCAATGAATGGAAGAAATTTGCAATGAATTAAAAATGTGATCTTATCCGGCATAAGTCGCATCCGTAGTAGTCGGAGTATATAGCCGCGAGTAAATTGCTTTAAGATCTCATCAAGCACATTTAGCCCAAAGCTGTCTAGTCTTTCTTGCTTAAAATAGTCATACAGCCAACTTAATCTGATTGTGGATTTGTTAATGTCACCCTCTTCAGGCCTAATGCTAAGAAGGCTCTCACATAAGTTCTCAATCCTTTCTCTGGTAAAGGATGTAGAACCAATAACGGGTCGACCATCGATACGGACCCCAAGTTGCAGTGCCACATCTTCTAATGTGACTGTACACTCGCCAATCGAAAAGTGAAATGTGTGAGTTTCTGGCCTCCAGCATTCGACCAATGCACTAATAAGTTGGTCGTTTAATTCAAACTAGTCCATCATAGAAACATCTAATAATTCGATATTTCGTAAATTGTTATGTATTTTGGATGGCAGTTTCTCCAAATACAAGACTCGAGGTTGCAGTACTCTCATTTTCTATTACGATTTGCAAAAACATAAAAATAAAAGAATTAGGATATATAAATAATAATAAAACATTACTAATAAATAAAGCAATATATAAACAAAAGAAAACACATATATTATCATAAATAATAATATTATTATAACAAGGATAATATTAACTATTGATTAATTGATAATTTAGGGTTTCATTTTATATTTAGTTATAATGTCTAAATTTTTAAAAAAATATATATCAGATATATTTCTGATACATAGGATCCTCATAAGAGATAAATGTAGAGTATACTTTATATCTTATATAACCAAAGTTTACCAACAATAATAAAATAAAGTCTTAATCTTTAGTTAAAATTATTAATTAAAATTTCTTAAACGATATAATAACAAGATTAATAATAATAATAATAATAATAATAATAATAATTACATTAATAATAATTACATAATAAAATCAAGATTATATTACAATTATAAGATAATAACAATACTAAATAATAATAATAATAGTAATAATAATAATCATAACAATAAGTATAAAAGAATAATAATATTTCATTACTACTTCACCCAATATAACTACTTTTAATAAATAGTAAATATATTTCTAATACACAAGATCCTCATAAGAGGCAAGTATAGAGCATACTTTATATCTTATATAACCAAGGTTTACCAACAACAACAATAAACTAAAGTCTTAATCTTTAGTTAAAACTATTAATTAAAATTTCTTAAACAATATAATAACAAGATTAATAATAATAATAATAATCATCATAAAACTAAATAAAACTAAATAATCATAATAATAATAATAATTACGTTAATAATAATTACATAATAAAATCAAGATTACATTATGATTATAAGATCATAACAATACTAAATAATAATAATAGTAATAATAATAATAATAACAATAAATATAAAAGAATAATAATATTTCATTGCTATTCCACCCAATATAACTACTTTTAATATATAGCAGATATATTTCTGATACATAGGATCTTCATAAGAAGTAAGTATAGAGCATACTTTATATCTTACATAACCAAGATTTGCCAACAATAATAAACTAAAGTCTTAATCTTTAGTTAAAATTATTAATTAAAATTTCTTAAATAAGATAATAACAAGATTAATAATAAAGCTAAATAATTGTTTTTATTATTATTATTATTATTATATTAACAATATGTACTAAATAATAATAAGATTTTATTATGATCATAAGAAAAATAATAATACTAAATATTAATCAAAATAAATAATCAAAACAAAGCTAACTAAATAATAATAATAACCGATCAACAATATGTAAATAATAAAATAATAGTAATATTTTATTATTATTGTAAGAAAAATAATAATACTAAATGATAGTCGTAGTAAATAACAAAATTTAAACAATTTTATTCTATTATTACTCAGCTATTATAACTATTTCAAATATATAATAGCAACAACAATAATAATAAGCAGAATAATAATAATAATATTAAATTTAAAATAATAATAATATATATCAGATATATTTTTAATACACAGGATTCTTATAAGAGGCAAATATAGAGCATATTTTATATCTCATATAATAATAATAATAACAACAATAATAACAACTAAATATTACTCTTTCATTACGAATTTTCTCCAAAATGTGATCTTGTACTCTCATTGTCTTATCTTCTGCCATTTTTTCTAAAAAAATATTTTTTTACCGAATCAATTCAACTCACTTTCACAACTCTTTACAACTAACTCTCAATTCTCTTTTCCTTACACTGAATTCTCAAATTATCAATGTACAATATGGTGAAGCTATTTATAGAAGGGTCAATTATTGTAGATTAGGACTATTCAACCCATGAGATAATTCATTATTGTCCTATAATACAATATCTACCCCAATTATCATGAGGTGGTTCAATTATTGTCCTATATAATACAGTTTGTGCACCAATTATTGTATATAATAAAACGTGGGAAATTGTAGACAGAGAACTCACAACACATCATCCCAATTTCACCAAAAATGTGGTGATATGTTGCAAGTTCTGTCATGCTCCATGGCCTCATACTGCGAGTTCTATAATACCCAGTTTCATGTTGCAAATTTAGTAATACAATGACCATATCTCGCTAATATTCTTTCAAATACAATAAATCACTAAATATCCATTTCAATTACAATAAATAATTTATAAAGCCTGCACCCCTCTTTTTTTTCTACCTCCCCCCTCTTTTTTTTTCTACCTTTTCTCTTTCTCCCCCTTCAAGCTTCCTTTTTGGTGAGAACGAATTAAAGATGTCAAAAAAATCCACCCCCATGGATACCCATGGATAATACCCACGACGGAATGGATATAGAGAGAAGATTTAGCCCCTATGGATAATAGAGATGGAAATTTTAAATACCCGCATGTTAAACGAGCAGAGGTAGGGATCACTGTCTCCATACTTGCGGGTACCCGATATAAAATTTTCATTTTACCCTTAAGTTATTAACTTAGTTATGTTAATATTGTTATTATTTAGATTGATTTAATTAAGGTTTAAATTTAGAAGTTGAATATATTTGTACTTATTATGTGTTAGACTAATAGTTGGATTACTATTATATGTTTATTTTTATTTTAAGTATTTTAAGTTGTTAAAACTTAGATTGTGGAATTGGATTATTGTGCTTATTTTGTATTTATTTTATATTTTTATTTTTATTTTAAGGATATTAAGTTATCAGAATTTGAATTGTGGAATTAAATTACTATTTATACTTATTTTAAGTATTTTATAATATTAGATTTTTTATATTTAATTTAAATTTTTAACATTTTAATGGATATCCACAAGTACCCATAAATCCACAGAGAAGTAAAAAACGGATACCTATACGAATATGGAATAGGGGACTGGGGCTTATCCCCTGCCCCCGCCTTGCCCCGTTGACATCCCTAGAATGAACTTTAAAGGTGGACACATGAAATGATTTTTTTTAGTAAAACAAATTTGAAAAAATTATTATATACCTAAATATCTTATTTCAACATTATTTATCAATATATCCTATTTTTCATATATTAAGAAAATCAGTCTAGCTTAAGCCGATTTACATATAAGTCAGGCTTTTTAACTTTTTAAAATAAAAAATATTACTTACCTATATAGGTCTTTTCAAGATTATTTTTCAAAATATCATTTTCTTTGGATTATAGGGAAATCGATTCAATCTGGATTGATTTTGTTATTGAGCAAATTTGAGACCAAGAAGCGAGAAAATTATGAAAATTGATATCAAATTCATCATTATTAAGATAAATAGTATTGAATTTGATTTAACTTAGATCGAATCTAACACTATTAAATCTAACACTAGTCATAAATAGTATTAGATTCTATCCAACACTAAAGTGTATATTCTTTAACTTCTCTCCACCAAGCATTTTTGACTTTATTCTTTTGGCTCATATATTCTCTCAATTGCTAAGGATGCTTGCAAATTATAAAAAAGTATAACAAATCTAGTAAATGTTCTAGTAAAATAAGAAACTGCAAACATTTTCCATGTGAATTATAGTTTTATTGGCTAATATCCATTAGGCAGAAAAGATTTAAAAGATCGATTGTTGAATAAAATAATAAATATAGTTTACTTATTCATTCGAAGATTAAATTGTGTATATTTTGGCAAATAAATTTAGATAAAAATTTTGGTTCTCCAATATTTTTCTTGATTTCATAATAGCATTCACAAATTGGGAAAAACAAATGCATATTTCTTTGCTTTGCCTCTTGATTTATACTTCGTCTTCCTCAAAATGACTTATGAGTAAATAATAATTAAGATAGAAGAATAACCTATGTTAGGTTTAGTCATAATTGCATAACCCTAGAATGTTTTAAAACGAGTGGATTGATTCCACTAATAGCTATGGGCTACATTAACATGAATCTGACCCAAGCAGCATAGTATTTTTCTTATTCTTAATAATAAACATGTGTCATGTATCATTATCATATTAATGCTACATATGTAATTAGAAAATTTTAATAGAATCCAATTATAATCTATTAAAAAATTATTAGATTAACAAGTATGAGTAGTAAATATTATTTATTTAGTTAAAAATTAATAATTCCAATTTATTCTGACAAATATTCAAAATAACTAACATATATTCTTTTTTATCATCATGCATTTAGAGAATATACTATATTTAAAATTATTAACGAAATACCTTTGCAAAGGGTTACTTTTGTTCGAATAAAAAAAAAAGGTTACTTTCAATGGTCAAAGCGGAAGAAATTTGCTTGTTTTGTGTTGTACTGCAGTGGAAAATGATCAACTAACAAGGCATACCAAAAGAATAAAGTCAAAGATGCTTGGTAGAAAGAAGTGTAAAGAATATGTACTTTAGTGTTCAATTGATTTCCATACTTTTCTTGCTCCTCAGTCTGAAATTTGCCTAATAATAAAATCGATCTAGCGTGAATTAATTTTCCTATAATTAAAAAAAAAGGACATTTTGAAAAATAATCTTGAAAAAACTTATATAAGTGAATAATATTTTTTTATTTTAAAAAGGTAAAAAAGACTATAAATCAACCTAAGATAGGCCTATTTCCATGTTACTAGTTTCCTAAAAAAAATTTTTTTCAAATTACTTGCATGCAAAGCTATCCAAATGCATTTTGGCATGACAAAAATTGATTATTTGGGTCATAGTGATTGATGATGACATTACTATAAACAAAGAAAAGGTAGAGGCAATTTGTAATTGGCCTGAGTCAAAATCTCTCAAGCAATTAAGAGGAATTTTGGGGCTTACAGGGTATTATAGGTAGTTTGTCATTAGGTATGCTTCCATTGCAAAGCCTCTTACAAATTTGCTAAAGAAAGATGCCTTTTGTTGGATTTTGAGGTAGCAGAGGCTTTTGAGAAGTTGAAAATTGCCATTAATTCAGCACCCATATTAGCACTTCCAAATTTTAGCAGCTATTTTGAGATAGATGCTTCAAGAAATGGTATTGGGGCTGTCTTGAGTCAAAAAGGACACTCAATTGCCTTTTTCTCCAAGAAAATGCCTCCTAAAATGTAGACTCAATATGCTTATGTAAGGGAACTATATGCAATAACTGAGGCATTAGCCAAGTTTTGCCACTATCTTCTTGATCATCCCTTTGTGATTTGCACTGACCAACAAAGTCTCAAGATACAAACACTAGAATAGCATAATTCGCTCCATAAGTTTCTTGGTTTTGAATTTCATATTGAATGCAAGCCTAGAAAAGACAATTTGGCAATTGATGGTTTATCTAGATCCTTTTTCCTAGCTTGGTCAGAACCTATTCACTCACTTATTAGTAACTTGAAGAATGCATTGCAAGAAGATCCTTCCTACAATAGCAGATAGATGAGTACAAAATCAATGAAGATTCATCCTTTCCATTTTCAATTAAATATGATCTATTGTATTGGAAAGGAAAAGTAGGAATTCTAAAGAAGCAAAGAGTTGTTAGATGAAATCTTGCATGAATATCATTCCTCACCAATTAGAGGATATGTTGGAATTGCTAGAATTTTAGCTAGGATTTGATCTAAATTCTATTGGCCTAGCATGAAAGATGACATTAATCTCTTTGTGCAACATTGCAAGATGTGTTAGTAGGCTAAACACCTCAATTCTTCTCCTACAGGTTTATTACAAACATTACCTATTCCTCAACAAATTTGGGAAGACTTGGCTATGGATTTTATCGCAGGCTTACCTATGTCACATGGATATTTTGTTATTATGGTTGTGATTGACAGATTATCAAAATATGCACACTTTACAACCTTAAAGTCTGATTTTATTGGCAAATAAGTGGTAGAGAATCTTACACAGCACATTGTGAAATTACATGGCATGCCCAAGTCTATTGTATTTGATAGAGATTTTGTTTTTGCTAGCAGACTTTAGCAACATCTTTTTAGGATTCAGGGCACTACTCTAGCTATGAGTTTGACTTGCTATCCCCAAACAGATGGTCAATCCGAGGCTCTTAACAAATGCTTAGAAATGTTCTTAAGGTGTTTCACCTTTGAGAATGCACAATCTTGGTACAAAGCTTTCCCTTGGCCGAATTCTAGTACAATACAACTTTTCATAGCAGCATTGGCATGACACCTTTCAAGGTAGCCTATGGCAGAGACCCTCCAACCTTAACTCGTTATAACTACGGCCCAGAAGATCCTCCTGCACTTCAGGAACTCTAACAGTAGCATGATAAAACCTTAGAGCAACTTAAGATGAATTTGATTAAAGCTCAACACTATATAAAAAGACAAGCAAACAAGAAACAAACTGATACAGAATTTCAAGTGGGAGAATTAGTCTTAGTCAAACTTTAGCCTTATCAGCAACACTCCATTGCCTTGAGAAGAATTAGAAGCTTGCTATGAAGTACTTCGGTCCATTTCCAATCATAAAGTGAATTGGCAAAGTTGCTTATAGATTGAAGTTGCCAAATTTAGCCAAAATTCACCCAGTTTTCCACATTTCACAGTTGAAGCTATTTAAGGGTGATGCTTCCGAACATATGTTCCTCCCCCCATGCTAACTACAGAACAAGGTCCAATATTATAGCCTATAGAAATTATTCAGTCTAGAAGTATTCTCAAAAATAACCAACAAATTCCACGGGTGTTGGTTAAGTGGGAAGGGATGGACAAAGAGGCTGCCACATGGGAAGACTCTGATATCATTCACCAACACTACCCCAATCTTGAGGACAAGGTTGTTCTTAATGGGTAAGGTAATGTAATGGATCCTAATGAGCTGGCCTACCAAGTGGAGAAATTGTCACAAGAGAAACTCCACATCAGCAAGCAAGAGTAGGATTGTAACGTTAGGAAGAAAGGACAAGTGTTGGAAAGTGCTAAAATTAAGGGAAAGTGCAGTAGTGCTAGGTTGCACAGGGCCTTCCAAGATTCAAGGAGTTTGTTATGGATTAAGGAGGATTTAAGGAGTGAGGGAATAGGGAATAGGTGTCAGTGAGTTATCAGAATTCTCCTCCCTTCTCTTGGATTCCCCTCATTCTCTTCTTTTCATATTTCTGCTTCTTTCCCATACCTTTTCATTCCTTATACTTCTATTGATACTTCATTCAATAGCCATCATTCTCATTGTATTAAATCCATCAGTAAATAATACAAGTACAAGAGGTTCCTTTTCTATAAGTTTCGAATACTATTACATTGGCTTGATTACTTCCTTATAGAGTACGGTTGCCCAAAGGAAGAAGCAAAATTAGTGCATGAGCTTCCAATTGAGAAGATTGATGGAGTCCAAGGTTTGCAAGGAGAAAGAGGTTAGGAAGGTGCAGGGATGACCAAAAAGTATCGTATACACGAGAGAGGAAAATGTTATACTCACAATGTATGTGTTGAAGTATTATATTCACGCGACTTTTAAAAAAAATAAAAAATACTCCATGGTACAAAAGAATTTTGGATAAAGCTTCATTTATGTCTCTTATGTTTAATGAAGATTTTAATTTTGTTCCTAAAGTTTTTTATTTTATTTTGTTTTATTTATGTCCCTAACATTTTGCAATTTTTTCAAAGTTGCGATTCACATTGATGCCATCTAAATTACTGACGAAAAATAATGACATGTCCATAGGAATGACATTATTGGAACTTTTGTCAAATATTAGGAATATAAATAGAATATTAGAGTTTTTTTTTTCCATTAGGGATATAAATAAAATATTAGGTTTTTCTTCTGCTAACTATCTTTCTCCCCAACCCCTATCTTCTTTTTCTTCCTATATTCTCTTCTATGCTATTCTTCCACCACCACTACTACCACCATGCTTGAAGATGAGGAGACAGAAAAACCTAACAGAACCACCACCAAACCAATTCTCAGCCTCAACCCATAACTTACTTCCTTATCTCACCACACTATGCCACCAGCAAACTCTCTTGCTCTACCCCTCTAACCACACCTCATAGTTATCGTAGAACCCAACACTATCGATCATCGCCGGCACCACTGCTTTGTGCAAACCATCACATAGCCATCACCGCTTCTCAATCAAGCATCATTAGCCACCGTCATTTTTGCTTTGTCTTGCGAACTGCTATCACGCCTCTGCCTTCGTTGCCACCATGAATCGCCTGTAGCTCGGCTGGTCGGAGCTTCTCCAATCCATCCATGCTGCTTCACCACTACTCCATAGCTACTAAGAAGGGAGATGGGGAAGAAAATCCTAATGTTTTATTTATGTTCCAAATAGAAGAAAACTCTAATGTTTTATTTATGTCTCTAATATTTCACAAATAGACATGTCATCATTTTCCATTAGCAATTTAAACTGCGTCAATGATAATAGCAACATTGAAACATTTGTAAAACGTTAGGGACATAAACAGAATACAAAAAAAATTTAGGGACAAAATTGAAATATTCACTAAACATAAGGGACAAAAATGAGGCTTTATCCAAGAATTTTAGTACTAGTGTTCAAGAAGAAAACTGTCAACTAATCACATTCTTGCATAGTAAATTAAGATGAATGGTAAGTCATCATCTAACGGCATAGATTTTTTGTAAAAAATTTATACCACAAGTTTTGTACCACAAATCTTTTTTTTTTAAAAAAAACCCTAATTGTTAGTGGGGATCAAATCATTAATTTTTGGAAATTTCAGTATATTTATTGGAGACTTAAAACCTTATCTTTCCATATTTTTCATTTTTTTTTGTCATGATAATATTGGGAATCCAAATGCCAATTTATAGAGATTTTAGTATATTAAATAGGGATAATTATCTCTCTTTTTTAATGTGTCTATATACTTAGAGAAGTTCTTGGGTATTCTTGGAGCAACATGTAGATGTGCTTACAACCAATAATAGAATGATATTTCAAAATAGGATTCGCCATTAACTTGCACTTTTATCTAAAACATCATTCTCTTATTGACTGTAAGCACAATTCATGTGGCACTTCATGAGCACCAAAGAATTTCTTGTATACTTGTTTGTTTCCCAATAAATAAACTGAATTCCCCAAGATAAACACATGGTTCTCCTTAAATAGGTATATGAATAATTGAAAAGGTAAAGAGAGGCAATTCTATCCCTAATAGACATACTTAAATCTCTAAAAGTCCCACATATAACTTCTAAGGGGTATCAGTTTAATATATGATATTAATTGAGGTAAAGGAGGCATTTAAGTCAAAATCATTATTTTTCTAATAATTTTAATTAAAGAAACTTTTTATTAAACTTATTATTGAATTAAAAAAAGCTTATATCTTATATTTTGTTTATAAAAGTTTATATCAATTTAAATTATTAACACACGCACATAATAAAATATTTTTTTTGTTTTATATGTGTATGTGTGTGAGGACAGAATTAATTGAAGTTAGTGTAAGATTTGATATATTTATATCACTTATTAACTTTTATAGAATATAATTTTTATTGATTTAATTAGTAAATTATTTGTATCAAATTTTTTAAAATTGAATATTAATTAAAAGATGGTTAAATCGTTGTTATTTTTATATATTTTAAAATATTTAGTACATTGCTTTTGATATATTAAAAAAACATAATAAATGATTTTAAATTAATATAAAATTTTATAAATATTTAATGGTATAAAAGTTGCTTTAACTTACACTAACTAAATTATATATATATATATATATATATATATATGAGAGAGAGAGAGAGAGACTAATGTAAGATCTGGTACATTTACATCACTCAATAACTTTCAATAGAATATAATTTTTTATTGATGGAACCATTCTTATCATCAAAATCATTTTGTGTTAATTTTTTTTAATAAAAACAAACATAAATGAAAATGTGATTAAATAATTATTATTTTTATACATTTCAAAAGTGTTTATTACATTAATGTATATAAGAAATGTACTAAAAAATTTTAAATTAATATGAATTTTATGAACTTAATCTATAAGACATGAAATTTCAATCTAACAATAAATTTGTTAGAATTTTCTCTGATAATAAGTTATTCAATAATACAAGAGTAATTTTAATTGTACAATGGTATCAATGTATTATGTTTCATTTCAAAAAAAAAAAAAAATGGAATAAGGCTACATTTATCCAAGATAGAGTACATCTAATCCTAGATTCCCAATCATGAAAAATTGATGCATACACAGTGAAAACCCTAACCCCAAGACAAGTAGAATCAATAGGAAAGAAAGCCAATGTCATGATGATCAAAGCCAAAGCAAACAAATTCTATCCAAAATCAAGCATCAAAATTCTACTTTATACATATGAAATAGATTAGATAGCAAGGAAATATTCTAAATCAAACATAAGAGGAAAAGAGAATCACAAATGAAACGACATAGTGCTTTCTTAATCATTGCTAACCCAAAGTGAACCACAACGACATCTACAATGACATAAGGGTTGGGAAAATGATGTTGTTGGTGATGCTGTTTTGATTGCTAGTGATGGTGGTAGCGTTGTTGATGAAGGTAGAAAAGGTCATGTCGAGGTCATAATTGTGGTCTTTAAGAAGAAAAGGGCTTTTTGCTTGGAAGAGAATATGATCTCATAGGACTTTACCATAGTGGCATTCTTGCTGCATGGGAAACCAAGCTCTCAATGGAGCTTATCTTAGTTGCGTATTAGAATACAAAAAATGAAGAAGGAAGTAGCTCATTGCACTGAGAAAGATGGTGTTAATTAGAGTCCTTTGAGGTTACGATTGAAGGTCTACGAAAGAAAGGTGAATTTGCGGAGATAGGAAGAAGTTAGGATGGTGAGATTGCACTAATTTTATGTGGTCCAAACAAATACAAAGATAAAGAGAGATGGGGTGGTTTTCATCGTAGGAGAAATGGGAAAAAAATGGGGTTTGAGGTTGTTTTAATAGAAAAGGTATATTAGACATTTTATTGATTGTGTTAATGGAGGTTAACACCATTAAATTTTGGGGGAGTTGGTGTAATTTTATAAACAAAAAGTGCAGGATAATATCAATAAAACTTACAAAAAGTTTATGTAATTTTTTCATTAGTATTATTTTTTTGACCTGCATTATTTTATTTTATTTTTAAATATAAATTAATTTACATATTTTATAAAATTATTTTAATACTTGTTTGGTGGCTTTGTTCCATGAAAATACCTTGCCAAGGAAGGAACTGTTAAGGGTAGTTGTTAACAGAATATTTGGATGGCAAGTAATTGGGGAAAGAGAAAGAAAATGAGGGTAAAGATAACCGATTCATTTGTTTGAGAGTTTAAATATATATAGAAAAGAAAAGAAATTAAAGGATAACTATTCCTCTTTTTTCTCTCTTAAAGTGCCCTTTTTTTTTTCGAATTCTCCTCATAATTGCAGTGGAATGAAGAAAAAAAAAAGATGAAACTAAAAATTATAATCTCTAATAATATAAATGTTCTATTCCATTATTTACAATATAACTTTAAAACAATACATCCAAAAAAAAAATCAAACAGCATTAATAAAGTTCTATTAATATTCCAAACAAACTAGAAGATAATTTTGTTCCGTTTTTTCTCTTTCCTTTCCGTCTCATTCATATTGGTTATGTTCTAGAAAAAAAAATTCAACTATAATGTAAGAGTAAAAATAAGTGAGACTAGAAAAACAAAAATATTACATGGATTGCTTCACATAAATCAAATCGCTTAAGGTCTCATTAAGGTATAAAAAATTACCCTTCATTTCCCTTTGTTTCCTCTTCGAATTCTTCCATCGAAACATACCCTCCACAGTAGCATTCATGATTTTCAATTCTGACGAAGTTACCACCTGAAACACACATCGTTAGGTCAACTTAAACTCAACTTGAAGTGATGGCTTCAAATTAATCACACAGAAACTGATAAGTCATGACTATATAAAAATTCAGCACACAGGTTCTCCTCTCCAAAAAGAACAAATGCGGCAAGCCCACAAAATGTACAATCCCAAAACATTTAAAAAAAATAAGTGTAAATAATTTTTTTATCCTAATATTTTAAAAATGATATTAATTTGATCCTGAAAAATTTTTTATATCAATTTAATCTTAACACTTTGAAATTGATATCAATTTAGTGTTAAAAATAATTTTAATATTAATTTAGGCATAATACTTTGAATTTTGACATTAATTTTGTCCTAACAAACTTTTTGTAAAATTGAATTTTTCATCAAATCATTATTAAAGGCCTAAATTGATGTCAAAACATCTTTAAGACTAAATTAATATCAACTTTAAAATATTAGGTTAAAATAGATATTTACTCAAAAAACAAGAATTTAATTCCTATTCACTGTCAAGATAAACATCTAATTATCTATTAACACATTAATAAAAGTACTTAATTCAATCTCTAACTACCTTAAAATTTTTTATAAATAGAAGTTTTTGATTATATGATAATATAAAATTTTTTTATATTAATAATATATCAAAATTTATCTCAAATATTAATAATAATAAAAGTTTTGATACATTGTAAATATAAAAATATTTTATATAAATATCTAATTATATATTATCATATTAATAAAATTATTTGACTTATATGATCATTATTTCAAAATTCTTATGTATAATAGCATATTATTAACTTATAATATACAATTAACTTATATAATATATAAAAATTAATCTAAAAAAGCATTATCCAGTATAATACACTACAATTTTTCTAAATTACACGCACAAACAAGTTAGCTAAATTAAACGGAACTTTTTTTTTTTTTTTTGGTTGTAAACAGAAATTGTTTTAAAAAATTCGAACACTCTGGCTTCACACAGTAAACGGGCCAAAGACGAGATGCAGGGCCCGCCGGGGTTCACAAAGTTCTGGTTTACCACTTCGGAAAGAGAAAGAAAGAGGACCCAAAAGGTAATAACGAAAAAGAACAAGGAGAAAACGTGTCAAAAGGGATCAAGAAATTAAAAACTAGAATTTCCACAAGCACAATTGCAAGAAGGAAACAATATAAGACAAACAGTCCTTTGTGGCGTTGCAGGCATTCAAGAAGCAGGCAGGCAGGCAGGCAGGCAGGCAGCGCCTCTTTCTCTCCAAAACCGAAAACTCACTCAAAACCTTCTTTTGCAACACACAAAAACCAAAACCACCACCGTCCTCATTCACTTCCTTAGGGTTTCCTTTCCCCATTCCCCTCTCTACGACGCCGTCTCAACCAACACTCGTTCCGAAACGAAGGAGCAAGCCACTGGCGAAGGAAAGAAAACGCGTTTGTTTGTGTTTGTGTTTGTGTTATTGTGAATGGCTACCGCACCGGTGAAGTCTCAGCCGCTCCACAACTTCTCCCTTCCGTTCCTGAAATGGGGTGGCACCGGCACTGCCAAGAGCCACCACGCCGCCACCTCCAACCACCACCGCTTCCGCCGCCCCCTCCCCGATCACGAACCCGACTCCGACTCCGACGGCCGTCCTCCCCGGGTCGGATCCCGACCCGCCAGGACCAACCGCTATCCTATCTCCCCTAACAAGCACCACCAGTCTTCTCCACTCCGCAACAACGACCACGAGACCGACGAGGAGGAGAAGCGCGAGGCTTCGGCGGTAGCAGCAGCTGAAGCTGCGGCTGCGGTTGCGGCGGCGGAGGAGGCGGTGCAGAAGCCGTGGAACCTGAGGCCGAGGAAACCGGCGGTGCCGGTTGCGGGGGGAGCGTCGAGGAGCGGGAACGGGGAGGCGATGGAACCGGGGGGGACGGTTAACGGTGAGGGGGCGAAGTCGATGAGGCTGAGGGGGATCATGACGGGGGAGGCGCAGTGCTCGTCGGAGAGGAAGGAGAAGAGGAAGTTCTGGATCGCACTTTCGAGGGAGGAGATCGAGGAGGACATCTTCGTCATGACTGGGTCCAGGCCCGCCAGAAGGCCCAGGAAGAGGCCCAAGAATGTTCAGAAGCAAATGGACGTACGATGATAACAACGCCTTCTTCTTCTTCTTCTTCTCCCTCTCTGCTTCTCGTTTTCGTTTTGCTTAGATTGGTGAAATAACTGTTTTTTTATTTATTTTTTCGTTGGTTAATTTTCAGAGTGTTTTCCCTGGGTTGTGGCTGGTGGGGATTACTGCGGACGCTTACAGGGTAGCAGATACACCGGCGAAGGTTCTCTCTTTTTGTTCTTTTTATTATTTGCCTTTTATTTTTAGTGGTTGCAATTTGCAAAGCGTGCTGTGTGTGTTTATTGATGGGTTTTTTTCCCACCTGGGGCATCGTATGATTGTGAATTTTGGTGATTCTTATGGATTTGCGTGGACGAGAAAATTGATTAGTTGGTGATGGTTCTTTCTTTCTTGCAGAGGTAGAGAAGCTGCAGGGAGTGAATTGCAGCTTGCTTTGGAAGCTTTTTGGTTGGGGGGCTTGGTAAATTGGGACATGGAATTGGAGGTATAAATGCGCAGAATTTTTGCAAAGAGAGGAAAATGTTGGATTGGAAACAGAAACAAAATGATATTATATGCTAATTTTCTTTGCTTGTGTAGCTGTGTGTGTTGCTTCCTGGCACTAGGCTTGGTTGCAAGGGGGGGCAACTTTAGATGATTACCTAAGTAGTTAAGTTTACTTATTCCTAGCAGTCTTTCCCTGTAAGCAAAGGAATATATATATATATAATAGGTCAATTATTAATTATAGCTTCAAATTCAGTGATAAATTTAGAGCTTTTGTTTCCTGAATTTTAATTCTGATGTGTCATCCGGTTTCAATGTTTGACAGGCTTCCCTACATCGTTGGGGGGCAGAGCACTAGCAAGCATATATGATATAGTTAATTTGCAAACCCTCCACAAATCAAATACTGGATTTGTTATCGGAGGCACACTGCATGCTTCCCTGGCTCCGGAAGAGGCCTTTGTCTGTCAGAAACAACACTGATGATGAGGTTGAAAGTTTATACAGTACAAATGACTGCATGCTTTCTGCCCCTCCGTATGTGATGTGCCTATATATTTTTCATATTGTTAAATTTCATTATTAGCTCGCTCCCTTTAATTTTTTTTTTAGCTTTGATAATCTAAATCGTAGCCATCATTAGCTTTGCATGAAGAGAAGCTAAGACTTCGACACCAATGGAAAGCAACTTTTTAAAGCAGTTTCAAATTTCAAAATTCGTTTTTTCTGCTTATAGCCAACCCAACCACATGATGTCCTTCTTTAAAAGCTTAAGAATTACTTGTGAATAATCAAGCACTATAATATTGAGGAGTCATGTCAGTGCATTGTTTTTTTTCCTAAATTTTCTTTCTTCCCTTTTTTTACTTTTTATTTTTGCCTTTTCTGGATTTATGTTGGATACTGTTACGAAATTTTGACCCCCTGAAGATAACAGGTGGGCCTTCGTCTCCAGTATTCATTTTCCAAGAGAGAAAAAGGTCTCTCAAGTCTCAAGCACCACCTAGTGTCAGTTTCCAGATTGGTCTCAACAAAAATTTCAATGTTTTTACCCCCATTAATTTATTTTTGCCTTCGAATCTTCTTCTCAAACTGCATGTTCCATGTTTCTCCGCATGAAGGGCAACTAAGAAAAGCTAGTTGCTGATCACCTTATGGCAATAAAAGGAGTATACTTCTCTAAGTTGTGTAGGCTTAACTTAAGAACCTAACAGCAAGCTAGTTAGCTTTCTGTTTGTTGAATCTGGCTCAGCAGAATCAATTTTGGATGAATAAGTGCAGACACTGTGCATATACGCATAGTTTTCAATGGGTTCGTACTTTGTGTCCTTGCGATTTGTATATCTGTTATCTGCGTTTTGCTAAAAGATCTGAAGGATCAAAGTTCAGGATTTAGTCAGGTTTGTGTGGTCCTTTGTAGATTAAGTGGCTGCCAAAGAAGCAAGAACCAGTATTACACACATTCATTCATGCCGTATGCGCTTTGACAAATTTCCTTGTCAGTGGCACTGTTGATTGAGGGTACGGCGAGGGTTTCCCCTTGTGGCTCAGGGTCAGTTGAAATTTGAGCTAGAAAATTTGCCGTGAGTGTAATGCCCCAGAATTGAAAAAAAGATGCCGTCGAGTGTGCTTGATCAAAATTATCGATTAGCCATTTGTATGTGTTATCCTTGTTTCCTTTGTTCTTACGTTCATCCTTTACAAAGGTATCATATTTGAATATAGCCTTGAGGTTTTTGTAAACGTGCATGCAGATTTGCCCTCTATTTTTCTTTTCTTCTGTATTTTTATTTTTATTTTTTATTTTTAATTGTTTGTGTGTGAGGGGTATCGTTGGCAAGATCTCGAGCGTCTTGCAGGCTAACTTGCAGCAATTGTGTACTTATACTCTTACGCGGTGGAAGGGCTTTGATGTCACTTTCTTATTATTTATTTTTTGCCACTAAAGAGTCGTCGTTTTCTTTGACTAAAGAATCATGCTGTCCCGTTGAGCCACACATTGGAGAACAACGTGATTATAGTCAATGATCCGAAACTCTTTTGCCCAATAAGTTTTTGATACTGTTTATGACTAAAGCGTTGAACTTTTATTTGTTTGTAGTTGATTTTTCAATTATAATATTTCTTTTTTATTATATTTGATGATTTTTTTATTTGCGCTAATTGTTATTAGAAATTAATTTTAATATACTATTAGTATAAAATTTTTTTATGTAGTTATCTAATTATATATTATTATATTAATAAAAATATTTAATTTCATTATTTATTACTTTAAAAGTTTTATACATAGAAATATGATTTGATGATAGTGTAAAATTTTGTCAATACAACAAAATTAATCTCTTGTTATTATTACTACTATTATTGAGTGGTCCTTGCGATTTAGTAGAGCTTTGGTGATCTAATTCTAGGCCTTTATGGTAATTTCATATATTTATAAATACATGGAATTAATTTTGATGTCAGTATAAGTATTTTTATTCAATTATGACATATCATTAGAAGTATTAGTCTCTTATACTAATTACTTCAAAAATAAATCCAAAATAATATATAATTAATTCACAGTGAAAAAAATTTATAGTGTCAGTAAAATAAAATTCAATCCTACGCACATAAACATGTATTTGTATAATTTTCTATCTTTGAATAATGTCTTTTTTACATGGTATTTTATATTTACAAGTTTCTATAATTTAAATATAATTATAATTATTTTATTTTTGCTCATCTACAGATTTTGACAATTTATGGTCATAGGAGGTTACGTGCACCTTACAATTATGCAAAAGCATTATTCTTTATTATTATTTTTATTATATTTGTAGAGAGTGGCTATTGCCACACCTTATTGATTGTCATTTCCTATTTAATGAGCTTTTGTTTAATTGTTCTAAAATACCTTTCATTATTTTTTATAATTAATTTAATATTATATTGTTATTTCTAGTTTTATTCATACTTAATATTTTTAATATTTTTCTTTAAATTTTTTGCTTCTGTAATATTTTATTTTATGGAAATCTTTTTATTTTTGACTCATTTTTCTCATGAAATATATTAAATTTATATTTTCACATAAAACAGCAAAATATATTTATGTAACATTGATTCTCCTAATCTTGTATATATATTTTAAATTGAATTAAATTTTTTAACTTCACTTAACTTTCTTTAAGCATAATAGTATTTTTATAAATATGATAGGAAATAAAATTATGTTAAAATTATTGTATATACAAAATAAATTTTGAATTAAACAAAATAATTATTAATAATAATTTTAAAATTTAATTAACATTCACTATCAATGTAAACATTGTACTATTATCTAATAATATTTTCTCATTTTATTTAATAATTTTAATTTCTCATATATTGTCAAAAGTCAAAACATCTTACATGATATGAAAATATATCATCACATGTTAGTATAAAATTTTTATTCTAACACTGTATATAATTATCAAGTACATAACTAATTTAATGTATTATGTTACCTTAACTATTAAGAATAAAAAATAAAAACTATAATAAAAATTGAGAGATCAACATGGTCAATGCTAATATAATATATTTATTTAATACTAGATTAAATTATATAAACCAATAAAGATGTTGGTGTAGTGGTAGAGGTATATTATAATTCCAGAAAAGATCTCAGTTTGATTTTTGGAGAGAATGCTAGTTGGGAAGACAAGTTTACCTATGTCCGAAAGATATTAACTTTCTTTCCTAGTAATAAAGAGGGGGGATAACCTTGATAAACCCAAAAAAGAGATTAAATTATATAAATACAAGATGAAAAAATATTGAATATGTATGTTGTATATTACAATTTATTTGCTCACTTTTGTATTATTTTCATCTAAAATATTTACTATTACATTTTCTGGATAATTATTACATTATAAAAAATTTTAAAAGTAATTTAATATTTATATCTAAATTATTATATTAATTATAAATATTTAGTGGACATATAAAAATAAAAAATATAATCAATGTTAGATATTTTAAAATTAAATTAATTATCATTTAATAAAATTTATATAAAATGATTATGAAATCTTTTTCGCAAAACAAAAAAATATAGAAACACAAATCATGATATATTAAAAGAAGATTTGTTTAAAAATATTAATAATAATGAGTTTGAAAAATATTAAAGTAATAATAAATTATTAGTTTAATTAAAAAAGAGATAGAAAGATATTTTAAGATAATTCAATTAAAGCTCATTAAATAAAGAATGACAATAGATTTTTTTTATTTTTTTGGTGATGAGACGAGGTCAAAGACCCGAAATGAGAAGCGTAAGATTACAATTAGAAAAGAAAGGTGCAGAAACAGGAAGCCCATCAGACTTACAGTTGCCCATGGGCAAAGGCCAAGGTGATCATCTACAGAATTTGCTTGTCTGAAGTGTTGGTAATAAGTATATATGCGCAAGATCCAATTTATGTTAATCAAATAAATTGTTGTCAATTTATTTTGATAAGTTAAGAATATTCATATTTTATTATCATATTTGATTATTTAATATGATAATCTTGATTAAAATTAGAAACTTATCATTATAATAGAGATCATGATAATGAGAGATAAGTTTTGCAAATAATTTTAATCCAAATTGTTCCTAATCACAAGGTCACCAAAAATTAGGACATTAGTGATCCGGGTAGATTAATATATATGCGATAGCCTCCATAGGATGGAGATTAATAGGTCTTATTTATTAAATTACGGGTATAGATGATATACATGGGATATTATCAATGAATGGACTTAATTGAGAACTCCTAATAGTTAATATTACCATTAAACTATCAATAGGATATACTCTTAAGAAGAACATTGTGTAAAAATTTTTCTTATAATTGAGATTATCATAGTAATTAATGAGTCATTTATTATACTTTAATATCGGGTACCTAGTGCCAGAGGGTGATAGTTGAAAGGATATTAGGTGTAATCAAATTTTTGTAGAATGATTGATAAGTTAAGAAGGAATCCAATCATTCTTGGTAATGAGTTTGAGCTCTATGATTTTAACAATTATTTTTGACCTTGGCCAAGGCAATTGAGTGAATAAAGAAATGAGTTTCTTGAGTTGTTCATTAGTTAATCACAATTAACTTAAAACATATATATGACTAATTAGAGTTTGATAGTTATACCATACTCTAAGGTCAGCCTAGAGCCGAAATTATGGAAGGAAACATTACATTATTCTTCTTAAGGTTCTTGAAAGTAAAAGGATATTATTACTTCATACTATTTGAACGTTAAGGAGTGTTGTTAGGTGCCAACCTTGATTAATAAATTAATTTGACTAATTTATTACTAACTTAGTATTGAACCTGTGGAATCACACCCTAACGAGCAATCTAATCTTTGCCAAAGGATTATTTAATTTATTATATGATAATTAAATTAGAGAATTTAATTTGATTAAATAAATAAATTTTCTAATTCAAATGGAATATTATTATATTCTTTGTTAGCACTAGGAATATATAATTAATATGTGAGATAATTGAGGAACCTTGATGTCTACTAAAAAGAAGGTTTCTAGAATTTAAAATTAAATCAAATCAAGCCACTAAAGATGGTTTAATAGTGAGAAATTTGAGTAGTTTGCATAAGATTCTAGGTTCAAATATTATTACTACTAATGTACTAAAAACAAAAATTTGAATCAAATCCTATGGGATAGGATGTTTGATCAAGTATCGAAATTGATTCCAATCAATTTTAAAAAGAATTCTGATCAAATTCTATTATGGTTTAATTGATCATGCATTGATATCAATTGCAAATTACAAGGACATGATCGTTCTTGATTCCGAAAAACAATAAATGTAAACAATAGTTGATATTATATATAATATAGCACCCGCAAAAGAAAAGAACAGGAGATACTCTATTGGAAATTCCCTTCCTGTGACCGTGCTGAAATTTTTCGGAAAAATTTGGCTCAAAGTTTCTCAAGATTTCCTTAGTTCTCAAAGTTCCATTGATCAAAGAGTTGATAGCAGAGCTTAGTCTCAGTGTGGATATACATAAAATCTTTGTGTGATCAAAGAATCAATTTTTTGCGATAACAAGTACACTCTACTAGGTATTTATATTTTATCTATGTTACTTGAATAATTTTTAGACACAAAACTAATCATCTTCAATTACTTTTTATTCTTCCACTGTGTGTTATGAACACTGAGTAATCCTTAATGAAGATATGACTGACTCGAACCTAGACAAACCGTTGCATGCAGATAGCTATCTCATCCAGGAGAGGGGCACACGGATGACTCCTGAGACTACCATTCTCCCTATTTGTATATGCGGTAGGGCAGGATAGATGAATTATTTGGTTTTTCTTTTTTTTCAAAAATAAGCTATGTACGATTTAGGCGCATCAATCCTTCAGTTAACTCATCATTTTATTATTTTCAAATTAAATTGAACGAGTTGAGTGAATTAACCCCCTTTTTTTGACAGATTGATAATTAACCTACCTAAAAATAAAATTTGGTAACTAATGCATCAACCCATCTTTTTATTATTTTTTATTTTAAATGAGTTTTTAGACTAACAATTTTGAAAGAATCTGTTTTTTAACATTTTCGTCAAACAATTTGCCTTGGCCTGCTAATGGATGGACCAATGAGTTTGGCTGACAATTTATTTGTTATGTTTTGACTAAACAGTAGTCAAGGTCTTAAAACAATAAAGAATTGCTAGCAAGTAACTAAAAAACAAACAAACCAACGTTAGGCGTTGTTTTCTACCTGCACACCTATTGGAATTAGTGAATTACGAATGCAATTATGGAGTTTGCTGGATAAAACTGCTTTATAGTTGCAGAAATATGTGATTTTCAGTTTTCCTAAGCAAAATTTACTTGAAAATGGACAAATAAAAACATGACAATATTTTGGTTTTATTGTCTCCAAATATATTACCATAAATTTCTTTTTTATTTTTTATTAGGATGGCAAATTAAACATGTTAATATATTTTATCCCTTTAATTCATTCATATTTAAATTCAATGCAACAATATTAAATGGTTTAATAAATTATATAGTCGTATATATATATATATATATATATATATGCTAATCAAATTTCTGCTATATTTTTTGGACGTTAAACTGCATTCTAGTTCTTGGACTTAATACCCATTTGGCAGTTCAAGCCACATAAGGCATAGAATAGAAAATGAATATAAATTTATAAGGAAACAAAGTCTTTTATTATTTTTTTTCTAGGTCGTTCACGAGGAAAAACAAATACGCCATATCTATTTCCCAACAGAAAATGATGATGAAAGTTATACATATCAATGTCATTTTTTCGTTACTTTTTTAAAAAATTGAGAATAATTTGAAATAAATTGTCTAAATTGATTGATATTTTAGTGCCATTATAATAATCAAATACTAATTATCTGTACTTTTACTTATAAATATTTGTACTTAGATAAATAATAACTATATATGCAAAAACAACATTAAATGCTAAAGCCGAGAATAATGATTGCTACCGATAAATCTGGACTTTTATCTTTGAAATGTATACGTATCATTGATTTAGTCTTTAAAAAATTTTTATTATCAATTTAGTCATTGAACAATATAATTTGTCATCATTTTGGTCATTTAAAATTTTTTCATATCAATTTAATTAATCTCTCTGTAATGTAAGGTCTCTAGTAATCTTTAAATTAGGGTTCCGTTACAATCATTTGTCTTCATTTGACAAAGAAAAATCAACTTAAAAATAGTTTGCATAATTTAAACACTAATTTAATGATAAAAAAATTTAAAGGACTAAAATAATAATAATAATTGTGTCATTGGACAATAAATATAGGATTTTGCTCTTCATTTTCAGATTCTATTTAATAATTATGAGGTGTTATTTGTATTTGAAAAATGGGACTTATATAGGACGTACATTCACTAATACCCACACATCCTATATATTTTGAGCTTTTCTTCTCCCAATGTATTATGGTGTCATGTAGTAATATTATTTGTATATAATATTTATGGTACACTATGTTAATATACTCTTTTTCACTATTAGATAGAGTATGGGATCAAAATTAAATGAGGTTCATACTTTATTCAATAATAGATGAGAGTATGTCACTACGGTATCTTACAAATGTTATATACAAATAACATTTTTCATATAGTTAAGTTTCATATTTACTATTTAAATAATCATATAAATGGAAAGATATGATTGTTTGTGATGCTAGTTCAATTGTGCAAGGAATGGAGCTTCCTATTCTTTGTTGGTCCTGCAATCGAAGATTTGATTTTTCCCTTCACACTAGCGGCTACTTAGCTTGGAGGTGTGATGCCAATGATAATGGGCAAGCTAGCATTGGGCAGGCAGCGGCCACAACAAGAAGAAGCTGATGAGATGACGAGAAGCCTTTGGTGAACAAGAATGATGGTGGTGACATGTAGAGTGATAGATGAAGTCAATGGCAAAAGACACAACGGTGAGAGTTGACAATGAGGTAAGGGCAGTCGAAGAAATTGGTGGAGTCGCTCGAAGCACGAGAGAAAATTTTTTTAGAATGGATCATAAAGTGATGATTGCATAGATACAATCAATCATCTTTAACGTTGGATGGGACATTGCATGGTGCACCATGTTTGTCAAAGTGCGCCATAGAATGCGCCATAACAACCATGGGTAAGGCGTTAAGCTTTATAGAAAAAACCCACCTCCGAGTTATGTAAGCTGAAAAGGCCAATTCTGTGGTACATCATTATAAGTATGGTATATGATATACCATTTAACAAAAAGAGAGTTCATGGTGGAAGGCAACTTTGTAGCTAGTAACTCTTTATTTCTTAAGTGGAATCTATATATATTTTATTTTTGAAAATAACCCAAATATATGTTTTTAGAATGGATTTGGGTTCGACACACACTCATCTCGATCAAATTTATCTGGGCGAAGGTCGGCATAAGGCGTGGGTGCTTCTGCTGCTTCCAACTTCGCACGACTCATTCTTATCAACCAGGAAAACTTGGTTTCTTTTTTCTTTAAATTTTGGGAAGGGGAGATGGAGGGTGCTGGGGCTACGCATGGTGGTGGTTTTGGGGCTTTGGGGGTTTCGAATGTTGGTGACCAGGTAAGGTTCTTCTTTTGTAGATTATAGAAATCTTTTACAACAATTTTTTAAATTAAAGGGTAAAGAAAGTTGACATGGGGACGATAATTTTCCACCAGCATAGGCTTTTAATGAAGACAACCAATAAACTTGGCTGCAAAAGCAAGGTCCAAATTCAGCATTCATTGCTTACTTAATCCTTTGCTCAACACCACCCTCACGGCTTCCCCTTCTGCGCTTCCTCTTTCTCACACACAACAATAACTCACAACAAAATCATGACAGAAATCCTAAGAGAACCAACAACCGCCATGGTCTGTGGAGGTCCGGGGTTGAGGTACCACAGGACCGTGGCTTCTCACGGCTACTATTGGGTTGCCCAGATTAGTGAATAAGTGAATCAGCAAATGCAACCAGAAAGTTAAACATCAACAACTAGTGAACCATTCAACAAATGTTTTAATCACCACCGTACAATAATATTAAACACCAACAAACGGTTTCACTGAAGTCAACTTCCACCGTGAGCCCTTTTTTTTCAAATGATATACCACATATTATATTTAAAATGGTGCACCACAGATCTGGGCTGCTGAAAAATATAAATTAGAGCCCAATCTTTGCTTGTCATTGTCCAGCAATTTCTAGACTAACTTTATTCGGACAGAAAGAAAAATTACACCATAATTCCCTGAATTTGAAGTTGCACATTTGCGGTGACTTTCTAACCATTTTCAAAGTATGTGGAAAATAACAGAAAAATAATAATAATTTGTCCATAGATGCTCATTCTCATTTTTTTGTGGTCAATAATGCTGACTAGATGTTTTTTTTTATCGCTGAAGAACACTAACTAGATTTAACTTAGCCTTTTCGTTCGTGGGTCTTGAAAATGGGCTCCATGACTATTGGGCCATAACCAACTGCAGCGTGCCCATTGGCTAGACTTGGGTGACTAATTTCCAGCTGAAAGTGCTGGGGTTGACCCTCCCAACAAAAAAAAACAAGCCCCAAAAGTGTTGGGCAATGATCCTTCCCTCTCCAGCTCCTTATGGCCTTATGGGCGTTGCATATCAGATTACTATAAGGTGTGGCCCAAGATTTCAAAAGAAAAAGAAAAATTGAAAGTATAAAACAGAATATTGTTCAGACCAAAAAAAAAGAAAAATACCAGAAGATTGTTCTAATTCAATTATGAGAGTAAATTTCCAGTTAATTAAGATTTAGTTTTAGCAATTTAAGTTCTATTTATGGTATCTTTTGCAGCTGTAAGCTGCTTTCAAACATTTCTCAACCACCCACATTGTAATTAAATTTGTTAATGGTTATCGTGGACTCATTATAACATATGTTTTCATTTATCTTAATAAAAAAATATAAAATGAGGGGCATGTAGTACCCATCGAAATGTTATTTATAGCACAGTGCCAATTTGGAAGGTTCTGCATTTGAAAAAAAAAAATCATGGATATGACTACAATTTGATATTGCCCCCTGTTTAGATAAAATAAAATAAAATAAAATAAAATTCAATGATCGTCCATCATGAGTGAGTACTTCGATAGCCAATCATCTCAAATAAATTTTGCCAACAAATTAGAAGTATCATATGGTTTTTTAATGATTGTCTCTAATATGAGATATTTTTACTTTTTAAGGATTTTCAAAAATTGATGAAATGCAATATTATTATATTCAAAAAAATATTTTTCTCGTTATTTTTATTAATGTTCAATTTTCTTTAAAATTTTTAAAAATAAATATTAACAAGAACTTTGAAATATATTGTAACTTGCAATTACATAGTAAAAACTTGAAGATTGTTTGAACACAATTGAACTTGCAGAATAATCTTTATATATAACTTTATTTGAGTTTAATTTTAATACATTGCCAGTATAAAGTATGTTACATAAATTGTCAACAAATCAAATAGCATGTATGATTTTTTATATAGTTATTACTATTGTCAAATACTTTAGTTAACCCATTAATACATAATATGTGTAAAAGTTTTTTATATTAGGAGTATATTCAAATTAAATTCTTTTATTTTCATTTTTTTTTAAATGAGTAATTAATAACTATAATTTTAAAAAGGTTAGATACGAAAGTGATTACCATAAATTATCATCACTGTTGTTGCACTACGAATAGGATCAGTATTATTGGGCAAGCAATCATTTGGCGGTGACCAAGAATCGCGGACCTCAAGTGGGCAAATGGTCCGAAAGTTCGCGTGGTGTTCCAAGCAAACCCAATGAACCCAACAATATGAAAATTCCAACTCTCACTTTCAATCAAAAGTTGTTCTAAATCAAATAAGCAATTGGGCCCCAATATCTATAACATAATGGTGCAACTAGGCCACGTTTTGCACCAACAAGAAGCCTCCCTAATTGCTCACTAAATCTGGAAGTAGGGGACACACCTGCATGTATAGCGGCTACCTGTTTATGCATTATTCTATCCAACCAGATGGCCCCACCTCATATATATCCTTGTTGCCGAAATCATCATTTAGTAATATTATTAAGTAATTTCGTGTGGTCCTTCTCATGTGTTTAGTTTCGATAAATCGTCCTTTTATTGGAATGGTACTTCAATGGAAAAAATAAATAAATAAATTTGGAAAGAATATTATAATTTATTTGTAATAATCATTGTATCATGCTCCAATATAATTGCATAGAAACCTTTCATCATTTGAAGAATCCAGAAACGAAATGATTGGGTTAGGGTAAGCCAACAGTAATGATATAAATTAAAAAAAATAAAAATGAGACCCCCCAAAGTCATGATACGTATAAATAAATCATTGCACCATCATGTGCCATAATACATATATATTCTCTGTCATTCCCCGATTATTATGTTATATCAAAACCTTTACCAACCGAAACATGTTTTCAACCAAATTTTATCTCCCAAATCTATTCAACCGTTCTCACTCTTTTTTGCTAATTTCTATTATACCCTTCATTCCAAACTCAGTTATGGTTTTTCAGTTCAATAATTAAGCATGGCATTTATGTCCTTTGGAGCACTTTTTTATTTATTTATAATATAGGAGATTAAGTGTCCGTACATGCAACTCACGTGCAAACCTACAGGAACTGAATCATGGATTAACTATATAAGCCATCCAAGTAGACGATTCGTTTAACTGTTAATCACATGGTTACCAGCTCAGCCGGTCACATGGCCAGATATACTTCATAATGCTCAAATACGATTATCTTAAGCCAAGTGGGCTTTGCAACTGTTCCTCGAAGGTGGTTGCACATGCACGTGTGGGGAATCGGGAATCCCGTAACTGTTTAATGGTTAATCAGAATCTGACGGCTAGAGGATTCCACTGTGTCGGGTGATGACCGACTATACCGGTTAAGAGGAGGGAGGAAGCTTAGGAAGACATAGGAAACACACAATTGGTATTATGAATTGATATTCTTATACAATTTATGTAATATCATTATCTTACACTTTACTTTCTCACATTATTCTGCATTCGTTAGCTTACATTTTTTCTATTATTATATGGTATGCCTATTTTTAGGTTAGCTTTCACGTTAAATAAGACTAAGCTTTTTCCCTTTTCTACATGATTTTATGCATGTATCTTACTTTTACTTTGTTGGATTATTATAAAGAAATAACTTTCTTACGTGCTAACTGAAGTTTATTCTATCAGTAATGCAAATCGAATATTAAAAAACAAACTAAATAACTAATGCATCAGATGACAATAACTTATACAAGTAATACGTCAAATGGTATCAGATTACTGCTCAAATTAATATCATAAGAATTTTTAACTATATTTAAAAGCGATTCATGAATAAGACAAAAGTAATAAATAACTACTAATCACAATATTAATGTATACATAATAGTTTATACTCCACATATTTCAAAATAATTATCACTTTAATTAAATTAATATATTTTTAAATCAATATATATGAATATAATTCAAAATAACTTTCACTTTGAAACAAAAGGAATATTTCATACTATAATACCCCATGCATCTAATAAGAATAATCTATGCCAGAAAAAAAGGCAATTAAATTAGGAAAAAGTGAGGTTTGACCGTAGACCAGATCGAGCAAAAGATAACTAAGTAACTTTGACTGAGAGTGCACGTGGAGTAGACATATACACGTGTGATTTGCTGTCCGCCGATACCATAAAGAATGGTGCGCCAAGTAGGATCCACGTGGGTTGACCACAGAACGAGGTGAGAAGGTAGAACTATACAGCTGTGCCTGTGTGCTTTCGTGCGAATCCTCAAACTTTCTTTCCATGGTGCCAATATAGTAGCATACGACATGATTCTTTTTCCTCTCTCTCCTTTCTCGTCTTAGCCAGGAGAATAAGTAAATTCTAATGTCGGAGGGGAAAAATCATCTACCCCTGTGTCTTATAATTAGTGTTAAATATTCATATTAAATTTACGATAAAAATAATTGATTTATCTTTTAAATTATTTTTTATTTTTAAATTAATCCTCTAAGCAATAAATATTTTAAATTTATTCTCTAATTTTTGAAAATCGAACACTTTTGCTTTCTTTCCAACCTCTTTGCAAATATTATTTATTGTATTAAAGATTAGATTTAAAAAGATAATTTATTATATAAGATATTATATATATTATTTTTGTTAACTCAAATGTTCTATAAGATTTTATTTTTAATGTAACTAACATTATTCATGAAGAGGATAAATATGTTTAGTTTTTAAAAATTAAAGGATGAATTTGAAATATTTATAATTGAAAAGGCAAATTTGAAAGTAGAAAATAAGTTAAAGGATGAATTAATTATTTTTTATTTAAATTTAATTAAAAGAAATAATAATCTATATGTGCAAATATATAATAAATTTAAAAATATAATGAAACATGGTTATTATCTTAAATCTCATAAAGAAAATATCATAAAAGTACATGAAAAATATTATACGACGGATAATAAAGATTTCAAATCTTTATCGCAAATTACATGATGCATTGCTTACCTTTTCAATTACAACATTTTTTAATCAAGTTATAAGAAATTCGGTTCAGTCAATATATACCAAAGAAAGTGAGCTTTCTTTGTTGTTTCTGAGGAACAGTATCTATGTTATTTAAATTGAATTTAATTTTAGCTTACACTGGTTCTATGTGCCAAATAATAAAATAGCTTTGCCCGAAAGCTGTTTTAAATTGTGGATTGAGAATGGTTTTCATTTCAATTTAATCTCACTATCTCGAAGCATCATATTTTGAGCACTAAATGTAAAATTACGGATTTCAAAGTTTATGAACTAAGAAAAGAAAATTTCGTAAAGTAAAGTGAACAAAAAACTTGTTTGTTGTTCAAATATTTACATCTAAGTTATGATGATTTAGAAAAGTTGAAGAACGCAAAACTTAAATTATAAAAGGGAATATTTTTCTCCGTTTTTTAGCAAAAAGATTTATTACGGCACGAAAGTGAGAGCAACTCTATTTATTGACTATTAACAAGTTTGCACATTCAATCAGCAAAAGGGTGGGAAAAAAATGGCCACCATATAGTTCATTTATAGTTTATTACTTATCGCACTTCTTTTTTGAGGAGAAAAAATAATAATAAACTGTGCTATGATAAATGATACAATGATTTTACAGAGAGAATGGGAAAGAGAGAGGGGCGTTTGGTGTAGTCTATTCATTGTTTGAAACTTTGAAGAGTGATCTATTTTGACAACGCAATAAAATATAACTAATAAATAATCAAATCATATCTGTGAAAATTTTGTAAATAGTATTTAGATATAGTTGTTAAAGATGCTGACTAGACTGCGTTATTTTTGCGAGATGAAAACACCAGCTGTTGACCTTTTGAGATAATCATTAATGATAATGTAAGTTGACATATCTAATCGTGTCTTGGTTGGCCTAAGTCAATTACATCTATTATGCTGACAATGAAATAGTTTATGAATTCTTTACGTATTAGCTGTGTTGTTGTTATTATTATTATTATTGTTATTATTATTTTTCTCTTTGTCTCACTTATCATGATAGGGATTTACGAACTTTAAAAACAAATTGAACATGCGCCAAAAGATTGCACATCACATGATATTTCACAGACTCTGACCTTTTACTATTCAGTTGTTCAGTTTTTCGAAACTTGTTTATTATTTTCGTGATCCGGTACCCATTGTAACCACCAAAAATTATGTTAAGGTATACATACTGACCATGATATTGTATATATCACTGAAAATAGAAATATAAACATATAATGAATATTGCTGAATTTCATAATTAATAAGCATAAGTTTTTTTTAGTATATTTGTATTATTTTTAGGTTCCGGTCAATGTTGTTGGAAGCAAAACAGCTCATACTCTATCAATAGGCTTTTTTGACCCATCTACGTCACTTTTGCAAACAATTTATCACACTATTATTGTTTTGAAACTTATTCCATATCTGTGCTTCTTTTTGCCGTTGTGGATTTTTTTATTTTTTTCTGACAGTCAAATAGTGCAAGCTCAAAATGCGTCACTATAGAAAGTTTTGCACAATAAAATAGCTTGGTCAAGAGGAGACTGGATGGCGCAGAAAAAGAACGCGCCACCAAAAAGGCCAAAAGAGTGGTGCAGAGCCAAGAAGCGCCACCAAATGACAAAACCCACATGTTGCACGGGTATGAGGGGGTGCGTAAAGTGCTTCATGTTTAAAAAAATAAAGCCTAAAGATATAAAAAATTAACTAGATTTTTTATTAATAATCTTATTAATATCTTTAATGATTTTTTTATTATAATAAGATTATAAATATTCTAATAAAACTTTTTAAAACTAAATTCATAAAAAAATTTACTAGAAGTTGTGGTAATTTTCTTAAAGAAATTAATAATATTTTTCACAACTTTAGTTTATTGATAAAATAAAAAAATGATCATACAAAAAAGGAAAATAAATAAAATATTTTTTAATTACATTTATAGAAACTGCTGAATTACACCAGATCACCAACTAACTATCAACCCTCTCCCCCCATAACTAAAAAAAAAACAATTGAAGAGCACAACACATGTAGAAACCCACACAAGACCTGCACTCTTTTTAATTTTTCCCCTTTTCCTTTTGTAGTGAAATATTGATAGTTAGTTGGTGATCTAGTGTAATTCAGCAGTTTCTACAAAGATAATTGAAAAATGTTTTATTTATTTTTCTTTTTTGCATGATTATTTTTTTATTTTATCAATAAACTGATGTTGTGAAAAATATTATTAATTTCTTTACGAAAATTACCACAGCTTCTAGTAAATTTTTTTTATGAATTTAGTTTTAAAAAGTTTTATTAGAATATTTATAATCTTATTTGCAATATAATAAAAATTTATTAAAGATATTAACAAGATTAATAATAAAAAATCTGGTTAATTTTTTATATCTTTAGGTTTTATTTTTTTAAACATTAGACTTTAATTTTTTAAACATTAGACTTTAAACATGAAACACTATGTGCACCCCCTTAGACCCGTGTAACACGTGGGTTGTGTCATTTAGTGGTGCTTTTTGGCTTTGCACCACTCTTTTGGCCTTTTTTGGTGGCGCGTTCTCTCTCTGCGCCATCCAATCTCCTCCTGACCAAGCTATCTTGTCATGCAGAGCTTTCCATGGTGGCGTATTTTGAGCTTGTGCCATTTGATTGCCAAAAAAATATAAAAAAATCCATGATGGCAAAAAGAACTACATACATAAAATAAGTTTCAAAACAACAATAATGTAGTAAATTGTTTATAAAAGTGCTGTAGATGGGTCAAAAAGCCCTAATAGTCGTGTTAAATTTTATGTAAGTTTTCATAAAATATCTATAATATATTGCATAAATCCACCCGATCCATTTGGACGTTAAAATTAAAATTATTATTCATAATTCTAATTCTAATTCTAAAAGAATTAATTCAAAGTAGCTCAGAATATTGAAATGTATATTTAGCTTTTACAAAGAATGGGATGTAAGGTTAGAATTCTAAATTCAATTCCAATTTTATTTTTTTAATGTATGATTTAGAACTTCGATATATATATATTAAATTTCACATTAAAAATTTATTTAGACTTAAATATATAAATATTTACAAAATATATAAAATTATCAAAGTTAATATAAAATACAAATAATTTTATATTAAAATTATTTTTAACTTGAACAGGAAATAATAACTAAAAATATTAATTTTAATGGAATAAAATCATATTATTCATATCATGTATAAGCGTTGAAGTGTAAACAATACCTTTAACCTAACTTAAAAATCAGTCTAAAATTCAACATTGTCTTAAAAAATAGACAATAAAAATTCTAAAATGCATATTGATGATTTCATCTAGTCTTGATTTGCATTATAAGATCCTAAATCTTCTAAGTAAATAGGAGGAGCTTTAGACAACTCATACTTTCTTGCATCACCAATAAAAATATCATAAGCTTGAAGCAATTCTGATTCTTGAAAATTTAAAATGTTAGAAAGTTCAACAATATAATTATTTCACTAGCACTTGCTTTAATAGGATTAGATGGATAAGATTTACTAATAGCGTGTTAGCTATTTGAGTATCAGCAATTGTAAGAGTGTCACCAAAACTATTTCTCTTTCATTGAGGACTTGGATTCAATATAGAAGAAGTTCGTTGTTTAGCTGAAATCGATATAAATTCACGTGCATCATGAATCATTTATTCAGTGATATTTGGATCACTATTCACATTTGCTTCTTGTTCAATCTAAATGCATAGCTTCGGCACCAGTCTCAGCAACACCTCTTGTTATACGATCGTGTCCATAGACACTTGCTAAAGCTTGCCAAGTTTTAATTTCTTGCTACATGTAACTACTTATGTTTAGATTAGACCAAAAATAAATATTACAAACAATATTGATAAAAAAATTTGGCTAATATTTGTAATACCTTGACATAGTATTCACAAACCTAATCCCTCTTAAACTTCACTAAATATATTACAGTTCCAATATCAACCAAATCCACTACTAGCAAGCATATATGTTTATCCCAAGTTTTAGGCAAGACTCAATGTTGTCCTTGGTGATTACAACTTTGCATTTTTCCCTTATGCCATATTTATAGATGCAAAATTTGCAACTGATTTCAATGCATTAGGTACTTTATTTCCTAAGTTAGTTTGTTCAACTAGAACACTTGTAAGAGCATGACCCTTATCCTATGTCTATTTTAGATATGACTTAGGCTTATTTTTGTTGTTGCAAAATTTAACTTTCTCCATTATCTAATAAATACAACCAAGGCAAATACAATTAAAAAAACAATTCACTACAAAAAAACAGGAAAATTGTGGCAGTTTTAATATGGCGGTTTTCAAAAACCGCCATTTTATTAGAAAGATTACGGTAGTTATGTAAACGACGTAAAGTAAATGGGTATTACGTCTGTTCATTCTAAAATGTGGCGATTTTAACCATCGGAATCTTAAAATTTTCCCTTCCCGACTCACTTTCCCTCTCGCTGCTCAAAAATCATAAAAGAAAAGGGGAAAAAAAAAAAGAAACTCTCCCTTTCCTCTCTTTCATCACGCACGCATCCATTTGGAAACCCTTCACTTCAGAAAACCCTCATCGTCATGGCCATCATCAAACCCATCAACTCAGTTCCTTAACCTCACTCAGCTCCCTCCCCCTTCTCTGTGCGTTTTGCTCTAAGCCCAAATCCCCCAAATGCATCAAATTTAATAATACACCTAAACAAAGTTGACACCCCAAAATCCCCCAAATAGAGTTTGCATTGCTCAGCTTCATGGTTTGAATCGTCTTCAACCTTTCCCCTCAGGGGCTCTCTGTCTCTCTTTGTCTCTCACTGTACAACCACGTGCCACCCACCGCCATTCACATCCTACACCCTCCGCTATCACCCCAAGATCATCCCTCTCTATGAGTCTCTCTCTGTCCTGCTAGAAAACCTCCCTCTCTGATCGTCGGAGCCCACTTCCTCTCTCTCCATCTTCGTTCTGTGCCTTTCTTGATGGTTGGGTAGTTTTGCACTACCAAAGCAACCACAATCTTGGGTGAGCTCTTTTTCTCAATTTTCGTGTCCCTTTCCCCTGAAAATTTGTTTGTTTCGCCTTGTTGTTTATGATTATTGGAAAATCTGGAAACTCTCTTGGTTATATTTGATTTTATGATAGCTCGATTTTACCTATTCTTGTTGATTGTAATGTGCATAAAGAATGACCGTGGAGCTAGAAATTTTTTTGTCTCTACTTGCTCAGGATGTTTAGATCATGAAAGTTATGAATTTATTGAGGTGAAAAAAAAAGTTAATAAAAAGCTTCCGTTGTCAAATGGTGATAGAGTCAGTTATGCCACTGAGCACATAAGACTATTTCACATCACATGATTTAGAATTTTAGTCCTAAAGTACAGTGGTTCTAATGAGTAAATCGATGAGCATATCTAAATATTAGAATATGATAAATTGTAATGTATGAATTTGAAATACAACTTGTTATGGCTGTGATGAAAGATTCATGTGTGTGAAATCTTGTCAAGTCAAATACAATTAAGTCTGAAACATGTGTATTTGTTATCATACCTGTAAATGTATTATTTTGTAAGACTTGAATGTGTATGTCATATACTAACATGTGATATGCCATTAACGTGTACAAATAAATTTTGGAAATTTAATCAATTGGTAAAAATGACTAAAGGATTCTTGATATAGATATTGTACAAAGCTATTGCTATGGGTTCTTGAAGTGCTAGTTGTATGTCAAAGAAAACCAGAAATTAAAGGAAGCACTAGTAGTTTGAATCTTACAAAGCACTTTTTCTTTAAGCTCTAATTTGTGAAGTTTGCCATAATTAGATTTTGATAAATAAATTTGACAGGATTAGTAGCCACTTGAAGTTTTGAGAAATTTCTCTAGGACTTCCATGTGCATTTCAGCTTCGAGGAATTGATTTTACTATATCACTATAATGTGAATATTTGGAGCTAATTTTTGTAGAATTTGAGGTAGTGCTTACACATGTAATTCGTAAAGTTAATTTGAATAGGTGCTTGCATATGTGATTCTTGGAATTGATTGGATTTTGAGCAGGGGTGTGCATGGCGTGGTTTAACTTGATTTTTTATGTTAAACTGATCTAAACCAAAAAATATGATTTGGTTTTATAAACTGAACCAGATTTATATTATATACAAATAATCAAACTGTATAAACCAAAATTTTTAGTTTAGTTAACTGGTTTGGATAAGTCAACCAAAATAAACAAAGTGAGGAGGTATGGAGCTTACTACATATAAAACCATCACTCTATTCTACGGTGCTTTTGTTTTTTCTTTTGGTGAAGTTTTATGGTTCCTTTTAAAAGTCTCACTGCATTGCTCTTGTATCCCAATAACTCTACCTCAATTTACAAAAGTTGCTCCAAGTTTCAAGAAAAGCACAACACAATAGTTTTGTATGCAATTATAACCAGTGAACCACACTAAATTTTATAAATGGTTCAAGTTAATGAACTGATCTGGAAAACCAATTCAACATACTGATCTGTTTTAGAAGAAACTGGTTATATGATCTAGTTTGATTGAGTTCACAGTTTGGTTTAGTTCAAATGGTTTATTTGCACACCTCTAATTTTGAGGTTGCTTGCATGGTTACTTGGAAATGATGGATTTTGTGCTCACGTTGACGCTTGAGAAGTATTAAATTCTATGACATAGATGGTGTTGCTAGAAATTAAGTTCTCTTGGCTAAAGTTTGGTTATAATGTCATGTCCATGTGGTTATATCTTTTTCAGGATCAACCCTTTGCCTTCAGAAATTTGAGGGATTCCTCGATCACCTAATGTACGGTGAGTGGATAAGATATCTAGGATCCTTCTTTTATATAGTTGTATATAACTTACTTCGATATCCAGTTATATATTTGTATATTTGTATTTTATATAATGGGCACACCTCATTTGCATTCTAGTGACAAGATGATATAATGAGGCTTTTGAATTGCTAAAATTGAAGCATTCTTTTACTGTTTGTATTGATGGTGATTTTTGTTTGTAAACTATAGTTTATGTTAACTTTAAAGTATAAAAATAGTAGATACTAAGCATTATTATTGGATTATTATTATTAATTAATTATGATTGTTATGCAAACATTAAGTGAGAAGCTCAAACTTAAAAACTTCAGTTAAGGGTTTCCTTTGCCAAATTATATGATTTTTTTTGGTTTAATGCATATGATTTACAAATTATTTTTCCCCCCAAAGATGGATTTGAGAAATTCTCAATGTGCTTATTTGACTATCATGTCACTTGCAGAGAAAGATAGAGAGTTGGGACTTGGGTGAGGCCTTGAGGAACTCGGAGCATCTTAAAGAAAAGGGAGTTGAAGAGGTACACCTTTTTTTCTTTTAAAGTATAAAATATAATTTTTTTTTCATGGTGCTTAAATTCTCTAAATGACACCAAACATACTACAAAAAAGTTCAAGAGGTACACCTTTTTTTATTTTGTTGCTTGTTGGTGTAAATGTAAGTTCTGTTAAATGTGAAAAAAAAATGGGTGCTTATGGTTATGGACAACCATTACTAAGTTATTGTGTTCATTTCCATTTTGTCAAGGGGCCTGGGTGTGGTCTTTGTCTACTATTTGAATGTCATTTGGCTTAGCATTTTATGCTACATGCATTAGAATCTCATGGGCCTTATGCTCTCTTTGGCTAACCTTATCCCTTTTTTTTCTACACACAAGGTGACTTTGTAGTTAATTAGAGCACACTAGAAGCGAAGGCCATGGATATGTTCGTTTGTCACCCTCCAATTACAAAGTCTAATGGTTCATCATGAGATTAATAATTTTTGACATAAATTTCAATTGTGAAAGGCTTCACATCCCCTAAAGTTTCATATGGCTTTAGTACTTAATAATATTTTATTTTACATTATAACTTGTTTGTGTTAGAACTAGATAGTGGAGGAATTTTAGACTAATGGTGATTGAAAAATTATAAAGTATTCTTTTGTGTGATTGAATTGGGTTTTGTAAATTTGATTTTATAAATTTAATTTAATTTGGAAACTTCTTTTTTTATTGCAGGCACCAGATAGAGGAAGTGGGGCTGAGTCACCAAATGATATAAGAAGATCATCAGATGGAAGTAACAATAATCCATCAAATAATCTTCCAAGCCCTCATACATGATCCTTTTATTGATTGTGGTCAATTCTCCTAAAACTTTTAAATCTTAAGTAATCTTGAATTTGTTGGTGTGACTTGTGTACCTGAATTGACTGTTTTTTTTTTTACTTGTAAGTTCTAATACACTTAGACTTATTATGACTAATTATGTAGAAACTTATTTTAAGCTTTAGTAATAGAAATTTTTCTATTGGATGTTGAGAGATATTATTATATTTATATTGATATAAATTTTGGTGCATGTTATACCTTCAATTAAAAATAATGGAATAATTATAATATAGGTTTTGATATTGGATAATAAAAAAGATACAAATTATAGCAATTTAAAATGAAACAATGCATTAAAAGCATGTTAAATATTGCCACAATAACAAGTAATATATGCCATTATCGATTACAAAATATGGCAGCTTTGACAACCACAATTATAAATACAATACGATGGTTTTGACCGCCACACTTTCCAGTAAAATGCGGTGATTTACACTGCTCATATTACAAGTGATATATGCTATCATTTATGGTACAATATGGCGATTTTGATTGCCACAATTTTGGACAAATAAAGCGGTGTGAATCACACAGATATCTTGTAAAATATGGCGGTTAGAACCGTCATTTTATATTGTAAATTATGGCGGTTGAGCTGCCGCGATATATTAAAATAAGGCGGTTAGCAACCGCCTTAATGTTCAAAAAATATAGCAATTAGAACTACCAGTTTTATCTGATAAATTACTGTGATTGAAAGCATGCACGGTATCTGCAGGCAAATATGGCGGTTATCAGCGCGCCAATATTCAAAAATTATGGCGGTTTTAACCGCCGTTTTATTGGGTAAAATATGGCAGTTTAAACCGCCACAATATATAGGAAAATATGGCGTATATCAACCGCCTTAATGTTCAAAAATTATGGCGGTTTGAACCACCATTTCATACGGTAAAATATGGCGGTCAAAACCGCCACAATATTTCGTAAAATATGGCGGTTTGACCCGCCATTTTATTCAACGAGAAACCGCCATTTTATCTGCGTCAATTGCGGCGTTTAAGCGGAAACCGCCATATTATACATAGTGGCGATGTTAATTACGGCGGTTTTGTATGTAATTCTGATAAAAAGGGCGGTTATAACCGCCGCAATTTCCCGAAAAAATCGCCGTATTTTATTGGATTTTTTGTAGTAATTGTACGAAAAACTTAAATAAGGAAAAAGTAGATATATTTCAACATAGCATATTCATATAGGATTAATGAACATATCACTAGCATTACTAGTCAATTTACATCATCTCGAATTTTAATTATTGTATCAAAGTTTTGAGTATTAATTATAATTAATATATACTTAGTGATGATAATTGATGATTTAAAGATCTATCAACTAAATTTAATTGTTAAATTACTTAAGAATTATATTTATTCATTGTTGATATAAAATATTTAATTTCAAACAGTTATTCAATCATATATTGATATATTAATAAAAGTTTTAACACTTATAATTATTTTTTTTTAAAGCCATGAATATAGTACGATATGATTGAACGACAGTAAATGTATCAAAATTAATTTCTAAACTTAAAAATAAAATTGATTTCTAATGCATAGTGTTCAAACATCTAAAAAGTGAATTTAATGATTACAATTTAAAATTAAATCAATTTACAGTATATTGTTATAAAAAACCCACGCAACGAATATATATTAATAAAGAGTCTTTAATATAATAAACATGAATAAATAATAATTGCACATAATTAACAACTCACATAATTCATGAAAGAAATTGGATCAATAAAAGAAGAGGTTGAAAGCGAAAGAAGGATGAATAGTAGTAATAACATATATATAAATTACATGAAAAAAAATTTCTAATATTAGTAGTTGAATTATTTTTTTAAACAATTCTAAATTCTCATATCCAACAATTTTAATAATTATTCTAAATATTTGTATATTTTTAAAATACTGAAAATATTTATTTTTATAATTTAATTTAATATTTTTATTAGATATTAAAAAATATTAAAAATATTTTAAGAACATACTAAAATTTGCACCACTCATTTAACAACAGAGGCAATCCAAATGAGGAGCAGCATGCTCACTAGACCCATCTTGAAATAGCAATGCCAAGGAGTGAGAAAACAAGGGTCCGGAGTTCACGTGAGAATCACGTGCGGACCCAAGGAGGAAGGATAGGGCCCTAATTTGGGTTGTCGTGTAAGCCAACGGATAGTTCCAATTATTGGGTGCCCCATGACGACTTGACGACACGTGGTATTTTAGCCGATAAGCCTTTAAAATTGAATAAACTGATCTTTTTTGGAGTCCTTTTCTACGATGAAATAAAGTGTTTTTATTTAAAAAAAAAACTTTTATGAATTATAAATTATGTATACTTTAATTTTTATATTTTTTAAAAAGTATAAATTGACTTCCAAAATTTTTTAAATATATATTTAGTCAAAATAAATGTATTATACCTTTCAAGTTTTTCTAAATATGTAATCTAATTATCAAAACTTTCTTGAATGCAAACTATTTTTTATTAATAATTGATAAAAAATTTAATAAAATAGTTAATTTGTAAATTCAAAAAAATTTAGGGGGTTGATTTAGATCTTTTAAAAATGTAGGAGTTAAAATATATATAATATATAATTTAGGAAAATAAAATATTTTTATTTCAAAAAAATACCATCTAAAACAGTACTTGATTTTTTTTAAAATAAATTATTTAAAATATCTAGAGAAATGTCCTAATAATAACAGTTTGTTTAATTTTAATATTTTGTGACCAAGAACTTTAATAACACTTGTTAAAAAATATTAAATATCAAATTAAAATTAAATAAAATTTCAAAAATATACTGTTTTAATACTATAGGCGTACACATATATTGTTTCAAATCAATTTAATTTTTATCATCCAATTATAACTAATTCTATCTCATTTACCGATCATGTATAACATGATTTTTTTTTTTGTACATTTAACATGATTTTTGAATTTAAAATTGATGCACTATTAGTATAAAAAAATTTATACTGATATTCAATCATCTATTATTATATCAGTAAAAATATTTAACTTAACCATTAATATATTAAAAATTTTACAAATACAAAGCCTATGATAGTATATTAAAATTAATCTCATGAGTTTAGAGATGTGTTTTCTAGATAATGTACAAGAAACATTATTATTTTATTTAATATTTAATATTTCTATTTTTTAACAACCTCCTTTTTGTGGTATTAAATTATAAAAGTTTCTTAATTGATGTTCCTAAGTAGTAACGAATAAGAAAATTACTTTCTATAAAAAAAATGGAATAAGAAAATTGCTTGAAAAAAAAAAGTTTTTAAAGTTTCAATATACTAGTATTTTGAATATGTGGAATGCACGGAATAATAAAATAATTTTTAAAATTAAATTATAATTAACAAATATGGAGTACAAAAATAATTATCATAATTAAAATTAATTTACAAAACATAGATGAGTGGTTCATAATTAAAATTTAAATATCACATAGAATTTATCTATAGATCAATAATTAGGTAACAATAGTATTTGGATGAACTATGGGCATAGTTAATCAGATTTTGAATCAAGAATGCACACCTCAAAAAAGAATTTTTTGAATTTGCCTTAATCATTTAGAAATTCTCTCCCCCTCCCCTTAATTGTGCAATAATTGTTGTCCAATATCAAGAAAAATATTGTAAAAAGCAATAAATTATATGCCTTACTTTGATCTTACTATTTGCAACAAATTGAATTATCTTGCAATGCATACAAGCCTAATAAACTAAAACATATAATTTTATTAAAAAAATAAATTAAAAAGATAACTATACCCACTTAGGAGGACAATAAATAATATAAACCATAATAGTAATTCTCAATATTTTATTTTATGATGATTATGACTATAATTAAAATTCAAATCAATAGTAATTTATTAATTATAAGCAAACTAAATCAAAATATATCAAAACACGCATTCCTTTTTCTAAAAGAAATATATGTAAAGTCATGTTTATTATATTTTGTTTCACAAAAACCATAGAAAGGGAAATTAAATAAAATCATATTGCGTCCTGAGGTTATAGAAAATAATGAATTGAAAATTTCAAGATACTAAATATTGTCACATAATAAATATTAGGTAATTTTTACATAACTTAACAAATTGCTTAAAATCATAATCCTACTTCCATAAATGCTTCTTGTGATCCACTTGATAAAACTACCCTAAACTAAGTAAGACTTTTTTTTGTATAAAAAAATCCTCAAATATAATATTCAAATGAAATATAATTTAAAAAATAATAATTATAATAAATATATAGAGTAGATCGTGTACATCCCACAATTACAAATAATAGAAATTTTAGTATAAAAAATTTATGGACGAAGCAAAAAAAAAAAAGAATTTAGATGTCACGTTAGTATATAAACCAAATCAAATATTGAATATGAAAATTTATGTAAGTTAAAACTCCTATGTTTTACATATTTATATCCAAAAAGTCATGTACAATAGAAAAAATATTGAATATTATAAAAAAGTGTAAATTCAAATTAGGAAATATGTTAAAAAAAACCATTAATTATCGATTTGGCCGTTGTCAAAAAAAATGTCAAATGTTTGTCTGCCAAAAAATATTAAAAGTTTAAAATAGAAATAAGCAATATGGAAACTTATCACTAAATGACATTTAATCAATTTAATTTGTTAATTTTGGTTCATAGTTAGGTTCAAAAATTATGGGAGTGGAAGAAAGTACTGAAAAAATGAATAGAAATAAATGACATGCATTAGAGTATTGAAGAAGGACTTAATTTGATTTGGTGGTGGTGGAATAGTAGATAGAAATTAAATTTTTAAATTGAAATTTTAATTTTAATTTTTTATATAATTGTAAATGAAAATTTTCTATTATTAGTAAGTCACAAAAAAAATTATATAACTCCCTAATTGATTGACACATGTCAAAAATTCTCAATTAATAGCTTTTTTTTTAAATGTATAGTTAGATTCTAATTACAATTTTAGGTTTTTTTTTATTTCGTAATTAATATTTTTAGAGTATACCCTAAAAAGTCCTAAATTATGTTCCTGGTAATCCAATTGAATTTATTTTACCGAGAGCCCGCTTACAAAAGAGCAGTGGAAGGGGACCTAATTCACGTGCAAATCACATGGGGAATGAGCCTCGTACGGGAACAGTGGCAAAAGGAGTATGCTTATACTTTTTGTGCGAAGAAAAAGGTAGGAATAGTGGGAAGAAAGAGGGTGGATAAATGGTGATAGATGCGTTTGTCGGGTAGTGGGTGTTACATTGATGAGTGTTTATGATTTTTCTTTTTTTGGTCTGCAGTGTTTATGATTTGAGTCAGTAAGAAAGAGAGATCTATTATTGGGGTGTGTGTGGGAAGACCCAGCCCAATGCAAGGGAACACGTGGGACAGCTAGCACGCACTCGTGGGGACACTCATAATCATTTTCCGACAACTTGTATTCACTTAAGTAGTACATTCTCTTACCCTCTTTTAAATTATTAAAATTTGATTGATTCAAATAAATCTCTTTTCAATATTTTTGTAGAAATATCTCCATCTAGAAGCCAAGAAACAAGAAAAGAAAAATTTTAATTTAACAAAAAAGGTAAGATTTTTAAATTTTAAACATTAAAAACTTCAAAAAAAATTTTACTTTTGATTTTTTAATTATGTCGGAATAATCCTATAATAAGTTATCCTGTTTTAAAAATAAATTTAATTAATATATATTGATAATATAAAATAATTTTATAATATTAATTAATAAAAATATTAAAAAAATAAAAAATTATATAGATTCTCATTATAATAAATAATTATTTATATAAATTAATATTTTTTATTATTTTTATTAGTTGATAATATAAAATTATTTTATATTATAATTATATTTAAATTAAATTTTTTAAAAATTTGTTTGTCATTGTCTTTCGCTCGAGAATATTTAAGAAGTATCAACTAATTTTTTTAACTTTATTTTCATTGTTATTACCTCAATTAAATATGATAACTATAATTAATAGAGAGAGAAAAAGATAATTTAGCTAAATAAAGTTATTTTTTTTTCCATATTTGGATTATTTAATGATATCCTAATCCTTATGCAAAAATTTTAGAAGACACTTATAAATGAATAAGGAAAATTTTGAATTAGAGTTTTGTAAAGAATATTAATGATGAGAGAATTTCATTTTCATAATAAGTTGAGGTGAGTTGATCGATTGGATTAATTAGTGTCTAATAAAAATAAAATACTTATAATTTAAATAAAAAAATTCTTATTAATTATCAAATTGAAACCTTGATACTGCGCACTCGAGTTACGTACATAGACCTACTCAGTCTGCACTAGTCTCGTCCATGATGAATTTGGCCGGACTAGGTTGGTTCACAATCTAGGGTGTGTTTAGGTTTAATTTTTGAGAAAGGTATTTTTGAAGGAAAGTTTTTTAGAAAGAGACTTTTTAGAAGAATTATTTTTAAAAATTAATTTTTATTTGATTTAAATATATCAAAAATGAGTTTAGGAAAATAATTTTTATTTGAATAGGATAAAGTAAAATTACTTTTGGTTGTTTATATGAAAGTAATAATAAGATTTATTTTTAAAAGTTCTTTTTTCTATAATAAAAAATAATTTTAAAAATATTTCTTTCAAAAGACCTTTTGAAATTTTAAAAGGCATAATAAAAAAGACCTTTATACATTCAAACACATAATTATTATATATTTTCATTCTTATTTTAATAAAAGGCCTTCTAAACTTTCCAAAAGTATAACCAAATGGATAAAATAGGTCAAGGTAAAACCAGCCTGTGTCTATCCCACATAAACTCCTACATTCATGGCTTGGTTCATACCGTAATAGAATTTTCTTTCTTTCTTATATTTAAAATCATAAAAATAACATTTAATTTTTAAAATTTTTACCTATAAAATTATAAATATGAAAATTTAATATTTTTTTGTCTTTAAGATATCTCTATAAATATTATTACAAAATTAATTTTTTGTGTACTATAGTAAGTTAAGAAACTTTCTCAACAATTATCTTGTCTTAAATTTGAATCTTAATGCTTCCCCTAAGAGTACAACTAGCTCGCTCAACCTTTGTTGGTATTATTATTTGGCTTCTTTTTATTTTTGGTACAATTACTATTTAACTTCTAGAACACTACTTTCTAACCCAATGACAGATATTACTAATTACTAAATAGTCAAATATCTTAAATATCAATCCCAAATTTTGAAGATCAATGAACAGTACAAATCACCAAACATATCAGTCCCAAATTTTGAAGATCAAATCTCATATCATTGTCACATAACAAGACATATCAATCAACAAATTTTTAGGCTAAACATCACGATCTCAATCAATCTTACAAGCTGTAATAACCTCAAAATAACCAAAACAAAGCAATATCAAACCCCAAAAAAAAAAAAAAAAAATAGCACCAAGGGCAGAGTTGCAATAGTGAAAAGACGCAACGATTGATGAATCGAGGCGCGGTCGACGGATGAAGATTGACTGTTCAAGAGTGAGAGAGTGTTATGTAAGTAAGATAGTGAGAGAGAATGTTTTAAAGAGTGGATGAAAAAAGACTAGAGGTGGAGATGGAGAGGATTGGAGAGGTTCTCTTCTTTGACAATGCTATAGTTGGAAAAGCGGGCAAGATTAGGTTTAGGTATTGTGTTGTGTTGTTTTTAGTTTTAAGGCTGTGGATGTGCCTAAAAAATAAAAAATAAAAAACAAAAAAAAGAGTTAAGGAGCTAACCTGCGCCACTGCGGGTTTTAGTAAGTGGATCGAGCTAGTAGGTCCGTAATTAAATGGGTGAGCAAATTATTTGATCCTAACTCACATAAATTAATGCTATAGCCTGGTCCTTTCAACCGAATCAACATTTTATTGATTATTATATTTATCTCTACTGTTCACATATATAGAACTAACATTCTCTCCTTCCTTTATCTCATTAAATTCACATAAGAATTATCATTATCATCCTCTAAGATGAATTATTCACCACTCATTCATACATCTCGACACACTTGGCTTTTTATGACTCTTTTTTTTTCTTTCGATAAGTGTGGTTTTCATTCTATTAATACATATCCATAGCATGCACGTACATTTGAAGAAAGCTATAACAAAAAATTAGTGGCTAAGTATTGTTGAAGATGACAAACTTTGTGATAAAGAGATAAGTCGTATTCAATCATTAGGAAATTGGATGGACAAATTTTTCGCCCCTTGTGCAAGATGGGGTATTGCTTGTAAGTTGTGAACTCAATTGAACAAAACCAAAATGGGTATGGGCTAAGTCCCAATTTGAGCAACCGAAGAAACAATAGGAGAAATTTTACATAATCTAGGAGTATCATAGAATTGTATTTCCAATCAATCATATAAATTTATTTTTATAAAATTATATATTAATAATAAATTTTACATAAAATATATTTATATAATTCACCTGAAAACACAATCAAGTAATATTCTGGATCAGTATTTCTCAAACAGTAGAAGATAAGGATGTGAGCGACTAACCAATACAGACGCACTTCACCTCAGTGATGGGACGCTACTTCAACAACGTTCAAACCTGAAATTCCACTTTCACCAATATGGAAAAGTCAATTCACACGTGCCATGGCTAGTGATATGATCTCAGGTGCTTCCACGGTTGGGTATGTGTGAGAGGAAATGAGGGTGGTGAGACGCACGCGCCGAAAGAGATGGTGGGGAAATTTGTGAAGAGGCAAGCCCAGTTCAAATGATTGAAATAAGGAAGGCGTCGGTGCGTCAAGGGACAGAACGACACCTACGAATTTGTCTAGAGGTTAGTTACTTATTCAACATTAAATCTTTACAAGCAATGTGAAAAGTCACAGAGAAATCACATTTTTTTATTTACTTTCCTCTCTCATTAACTTGTTCCATCAAATTCGCTTATACATTTTAAAATAGGCTCATTTTGTGCACCAATTTAAGTATGATATAATACATATCATTTAAGTTTGATTAAGATATAGGGGGATTTGATCAGTTTTTCATTTAGCTATATTTAAAAAAAGTAGTTAAATTTTATATTTTTAAAATATGGTTAAATATAAAATCAGATGGCACATTTTTCATCTCGAACCATGCAAAGCTTTGTGATGAATCAACTTATCCAAAATTTGCACCATCAATAGCATCAACAAACACACAATATTCAATAAGGCAATCAAAAAGCTACCACACACCCCAAAAAAACAATTCAAGAATAATGCAAAGATCGTAAAGTTGCAGATTTGGTTGAAGAGATCGTAGGGGGAGTTGGCAGCACACCACGGCCTTCGTTCGCAAACCTCGGCTCTTCCATCAAGCGTCGCTGCTGGAGATCCAATGTGACCAGCCACTGCACCTTCGCAGACTTAAGCTGCCTATCCTCGCGAGCCAGCCACCTTCTCTTTCCCCAAACTGGAGCCCAAGAACACTGATGTTTGTGTCCCCTTTGTTTGCAAACCTGAGGCCAAAAACAGCAGTGGTGCAAGCAATAATGCAGTCTAATGAAAGGTTTGGATGAGGTTAAGATCTACGGTGCACCATCAAATTTTAAACTGATGTACCACATACCATATTTAAAACACTCCCTAGAGTAAGAAAATTCTTCCTCCACAGAAGATATAAGTCTGGCTCTTGGTGATAGATATGTTGTTGAATCCTTTGAACCAAACTATACATGGGTTGTGTGTTCGACATGCCATTCTTCACCAAGGACACAGCTAGCTTAGAGTTTGACTCTAAGACAGTATTTGAAATGAGTAAATTTTAAAATTAATTTAATTTAAATTGAATTAATTTAATTTATAAATTAAATTTTATGTTTGAAATATTTATATAAAATAGGATTTAAATTAATTTATAAAATAATTTCTATATTTATAATATATTAATTAGATTGTATTTGGAGGGATTAAAAATGAATTTGATTTAGTTTGATTTGATTTATATTAAACTTTAAAATTAAATTAATTTCCATTAAATTATTTTAATTTTGAAAGAGTTTTAAATAAAAAAAACAAATCTCATGAAAATTAAAAATTAACTTATTTCTTATTTTTAAAATATTTAAATACAAAATTTAATTTTCAAATCAAATTATTTTATTTTATTTTTAAGAGTAATGATATTTGGTACAGCTTGTGAAATATTACAAAAGACAAATAACCAATCATGGGTGGAGTTGGTTATAAATGTTTGAAGAGAGAGAAAGTAACTGATTATAAAACGTAAACATTTACTTCCCACTTTCTCCTTTTGTGTGTCGTTTGCATTAATTTATTTCGTGCTATTAAGTATTTCTCTTTTTTTAACATTCCAAACACATTGTAGGAGAACTGCACAAAATCCCCGCGACCAGGCTAAATCGATCCAAGGTTATTTGAAAAGCCAAAGAGCTGAGTTCCTGTAGCATTCCTAAGCACGCCACCGCAACCAACCATTCGTCCACCATCTTTAATAGCCTCGTCGACATTTGAATCATGAATCTTTTATCATAAACATTGGAAATATCATTTAACATGTATTACTGATTAAAATGGTTAAATGGCATAAAATATTCTATAATCATATGATTGATTGTTAAACATTCATGATAAATGTAATAGAAAATTTTTGCTGTTAATTAGTAATTAGATTGAACATGCATGTACCTCACTATCAGCGATCAATCCGACATAAACAAATCCCTCATGATAGTAAAAGAGACTAATTTTTCACGTAACAATATAAAAAAGAGTTTAATTGAAGTACATTGATAATGTAAATTTTTTTTACATTGTCATTCAATCAAAACCTTTTATTTGCATGATCATTCAAATAGTGGGTGGTTATGTTAAAGACTTTTACTGATATGACAATATATGATTGAATATCTGTGTAAAAATTTTTTATACTGATAATATATTTAAATTAAATTCTATAAAAAATAGGAAATAAAATTTTGTGAATAGAGTTTATATGTAAAATTATACATAAATTTTATCTATAAAATTTTATTCCTCATTTTATATTATTCCATACTAATTATAAATACACCTTAAATATTAAAACTCCTCTTAAATGAAGAGACGTCATAAATGGGTGGGACCAAACCTTTAATTAGGCAAATTCAAAACCTACCTTAGAGTGCTTTTTATCTCAAGATCTCGAAAATGGGTGGGACCAAACTCCCGGAACACAATGAGCCCAGGAGCCAAGCAGGAATAATACCTATCATTGAATATGGACTTGTTTAGGAAGAAAAAGGGACACAGGGAGTGAAGAGATACAGGAGGGTGTTGCAGCACGTGTCGTGGGGAGATGTATGTTCGTCCATGTGAGTTGGGGGCAGGTTTTAATCGTCCACGTCCTCCTTCATTTTCGCACCACGTGAACTACACTCGCACTTGTCTCCCTCTCATTCTCACTCACCTCTCGTCATTTGCTTTGCTTTGCTTGCCCAACGCTCGCTCACAAACGGCTGGCACAGGCATGCGCCCTGTTTCGGTCCTGCTGATAATTAAAGCCAAAACATCTACAAGGAGGGCGAAAGGGACTATAATTTTGATCAGACATTTTCTTTTTGTACGGCACAATTTTTTTTAATATTAGTACGACGTAGAAGCCTTGTAAGATGAAGTAAAAATAATTGAACCTGCAATGAAAGATACCATACTAATGATGTTGTATGAATTCTTAGTTTATTGACATGCACACGTGATTTTGTTTCCTCTCCACTAATGCATTAATTTCATAGATAATAATTTATAATCAACCCTTAGTTTTTGACAAAAGTATTCCTACAAATATTATTATGAGAGTAACTCTTTGAGAGTATGACTATAACTAAAAAGTCGTTTTAATAATTATTTTCTCTAAGTTTTATAACTTAATTTTTTAAGTCATTAGAATTAATTTAATGGTGGGGAGTTTGAATAGTTAGCATAATATTTTAGATTCAAATTTATTGTCGTTAATATACCAAAAAACCTTAAAACTTTCAATTCTTGTTAGTAAATACTGATTTGATTGTTTATTATTCTCTCCAATTCATAATATTTGTCATTTTAACTATTTACACTAATCTTAAGAAATTTAAAATCAAGAGCTAATTGTAAAAATATTTATCAAAATATCTTTATTTAAAAATTAATATATTATATTAATATTTTATTATTTATAGTGCTTAAAATTATGTTGAGAATATAATTAAAAATCTTGTAATAAATTTTTTTTATAGAAATATGAGAATAACAAATAAATCAAACTAAAGAAATTTACCTATAATGACAAATATTATGAATCAAAAACAGTACTTGTTAATACATTTTACCATATAAAACGATCATATTTTTGTTGGGATAGTAGTCCTTCGTCAGTATAAATTCATTGAATAATGTGATAGCATTCTATTAAAGGATAGCATAAAATTTTTAATAATATATATTAACTGAACTCTTAATTTTTAAATTAAATATTTTATAGTGGAAGAAATAGAAACGTAGGAATTGGATCCAAATTAATGAAAATTATACTATGAACTTACCGCAACATTTAACCTATCACTGTCTTATTGTCTTTTTCACAACTATTGAGAGTTTGACTCCCTCGCCGTGAGCCATCAGCCATCTCAAACAATGGCGGCTACAAGCCTGATAGCCGGTTGAGAATTGATTTTGGTTCGTATGGCACTATAATTGTTGGGTGAGTGCTGGTTTGCCTAACCTAGACAACAATTATTGACGGCCACTTGTTACGGCCACGCTCCGTCTCTGTTACCATGAAGTACACGCGGCGATGCATGACAGAGTCTTGAGTATTATCAGATTAATAATTGAAATTAATTTCTTTAAAAAAAATTTATATTATTATTAAATTATATATTACTATATATAAAATTTTTAAGATAATAAAATGAGAGTTTGTTATTTTATTATATAATAATATATGATCAAATATTTATAGAAATTTTTTTATATTTATAATATAACAAAATTAAATATTTAATAATTATTATTCTATATTATTTAATATTTATTATTTTATTTGTATGAATTATTATTATTTTTTATTTTACTTATATTCTGAACATATAATTGAAATAATCGATATTAATAGCAGGTTTAAGAAAAATTATTTAAAAGAATATTATTTTTTTAAAAAAATTACCTTAAAATTCCTTAATTATAAATATTTTATAATTAAAATAAGTTAATTTAAAGAATTTAATTTTTATATATTATTAATATAAAATATTTTTATATAATTATTTAATTATATATTATTAAATTATTAAAATAAATTAATTTTAATATACAATTAATAATTTATATTATTATTTATTCACATATTTTTATTTATAAAATTTTTAAGTAATAGGTGATAAAATCAAATATTTTTATTTATGTGATAATATATCATTAGATATTTGTATTGAAACTTACATATATTAATAATACATTAAAATTATATTCTTATCAAAAATATTTTATATTATAATATATTGAAATTAACTTTTAGTTTAAGAGATTAATTTTACTGTATTAATAATATAAAAAAATTTTATATAAATATTTAATTATATATTTTTATTTATAAAATTTATAAAATAATTAATAATTAAATCAAATATTTTTTTTATAATAATAATGTATTAAGATTAATTTCATAAACTAATATTTTTTACATTTAAAAATTTCTCGTAAAAGCAGAATCTTTTTTATCGAGGAAAAGGCAAACCACGCGCGAGTCTTCGCAGGACACGAGGAAGAAGCAAACGAAGTAGTGTTTTTTCACAGTCACTGGTGGCGAGGGACATGGGAAAGAGAAAGGAGAGAAAGCAGAAAAAGAATGAGAAAGCGACGTTGTTGCCTTGGGGGAGGACCCCTCGCGGTGATCGCACGGGGAAGGAGATTTGTGTGTCGCTTCGGATAAGGGATAATTGGGACCCACTTCAGGGGACAACCCCAAATAAGATGAAAAGGTTGTGTGCTCGGTTCCAATCATGACCATTGGCTGTGCCGATTTTGATGGGTGTCCCATGGATGCTCCTCATCATGAGGTGATCCTACATGTGAGATTTGACCTCAGCCGTTGATATAGGGAACCGGTTCTTTCAGAGGGTCAAGCCCTTCAGGGCCGACCTGGCCCACAAGGTTAAATGCCCAAGATTTCTTGCGATTTGCCCACAAGGCACCCTATGCCCACCTAAAACATCATAGGTGCATTTATTTTCGATTTGGTGGATGCACTGACTTAGGCATTTTTTTTCAATTGAAGCAACTTATGTCTTTTTATTGGAAATAATTTTACTCATATTTCGAAGATCAAATTTTTACTTTTAAATTTTAATATAATTATATATTTAAGGCCCAAATCTAAAATTTTTAATTAAACTAATACAGTTTCCAGCCAACTGAACTATGCCCTTTATAAGTACTATGCCTTAGCATCTAAGCCAACACGTCTCAATTTGTTTTCATTACACAGAAATTAATCGCTTTTCAATCTCTGTTATCATTTACAATTTGGTCTGATTTCCTTAATTTTCCAATTGCTATCATGATTGTCTTATCTACTTTCAACTGCACAGTTACAATCATAAACGAAACTAACAAATTTACAGGTATAGATGTTTGTGAAATTTGTAAATTTTCACGTGGTAATTGAATAATGAGTAACTAGTTTTATCATCCTTGTAGCTTTGTCTTTTAATTTTTTTTAATAACCAATTTAAGAATATTTATTAATTTAGTTAAAATATTACATAAAAGTTAAGTTTTTAATATATTTATTAAAAATTGCTTTTGGAAGTCGCTCTAGCAAAAATTTAGAAAAAGGTGGAGCAGTCTCATCATCCTCATAAAAAGGTAACATGAACCACGATGTGATGTATATAGTTATCGTCTTATCAGAAAACCTTATACAAGTCTTCTTGATTTTATTGATGGCTTATGGATGTGAAATAACAAACTTTTTTATTTTTTATGAAATATTAAAGATGCTATCATTTTCACATTTCCCCATTGCTAGTTGTATCCCACTGCTGGATTTATTACATTGCAACAAACAGCATTTTTCTCTTGTAATTCTTAATATTACATGAATGAAACTATTTTTAATTAAAAAGTACAAGTTAAATTTTTCAATAAATATTGTGTAATTCTTCATTTTAAAACTTTTACATTAATGACACCGAATTATATATACTGAACTCAATAGTAAAAATAACATTTCTAGGATATAACTTAAGTTTGCATAAATATTTTTTATTAATTTAAATATTTTAATAGCAGTCAATGCTGTTAGTTGTGTAGTTGTATGTTTCTCGTGTGGCTACAATGTGTAAAAGTAAAGTTTTTGTAAACAATGTATTCTCTATTTACTAAATGGTCAAAGAAAAGGAAAGAGGTAAATGAGAGGAAGGACAGACAGAGCAGGGTTGTATTATTTGGGGGGCAAATGCCATGATTGAGATAACTGGCCTTGCTGACACAAAGTCATGATTGAACTTACACACCACTTCCCCACCCATTTTCTCTCCTTTTCTATATAACCCCCTTCCACACCGCCCCTACACTCCAAAACCACCCCACACCTTCCAAAACCTCTTCAATCTTTTTCTCACCATAATCTTCTACCCATTTGAGTTGACACCAAGTTCTTCTTCAAGCGCAAGAGGGTTTGTTGTATAGCTGTCTCATTAGAGATGATGGTTGAAAAGGAAGATTTGGGTTTGAGTCTAAGCCTGAACTTCCCTCAGAATAACCCAAATCCACACCATGTGTCGTCTTCCACTACTTACTCCTCTTCTCCTTCTGGTTGCAACCCTCAGAAACCGTCTTGGAACGAGGCTTTCACTTCCTCGGGTATGTTTATCTTTTGATCCCCGATATGGCTTTTCCCCCTTGGATTTTTATTTTGCATGGTTTGGTGTTCCAGATCTGCTCAAGTTTCTGTCTTTATTTTCCTTCTTCTCCCCCATTTTGTCATCTTCCACTTTAACCTAGCTAGTTGTGTTCTTTTTCCACAAAACAATTTAAACCCTCCTCTTTTATTCTTGCTCTTCATTTTCCATATATTTTCCACTTCCATTTATGCTCAAACAAAGCTTCCCAATTTTTTCCCCTTTTATTATTCTTCATAATTTATCCTTATTATCACGTCAAAAACATAAAAAAAAAAACCTTAATATGAGTAAATTAGCTTTCATATAACTCTTATATAATTTTTTCCATATTGAACAAAATTTTTTAACAATTTAGAGTATGTTTAGATTTTGTTAACTTTGAAAAAGAAAATTATTATTATTATTATTTTTCAAAAAGCTCTTTCTTTCCTTAATCATAGTTGTTTTTAATGCAAAATAAGTCACTAACATATAATTTTGTTTTTTTCTAAATCACCGGAATCCATTAAATCCTAATTAATTTAATTCGAGTTGGCACACTCAAAACACATATTTAATCAAACTGAATGGCTATTTCTTAACATGCAGATCGAAACTCATCCGAAACATGCAGAGGGGAAGCTCGATCGTTCCTGCGGGGAATCGACGTGAACCGGTTGCCGTCGGCGATTGAGGAGTGCGAAGAGGAAGCAGGCGCGTCGTCTCCCAACAGCACGGTGTCGAGCGTGAGCTTGAAACGGAGCGAGAGAGAAGAGCACGAGATGGAGAGAGCGTGCTTCCCAGGGATCAGCGACGAAGAAGACGGCGACACCTCAAGGAAAAAACTTAGGCTCTCCAAAGACCAATCTGCTATTCTCGAAGAGAGCTTCAAGGAGCACAATACTCTTAACCCCGTAAGCTCCCAATCCTTTTTATTATTATGATTATTATTATTAGTATTCTTTCTTTTAAATGATTTTTCTAGGCAGCTTCACAGAAAAGAAAAGAGTAAATTAAAAAATTTCATTCGTTGTTATTATTATTATTTGGGTGTTTTAGTTGTTTTTTTTGCTGATCAATGTGATTTTCATGGTTTTGCAGAAGCAAAAGTTGGCACTGGCAAAGCAACTAGGGCTTAGACCAAGGCAAGTCGAGGTCTGGTTCCAGAACAGAAGGGCTAGGTTAGTTATTTCACTAATCTTTGGTTAACTTTATGGCTTTTAGATTTGGAGCAATGATTTAAATTCAGATAAAAAAATAGTTGAAATTTTTGAAAGAAAAAGGATAGATGTTAGTTCAAATATAAAATAGTATACATTTCTATTTATTTATAATTCATAGATTAATAAACATGTAACTTTATTAAATGAATAAATTATATATGTCAAAAACATAAAGATTGATGGTTTGTTGTGAACGTGGAATTTCAGGACCAAGTTGAAGCAAACTGAGGTGGACTGCGAGGTGCTGAAGAGGTGCTGCGAGAATCTGACGGAGGAAAACAGGAGGCTGCACAAGGAGGTTCAGGATCTTAGAGCACTGAAACTTTCCCCTCAATTCTACATGCAGATGACCCCACCCACAACCCTCACCATGTGCCCTTCTTGCGAGCGTGTAGCTGTTCCATCCGATTCTGCTGCCGCCCGCCAACACCCCGTGGCCCAAGCCCACCCTCGGCCCATACCCATCGGCCCATGGGCTTCCGCGGCTCCCATCCCTCACCGGCCGTTCGTGCCTTCCATCATTGACCGTCGCGTTTGAATTAATGGTGTTTTGGTCACTCGCGAATTATTGTTGTGGGCCTTTGTTAGTAGGGGTATACCCAAAAGAAAAGAGAAAATACGGGGGAAACAGTGGCAAAGCGAATGTAATGGCGTCCTGTGGAATTGTGTGTTCCAAAGTGCGGTTCTAGGATATGGTCATTAGAGAACATGATATGGTGGGTCTCCAATGTTTTGTACCAGTTTGACCCATCATCTTTTGTCTTTTGTCTTTTGTTTTGTGGGGTATGAACTATTAGTTAGGATGGTTTTAGCTTCTAATACAAAAAACTATTTCCCCATTTCAAGACTAAACGAATACTTTGTGTAAAGTGAAATGATCTAATTAACTAATATATATGTATATTTTTGGCTTTTATGTGTCTGCTGAGTTTCTTCTCCTATTTCAAAGTCAAATTTAAATTTGGATTGATTGTTTTGTTCGCAAAATAAAGTATTCGTAAGTGGTGAAAAAGATCCTTGTTTGCTTTTGAAGATATGGAATTGACTAAATCTAAGATTTTGGTGAGAGTCTGAGAGAATAATTATTATATTTTGATATTCATAATTATTAATAGATAAATATAATAAATATAATAAATAAAAAGCAATAAGTAAGATTACAGGACTAATAGAAATTGAGACATATATGCCACTATTTTTACATATGTCCAAATATAAATGAAATGCTTAAACATTGGTGTGATAAAACGTGACTACCTAACAATTTCTCCAAAAAAGTATATGCAAGTGCTGAAAAGATCCTTGTTTGATTTTGAAGATATGACTAAATCCCGGATTTTGATTTTCAAGGTATGGGATGGACTACCCAAGAATTTCTCACCAAAATCCGGTGAGAGTCTGAGAGAATAAGTCGCCGGAACGACTTTCTAGCCCAAGGAAAAGGATGGGAAACAACAAAATTTAAGAAAACGGTTGTGGGTTCTTTTAGTTTTTCCCGACTACAGTGGCCAGTGGGTTATAAAAGCTAAACAGCAAACAGTACTTAAAGAAATTTGGGTCACCATCGGCCCAAATCAGGTTTCTAATTGCAAAAGGGTGGGCGCTCCTTGTTTCCATGAGTTATATGAATATTGATCATTGACCGACTTCAAAGATTGACTAAAATTACGTCACTATTATATTACATATTTTTTGGTCAACGTTTATTTTTTAGAAACAAATCGAAATTCTCATCGCCACAATATATCTTCGAGAACATCTTTTTATAAGAGTGTTTTTAATATAAATTATTTTTTATAATGGAATGATGTGAAATCGTAAGATCAAGAGTTATTTCAATCGGAATCGTGTAAATGTAATGGGAATGACCCAATACTTGGCCAAGTATCTCATTTCAATCGCAAGGTGGGATTGTGTGTGTGTGTGTTGTTTTTTTTTATATATATATATTTCTGCAGACTTCAAAGAGTTGTTTCCGTGTAAATCTATGTGACTTTTGTTTTACTAGTCTTCTCTCCTAATTTCTGTAAGAAACTAAGAATCCATACCTCTATTTTTAGAAATAAATTAAAAAAAAAGAAAACAAATAACAATGATTCCTTTGACATTAGAAAAAATAATCATCGCTACACAATTTGTAAATTGAGCTGGAGAATTTAAGTTGTAAATTGCAAATCACAAATCTCTTGCCTGAGTGTCACTCATGATACTTACTTGAAAGTTTCATTTGACTATCTTTTCTGTCATTCTGCGCATCGGTTCAACTCTGCTACAACCTCATTTTGTGAGTTTGGCTGTCAATAGGTAAGTAAAATGTGGAACATTTCATTTAAGATGGTTACTAAAGGATTTTTACTACACCTTTTTTAAATCTTATCTCATAGGTCGATTAATATAGTTAGAGGGATCTAATAAAAAGTGAACAAAAAAATTTCTTGAGGGGAACTAAGGCCCATGCTTGCCGTCTTACATCTGCCCCCTTGAACATATCCCCATCAGGTTGGGAGGTAAGCGTTTATAGACAAACCTGCCATAAATGAATTGGTGGCTAGTTATATGAAGCAGCGGAATAGTCAACATCATTGAGATGGGCAGCCCTGCTATAACGCTATATTAAAGCAGGCCGCTCGAATGATATAAGATTCAAGATGTGCTTGGCTAATTATTGGATCATTCCACTTACATTTATAAAAATTACATATATGGAGTGAAATGATAAGGATGATGTTATATAATATATAATATCTAATATCTAATATAATATAAATAACATTTTACATTTATAAAACGTGCACGCATGTTAGCATTATTAGATTTACTTTTAGGTAAGTGAAGTGCATATACAAACTTCTATAATTGTATACATAAATTTACATGCCAACTAATTATTAGAAGAGTTGTCTCATGTATATATTTATAGTTATTAAACTCTCGAGTTAACTCTTAAACTTTTATAAATTTATGATTCTACCATACAAAAACAAGTTATTTCACCCATAAACTTTTTTTTTTGTTAAACTCGTACGGATTTAAATAAACTCTAATAAAATCGGTAAACTCTCAATTCTAAAAACGAGTTTACGAATATAAAATTATACTTGATTTTGCTCTTTAAATGTAAAATATTGGTCATTTTATTATGTACTTTGATTTACTTATTTATTTAATGCAATATTTATTGATTTTATTCAATTAATTTTATCTATTTATTATTATTTAATTATATTTTGACAAACTACAAAATAATATATATGAAATAAAGTATGGTATAAAAATGAAGTCATATAATTGTTTAATATTAATCATAAAAATATCATTTAATTATATTTAATTACTAAAATATATTTTTTAAGTAATATTTTTTAAATATGTAAACTTTTATGAGTCTACGATTCGAGTTTGCTAAGATTTCACGAGTTTATCAAAACTCTCCGATACAATAACCTTGTACATATCTTGTTAGGATTGCAATTGATTTTATTTATGTATATTTTTAAAATGTGTATATTTAGATTTAAGAATACTCAAATTCAGGATATGATAGAATTCTTTTTTTTTTTTTTTGTGGTGAAGCCCATCGGTTCATCGGGTTTTATTACGAAGAACCTGATTAATCTAGTTTGATTTGTAGAGGTCTCAAAGGGGATTTTAGGTCTCCTAGCAAGAATTTTTTTTTATCCCCAGAGCTTAAACCCGATATACTTGGTTAAGGGTCAAAAGCAACTAGCCACTTTGACAGATCCTACATTGGTGGATATGGTAGAATTCTAAATATTTTATAAAAGCAAAAAAGAAAAATATTCGAGAAATTAATTTATTAGAAGGTGTTTGGCAAACTAAAAAATTCGGATAACTAGGTATAATAGATCCTAATTTTTAATAAATATTATTTGATAATCATCTAAATATTTTAAAACTATTTTTTATCTATATTACTCCGAAATCTACTGAACAAGTTGAAATCCTATACAAAGGTCGACGGACAAAGAATAGATCGAAATCCATTAGGTGTCAAATGGGCAGAGAAGTTTCAAGAGAAAATATTTCCCAAGTCCAAAATGAGGTTGATATATTGAGATCAATTAATAAGAACCGAGTGATTGTGAATGAGTGTTTGAAATTCAAATGTTATTCATTGAATAACTGTCATAAGGCGAGAATGTGGTCAAAAGAGCAGTTACACAAAAAGGTTTGACAATGACAAAACAAATAATTGTCCAGGACACATGTTAAGTATGCAAACATGGGAAGAAGTATATAAAGAGGGGAAGAGGCCTTAGACTAAAGGATAGAACTTTTACTTGTGCATCCCTCTACGAAACTCAAAGTCATGATCACATTGACGCTTAAAAGGTAGGAGGAACTCAAGTAATTTTCCTTCATTTGTTTTCATTTTCATTTCATTTCATTTAGTCTAGTTCTGTTCTTCTTTCTTGCCTAGTTCCTTTTCTTTTCTTTTCTTTTCTTGTTATTTTCTTTAGTCTAGTTTTTGGCCTTTTACTTTCCAATTTTTGTTTCATTTACTTCTCTTTTCGCATCTTCATTTCAAGTTCATTGTTATAACTTATTGACAATCTAAAGTTCATATTCAAATTCCAGTTTTGATTCCAAACCTTGTGTATTTCTTCACTTAATTATGGCAAAGCGTGCATTTGAGTCAAAACAATAAGACTTGAACCAACTAAACAAGTGATAAACATTGAAATTGATGAAACTTTTAGTTTGAGAACTCATTAGAGGAGTAACTTCAACTTCCCGATTCGAGATTTTGAAGTGATTGATTTGTCATTATAGTCGATATTTGTCATCGACTATAAAACCAATAAAACAATCCAAACTAATTTGGATTTAAAATCAATTTTGACAAAAACCAATTTTAAGCTGGTTATATTTGATCCCAAATTTTTCTCTTTCTATTTTATCTTTTCCACTACTTTTTTCGCACCAATTCTTGCTTTCTCCATTGACCCTGTCAACTATCCGCTGCTGCTAACTACCACCGGTGGTCACCACTGACTGTCGCTAACCACTAGCTGCCACTATTTGCCCCTATCTGCCATTGTTTGCCACCGTCAGCCAATATCGTCCACCCTCATCCATTGCCACCATACGCCAAATTGGCCTTTTAATAATTTGGTCAAGAAAAAATAAGTACAGAAAAAGAAAAATATATATATTAATAAACTAATTTTTAAGTTGTTGAAACAAATAACATTAATAAAAAACTAGTTCCTTTTTTACAAGTTAACATAATCGATTTTACTTTATACCATATTAATTTGCCAAACACCCCTTTAAGATGACAAATTAATTTGTTAGAATATGAAAATTTGCTAGTACAGGAATAAGGAGTTTTAAGGAATAAGTATCCTTGGTTATAAGTAAAATCAATGGCCTAGGTGTATGAAAGAGAGAACAAATGAATGAGGGATACTTTGTGTTATGAGTGTGTATAAAGAGCTTTGGGTTTGGGAATAAAGTGATACTCTTGTATTTTTTCTTTTTCTCCCCTTAAAGTGACAGAGTTTATCATAGGGTGGATATAGGCAAGAGATTTGCCAAACTACATAAATTCTTATATCTTTACACCCATTATCATCTTGTTAATTTTTTTTTACTGATATTTTGTATTTTTGTTTGATTTATTAGATTGGTAGGAGAGTGTCTGTGAGACCTATTCTATTATACATCCCAACATTTGGTATACAACCGAGCTCGGTACAGTTCAACCAATAAAAATCACATTATCAAGAGAGGGAAAATATCAAGCTGAACTGGTGAACGAAATTCTTACTTTTATGAAATTATATTTGGAATGAAATGGCAATTTCAAAATTTCTTTTGCACTAAATAGAAATGAAGCCATAATTCAGCCATGGCTAAATTATCTGGACCATAAACACCAGGCGGTGAACAGCCGAAAAGAAAGAATAAAAACCATTATTAGGGGTCATGCAGTGTGGCCTACAAAAATTGGTTGTGCCTTGGCATGCATTGGATCATCGAACTTGCTCCAAAACATTGTTTTGGGCTTCTAGTCACAACGGCAATACGTACAAGTACAAGTGATACCAAAAAAAATTGGTGTTCTTTGTTGGGGGCCTTACATACAGTATGTCACTGTTATGCATTCCAAAGTCGAAACCTCACGGCAAACTAGACCAAGGCCACACATGAAAGCAGATAAAAGAAGAATAGTTATCCACTTCTCCAGTTTGTTTGTGTCGTATAAGACAACTCCTCATCAAATGATCAAATTTTCTAAAATTAGTAATTTGCCAGATTGCAAGGCAGATAACCCAAACTGTTCATATATAAATAAAATTTAATAAATTTCTGATACTATAAAAGATGCTCATTTCGGTTATTTTCTACCTTCATAGCTCCTGAATTCTATAACGTTCTCCCCCCAAAGACACTCATAATAAAAAGAGAAAGGGCTCCTAAATAGTGTAATTTTCAGTTTGTGTGGGTGTGTTTGGTTTACAGTTTGTAAATTATAATTTGATCTAATGGAAAAATAATTTTTTTCACTTCTGCTTAAACTATGGTTTGAGACTACAAATCATATTAAAGTATAACTCAAAGTGATTTCGACAAATACATTGAAATGAGCTGAAACTCAATTTGTACTCTTTAAACCATGGTTCGGATATTCTCACTGCCAAAACAGAGACTGACTATCTTACTGAATAATGAGCAACAACAATTATTATTGTTATTATAGCAGCATCCTTTTCATATGCATGTGTGGGATATAGAAGGGGGACATAAAATTTAGTGAGTAGAAATGATATTAGCATGTAAATTTTCATGAAATGGTCACAAATGGATGAAATTTTGTGTGCAATCATTTTAGGCACTCTTTAAAAAACTTTCAGTCACATTTTAAAGTGAAAGAATTGGTCCCCTGCATCACACTCTGATCATTACTTTCCCAAATTAACGGTCGGTGTCAATGTCAATTAAACTATACAAGCTAATTTGCAAGTTTTTCTGTTTTTGCATGATTGGGATACCAAATAACATCAAATCGCAACGCTCATCACAAGAAAACATAATTATCATGCATTGTGAGTAATTTTAAATCCATGCAGCTCCTGAAACTGTCTTTAACTAATGTGCTTCATACAAATGGCCAAATTCAAGCCCATGCAGATCAAAATTTCCCAATCAAAACAATTGAGAAACAATTGCAGAACCCAGAAATTGAAGTTCTACCAGGTAAAATTAGTATATCTGTCTATACCTTGATTATAAATTTATGTGGGGGGAATAGGACACGAATCCAATTACAACCTTAAAACCGTGGAAAGAAAACATCCACTTTTAATTACATTCCCATTTAAAATAACACAATACATAAAGGGTCTTCAAGATTTTTACCTTGAAGAGTTTCTAGTACTCCTTGTACTCCTCTTGATAGACTCAATTCTCTGAAGCCTTATTTGCTCCCTAAACTTGGCGATGAATTCATCAGCCTTCTTATCTACATCTGGTCCTTCATCACCGAAGCTTCCAGAAGAAGGTCCAATATGTGCCTTTGAACCTTCAACAACAGGTGGAGTTTCCACGCTATCTTTTTGCATGATCCTTCCTACAACATCTTCATCCTCAGTTTCTGAGTCCTCATCATCAGTTTCCACAATCACCTTGTCAAGAAAGCTTTCTTTCTCTTCTTCCTGCACAAATTCCATTGATGCTGGCTTTGACACAAGAGGGACACTTGCATGCCCCATGAATTTGTCACTTCTAAACGACATATTCTCATACCCCTTACCACCCATATTAGTCTTTCTTGTTGGTTCTTCCATGAAATGCTCTTCTTCATCTTCCAATTGGCTTCCCTCAATGATTCCATTCATTCCTTCTTCCCCAACCTCTTTGCCCCTTGAAAAAGAAGCCAGATTCCTCTCAGCACCGAAACTTCTTCCCCATTTTCCTCCCATCGACATGTTTCCCTCACCTGTGAAACTTCTCTTCAACTCCTTATCAAAGGAACCTCCTTCATTGAATGAACTGTACCTTGTTGGTTTCATTGAGATTGATTTCTGAAACATCGGTGGCGGCGGCGGAGGTGGAGGAGGACAAGACTTGTAGAACATCTTCTTCCTCACCACATCCTCAGCATTCTTGGCAAGTGACTCTGATGCAAAAGAAGCTGAAGGAGATAGCTCCCTAGGTGAAGGGTTGAGTTTTGATGAAGGAGATATGTTACTTGTTCGAGATGAACGTGATGTTTGTGACCTCACTGACCGAGATTCCACCTTATTGAACTCAGATTCCTCCATTGAAGGCTTAGAATTTGAAGCATATGGGTTAGGGGTCTCAACTTCTTGTTTAGGTTCCAACCTCCCTGACCTTGATCTCCATGGAATTGGAGAAGGAAGCACAACGTTGTCCTTCACTTTTTCCACCATTCTTGGACTACCTGGACCTTCAAGTTCAGCATTCCTAGCTTTCATTGAATTGCTTGGTGAAAACCTTTTGGAGCCTGTCTTAGAACTTGACCTATTAAGAGACAAAGAACTTGTTGTGTTTTGTTCATTAACAGGTTGAACAACAACATGATCATCATGAGGGTCATCACATAAACGAGACTTCAAGCTTCGAACCGGCAAAAGCAAAGGCTTTTCACCCATTCTCGAGCCTCCACTTGCACCACCCTTGCTGTCAAAACTACAGCGATGTTGTCCCTGTGGTGCCACAACAACCACGGGCTCGTCCCTGTAGTGTTGATTGTTCCATGTTTGGACTTTGGTACCTTCATCAGATAACTCAGATGGGGTTTCAGCTTCATCCTCGAAGAAGGATGACACCTGTAGGAACCTTGAAACAAGTGTTTGCGCGTTGTCGAACTTTGAGCCATTTTCTTTACCTGTTTCATCGTGCCTGCGGCTGAAGAGGCCGTAAGAGATGGCAATACCAACGAAGAGGATGTGAAGGAGCTCCCAGTTTCTGGTGACTAGTGATTGGTTGATGAACTCAGGAGCTTGTGAAGGAAACAGGGGAAGGATAACGAAGAAGATGGCAACTAAGGTTGCTTTGTAGAGAAAATGGTAATAGAACTTGTTGGGGTCATCTTGGTTCTTTTCTGTGATTAGTTTTTGGTGTTTGGTGGTGGTGGTGCTGTGGATTGCACCTGCCATTGAAGAAGGGAAAGGAAAGAAGCCTGTGTGAGAAGAGAAAGGGAATATTTGGGAGAGATGAAGATGGAGAAGAAGGCGGGGAGCAGACGTAGAAGTTAAGGTTGAGGAAAAGCACACAAAGAGGAAAGAAGGGTCATGAGGGAAGTAAAAAAAGGGTGGGAGCAAATCTAATGCTTTTGCCTTTGTTTGCTTTGCACCGTCAAGACAAAATGTCAAGCGTAGCCTTGCCTTTATTCCACTTGCCATTGTTGCCTTCTTGCTCCACCCCCCCCCCCTCTCTCTCTCTCTTCTTGCTTCCTTTCGGTCATAAGATGCTTTACCTTTGTTAAACTATTACAATCCAGTGATCCACAGCTTGCTTGGTAAGTGGTAATACACTAATACATAAGAGGGTAACATGAAAGCCGCAAAACTTGTTCAAACTTTGAAATTTATAGAAGAGCAATGCTACATAAGGATTTAACAGAAACTTTCAATGGAAATCATTGTGGTAGTTGAATGAAGTATGGTGACAGAGTTCATTTGTTCATCCATAGTTCACCAATCATGTTACATCATTCTGATATATAATTTCTAGTAAACATTCTAGTTGTGTAGCAATTTTGTTTATAGAATTGGTTTTATATTAACAAGCTAGGGAGAGAATATTACATTATCCATAATTCGTGCTTGTACAACATATAGAGGATCAGGTATGGGTTGAATAAAAAATGTCATCTTTTTTCTTTTTCTCTTGAAACAAATTGTGGATCAGGATTGTCTTGTATTAACCGTTTCACGCAAGTTATCTGATTTCTTTTTGTTGAAAAAGTGAAATATATAGATACTTTGCTCTGATCCCTAGTAATTAGATCTATAGATGGATATGTGCTTCTTAAAATTTTATTGGCTGTTTATTTTACTAAAATTAATTTGGTTTGATGTTTTATGTATTGATAATTTCAAAGCAAATTCATGTTTAATAGTGTTTAACACTTTATATCCTTTCTCCTCGGTGCATTTAACTAGCATGATTATTTTAGTCACTCAAGACTCTTGAAGGAAATAGTGGAATGGAAGGTAGACACATTGACCTATATGTTCAACTAAGTGACACATAATGTTTAGTTACCGGCTTTTTTTTTTTTTCCTCCCAATTGTGCTACAGATTGAGGGAATTAATTAAAACGCGAAGCGAATCAAAGGAAAACGACGATTTGTGATCTATGCCAACCTCTAGTATTCGATCAGGTGATGGTCCATGTCTTCATCATGCAGAGTTCGAGGAACATATGCAGATGGTCCATACCACATGCATATATATAGCTGCCCATACCTAACTAGTAGTAATAGTTGCAAAGTTCATATTGATTTCCAGCTTGAACTTGTCAAGCTTGGATAGAGAAAAGGGACAACTTGGGAATTAAAAAAATTGCAAGGTCCAAATGGTAGCGTTGGATGTAGTCACGATTCCCCTTTTGAAGTGCCTACAGTGGCACGTCATTTGGATGGAGGTCGTTCAATTTATTTATAACAAAAAGAGAAAGGTAAATTCGAGCATGTGTCTGCAGCCGTGGAAGGGAATGCTTTTCTTATCTGCATAGTTTTTCTGAGACTTCAAATCCTATTTTTGGCTGCTATTATTAGATTCTCTTAAAGGTTACGCAGAACCCCAATGTGGATGCAAAAGGACATCACAAAAAACAGTTTGTTTGAATTGGAAAGGAGAAGGAATAAACTGATCTCAGTTAGTGATTTGTCTAATCATGAACACATCGGAAGACAGAAATTCTCTTGACGCAGATTTGTGATGAGTGAGAAAGTTATGGGCTTTCTAGGTCTAATTTTACTTGTCAACGTTAGATTATTCGAAATGGTGGCTTATTCCATTCAGAACTGTTATTTGAACATTCTTATTTTAGTGTCAAATAGGATTCGTACGTAAATGAATAAAAATTTTAGGTAAATAAATGAAAATTCTAAGTATATGATAACTGAATTTTCAATTACCGCCACATTAACCCAATTTATCAATTATATACATAAATTTCCTATTCATTTACACATGCTCATCATAGTATCGATTCGACACCTAAATAACTATACTCAAATAATATTTTTCTACTCCATTTATGCACCTAGAATAGTCTTACACTTTCTCAAAGCTGCCATAACTTGGCATTGCCTTTTCAATATTTTGAGTAGTCTTTCTTTATGTAAAAGAGAGCAAAGGGTTAGAAATGACAGATCGGATAGAATATTGCAGATCATGTTTATTATTATTTTTTCTCTAAATACTAATAAATAAGAGTTTGGATTAATATCAATTTTAAGTAGGATTGACCATGAATCTCTGCACTCTCTCTCTCTCTCTCTCTCTCGATATACGTAGCAGAACAAACTTTAAGGCTGTCCTAACTTTCTTGATTCTATAGGAGGAAAGAATCAGAACTGTAGTTGGGGAGAAAGTGAGTGGTAGCAAAACGATGATGTTGCTTAATCATTAAGGATTGCTGAAGTATCGATAATAATAATAATGACTTTAAAATTTCAATGAATTGAGAATTACGCAGTAGCATTATATGAGCTTCCTTCGTTTTCTTGCTTTCTTTTTTTTCCTGTTTTCTATGGGAGGGTTAAGGTGAGGTGTTGAGGGGAAGAGGAGTATTGGAATTTGGAACAGTTGTTGGCAATGAATCTGATTCTTACCCATATGCGTCTCAAATTTTCATATTTTGCGAATATATGGCCTTAAGTTAGGATGCTCTTTACCACAAAATGAAGAAAACTCAACAAAGAATATTAGGTGAAATATTTAGATACCAAATAATTTCGAGAGAAGAAAAGAAAGAAAAAAGCTTACCTTTTATTTTTTTTTCCTAAAATAATGATAAAAATTAACGTACGACATACATACCTCCTCTCTCGTAGATATGTAGCGTGTCATAGGTCGTGAAAGTAGAGCTGTATTTTGAGTTTCAGTTGCGGTCTTATACTAATTGAGGTTGTCTTATTTTTGGATAGGAGTAGATATAGCGTTACTTCAATTAATACAAAGTTTTAATTTCTTATTGTGTAAGAAGAGCCATATATGTCTACCATGCTTTGCCTATATTCCGTTTCTTCCTCACGCTTTTTAAATGGTACAAAGCTGGCATCAGTTAAATTGCGACAATAGTATCTAGTGTATTCTATCAGCAAGCTCAATTGATGAGAAACACATTGTGATCTATGTCTGCTAGTAACTAATCATGTATTGAATTATTAGAAGAATAATGTTATTTGAACGTATATTTGGGATGCATTTCTAACGTGTTATCAACTTTTTTTTTTTTTTAGTTACTAATTTTTTGAGTTAAAATTACCAACCTTTTTTATTAAGTTACCGGCCAGCAGCATATAAATATTAACATTTTTTTTCAATTAATAATTTTTTAAATTAAAGTTATCAACTTATTCGACCGAGTTACCAATTAATTGCAACATGGCGAAAGTAGAGGCTACAGAGCAGTACAATGGAACTTTTGTTCCATTTGGATATACAAATTAATATTTTTCAAAACATTATTTTCAGTATTTTTTTAAGAAATTAAAACCTCTAACTTTTCAAAAAAATATTTTTTAAACCGCCATAAACAAACGCCTATTCAAATAAAAATAATTTATTTATAAATTATTTTTTAAAAATTACTTATAAATAAGTGTTTAAATAAATTATTTATGCATAGAGGCCTTTATCAAATGTCTTGTCCCCGTTATATCATATCCCAACTCATTTACAATTTGCTGCTACTACACAACACTTGTTCTGAAGTAAAATAATGCACAGTTGTGCAAGCAATTAACAGACACTGCCCAAACTAATTCACTGCATTAAAATAAGCTTAAGGTGCCATTAGAGCAACCGCCTATTCATTCTCTACGGATATCTCTTAATAGTTATATTCAGTTCCACAAATAATAAAAAAAAAGACCTTTATTAAGAGTTACACAATAATAAGAAACGTACTTGTGACTGATTAAGGAGGCTATCCGCAAAATCAATGAATCCAATAAATCGTCTCGGTATATACTGCAAAATGAAAATTACCTACATTGTCAAATAAAGATCACACTGATACAATATAACATTACATTGATTTATAATATGTGAAAATTAAAATTTTTTGTTTCTTATACACAGGAAAGTGATTCACAGCATGACATTGCGCAGTTTGTAAGAATTTTGCACTTTCGGTGCTGTTAAATTCAACTTATACCCGATTCAATATCTTTTGACTATTTGCTTTGACATGCCTATAAAGAAGGGACGGAACCAAACACTATTTAGTATTTATATGTCTTTTTTTTTTGTGAATAGTATTTATATGCCTTTATCTGCTAAGGGTCTTGTGGTGTTCAACCCATAATTAGTTGTATGTTTCCATGTTATAATATCAATACTATCAACATTTGATTGATTTAAGTAGTTTGATATTTATTTTCTTTTAAGTAAAATATCAAATTTGAGTTTTGTAAATAGAAAAAATTTATGTTAGAAGAACTTTATTTTTATGATAAGAACACTAAGAGTCTAAGATATATATATGGTATAATTAAAAAATAAAGTTTAACATTTGACATAATTGTTGCAACAATTATATACATTTGGTTTGTAACTCAAGTTTCATTTGGGTTTGCTTCTTAAATTCTCTCCATTGTTGTGTAATATGTAAGTACCTTTGTAAGTACTTGATAAACACAAAGGCATGTCCTAACCTTAGGCTAGGCGAACCTCCCTTTTAACCTAAACTTTTGTCTAAAAAAAGGATGATATACGAATAGGTTTGTAACTCAATTGTCACTTAGTCTAGCCTTTAATTTGAAGTGTGATAATAGTGGTCTAGTCTATTTGGTATATAGTGTTAGTGTTAAATAGACTATACAAATTCCATTTACGACTATATTTTGGCCCAAAGGTAACAAATCAGTCCATTCTCTCACTTGTATATGCTCTTTTAGAATGATCTAGATGAGGTTTATGAGAGTTGAGCAGTCAAGCCTAAAAATCAAGGACTGCATTAAGAAGTAGGGGAATTTGAAGTTTGAACTTCTCGGGATATGGGAAGTTAAGAGGATCTTGGAATTCTATCTAGAGACCTCCCTTCAACTTTTGAATAGTCTCACTCAGTCAACCTTAGGTAAGCTACATTTCTTATACAAGCTAAACACCATTTCTAAGTCTTAATTTGAGCATCAAAGTGATATTGCAAGTCCTTACCATCCTCATTTCTTTGGTAAGAACATTAAATAAATTATGTTAATACTACATTCTATGAAAAGATTAATAACATAAAATTTTAAATTTATTATATGACGTAGTAATAATATATTATTATTAAAGGATTAATTTTGATATATTGTCAGTATAAAAATATTTTATGAATCATTAAATCATATGCTATCATATATGAGACTTTTGAGGTAATGAGTATGAGAATCAAATATTTCTCCTAATATGACAATATATGATTAGGTATTTGTATAAAATATTTTTACAATGAGAGTGCTTCAAAATTTAATTCTATTATTAAACATGAATGAGTATAATTTTTATATATTAATATTATATATTAATTAAATTAAGGTGGGATCATTCATCAACTAACTTATTCTCTTTAAACACTTGTAACTTTATTGTTAAAAATAATTCATATATAAAACGAAATATATTATAATTTTTTTTTTGTTACATAATAATTGATTGAGTACTACTATTTATACATAATAAATAGTGGATACCTTCTATAACATCTATGAAATTATGTTTTTTAAGTGAAATTTTGAGTTATGAAAGGGGAAATTTAATAAATTTTTTTATATATTATCTTATCACATTAATCTCCATATGTCTAAAGAAGTATCCATGGCCTATATATAAATACAAAAATATTAAATCTTCGTAAGGGATTTGCCTAAAATTCTTCTTAACCATAATAATATGAATTATAATTTACATAAAATCTAAGGATTGTTCAATAAATATGAGTAAAATTTTGAACTAGAATGGTTTTTAAGTTGATTATTTCGAAGATATCTATTATCTATTATCTATTACCTATATAAAGCAGATTGTCTCTATAACTATTTTTTGGTCTCTCTTGCGTTGAAATTCTTTTTCATATATCCGTATACATCTATTCTATATCTTAAAATTCATTTTCATGTTAACGGAAACAAAAACTTTGTTCAAATATCTCCAACCTTTCCCTCTTCATGGCCTAGTCGCTTAGCCTTACTCGCACATTCTCAATAGCACCATTGTACTTCCCACGTTCTCAACGGGGAACTTGTTTTAACTGCTGCCTTTGGTATTGCGTCTTTGTTTCTTTCTCCTTTCTCCCTCCTTTCATATATGTAAGATTTATTTGATCAAATACTAGGAATTTAGAGCATCAATATAAATTGAAACTACAATGAACAATATTAATGTGTGTACCTCTCTTAGCCATATTATCAAACAAAATTAATTGCAGAAGCGTACACTCATGGTATATGTCAGGTACAGAGAATCCCACTCCTTCTTTGTCTCTTATTCCAGACGTCACGTCGATGGAGGATTGAGCCGTCAAGAGATAATAAAGTGGAGTGGGGATCCTGCCGATATGAATATATATAGTAACCTAGTTCCGTCCATCAAAGACCTAGGCCACTTAGGGCTCTTTACACTCTCCAGTACACTCATTATTGAGCTCAAATCCAATAACACATGATGAATCCCAAACCCATAATGGATCACATAATAACATGGGTCTCCAGGGAAATATCAAGCTATCCATTCAACCCGTTTCAATAAAACAAAAGTTCACCAAACAATAGAAGCCCAATATCTAGAAAAATTCCAACATTTTCCCACTTGAGCGAAATTGATTGGGTTTTATTTAGTTTAAAACATTTTAAAAAATGACTCTTCGGTCGAATAATTGTTGCCACAAAACATAGCCTGAAAATAGTCACCATGAAACCAGATCACTCCAGTCAACAAAGCTACCAACTAAGAGCCATATATGAATCATAAACTATAAAAAGTCTAGTTCATCCATGACCACATAACCAAATAACCTTATCAACAATGATCCATAAACATGAGTGCGTAAGGTATAATATACACATCATAACAAAATACGTGATTCTTTCCATACTACTTTGTATGGATCCTCATTGAGTTTTCTCAATAAAATACAACCAACCTCCTATAAAGAGATCATACATGTTTCTAATAAAACACCATTCCACAAAGGAACAACATCTTTCTCATGAAAGACCAATATTTTGTGAAGAAAATGTCCATATCTCGAGATATAAAGTAAACAACTAATGGTACAAAAAATAATTTCATAACATGCGCATAAGTCCAAAATCCAAACTACATGAATAATAAACATAAAATTAAAATAACTCCCACTAACCAAGTACATCAAAAGACCTCACAAGATCCATATTCTCAATATGTTTCATAAACATCATGGGCCTAAGTCCTTCGATTAAGGAGTCAGCAAGCACTTCCTCAATGCTAATATATTCATTGCAACTTTAACTGTCAAGGACTTCGGAAATCATATATAGTATGCAAACAGAACCAAACAACTGGTTCCCACCAACCTTATGCAATTATCTAATTGCATAAATACAAGAATATGATTAAAAAATCATAATTAATTAGGCATATTCATATCTTTCATGGGAGACTAAGCATATGATTGTATAATCACTTGTGAGCAGAATACACAACACATACTATAGCTCCCACTAACTAAAATAATCAACATTTTCTTCAAGAAGAAAATCTACTTAAATGCAAATTCAAACATAATTTCATGGATAAATTTACATATCCATCATGTCCAAATACCATTCCTATATACAATTTTCATCCTTTTAAGAACCCAGTCAAAGATTGCAACATTATAGTCTAATTACTTTATTAAAGAAAAATACAATATGAAATTAAAAATTAAATACAATCAACTTTCAGTTAATCCAATGGACAACATCAATGACAATTGTCACCATAATAGGGATTTAAAAACATGAATATAAACTCGCCTGTGGACGGAGAATATACCATATACAACAGTCTTAGAAAATTCAACACCTGTGGTCAAAAGAATTTTCACTGTCAAATAATTCCAAATTTTCACTGCCCTTTTGAACCAACTCATACAGGAGACCACTTGTGGGTAAATCAATCCATTAATTGGTCTGAGCAACAAAACCATTCCCAAATTAACAGGTCACTCTACTAACTTTATGAATGAGTCACCGTAGTGATAAACATCCATATCCGTAAGTGGGCTCCAAAATGGGAATGATAATCCAGTCCTTTAAATTATTTTCAACTCCTATATATAAATTTCCTTAAAACATGTTTCACAAGAAACACACTATGAACCACTTCATAAAGTCACAGTACTCAAGTAGTGAACACTAATTTACATAAAAATAAACTTTCAAATATACCATGCAAATTAAAATAATTAATATTAGACTACAATTTAGCTAACATGAAGAGCTAACTGACATGTCAGTTAAACCAAGGTTGAGAGCACATAAAATTTTATTTCATTAGCTTAATAAATAGGCTATCTTGCAAGCTATCATTTACTATTGCTAACTAATTTGCTAGTCATAATAATTATTTATTCATGCTCTCTAAAATTACATTATGACAATGAGATAGCTCTTCTTCTTTATGCACTTGGCAAACAACTAAGTCTAATAAAAACAATAATAATTAACAGTTACCATAACATTTCTCATAAAAGGATTTTATCAAGAGAAATAAAACACTATATAGCGCAGCAGAAATTATAGTATAAATGAAATTTCATTCAACTAAGTTGAATATTAGGTATAATTGCCCTTAATTTATGCATAAACTAATGCAAGTTAATTATTACTATTATAACTCTCTCTTTTTCAAGTGTGAATCATAACACATGTGAGACTTTGTCATCACACTTGAAAAATCCAACACGACCCTTCGACTGTTACACAGTTGCATATAACAATAGTCATGCTCTTTTCAAGGAAACTTTTAACCACAAAACCCACTTCAATCTGTTCCACACTTTCATTGGTGTCTTCCTCTTAAACACCATATGCACCAATGGGTTTAAAACCATCAAGAGCTTCTATAAGCCTCCATATCCCATTGCAAATCATGTAGAGTATTCGTACCTTCAACCACTTACCAAACAAAGATATCAAAATTATCAATATTCTTCTCGAGAACTCGGTAATCCTTGGTTCAACTATCTTCGTTCCATGGTTATGACAACAAGATTTGTAACCTTTGGTATTCATGGGATAACAAGCAGCCTTAAAGTTCTTCTTGATATAGTGCGATCAATTCAATGACTTCACTCCACATATAAAGTATGGTTGAGGCTAAATTTGTAACCCTTAAATAGTTTAAATAGTATTTTGAGAGAGTATTTTCTTTAAGATATAAACAACTATTTTAAAGTTTCTTTTAAATGGGATCCAGGTAGGTTAATGTGACTTAACATAAGATAAAATTTGTTTATCCCACCATCCCATTTTATTCAGAGTCCCTAACATGCTAAATTGGAAAATAATCCCTCTAATATGCAAGACATTTAGTAAGAGACCTCATAGATTATCGATTATTATCATGTCTATTTCAGAGAAAATTTACTATCCCAACCTAACAATTTTGATTTTTCTTGCTCATCAACTTTGTCTCTCTATCTTAAAAAATTTTAAATTTTTTTTTAAAGACAAAAACATATTTATTTATTTATTTTAAATATAAACAAATCACAACTTACAAAATCAAAATCAAAACAAGAATGTTTTATTTTCTCACAAGATTGGTTCCACAAAATAATATCAACAATTACCAAAGGTAATTACATATTTGTCTTGGTAAATTTCCTTTTATAACAATTTCAATTAAGAACTCAATTTGATTGTTAGTGCGATTCATGGAAAAATTCATAGGAGTTGAAAAATACCAAGAATTTGATTATTTACATGGACAATCAATAGTAATATTTATTAGCATAGATAGAGACTCAACATATAATATAAACTCACTTGTGGGTGGAGAATATACTATACAAAATAAGAGTTACAAAAATCCAACACCTGTGGATAGATGGATGCGTAGATGGATTTTACTGTCAAAGTCATCCCAAATATCATGCCATACCAAATTAATCAATGAACTAACTACCTGTAGGTGAGTCAATCTACAACTAACTAGGTGACAGATCAATTAACGAGCTAACTACTTGTGGGTGAGCTAACTCATAATCAAATCAAGTGACAAAGTATCCCAAATAAATAAACAAGTAACTCTGTCAGTTTTGCAAGTAACATACTGTGGTGTAGAAACTCACTCGACCAACAGAGGTCTCAATAGGGATAAATAATTGCACAAATAATTGATTTTTTTTTAACTCACCTCTAATTTTCCAAACACTTGCAACAACACAACAATGAGACTCAATAACCACAAATAGGCATTTTTCAATTCTATAATTTTTTATAAAATTCAAATCAATTTGATAATCACAAAATATCCCAAATTTTATAATCTTATAGAATTTTGAACCAATATTTTGTGATTATAAATTTCATCTAAAATAAAGAAATAAGAAATTCCCTTAATTTTTCTCGTTCCTTTCTGTTTTTTTCTATTTTTATTTTTTTAAAATTATTATTAGGAGAACGGGTCATGAATGACCCATGGGGGAGGAATTGGGCAACTTGACATCCATTCCCTTTGTGCTACAATGCGCAGAGCACAACACGCACAGCGCCCTCTGGCAGTGTCCTCCCTTCTCATCCTTTCGCAGAGACAACCACCATGGGATAACACCAGTCACAGAAGACTTGAACCCATCAAACACAAGACCTGCAACCTTCCCGTCTCTTCTCTGCGGCAGTAAGAGCTGCGCTTTCCTCTTCCCCGCTTGAGCTCCGTTCTTGGTGTGCCCATGAAGGGCGTGGAGCTGCAACGCCCCCATTGGCATGCAACAGCGGCACACAGAACCCGGATCTGGCCTTCCTCCTTCCGCAGTGCTCCTCTCCGGAGGGCCGCCCCTTTCTCCTCTCTAGCAGTGGCGACAAGAAAACCAGCAGCACCCGACATCTCTCAGCGGTGACCATGACAGCAGCAGCGCAACGGAGACATTCAAACCAGCGGTGGCATGCTGGAGGAGTGGCGGTGTCATGGGTGAGACCGGAGGTGATGGTTTGAAGAGTGGCAGTGGGTGGCTCTCTCAACTCTCCTTTTCTCTCACATACGAGACAGCAACCTGCCAGAAGTTCTCTTTCTGACATTGACAGCAAGAAGAAGTAGCAGCCATGGAGGCGCTATCTTTTCCCTTCTCCTCTTCTTCGCCTCTCTCCCTCGCAGAAGGAAGCACCACCGCGGGATCAAAGGAAAGCCACCACCAACAGCAGCGATGGAGCCCAGCCACATCCTCCTCCTTATCTCTGTGGCAGCTACGTTTTCTGTCATCCTTGCGGCGTTGAAACCGAGGTAGCCATGGAAGAACACTTCTTCTTCCACGTAGCGGCGGCCTCGGTGTGAAAAGAAGGGTCTCCACCTTGGGAGCACGCAGCCAGCCTCGGACTCTTGTTGTTATTCGAGGAAACAAAAGAAATCGAAATACACGGGAGATAAAACATTCAAATCTGGTCCCCAAATTTCATTGTTTACGTTCTCAAAATGCCAAAACACATTCACAACAATCTTTAATTTAGAACAAAGACAATTATACATCGAATCAAGGTGTTATTCTATAAATTTCAAATAACACATGCGTTCGAAGCACAACTCAGATTTGAATATAAATAAATATACAGATCGAACGATTTTTTTTTTTTTTCATATCATAAATTCCTATCAATTGATTTAGAATTAATCCAAATTAATTACAGAGAAATCCCTAATGTAAATTAATTTGGAAATTTTCTCAAATTGAATTCTAATCCCTGTATAACTAGGCTCTGATATCATATGTAAAATTTATTGGATCAAATACTACGAATTTAGAACACTAATATAAATTGACACTATAATAAACAATATTAATATATGTACCTCTCAAAGTCATATTATCAAACAAAATCAATTGTAGAAACGTACACTCGTGATATACGTCAGATACAGGGAATCCTTCTCCTTCTCCTTCTCTATCTCCTATTCCAGACGTCACGTCGATGGAGCAATGAGCCATCAAGAGATAATAGAATGGAGTGGGGATCCTGTCCATGATATGAATATATATAGTAATCTAATTTTGTCCATCAAAGATCTAGGCCACTTAGGGCCCTTTACACCCTTCAGTATATTCATTATTGAGCCCAAACCCAATAACACATAGTAAATCCTAAACCCATAATGGATCACATAATAATATGGGTCTCCAAGAAAATATAAGATTATCCATTCAACCTGTTTTAATAAAATAAAGGTTCACCAAACAATAGAAGCCGAATATCCAAAATAATTCTAACATATATACCCCCAAAACTCACGATTCTTTCTATGAAGGCCGTGGACCGTAAGTCCGCCACCACCGAGAACCTTTATGGTGGTGAGGGCAGTGTGCCAATTTCCATCAACAATTACACGCCAAGCATGATGAAGAAAGGTACTAATTAACAGCCACATGCGGAACCAAAAGTTGTTGGTGGATATGCCCATGCTTGCTAGGTGCATCGCGTTCCAAGTTCGAAAGCGAAGTGCAACAGTTCAACAAAGGGTGTTAAAGAAGCCGGGGTGGCATAGGTTGCAGTTACGTATTTCATTTGAGGGATCGTGGTGAGCCTCTTTTAATGCTACCTGCTTATGCAGTTCTTTCGGGTTTCATTTTTCTTTTTTCAGGTGCTGCGTTAAACCTTTATGGAATAACCACATTTCTCCATGCATGAGACGCAAAAGAATCTTCATTTTTTAGCTTTCCCGTTTTGTCTTTGTGCTTTGAACATGGCTGTTAGTTCTCATGTCTTTATTATTTTGTGATGTTTGATCTTAGATCACTTGGGAGCATTGCTTAATGACAACAATTTGCGTCCATTGAGAAATTTTCTCATTTCTTGAGTCTGTGCAAAAGGGTATGCTTCAATTTCTTCTCATGAAAACCATAAGTTTCTTGCTTTATTTTCTTAATCTTACGTTAGCAGTTCTCATTCGGTTCCTATTTTCCCTTCTTCATCTCCTTACGTCGATTCTTTGGGTTTTCATTCTTTTGCAAGTGCAGAGTTTTGCAACATTTTTGCAAGGATGAATAATGTGATGATGAAGTCATTCCTAAGTTATGTTGAACTGAACAAATAGACCATGAAGGACCTTGAAAACGATCTTACCATTGAAGCAGGGCAACTCAACTCCATACAAGACCTATTCTCACTCAGTTCTTCCAAGATATGGACGCCATTAAGTTTGAAATGGAGGCAACCCATACGAAGGTCCCAATCCACTCACAAAATCCAAGTCTATAAAGTGTAAACAAAAGAGCAATGGAGAGTGGCCACTAAGTTTCACTGTCTCAGGAAACACTACACTAAATTTTTATTATTACAGCATCTTATCACCACTTGGCGGGTTGTTGCCCGTCTTTCCTTTTTTTCCCCCTTTCCTAGGTTTCATTTTCTTTTCTATTATTATTGGTATTTGTTTATTTAGTCTACGTTTTTGAATTTAACACTGACAAACTGAGGTACATGTTACTAAAATTTGGACGAGAATTTGAAATAAGAAAAGGGTTTGAACGTCATGGTCTTCAGTATATCTTTGAGACAATATCAACGTACTTTTTTTGTTATAGTTTAACATCCTCTTTTTCTTATTCTTTTTTCTCTTCATTCAACTAAGTTGTTTAAAAGGAAGAAGAAGTAGAAAAAATAAAATAAAATAAACTAAAATAAAAACTACGTGGTGGAGAACACAGAGAGGGTTTGTGCCTACATAATATTAGTGCCGCCTTTGAAAATACTAATATATATCATTTATAAACATATTTTTAATTGTTTCTACCAGCATCACATTTATTTATCTATTTTATCTTTCACGAATTAATGTGAATTATTATTAAATTTAATTAGTATGTACTGAATTTTATATTATTAATCAATAAAAATACTAAAAAATGAAAAATTATGGTCGATCTCTCACTATAATAGGTAATTATTTGTATGAGTTGACACTTTTTACTATTTTTATTAGCTGACAGTATAAAATTATTTTATACTGTTAGTATATTTAAATTAAATTTATTATTATTTATATTAAACAGTTATTAATTATTAATCATGTTAATATCTCAAAAAAAAAATATACAAATATATTTAGTTATATGAATACTGACAAAAAAAAAAGATAAATTACACTTATCTTTTTCAAAATTTGGTGAAATTTATTATGATTTTTTTTAATTTATAAAAATATATATTAATCTTTCTCAAATTTTAAATAATATTATATTTAATATTTCTATAATTTATAAAACATAATACTAAAAGTTGCTATATAAATATAAGAATTTAATTGATATATATTTAGAGTATAAAATAATTTTATATTATTAATTAATAAAAATAAAAAAATAATAAATTATAATAAATTTTTTATTATAATAAATAATTATTTATATAAATTAATATTTTTTATTATTTTTATTAATTAATAATATAATATTATTTTACACCCAATATATTTAAATTAAATTCTAAATATAATATTCACCTCCCTAAACTTCTTCGTAAAGGAAGATTAGAGTTGAATGGATAAATACAAAGAGTAACCGTAAATTTCACCAAATCTGGACAGAAGTCCGTGTAAATAAATAAAGCGTAACGTTTTGCACCAGGGGGCGAATGGACCCATGGGCTGTCGGCAATCCCTTGATGGTGGGTTGACGTGTCATTCTCTCAACGACTTTCACCTTGCCTGAGTCACCATCAGGTCATTCAAACCTGGCCCCCTTCGTCCCTTCCCCATTCTCCCCGCAATCCGCATTCTCGTGTCCTCTTCATCCATTTTCTTGTTTCCTTTACCTTTCCCCTTCCTTTTTGTTTCGGAGTTTGTTGAGCGACAAAACGCCCCATTTTCATAATTCCTTTAACCAAATCTAGGGTTAGGGATTCCAATTCCCAAATTCCTCTCCTCTCCGATTCTTTCCCTTCCTCTCTTCCTTCCCCCTCCGAAAAATTCTCACTCACTCTCGCAGACTACGACAACCATTTCTAAACCATGGTCTCATTTTTTCGGGAAAATTTCGCAGCGCTCTGTTTTTCTCGTCCCAGCTCTTGTCATAATATCATTCGTTGTTCGAGTTGTTGCAGAATTCCGATTTCCTAGCTTTCCTCGATCGATTCCGTGATCCGCCAATTTGCAATTTGGGACAAATTCGATTTTCCTTTTTCTCTCTCTGTCATTTTTTTTTTTTTTTTTGTGTCCGTTGGGTTGGATGCAATAGAATCGTTGATACGTGTTGAATTGATAACTGTGTGAATAGCAATTTGTTAATTAGGGTTTTTTTAAAAAAAATTTATTTTATGTATATATATATTGTAAATCTGTTGATACCACTGTAAAAATTGTTTTTCCGATTTGGAAGTGAGTTATGCGTATAGAGGAATTGAAGGGAGGTGGTGAGGTGGAGGTGGGAGAAAGTGGACAGGAGGAAGGGAGATCATCAAGCTTGGTGGGTTATGATGCGAAGAGGGTTCTGGTTGGAGCAGGCGCTCGTGCGCTCTTCTATCCCACACTGCTTTACAATGTCGTTAGGAATAAGATTCAGGCTGAGTTTCGATGGTGGGATAGGGTTGATGAGGTACACTTTTATATGCATGTCATATATCGAATGGTACTAAGTTATTGTTGTTGTTGTATTTTTTTAATTTTTGGGACCTTTTTTTAATCTTTTAATCAAGGTGATTAATGGCTTGCATTACATTGCATGATTGTTTTGATCTTCAGCTTAGTTATGATATGTTGTTTCCTTTTTTTTTTTTTTATTCGGTTCATTGACACGAATACAGTGAAAGAGTGTGTGATTATCAACATATAGAGGGAGGAATGCTAGCTGGTTTACAAGTGTAACTTTTTTTTATAACATTGAGTGAATTTGCCTGCTGTGGTTTTACTCTCCTGCTTTGATTAGAAATGTTGGTGCCTGATCCAATGTTAAAGACGTTGGTTTGAGGCGATGATAAAGCCTTGATTAACTGTAGAATTAATAAGGAAAATCATGAAGTATAAAAAAGCTTATTCTAATTTTAAGTTTTTATGTCAATGGGGCTATTAATTTCGGCCTTTGTGTTTTGTGTTGATCACTATTTTCTGTATTTAATTTAGAATTAAATTGGTAGGTATTGTCTGACTGTCACAGTGTAATAGTTTTATACTGAGATCCAGTGATTTGTTGCGACATCATTTAATGGGTAACAATTTATGTGATTGCAAGCTCATTAAGTGATGTGGCAAGACATCATTGAGATTATCTGTGTAGAAATCTTTTACAGTGGTAGAGCATACCAATTATACTCTTCAATTTAATGCCTTACCATGGAAAGGGCTTCTTTGCATTTTTGGCTTCTTTGCATTTTTCTAATATTTGGTTCACTGTTGACCATGGGCTTTGCCTGCCAGACAACTGATTCTGGTTTGGAACACTAGTTACTAGTTATTATAGAATTGAAAGGAATTCTTTAAGATGAAAGGATTTGCGAATCCTGTTACAAATGTTCAATATAGCAGAAATTTGCAAACGAACTGAATTCTTAAAGTAATAATTTAATATCACTCCAAACAAGTTTTGCAGAACTTATTTTTAAATGATTTTTTTCCCCAAAATTTCAATTGCACTATAAGTACAATGGGATTTATCTGTGTTTCAAATGACGAATGAGGACAATTCTAATATGCAGCGTGGGAAGATGATTTGCCACTTTTTAAGCCCATATCTTGTAAAATGTATGGTAATTCTGTTTTCTGATCCTAAACTTGGCTGATTAATTTTTACCTTTCTACTCCATTCTGTTATAATCATAAATATGTTCAGGATGATCTTCTACAAGTTTTTTTTTTTAATTTTTTCTCGTTATTTTTTTTATCAACAAGGGAAACTAAGTTTGGTTCAGGTTGTTGCTGTCAGCCATTACTCATCCATTTCTTTGCATGGTGTATTTTCTGCTTCTGATAACATTTTCATTTGTGGGGAGCACATGTTGTGGTTTGCAGGAATTTTTTGTTTTGATATTGAAACTTCACTCAACTCATTGTATATGGGTAATCTGAGTTATACTGGTATCAGATAAATATGCTTTTTTGGTGTACAGTGGTGTGTCCTTTCACTTTTAGCTGAGATGACATTTTTTACTTGGCTGCATATGAAAATTGTCTTCTGTTTTGAAACTGATGCTCTTAATTTTTCAGTTCATATTATTAGGTGCTGTTCCATTCCCTATTGATGTTCCCCACCTGAAGGAGCTTGGTGTCCGTGGGGTTGTCACATTGAATGAGTCTTATGAGACTTTGGTTCCAACCACATTATATTATGTGAGTAGTATGCATATCCTATTATTCTTTTTCTTTTAGGCTGCTTATGGTGTTTTTATGGTTGGTCTATTTAGGGGCTAATTTTGTTCATAAATTCTTTTGTCTACCAGATCATTATGGAAGCATGATGTTGAATTATAAATTTATAATGTTAGGAAATTGGAACTTAGAATTGATAAGGTTTTATACCCCTTTTTGTGTGCGAACTGAGTTGCTCTAATTGCAGTGACTGGAAATTTATGTTCATCTTGTTTTCCATTTGTGGAAATTTGATTGTGATAAGCTGGTTTTGTTTCTCTGCAATTTGCAGAAAGTATTAAAAGTTTGACTGTGAACTGAAGCACAGAATGTGATTAGATGAAGCGCATATGCCTGGAAATTTTTGACTAATAATGTGAGGCAGCTTGTGAATCGAAAGGCCAAGGAAACTTTGTTATTATTTGTCATTTAATGCTTGTGTTTATCCAATGTAAGCATATGCTATTGTTTGTTAATGTTATACGATTGGCATGGAAATTTTTATGGATGAAATCTGTTTTATTTCTAAATTGTGCTTCAGGAAAAGTGAGGGATAATACTTATTTACACAGCTACTTAGTTTATTGGCTTTCGCTTGTTCATAATGACAATTGTGTTCCATAGGCATTGTGGCATGTTGGAATTGTGCTGGGTTATTATGGCATGTTGGGTTTTTTCAAAAAAATTTATTTTTAATATATTCAATGAATATGGCAGGCTCATGGAATTGACCATCTGGTGATTCCTACTAGAGATTACTGTTTTGCTCCATCATTGCATGACATACGCCGTGCTGTGGACTTCATACATGGTCAGTATTATGAAAATTGGTTGACTATAAAAATATGCAACTATTTAGTGGCATATACAGGTTTCTTTCCTTTGGAGTAATAGTAGTTATTAATATTAAACCTATTTGTAAAGAGTTACATAGGGAGCATCAAGAATTAATGTCTGTAATCCCTTTTATGTTGTATATTCCTGATCTTTAAGCACAATTTTTCTCTTTTCTTTATTGAAGTCTTATTCCTTTCCTCCCCTGCAATAACAACAACAACAACAATAATAATAATAAAAGAACTAAAAAAAGGATCAATAGTAAGTTGAGAACAACTATATTCCTCATTATCTTTTAGTTATTTCACTCATTTGAAATTATGTTGATTTTTTTCCCTATTGATTTGACTACTGGGTTCTTTTGATGAAGAAAATGCATTGTCTAGACGCACTACCTATGTCCACTGCAAGGCTGGGCGTGGTCGTAGCACAACTATCGTAATTTGTTATCTGGTTGGTGCCTCAACTTAAAGAGTGTAGAAAAGTTCAAAACAGGGAAAGAAAGAGGGAAGAGGTTTGCAATGTGAATTGGCCTAGTTTTTCTTACAATCTGAGCTATTTTGTAGGTTCACCACAAACTAATGACACCTGATGCTGCATATGATTATGTTAAGTCAATTCGGCCAAGGGTGCTTCTAGCTTCATCTCAGTGGCAAGTAAGTGTGAAATCTCTTTCAGCTATTATCATGCATTACTATTATTTTCTGTATCTGAGTGCACTTGTGCCAACTTTTTATGGACATTGCAGCTTCGTTTTACTGTCATGTTTTCTATTTATTGTGATTTAAGGCTCAAGCCTCCTTCGAGTTTGTTTATTGATAGCATATCCTACTCTTGAGTGGTGTTGCCCTCACTTTGAAAGTTAATGCCTAACCATATTGTTCTTTCTTTAGATTGGTATAACAAAATTATTAATAGTAATGGCTAATCCTCCTATCTTTTGATTGTTGAAATCAGGCTGTTCAGGAGTACTACTGCCACCTCATGGGGAGGAGGGTTGTTGGACGTGCGCCTATAGCAGATCCTTTAGTAAAGGCTTCTGAGGCAGCGGTAGCTTCGCGAGATCTTATATCGTTTGATGACAAATCTGTAGTTGTCGTAACACAGTCAGATCTTGAAGGATATGACCCAAGTGAAATATGGGCAGATTTAAGTGTGGTTTACCGCGTACGAGTTGCTGGACAGGCAGCATTGGCAAGAATCTCCTGTCTCTGGCTGCGGTATGGTACTAGCCAGAAGATTTCTGCAGAGAATCTGAGCAGTGATAGCGGTTGCTCAATCCGGACCAATAACATGGGCGGAATTAGTATTGATATCCATCTGTACTGAATAAACAGCCTAAGTTGCCCCCCCCCCCCCCCAACAAGTTTGACGTGTTTTCCAAGTTCTGCGCTATAATAATTCGTGTTTGGTGGGGCGGTATCTAAAACTGGTGTATTCATCTCTGTATATTCTGTTGTATGCTCGCTGAATTGAAATGACGAATCTCATAGGGGTCAATCAATTCTGAAAGATGGTATAGAAACAATTTTCTCTCTTCTATGGGCATTGATGTTTTAATCGTTTGTCCTTTTATTGATAGGCTTCTAGCTTCATCAAGCGTCTGAATTTCGATTACTTATTATAATCAGCCCTGGATTCCACGTTAGCATGACTTTGCCCGATTTGATTACCTGTTACCTATTTTCAAAGTAATTTTATTTATATACGCATAAACCTAAGATGAGACTATCGGAAGCCAAGGCCTTCTATCGTATACTACATATCAATTCATGCAGCACAACTTATATTGCGTGACTTTAAAAAAAGAGAGCATCGAGGATTTTACAAGAACTGATGAAATTTGATGTTTTTAGTAGGCTATTAACAACAAAAAGTAAATAGTCCAATTTGCGAAAGGATGATACCACTCCACACATTCGGATTAACGGTACACCCGAACAATTTTGTTCGTACTTTAATAGCATCTACAGTACATTTAAAAACAGCAGGACATATACAACAAACTATCGTCTTTATAATACAAAACACTTCTTTTGGGTACCCAATGGTCCAGTTGATAAGACTTTGTTAAACCGTGAAAAACTCAGATCACAGAAGTGGTACAAGCAAAGAGAACGAAGAAAGAATAACAATAATCATAGGACGTCCCGCGCTAGAGTAATTGGTTTCTCTTGTATAAAGGAGACATCACCATTAGGCGAAGTTAGCAGATGGTGATTAGAACCCTCCTCTTCACTCTCCATTGATGCAGAAAGGCCATCAGATTCTGATCCCTCCTCATCATCTGCATTGACACGCATTTAGATCCTTAACCTCATGGTTTCATTAATAGCAGGAATAAGAAGAAAGGCAAGATTCCATTATTATAAGGGCCAGTAATTATGCATCAAACTCAGTCCCAAAATATAGAATTTATACTTCACAGAAACAACACAAAATAAAGCTAGAAAATAGATATCTCTCCAAGATCCAGCACTAATATAAGCAAATAGTTCAAATTATTAATCATATTGCTTTCTAATGTCAAATGTGTATGACTCTATGTCTTTACTCCCTAATATTAAAAAGAAAGCTAAAACATCTCATTTTATTGGGCAACCAATAAAATCAATCTGAAAGAAAATGTACAAGATTGTAAAACAACTGGCTAACTAACATTAAATAATGGTCGTCTTCATATCTTACCAGAATATGCCAGATGTTCAGGGAGATGTCTCACAGCAGCAACCTGAAGGCTTTCTGGCAAAAGACAATTGCAGAATGAACCTGAAAGTTCAAACAGCATGTTATCATATGACAACAAAAACTAGTAGATGCAATCACCAGATCCACAAAATCAAAGTGCAATTGCAAGTGCAGATTGCTAGTCCACAATCAAATTCCTACACAAAAAATTTCCACGGCATTCTGTAACTCTTATTTTCGTGCATATACACCAGCATCTAATTTAAAACATAAACTAGAGGGTAAAAAGAATGAAAGACAACGTACTTATGCATACTACGTATGCATGTTAAATTTATAGTATATAGAGATGAAAAAGCAAATTACAGCTTTTATGCAATCAGTATTAGCAAGCAAAGAGAATCCTCACCAACACGAGCCAGCCGATTCACCCATGCAGGAATAGGCTTTCCAGTTAGCTCTTGGCAAACTTCATCTGTAAAATGGTTACAATTCTTGGCAATCAGATGGTAAGTGTCTCCATGATATTTCGCAGAGAGGCCCTCAATGAAAGAACGAAATTCTGACCGAGACATGTCAGTGGTGCCTAATAACACTGATCTTCTGAAAATGAAGCCAGGACAGCTTCTAGGTTCCACCTCAAATACACCGCTTGTTGGGTACTCATGTGCTCCAAACCCATATTCCATGCCATGCACTATTCACCAAAACAGTAAGCCGTAAGTTGGTTCAAGAGGGTATTAAAACAGCAAAGCAGTACATCCAAGCTCCTAGTCAATTATTTGTTCGAGGGAATAGTTAGCTCCATTTTTCTCTCTATTTTTTCATTATCACTTAGGCATTAGATGTTATTCTAACTTAACAATATCTAAAGTTGTTGCATTTAAAATATGAATGAAAAAATCTTCCAGAAACAAATGTTAGTGTCATATAAGATATCAGATGAAGTGGAATTACATTTGTGACTTTACTAAGTATAATTTATGATAGTCCTAACTCCCAAGTGGTTATGCATCCTTTGGTTATACTACTCATGTTCAATGTGCACATATGGGATGCTCTTTTACAACCTTTCACTCCAACAAATTCACAAAACTACCAATCCAAAAAGATTAAACTCCGAGGATAGTGAAGTTAAATCAAAAGGAGTATAATCCTCCAACTCCAACGATATAACACCAAGATAATTTGCTTCTTTTTGGAGGAGCAAGTATTGTTTAGCAAAAAACATATGTACAAATCGACCTTGTTCTGGAATGACAAGACAAAAATGACCCACTAGAAACAAGCTAGTAACAAGAAAAAGTAAAATGGGCTGTGATGGCCTGACAGGTAACTTCCTTTAGGCCAGTGCTTAATTTTTTGGAGAATATAATACACAATTAAATGAACAAATCAGCTAGGAAATAAACAGGAAAAGAAATGCATAGCAAATACTAAGTTAGATGGAAACCTTAAAATCAGTTTGTATGAGCTCTTATTATTCTGACCTCACAAAATGAAGCAATCATCCAGAACTTGGTAGTGCAAAAAAACTCACCAACAACAACGAAAAATCATAAGACCACAGTGCAGTGATGTAAATTTGAGAATCTCAGTCGTGGACAATAGAAATGTAGATCTCCATATAATCAAGAAGTTAAGCATTTTAGATTGATAATGAAAAAGGCTTAAAGTGAGAGAACCAAAGGTGAAATACAAGGCAAAAGGGTAATGACAAAAAAAGTAGCAAGTCTGTGAAGTTACAATATTGCTGATTAGCTTAAAGAGACAGGATGAAGGATAACACTGATAGTTGATTAAAATAACTCATGAGAGGCCGCAAAGAGCACTATAATAAGAACATCAAGAGAGGCGAGAAAACGTGAACAAGAGAGAAGAGGCAGCAAAGCATAGACAAGAGAGAATATTAAGGTGAGACAACATAATTCAATTAATTATAGAGAAATGGGGAAAAAAAAAATCCTACTGCCTAGAATAGGTCATTTGAATATATATCAGATTCTATAGGAATAAAATATCAAACCTTAGATCCAATAGGCATCTGAAATCATACTAAATTCCCAAATTATTAAACCAGAACTTTAAAATAATAGAAAGCCACACTTTAGATTCCCAAATGAGTACCTTTGAGATCACTAAAAAGTCCACAGGCACAAGGTTCATCAGTTTTATTACTGTGTTCAGCATCCCAATGTAATGAACTTCAATATCTTATTAGATATCAATCATGTCTGATAGAATTGTGAAGAGTCATAAGAACATGAAGTTCCCACTAGCTTAAAGACTGAAAAATATTCAAAGCAGAACCCAATATACCAACTATTTTAAGCAATACTTCCTATTTTCACATCATACACTATTCTCTAACGGCATGTCTCAGTATGAAATCCCCATCAAGGAATAATACAACATACCACAATGGAAAACCTACCATCTAACATATATTCTCATACCTGCCTCTCCTTGGCAGAACAATATACAAACAAATACTTCATTTACATTTATATATTCCAACAACATTGCATTCAATTACCACCTCAGTTTTCGCCTTCTCCTATGCTTTTCAACAAACAAATATTGCACCACAATGCCATTTAGCAATTCTACAGCAACAAGAGCAAAATCTAATTCCCTTATCATTCATCCTGCCAAATCTTCATCATATGATGAAACACAACAAGCTCAAAATTAAAACTTAACAGCAAAGGAAGTATAAGTATGACGCAAACCTTCGATGCCTGAATGAAAGATTCCAACCCCAAACAGATAAAGATAATTGTTCGCAGGCGTGAGATCATATACATTAAGATACACCATAGTACTACTCCTCTCCTCGCTGTCCTGCACCCTTTCAGAGCTAATGCTCAAGGGGAACAACCGCATTGTGTACGTTTCCCTCCCTTTCTTCTCCCCGATTCTCCAATTATATATTCCCGGGATCACAACCCCATCTTCTTCGTGTCGCCAAGAGAACCCTATAAATGCCAAAAAAAAAAAAAAAAATTAAAAGAACCACATTTACAAACACATAGGATACAACAAAAAGGAGATAGAAAAATTCAAAATTTTCATCTGGGTTTAGTTAAAAAAAAATTGAAAAAAAGAAAAAAATCAGCTTGAAATCTTGAAATTGTTGCCTTTATTATGGTGGGTACTACCAAAATGCAGGTGAGGCTCGAATTTTCTTAAGGGAATTAATAATAGCAAAGATTTAATGTAATGAGTGAAATGTAAATGTTGTTTACAATGAATATGTGAAGGTGGATAGCATAAAGTAGCCCTAGAAAACCCCTAATAAAAAAAAGGGCAAAAGCAATGGAAAACGATGCAAAAAGGAATGGAGAAAGAAAGAGAAACTTACGAAACGAGAAGTGGGGGGAGGGGAAGGGTAGCGATTGAAAATTCAACAAGAATTTGGGGTGTAAGTTCGTGAAGGAATGTGAGGTGCGTCGCTCACAAAGCCTAAATTCAGAGACTCCCCTCCATGGCTATTCGTCGCCATAGCCTATACTTCTTTAAAAAGGCAACTCTGATAATATAATAGTATATGGTTAAATATTTATATAAAAAAATTTTATATTAATAATATATATAAAAAATTTAATTAAAATAATAATATAAAATAATTTTATATTATCAATTAATAAAAATATTAAATTATAATAAATTTTTTATTATAATAAATAATTATTTATTTAAATTAATATAATTTAATATTTTTATTAATTAATAATATAAAATTATTTTATATTATCTATATATTTAAATTAAATTAATAAATTATTTATTACTTTCTTTAAATTTTATTTATCGATCACATAAAATATATTATTAATATATAAAAATTAATTATTTTATATATATATTCATTTATTTCTTACAAGGGTTCTTCATTAGTGAATGTTGAGTCCAAACAAATGGACTGGCCTGCGACCATTATGTCGTTTCCTTTTTAAAAAGATAAATTAAAACACGATATCATTTGTTTAGTGAGTCACTGTGGCGCATCAAATCTTACTTGTTAAGAGTGCAGGGTTACATATATAATTAAGAGGTGGCATGAACTGGCTTCGACGGAATAAGGAAAGTTGATTTGTCATGGGTGTATGCTGACTAGGGTTGTAATAGAGAACATTAAAGCACTCAAAATAATAGCGCTCATGTACCGTTTTTAAAAAATTAATATCCGATTAAAAGTTTATAATCTATAATTAAAAAAATTATAACTTTAAGTATATCTGTTATAACGTAAGTTGAAAAAGATATAATGGACATAATTCTTGAAAAAGATAAGATAAGAAATATTTGCATGATCTGGGAGTACCATATAATTGTGTTTTCGATTAATTATGTAAGTATATTTTGTATGGAATCTACACAATCCTATATAAAATATATTTACATGATTGACTGAAAATACAGTTATGTGGTGCTCCTGAACTATATAAATATTTCTCTTTTAAGATAGCCCTCAAGTTTGCAATAAACAAACTGAATTTACCAATTCTTAAATTAAATTAACCATTTTTTTATTTTATTTATCAATGGTATCTTTTATTCGAAGTAACCTTATTTGAAATATGATTGGATATTAAATGTGAGCATCTTTTATGATTAAGATTTAAATCATAGTTTGTCACTTGTGAAAAAAATTGTGGTTAACTGAGGATGAATAAGTCAAGAAAAAATAGCCAACTAAATTAATATTTGGTCATATTTAAAGTGTATTTGTTTGTGATATTTTTGGCAAAAAATTAATTTTTATTAAAAAAATTAATTTTTATATATTTAGATCATTTTTAAAAATAATGAAAATTTCAAAAAAAATTTGTTTTTAGTTTTTTTTATAGAAGTTGAAAAGAATAACTTAAAAAAAATCAATTTCCACCTTTTTCAACTAGATATAAAATTTAAGTTTCATAATCATTTTTTTAAAAAAGATAAAACAAATACACCTTTAACCAATAACTAAGAGTAGTTAGCCAAAGAGGGAATGATTTAAGTTGATACGGGATGTGTTGCTGAAGAGTACATGGCTTAAATTGATCGAAAGAGGCTAAAATGCTCGCAAAAACTTCAATTGGCCGTCAACCAAGATCCGTGTGTCAAAATGACTATTATTACATATATACAAAAAGCCGAAGATAAGAGTGTTGACATGGCAATTGGGTTGGTTCAATTGAGGTCATTTTGACCTTGAAAAAAAAAGGTTATTTCAATAATATTTCAGTTATTTTTCTATTTTACCTCAGTTAATTTGTCTTGTCATTTTTAATTAGGATTCCAATTAGGTGTAGTCATCTATAGAAACTCTTGTTTGCAGATTATGAAGCTCGATAGTCAATAACTGATATAGCCAATAGTTGATAGCTAATGGTTGACAATCGAGAGATAACATTAGCTCTTACTCGAGAGCACGAATTTCTTATTAGGTCTTGGGCCTTATGAAGGTCTGCATCCACAAATCAATTTTGGACATTTGGTTGAAGGAGAAACATGCTTTAGCAGTTGAGGAGAAGAGTTTGACCAAGTCCACAACCACTTCCTAGAAAATAGAAGCAGTTGAGAAAAGGTGATTTCTGGTTAACAATTATGATGTAGTTGCAGGAAGTGGAGGCATAGAGTGGGGGGTGTTCCCTATAAAAAAGGATGTAAACCATTAGCTGGCAATACATTGAATTCGGACTTAATTTGCGAATCAAATTAGCCGAGGTAGTATTATTTAGTGTTGATTGTCAAGATTATGGAGCCGAAACCATTTCTAGAAGTTATAGAGGAATAAGGAAGTCATTCTAATACGCAATTATTAGGGGGAATTTCGCTGATGATATGGCAGATGGTTTAATAGTACTCTTTTAGTAACTATCAACTCTTGTGTTTGTATATATATACAATTGCAGCAAATTATACGGGATCCCCTAAATAGATCAATCAAACACAATTTGCCTCTATATTTTTCTATGCTTTGCTTTTCCTATCTTTACTTTTCAACCTTGACCTTTCCACCTTTAGTTTATGGTGTTCTATGATATTTCTTTATCATATTTCCTTTACAATCTTTCATCTATTTTCAATCTTTTTAAGTTTCAATCTATCTTATTAATCTTTAGTTATTCACCAATATTCTTTTGGGTAATCTGATTCACTGATTTTGCCTGCCAAACACTCTTTAAGAAGTTTGGGAACCTATTTACCAAAAGATAGAGTCCCTCTTTTAGAATTAATTGCCTTCTTGTAAGAATCTATTATATTTTGCACTAGTCAAATCTCTTAAATTTTGACTATCTTGAAATAGTTTCAAGAGATACCTTCGATTACATCTCATTTGGCTAGCCAAAGAATTTTGTGCAAATAGAAAGATTAATCTCTTTTACTAGACCCAGTACCTATTATTATCAAATTACCATTTATTTGTACATCATCATAGTTTAGATTTTTATCACCGCTAATGAGCGTAGAGTGAAAGGAAGGAGTATGTTGCTTTCTCTGTAATTATCTCGGGAAGCCGCGAATCATAATTAGGGAGAAAACCAAACGGACTGTTAAGCAAGTGACTGTACTCATAGTCGTGGAAAATGAAAAAAAAAAAATTCATTATATAACTTGATTTCTAACTGGACCGAACTTATTATAATATAAATTGATTTTTTTTAAATGATATAATTTGATTGAAGCACATAAAAAGCCATAACTAGGGATGTCAAAAATCCCCACACAGCGGGGATCCTCATGGGATCGCTCATTCGGCCCATGATCGAGGATTTTTTCATGCGACAACGAGGTTGGGGATAAGAGTCCCCCCTTAGCAAATTCGGGGATGGGGGCGGGGATCACCTTCACATGAGGACCCTGCATGTGTAAAAATACCATATTATCCTTAATAACATCTTTACTATATCTATATCATATCTATACTTTTAAGACATTTCATACTTATTTATTCTATTTAATAATTAAAAATATTTTCTAACTTTTTTAATTTTTTATTTATCTGGGTGGTATATAGTTTATTGTTGTTGTTGTTGTTGATCCGTTATTGTTGGTGGATTAAGCCGTCGTGAATTTTTTTTTTTTCCAATATTTTTTTTTCAATTTTTTTCCATTTTTTGGGGATCTCATGGATCATGGGATCATGGGAACGGGATAGGAAAAAAATCTCACGAGGATCGGACGAAGGGGGAGAGTTTGTCATGGGGACGAGGAGGGAGGAGACTTCGCCTCACATGCACGGTGACATCCCTAGCCATAACTTGTCCAAACTTATTTAATAATATGTTCATCCAAGAACCAAAAAAGGAAATAAAATGTCCCTCGAGACTGATTGGACCACCATTTTTTAATTCTGAACACCAATTTTGGTTTGGAAATAATTGAAACTTAATAATGATCTATGGAGCTGTGAAAAATCACATGCCATTGTCTTTCTCAGGTTGTGAGAGGACGCCAACCCAACCCCATATCTTCAACCTTTTGACTCCTAATTCACAGGCAAAATTTGTGACAAATGCAGCAATTGACCATGATGTTACTTGCTTTCGGAGGAGAAAGGATGGAACTCATTCAAATCATTTTGAAGTGTCTCAAGCTTCAAGATAAAGCTATATGTCACAGAGGACTCATATATGATTGGGAAAGCTCAATGCAAATCATGGTGCTAATTAATTAAGTACATTTTTTTTCCCCCTACATGGTGAGAAAAACATAGGAGCATCTAATTGAAATGCTAATTGGTGGGGGAAAGTTATTCACGGGAAAGATCTTTGTTATTGTCCTTTTTTTGTTTGGCCTGCTTTGTTATTGCTTTCCAATATTAGCATCACGCTGGAAACTGGGCTCGTTCAGGCACAGCCACTATTTTGTTTTCTTCTAATTAATGACTGTTCTTTTGCTGGGGTTCACTAAATTCTTTATGACGATGGCCAAGAAATTAAGGAAAAATAACAATTTTTGGTATAAATTTTCACATTATTGATCAGAATAAATTAGAACATATATTTAGATAATTTTACGTTCCCTTAAATTATAAAGTAATTGAAGTCATGGCTTCTATTCAGATCTTATTTGAATTTTATCATGGGAAATTAAACATAGTTTTGCTTTCCTCATTTTGGAACCAATAATATAAAAAATTCTACTCAGCCAGGCCTCAAGCTTGAATAGGACTACAGAGTCAAGGTCATCTCTCTAGCTGGCACTAGTCTCCTTTTGACTTCAAATGCCAACCCATAGAATGTCCAAGAGGGTTACCTATCGACTTCATTTCTTAAAATGTTAACCTTCAAATTCTTCAAATGTACATCATAATTTGGTTCCGTAAATGATAAGTTGGAAGCCCATTAATATAGTGGTTCTTCTAAGCATCACCATTAAATGGGGAACAAGTGTGCATCGCCACACATGTTCCATAGGAATATGTTTTTAAAGATACTATATACATTCGAAATAAAATTGCACTTATATGTGACATATCAGATTCGATATCTGAAGTGCAGTAGTTAGCCCAGTTTTCAGCTTGTTGCTGATATTTGAGAAGATCCAAGGACTGTCATATATGGAGCCACCAAGAGCTGTGCGTACTTTTAAGTTTTTGAGAGCCTTAATTTCCAACACAGTTGATATCTTCATCGTCTATGACATTATAGTACAGGGAAGACACCTTGCCATCAAACTTTGAAACTATTTGATGTGTTGATAGGCCACAATAACGCTTCCCGAGACGAGCAACAAAGATATCTATGATCTTCTTGAACATGGAATCTTCTTGGATAAGTGGTTGCTCCACAAACTCAACAAGGGACATCCACTGCATCATATCACACAAGAGTTATTGGAAATCCAGAAATCAATCTTGAGAAACAATAACTTCTGCTTGTATAAGACGCTGGATTGGAGTCAGTATAAGTCTATAGGACACTGGTCATATCTAGAGTCCTTTTTCATTTTTCTCTAGAGCTTGATAAGTAAAACTTCTGCTTGTAACAAGAACAGAATTACCAGTGCGTTACATTACAGCAATGCTTTCTTCTTCTTCTTTTTTTTTTTTTTTTTTTCGGACAAAGTAACTGTCACACCACCTTAATCACTACATGGTGATAAAGAGGAACTTATGCAATTAGTACTAAAATCACTTGGACCATCTTAGGTTATGCTTCATTTTGGTGCCAACTCCATGTACATTAAACACAAGGAACTTGAAGGAAGGAGCCACCTCCAATTCAAGTTATGGCATGCACCAAAAATTCCTAATCGGGCATGTGTCTTTTCTTCCCAGCAACCCAACCAAAGTCATTTCTACATATGATCAAATTTCAGAGGAGAAAGGATTATGATTATGTGTCTTGCGATTGAGTAAAATAACCTGAATAAACTAACTTGATCTAATAGGTCAATGTTCGTGTAAAAAAAGGTTTCCTCTAATTGTCTAATAATGAGTAAATATCTAACCTTTGCAGCTTCAATTTCATGATCATCGACAACAATCTTAGATGATAGGGCTCTTAGCATGCAGATGAAGAACAAATCTGATTTATCAAAGGCCAAATTATGGGCATGCCTGGAATCGATGATGAAATCCATCAAATCTTGATGGTTAAGAAAAACACAAGAAAAGTGCTCCAGTAATGAATTAAAAATTCCGTAGCATTCCATGACCATATTAAACTCTGTACCTAATTGGTTGATTACAAGAGAAACCTTTCCAGTAAGTAATCCAATTCCTTTCAATTTACATTACATCATAATCTGATGGTTACCAATTATGTGAAAGGAATCCAATATTTACCCAGAATCAATAGTTACTGACTTATTTTTTGAAATTTATATCATCAAAAAACATTTTAACTTGTTAGATACATAGTTGCAAGTATGAATGGGGTTGTTACCTGAATGCTATGACTTCAATAAACTCTGTATCGATCTGCAATGTAAAGCAGCTAGTATCAAAAGAAAGCCCTGACTTTCGCAATTGATAATACTATATCATACATCCTAATGAAAAAATAAAAAATCAATATAAAAATAACACCAGAGGAATATCTTAAAGCACATAAAACTTACCCCGGTTTCTTCCTTCACTTCTCTTACGGCTCCTGCATATATCTCCTCTGCCTGATAATTCAGACAAGTGATAAAGAATTCAAGTTTTAACATAATTACATAAGTGAAAATGCAGCTTTATACTATCTTTATGGGTTTCTATTTCGCTTCTAGAGGATTTACAAAAATTTAAGCGCAGCTACAAAATTAAATACCTCAAGAATGAATCCAGTTGGGATCTTCCAGAGACCAAGAGTTGCAGGAGAGCAGTGTTTCTCTTGCACTACAAGCACCTTCAAACATTTATAACAGGAAATTATGCTAAGCTTGCATGACTCAAACTAGCTAAGGACTGTTTTAACATCTTAAAAAAGTAATTCAGAACATTTAGTAACTTGAAAATGCTTCTTGTTAAGCTTTTTCAATTGAAACGAGCTTCTTTCTAAAAGCAATCGTACCTCATTGTTGTCGTTGATCACGAATCCTCCAACTCCTACTAGATGTGATGCATTGGCTGGAAGCATGCAAGGACCTTCAGGAATCCAGTAAGTTAACATCACATATCCTGGCTCCGCATGGTGGTATTGAAAGCCTTCCTGAGACCAAAATGAGTTACCGCATAGGTTCAACAACTCTTCAATGAGTAAAATCAGAGGTGGGTGGGTGCAATTACTGGCCTTTTTGTGCTTGTTGGCTGAGTTAATTTTGTGAAACACACACATAGTGAACATGACACATACTTAGGTCTCTGATATCATGTGTAAGTAATATTCTTCTTTAATTCTTCATTGATAGACATGTGAGAAGTTAAATTACCTTCACAGCAACTGGAACAAGGTCAGATTTCTCTATAGGCAACTTAAGCCAAATCCCCTTCTTTCCCTGCAAATCCTCAATAGCTCATATGTCAGGTGTCAAGGCATCACCATTCACACATGATGCTGATTTCTAAGTGAGTAGAGTGTCAGGTTTGGTGGAGCCCAAAATACTTGGGGCAGATTTTCTTCCATGGGAACAACTTTTCTAATCCAGAGAGCAAACTTAAACACCACATATTAACTCAAAACCTCAAAGTATTAAGTTGTGGGTCCATCTATTTATATGGTCATTACATTTTTTAATTCTTTCTTAATGTGATATTTCTTTTTTTATTTATTTAATAGGACTAGGAGGTCTCCTTACAAGTTGGGTCATTTAAACCGCTTGAAAGACTAATTCTTATTTGACTACAGTTATGCAGTCTCTCTGCAAGAATTGCCTCTCTGATTTGAGCTCGCGTCCTTTAACTAGAGAGTCAAGGTTGCTTTCTACCTCAACCAATCCTTTATGAGTTTAATTGACACCTAATCCTAATACACAGTGAGATCAGCAATTGGGAGCAGAAGATTTACCATCCTTTTCCAGTGGGAAAGAGATAAATGCAGCATACGAGCAAAGACAGATGGATTGGCTGGTAACCTATCTGGATCAATGACAACTCCACCATACTCATCATCAAATGCATCAAGTACTCTTAGATTTCTGGAAAACAGGCTAAAAGTTGAGCCATTTATTCCATTAATACTATGGAAACTCGATTCTGCTGCAAGGTTATCTGGACCAGCTAAACTTATGAAAGCTTTATCTGCCAAATAACTGTTCTCCGAAGCACCATAAGTCCTCACAAATAACCCTGAAAATGAAGATCACAGAGTTATTATCAAACCCATATGCCACTTGGGCAAAAAAAAAAAAAAAAAAAAACAAAACAAAACAAAAACAAAAAAGAACTACTTCCAACAAAACAAGATAATAACTTTGTCAGCATTCTTTGTATTTAGGTAGTTAGCAAAATGTTAAGACAAAAATCAACCGTGGCTTCTAATTCGTCAGCTCAAACTAATTCAGGTATTCAGTTCGAAAGAAAAATGCAGCAACCCAAAAATAAAAAATAAAGTAGAAGAAAAGAAAAGCCTGTGAGAATCTATGTTGGTTGTTACCTCTGCGAGACTTGAACTGGGGGGAAAATCTGACTCCAAATTTGTGCCTGAAACTTGAGAGCAAAGTGGAGTGGCATCTTCCAACACTGGCAACCTCAGATGAGTACACAGAACTGGAATTGAAGGATTTCAGCTCCATCTAAATCAGTGGTCAGTAATCAAATCTCACTTACCACCACACACACTGCCACTTGTAGCCACAGTTCCACATTCCAATGAAATCACAATTCTTATGTAATATGCTCTTGAGGGTTGAATATGCATACGAGAATTTTCACTAAAATCTAGGAAGAATCCTTAGCAGGTATCGAGCATGGTCATGGGAATCATCGTTTTTCTGAGTGTACTATATATTTTTCTCCCTCCGTATAAGCTTTCCCATGTTAGAGAGTTATGAAGCTTATAATCCAATGGGAACCGACAAAGGAAAGCAGATAAAAACTCGCTAGAATCCCAACACTTGGACAAGCCATATGAATCCGAGTCATGGCAACAGTTTAGCTAGTTGGCGACCCTTAAAACTGGTGGTGGAAAATAAAACAATGTATCACATGCCAAAAATCAAGCGCAAATAGAACCAAATTGAAGGATTTGTTTTCTTTCACTTTCTCATTAACATATTATGAAAAATATTTTTTGTATCTGTGTCAATATCGCACCACTTATACTTCATTTACTACGAGATATGATACAAATCCTATTTGAACTAAATTTATATCCTATTTAATAATAAATAATAAATAATATATAAATTTATACGATATTCACATAAAATAAGTATATATAACATAACTCATATATTATACATCACATAATAAATGGACAAAACGAGGGAAGTAATTTATCCTAGTTAATCATAGCAGAGGATTCTTTTAGCAACAGGGAGTACTATAAGTATTATTAAATGATTACTAATTGTTAGGCAGAAATTTTGTTGAAAGGTCTAATCGGCGAGCATTTTCACATGCAAAAGAAAAGTATACCATATCGTAATTGGTGATATCTCTAGTCAGCACCGCATGGAAATATGACTAGATGCACAAACGTTAATTTCACATAGGCGGTAGGGAAAATTTTGTTATACAGCTGCCAGTAGTTATTTACTCTTTCACCAATAAAATCTCTCCCCCTCTCTCTCTCTCTCTCTCTCTCTCTCTCTATGTATATGAAATATACAAGAATTTCCTTTGTAAGTGCATCTAGCATTTCTCAATCAGTAACAGTACTTCCAGCCTAGTAATCTTCAAACGTAATAATATAAGTGAAAAATATTTAAGAATATAAAAGTATAAAAGTAAATGTAAATATGCGGAGTTGATAAATTGTGAGTGAATTTTTGTATAAACGATTTGATGTCACTTTACATGTTTCATAATAAAAATCCAGCTAATAATGTAAACAAATTATATACAAACTATTATTTATGTAACATTATCTTTTCAAAATTATTGAAGATGGATAGATTGGTCTAGAATAAATAAATGACGGCAGCCAGATTCAATCGGAATAAAGCCATCTCTGCTTCCTATTAATATCTTGTTCCCTGGTGATTCAGAATTAATTATAAATAAAAAAACCAACCCTACGACCCTGTGACATGTTTGAAACGTGCAAGGCAATACGAAATGGATATTATTGTTACAGGAGGGGCCATGGAAGCATATAATATCCACCTAATATTAATGATAGTATCGGATAATCACATAATTTTATGTTTTTTTTAATTATTTTTATACATCTAAAAGGAGATAGAAAGACAGGAAATAAACCGACAGAAGAAACTAAACCCTAGTAAAACCAACTCCCATTAGCACCTGCGAGTAGCATTCCATCCATTTCTTTCATGGGCCGAAAAAAATAGAAGTAAAAATCCATTTCCTTTGGAGGCGTAACCAAAGCTAACATAATAAAACTAAACATAATTTTATGTTTTGATTTTAATTATGATTCAATTTGGAACTAATTTTAATTCAATATCATTGTAATATTTTGATTAAATATATTTTTTAGTTGTAATATTTTAAAATTGATATTAATTTGATTTTGAAAATATTTTTAATATTAATTTAATTTTGATATTTTAAATTTTGACATTAATTTAATCATTCTATTCCGTCAAATAATAAGTAGCTTGCATTACAATTTGTCCTCATTGACACATAAGTGCATTAGTATGTTGCTTATCTGTCTTTCTTTATTAATGATGGAAGATAATTTATATCTTATCAACTTAAAAATAAAAAAAAATAGAAAACAAATAAATTAAAATGATGAAATTGATGTTAAAATTTAAAATATTAGTACTAAATTAATGTCAAAATTTTTTTAAGACCAAATTAATGTCAACTTCAAAATATTATAATTAATAAAATATTTACTCGAATATTTTTTTTTTTACACAATTATATAATTATGTATAGTTGTATTATTAAAATTGTTTTACTCTTGTCATAACCATCTCATATATATAACTTCAATCCTTTTATCTGCAAATTTGTATAAGTGTATAGGGTTTAAACAGTTACATTAATATTTTAACTTATTATAATATAATCTTTGTAAGACTCTAATTGTTAGATTTTGATGACTCTGCATTTTTGCATCTCTCTTTGATTTTATACTTTGTTGTTAGAGAGAATAGTTGTGAGTTTAAAACTTATATTGAACATTCTACCACAAATTATTATTTATCCCACTATTGATTATTGTGCCATTAGAGTATATTAAAACCTTATGGCCTCTGATGGAAATGCCTATGTTATTTTATATGTTGGATTAGTGGAATAATTTGGCCATATATTATTTTACATCTTTTGTGATGATATGGCAATTTGTGGTAGGCTCTTCTCAAGTGTATTCCTACAGAACTTATTGTTGTTAATCTCATAACCAAATGCTAGCCACTAAGGGTTCTATTGTTGATTATGTGACTTGTATGGATATATTAAGGTCTTTTTGGCATTTTGGGTTAATGGGAGTTATTTTGTATGTTTATTATGACTTCATATTATTATTAATGTCATTTAAGTCTGCACAGCTTAATTATTTAAGCAAATTTGCATAATGGCATTATTGTTGAGGCATATTGGACCTAGTCTTAATTTTGTTATACTGAGATATTTTGTTAAATCTTAGAGAGTATATTGGGCAGATGTTATGTTGCCATAAATTATTGTACACACTTTTGTTGGTATGACACATATTATAGACATTTCGGACCTGTCTCATATTGTGATAAGATCTATTAGATCTCATATAGCATCTGGGGCGAATACTAAGGCCATTTGTTGGGAATTGCACCTTGGTTATCTATTGGCATGCCATTCTGGTGTTGTGCACTCCTAATTCCGTATGTATCACCATTTGTTAGGTCACTAGGAGATGAATATCTCATGTGTATGATATTAGTACTCCTTTGAGTATGATTTTCTGCATCATTGAGTGCTTGTGATCCTATATTGGACCATTTAGTTGAGAGTGCGAGTTTAATTTTGATATCATATTATGACAACATATTGTGAATTAATCTGGGATATTGTTTCATGATGATTTGATTTATGCTGTTCAAGTGGGAGATTGTTGGAATATTTTGTGGACTTACATAAATCAAATCGCATTTTGTTTTGAACTCGGATTAATTAGATATCAAAATTGATCAAAGCTAATTGTTTAAGCCCAAATTATTGTAATTATTGTTATTATTAGGTTGATTGGCCCATTGGGCCTATACATTGTTCGTTAGTGGGTATTGTTACGTTTTCCTGTATGCATAGGCCTTGTTGTAATAGATAACTTGGCACATCACTTTTCTGACACAAAGGAAAGACCCCTCCTCCTAACGCTATATATAAGCGCCTGTGGCCCATTGAAACAGAATGCTCAATTCGTTAATTTAGGGAATAGGAGGAGCCCTTCTCTCCCTTTGGCCTCCTTTCACTTGCTTCTTTTCTTTCTCTCTTGTTCTTTACGAATAAAATTTTTAAAATTATAGAAATAATTTATTTTCCTTTATTTTATTTAATAAGTTAATAGTATTACTCATGTTAATATCAAATAGAGTAAACCATAAATGTTAAACCATAAAGCTTTAGTATTTAGGAAATAATCATTTTATACAGTGTAAAGGAAAGTTAGTTTTGTGTTGTTGTTGTTGTTGTTGTTGTAAACAAACACTATCATTTACGAGTATTGCTATTCATCCCGATTAGTTTCTAGAATGCATTTTTCTCAACTGATATGTGAGCCATTTCAACTTTTAAGTATTATTATGAGTAATCAATTTTTGTTTAAACAAATTTAAAAATTAAGTAAAAAATATGTTTTGCATCAATAAGCGAAATTATCGGCAACAAAAAGGGTTTTTTTTTGTTATTAATATGATAAATGAGTGTGTTATGTATGCTAATATGGGATTAAGGAAACAATTATGTGAAAATGGTATTAAAAAAAACTGCCAGTGGCGATTTTTGGTGCTTTCACAACTGCGTTGCATGCATGGGAACAGTGTGTGGCAGTGCATAGATTTGGAGGCATGGGAAACCGAAGAAGCAAATGACTCTGAAAAGCTGCAACTCACATGGCTTGTCTGGACACGTGGAAGGCTCCTGAAAAACTGTCGGTGGCGGTTTTTTCTTTAACTGGCGTGGGAATCAGCTATGCAAAGTTGTTGCAGCTGTTGCTTTGACCCAAAAACCGCCAATGGCATTTTTTTGGCTGAGAATCTCTACAACAACAGTTTTCTTGTTCCCCTTGCGTGTGCAGCCCATGTATATATATGTGAGAAGCAGAAGTGAGGGGGAGAGTTTGAAATCAAAGAAGGAAAAAGAGAAAGAAGAAAAGGCTTCTGTGGGTGAGCGTGTTCTTTTGAAAAAAAATAGAGTTTTTATTTTTATAGAAGTAAAAGGAAAATATCAAAAAATAAAGAATGGTTCATGATTGAACAATGAATCCACACAGACATATTTCAGAATAAATTCGTGATCAAAATGTAAGTATTATTTTTTTAAAATATCTTTTTTATTTTGTCTGTGAAACTTTATTATTGATTATTGAAAAATGATTAAATTGTTAAAAAAAAAAATTATTTGGATGTATCTATTTTTTTATTAAATTGTTAAAGAATATTGTTACATGTTCTGTTGTTCTCAATTATTAGTTTTATGGATTAGTCTTTTAAATATTGTTGCTAATCATTTTATGTATTTTGTATTTCATATTTTTTTAATCAAATACTTCTTTTTTATTTATGACGTAGCAATCAAATACTTGTTAGCATATTAAAGTTAATTGTAAGATAATATTTAAAAGAAGAATTGGATAATAATATTTAAGTTTTATGAAATAATTGGCCAAAAGTTACTAGTTAAAGCGAGTAATTTGTATTTCATAGTTGGAATTTTTATTTTTATTTATTTTTATTTTTTCTTAGAGGAGATTGGTGTTGTTTGATAATGGAAACTTTAATCATATAAGATTTAACATTTTGATTCTGAAAAAGTGGTCTCCAGCCTTAACTATTATAATAGTGGCAGACCTAAAGAGGAGTGGTACTATTTTTAAATTAGACTTGTTGTATTTATTTATTATTTTAAAAGATATTTTTTTAGGTGAATTTTTAAAAAAGATTTTAAAGTTCTTCATTTCTTGTTACTAATAAGAAATACTTGTCAATCAAATTTCTTGTTTATTATATTTAATTTATTCTCATTATTACATTACAAAAAATGAAAGAAAAAAACAAAATGTGTCCTTATACTAAAATTTAATTTTTTACATTTTTAAACAAATAATAAAATAAAATATCATTCATGCTTTATTAATCTCTATTTCTTTACAATTTGTAACAGAGGGTGAGGCTATTGCGTCCTCATCACTTACGCATGCCGCCTAGGGCCAAAATACGTGAGCATTGACGACAAACTGGTATTGATCGTGTTACACAAATTTTCTGAATGCAAATAAATGGCCCCATTATTAATGCACTTGTCGAACGATGGAGGTCGGAGACACAAACATTTCATCTTCCTTGTGGGGAATACACATTTACTTTAGAAGATGTAGCTACTTTACTCGGACTCCGCATTGATAGTCTTTCGGTCATTGGATCTACTAATCCCAGCACCATAGCCCTCCATAATATGTGTGATGAGCTACTAGGCGGCTGACCTGGCCAATATAATATTGACGAATCTGAAAAAAAATTAACGTGGCTTACACAACATCTTGGTTCGTTTCCTATTGATTATGACATCGTAAGAGCACGACATGTTCGTGGATATATATTATTTGTGCTGGGGTACATTCTAATGCCAACCAAGAGCAATTCAGTAATCCATGGAAAATTCTTGTAACTGTTGGTGAATTTAAATGAAATTGGGTTTTATAGCTGGGGTTCAGTAAGCCTGGCTTTTCTTTATAGAGGGCTAGATCGTGTTACACGCAGTGATATAAAAGAAATTTGCAATTGCATGATATTGCTACAAGTGTGGGCGTGGAATCGGCTCCCATGGTTGGCTCCAATACCAACCGAACCAATGGCTTTTCCTTTTACTCTCAGGTAATTTACATTTAAACAAATTATTAGTCTATTGCAGTCAAAATTGGCTCTAATTAATATAATTCTTCACAAATGGAGGCAAATGTAGTATCCACATAATACTCCATTTAAAGATCTTGGGAATATCTAATGGGCATTAGATCAGACTGGAGTTCATTAGGTTTGTATTAATATACTGTAGTATCTCTTGTAATATCACATATAATACTATTTGTATATTTGATTTATTTTTAATAATGCAGTTTATGTGGCAACCATATGGGGATGACACTATTAATGCCCATATTCCAGATGACGTCAGAAGCGAGCGGCTATTGTGGTCAACTGTTAGCCCATTGATCTGCTTTGAGGTATTAGAGTGGCACACAGTTGACCAAGTAATGCGTCAGTTTGGTTTTGCTCAGCATATTCCTCTTCCACCCTAAAGTCTAGAGGGATTCCACAACAAAGACTTATGGGGATTAAGAGAACCAAGAAATTGGAGAGTCTTGCATGATGATTGGGTCACTTTGTGGGATCACTGATATCATTGTATATTATAAGGAATTCCCATTGACAATTATAATCCTTCCCCTAAGTATTGAGAATGGTATACACAATATGCGATCAACTGGCTTTGCTTGTCCTCGCAGATGTAGTAGTCAGCTCCCCAGTAACAGCAGTTCCCTATGGAGCCCCCCTCCTTGACAATAGCAGTTCCCTTTGAAGCCACCACCCCCTAGCAGCACCATTATCCCATGCATTAGTATCCTGAGCAGCAATTTCCTGCATCTTTAGCACAACCAAATGAGGAGTTGTATTGGTCTCCACGGGGGAGTAATGACGGCTATTTCAATGGGATTAACAACCCCCATAATAGCAACCAACGCGAATGTCCATCGATGCATCGAACATCTGTCATGCTTCAAGAAGTAGGGACTTGTGAGAGAGAAGGTCTGTTGACTGCAGCAGTGGCAATGGAATATCTTGTGGGTTATTGTGCACCTACGATTTTGTCATTGATAATGCTCAATCACCCCCTTGTGACTTTGACTTGAATGAAGATAAATCCATGGAAGAAGTACGCATAGATCAGGTGTCCGTACAAGAGGTGCCTGTACATCAGGCGCCAATACAGGAGGATGTATACCAACCAGAGATGGTGACACCTGATTATGGGATTACATCTCAGCTAGTATTCTTGTCGGGTGATCAATGGTCAATGCCACTAATGTAATGGGAGATGCCACAACAAATTATGGAAAACAAATCTATAGCTGCCCATGCGATGAATCTCGAAGTTGTAGGAGATGAGGCTACACAAGATAAGGATGCTGGAGATTAGGGTGTGGGAGATAATGGTGGTAGAGGAGGAAGACAAAGGGGACTCGTTTCTCACCTTTTACGTCCATTTACTAATGCCCCTGTTAGATATACCCCATAACCCCCAAAAATCAATAAGAAAAAGGGGAAAGGAAAATAGTGTTCTTTAATATAATTAGGTAGAAATTTGTTATTTTATTTATTGTAATATAAATGTTGTTCATTCATTTTCCATGTTTATGTATAAATAATATCTTATTGGTATTCTTATCCTTGTTTTTATATCTCTTATTGTTATTCTTTCCCTTATTTTTATCTTGCTTAGTTATAATTTTGCCTCAATTTTTTTTTTTTTTATCAATACTAACTCGTTTATTATAATTGAATTAAAGATTTATTTTCGTCTATGGGTATTACTAAATTAAAGGTTAATTTTATTTCTAATTTAAGAAATCTAAAATGTATTACTTATTTTAAAGACACTCAAAATAGTGGCCATCGAATTTACCAAATTAAAATGTTTAAACACATATCTTAAGTAATTTAGCAACATTTAAACACATATACAAATTCATTAACAATTTACTTTGGAGTAGTTCATTAACATAGTCTTTTGTAAGAATTACTTTGGTTATTTGATTAGGAAAATGACTAAGCAAAGTTTTAAAGTCGTGATAATCGATTAAGTTCTTTAATCAAGATAGTGGCCATTGAGTTGACTAAATGAAGGCGTTTAACTGCCGATCCTAAGTAATCAAGCAAAGTCTAAATTCAGTAAGGTTAAATAAAGTTTAAGTTTAACTAAAGTAAAATGATAACTCAACTCAGTAATATACAAAAAAAATAACAATAATAATAATAATGACAATCTAATTACAACTACATTCATGTAGAATAGTAACAATTTAGTCATCATAGAATAAAAAACAATAACAATCTAATCATCACTACTCAACACTATAAACTAGACCCAGGAGCATTTGGACATCGACTGCATCTATGGCCCTCGCCTCGACAAAGACTGCATCTTCGTGGTCCTCTCATCTCGTGCATATCCATTTCATTAAGGAAACGGGTTGATTTGGGATAGCCTTTTATTGTGTGCTTTAAGGCTGGGTTAGGACAAAGTCTTGGGCCTCTATACTAGCGCCATTTGCTTTCATTCTTGACGACCCCAAACTCCTTCTTGTAAACTTTGCATATTTCACTGATCCTGTAGACATCATCAACATTACCTTTACCTTAGAGCAACAGGCAATCACGTGATGACACGAATATGGATCTGTCTGGAAGTCACCGCAGTCACAGTATCTTTGCCTCAGATCAACTCTATAATCTTGGCTATTGGATAGCTCTTAAACATGGAAAGCCTCATTTTGCTTATCAAATTGACTAACATGAAGTTTTCTGGATGCCTGTTCGTTTGATTGAAGTCTAGTCGTCATAGTTTCAGAGAAAATATGTCTAGCATTTTTTTGTGCATGTGTCTCGCTACCTTTCCTTGCAAATAACTCAGCTAATTGAAAGTAATTTATTTGAACCAGTGCAGTGATGGAAAGATTGCGAGCCCCTTTTAGCATAGAGTTCAAGCATTCGACTAGATTTGTGCTCATGTGACCCCACCGATGCCCACCATCATATGCTTGAACCCACTTTTTTTGTGAAATTTTGTTAAGTCAGTCTGTATATACCTCTCTATGTTCCCGCATTCGCTCGTAATGAATATTAAATTCACACTCCATCCTCGAATACCCTGGAAATCATAGTATGGTTGATATATTATGTCTGAAAATTGCATTCACAAATTCACAAGTTCAAACAAAATATAAATTACCCATGCGAACGACGAGTTTGTGTAAGTAAGTTGTCTTGAATCTCCACAAGAAATTAGCAGTGATGTATCTAACACAATACATGTGGAATGCTCTCGGAGTTTCCTATTAGCCATTGCTTTGCCTTATTGCTGCATTAATTGACTCGTGGCAATCAGAAATAATGCCAACTCCATCTTGGGTCACTACATGCTTGTGCAAATTATCCAAGAACAAATGCCATGCATTTGCAGTCTCACCTTCAACAATAGCAAAAGCAATTAGTAATATATTCTGATTGCCATCTTGTGCAACTGCCACTAAAAGAGCTCCTTTGTATTTCCCATACAAATGTGCCCTATCAACTTGCACAAGTCGTTTGCAGTGTCTAAATGCTCTAATGCAGGGACCAAAACTCCAAAATACCCGGCGTAAAATTCGCACGTCTGAAACTAGCTCATCTTTGCGATAGGCATCTGCAGCATCCACCTAAACAACTAACTCTTGAACAGCATAACACATTGCTACACACCATTGTAGCAAGCTTCAAACAAGGCTTCCCATTGACCAAATATTTTTTTGATTGCTTTTTGCTTTGCCATCCATTCTTTTTGGTATGTTGTCGTGTATCCATATTGAGACTGAATCTCTGTAATCACAGATTTTATCTTAAAAAAAAGGTCAGATTCTACCATAGGCTTGATACATTCTACAATTGTATTCAAATCTAACTTTGTGTGATCCTGCGAAATCCTTGCCTTAGTGCAAGTGTGTGGGCCATTATACTTCCTGATTTTCCAACAATACTTATTCTTCTTGAAATTGACCCTAACAAGCCATTTGCAGTCTACGCCATAATATACGCATTTACAATAAAACGTTGTTGGTTCTGACTCATGCACTTTGGAATCTACTCCTTTTGATATACTGAAGCGCTTAATTGCCCGTATAACAGCTTCTCTGCCACTAAATTGCATTCCATTACACAATTCTCCATCTACAGCAGGGTCACCCATGAAACATGAAGATAAAATAATAAAAAATAGAAAATTAAAATGACAAAAAAAAATTAAATATATAACAATCAATGGGGTAAATAAATTAATAGGAAAATAAAAATTAAATAACAATAATTATAAAAATACCAAGACAAGGGATTACATAAAGTGCATGCACTATAATAATGAATATGGAACTCCATCCATACTCTAACATCATAACCCTCAATGTTATAATAATAACTTTTAAATCTCAAATAATAAATTTTCTACTACAAATAATGATTAAGATGAAAAGTCAGTGACTACATACCCAAGTTTGCATAATCTGAAACTCAGGTGCTTGCATAGCTTCAAGATCTAAAGCATGCATGAATGATGACTCTCCGAACGGATGCTAACTAGCCACCATTGTGTTTGATATGTGCAACTGCTCGTCATTTGCATCATCATCGACATTATCATCTCCACTTCTATATTGGTCTTCAAAGTCTTCGTCATCACTTCCATTGATGTTTTGTTCCCATTCTACCTCTCTTTCTGCAGTTGTGTCTGGCTCAGCTTCTTCCTCCTCATCGTCAGCTTGATGATAAAGGGCAATAGCAACTTCTTTAAAATTAACGTACAACTCAACAATGGAAATTTGTGCTTGATGTTGTTGATGTCTCCGAAACATTTGTTGAAAGTCACCATCATCGCTTATTGGAATTGTTTGGTATTGCATGAAACCACTAAAAATCGATATTGGATACCTATATGTTATTTTCTCCACTGTTTTCGAAGTCTTAGCTTCTATGCATTGACAAAGCCTGCTCGTTAGATCTACAAACGACATAGTATATGAAATACAGAAATATGTTGGCTTCTCATATATAAATGTCACACCTTCACTCATATTTGTAAGAATATCACTATTAAAATATACTACTATATTTGCACTCATTTTTTTCTCTCTTTTTCTATTCTATGCTACTCTCTACGCTCCACCTTTTTTTCTTTTGATTTGTAGCATAAACTTCTACAGGTTACAATGACGATGAATTGAGTTATATATATTGGAGGTTTTTAAAAACCACTAGTGGCAGTTTTTGACAGTCAAAAACTGCCAATGGCATTTTTTCTGCTAACGAATATAAAGAACTTTGAACTGCCCAAAATCCGCCACTGGCGATTTTTAGTATCCAATTAAATTACACTATTTTCAAATTTCAAAACCTGCCACCGGCAATTTTTCACGCTTTACCATATCCTTGAAATTCACCCTAGAATCCCGTATTTGTGTACATTATACTTCTAAAAACCATATACAAAAAAAGGACCCAAAAGCCAAGAAAAAAGAGTTTACTGCTTCAACTCCAGGAAAGGAAAACTCAAGCAAAGTTTACGTTTTTGGGCTCTCTTTTTCTTCGTCATTGTGCTTTCTCATTCTTCATTTCATTTTCTCAAAGGAGCGAATAAAATTTAATGCCACGGTAGAAGAGTTATGGGGCTCTCAAATGTTTTCAGCAAAGCCACTTTTAATGTTTGTGATGGCGCTGTAACTGCCATAAGATAGAGATGAGATGTTATCTGGGTTAGATTTGGGTGAACAGTATTAACAAAAGAAGTCTCAAATTTGAGAGTTTGGATGAATCCTTGAATTGTGTCACAAAGAAGAAAATAGATTGAATTTTCATGTATCCTTAATGCTAGGTAATATGTTTTTTATGGAAAGCAAAAAAAAGAGGCTTGGTGATGTTGCTTCAAGCAGAGCAAAGTGTTTAAGGGGTTTAGGCTTTGCTATCTCTTCCGCCGTAAGGTTGCTGTGCCATTGAAATGTTGGTGCGCAATGGTATATGGGTTGATGATACACTTGCTAACAACATAAGAGGCTGGGATTTTGAGAGTTAAAAAATAACATAACATGCCAGTGCCACCTAAAATGCTAGCTCGCAATAGAAGAGATTAGGATTTTGAGAGTGAAAAAATAACATGTCAGTGCCATTGAAAATGCCACATCTGTCGGGCATGAAAAATTCGGGTAGATTTTCAGTTCCTTTAGCATTTTCCATCGTTTACAGTCTACTTGACCCAAAGAAATACAGTTTAAGCTCTATCGGCCCACCACCAATTTGCCTTACATTATTATTTCTCATGCACCATGATGATAAGAATTTTCATTTACGATGGATGAATTTGTTTAGTGATGTTATCACGGAGGACCAAATTTATGAGTTTACTCTGAGGTTATAAGTAAATATTCATGAGGACAATACTTTATTCCTCACTTTATTATTTGCAAAAATTCGTGCATTTGAAAAAAAAAATAAAAAAACAAAAAAATAAGTTAGACCGCGTCTTAACCCAAGATGCAAGCAAGTGAAAGAGAATGAGAGATGGCGTAAAGTTCTAACTCAATAGAAAGTTGGATTCAACTCCTACAAATACCATTTATATTGCGTGATATTATTTGTAAATCCCTATTTATTAGGCATCACATATACTCATAAAAAAGTAAAGGCAAAAATAATATTGGATTCTATTTTTCCAATGGGGAGTTCTCATATGAAGATGGGTTAAAAATCTTCATGTGAAGATGACAATTATTAATGTGACATGTGAATTTTGTGGGGTCTACATGTAGTGAGGGTTAATTGATAATTAACCATATATTTTATGGTGCACTTTATTGATCAAGGAGCGTGGTATACCTTGCAATCTGATGGTGAGATTGTGAGGTGCATCGATGTACCAATTACCTATGATGCATTGTAGTAATATTTAATTTTAAGAAAATTTAAAAATATAATTAAATATATTTTAAAAATTAATTATCATATACTGACCGTGTAAAATTATACTGGCAGTATAAAATAATTTTATACTGTCAGTGTAATTAAAAAATTTTATCAGTGTAATTTTAATTATCATACACTGACAATATAAAATTATACTGGCAATATAAAATAATTTTACATCGTCAATATAAAATAATTACATTGACGATGTAAAATTATTTTATATTACGATATAATTTTACTGTTGTCGATGTATGATAATTAAAATTACACTGATAAAATTTTTTGATTATACTGACAGTGTAAAATTATTTTATACTGCCAGTATAATTTTACACTGTCAGTATATGATAATTAATTTTAATGTATGATTATTAAAATTACACTGATAAAATTTTTGGATTATACTGATAGTATAAAATTATTTTATAGTGCCAATATAATTTTACACTGTTAGTATATAATTTTACACTGTCAGTGTATGATAATTAAAATTACACTGATAAAATTTTTGATTACGATGTGATGTAAATTTGTTTATTATTTTATACGCCAATATAATTTTACTCTGAGTGTATGATATAATTAATTTTTAAACAATATTTTATTCCTCACTTTATTAAATTTGCAAAATTCGTGCATTTGAAAATAAATAAAAACAAAAAAATAAGTTAGACCGCGTCTTAACCCAAGATGCAAGCAAGTGAAAGAGAATGAGAGATGGCGTAAAGTTCTAACTCAATAGAAAGTTGGATTCAACTCCTACAAATACCATTTATATTGCGTGATATTATTTGTCATCTTCACACGAAGATTTTTAACCCATCTTCATCTGAGTATGACCCTTTCCAATTTTATATATAATGTGAGGATGTCTATTTTTTTTTAATGTAAAAATAAACTTTCTCTTTTGTATTAGTTTTTCTGATATGCCATCCTCCTCCTATGAGTCATTCAAGTTTTTTAGGAGTGATCTCATTAGAAAGTTTATCTGCCAAACTTACAAAGTGAAATCTAGACCTTAAAAATAAATAAAGTGCCAACAGCTATGACACATCTACCGCTGCATGTAAACATCTCTGCTTGCAGATTAGCGAAAGGATCAAGAGAAATTTATTAGTCATGCATCAAACATCTTTTTTTATATTAGTATTTTAATTGATGACTGATGAGTTACAAGAAGATATTGTTGTTCTAATTATTGCTTCCGGTGGTTGTCGTGGATCCAGTTGTCCCCAGTGAAAAGAATTTCGATGGATAACCATTTAATATTACTAATTTTACATATTTATTCAGAAAAAAATGTATTTTATCTTTTAATGCTATTCGTTATTTACACTTTATCTCTATAATTTAAAAAGTGTAAATCGAATCCTAAATTTTTTTATTTTTTTATTAATTATTAATAAAAATAATATATGTTCAATAAAATATAGAGGTTCGAGTTATACTTTTTTTATAGTTATGTACTAAAGTATATATAATGTAGAGGTTAGAAGAAAAGTGCACTTATTTTTTATTAATTATAGATAAAAACTTAATAATAACTATAAAATTTAATTTTTGAAAAAATTTTATTTTAATATTTTAGTTCTTAAAAAATATTAAATATATTAATTGTTTAATAGAAAAGTTATATATATATATATATATATATATATATATATATATATATATATATATATATATATATATATATATATATATATATATATATATATATATATCCCTAAAAGATTAATATGTTAAACGCTAATTTTTTTAGGGATTAATATGTTAAAAATCAATATTTCAGATATTAATGTGTGTATGCTTTTCATATTACAAGGACTAATGTGCTTGACATAAAATTTTTTGAGGACTAAAATATATGTATTTAATTATTTAAGGACTAAAGTTTTAAAATGAAATTTTTTTTGTTTAATTTTTTAAGAACTAAAGTACTAAAATAAAAATCTTTCAGGAAATAAAATATAATTTTACTCAAAACTTAATAGAAAACATAAAAACCTTAATAAAAGGAACAAAATGCATGTTCAAAAATGTTTAAAATATAAGTTGTACACTTTTTAAATTTTATGGATAAAATACACATGATCTATTCTTTTAGAAAATAAAGTCCATTCTTCCATTTTATATATATCTCTAATCTCAACAAAGAAATAATAATAATTTATATTTTTAACAAGAACATAAATTGCCTCTTGATTCTTTTATTGTACTATTCTAAATAAATATTAAATTATAAAATAAAAATATTTTTCAATATTATTTTTAAAACATAAGTATAACAAAAGTGATGATTTGTTATTTATTATTTTCCCTTTTAATTGACTAATTGAGGGTGTTTTTTTTTTGCTCAGGAATTCAGGCTCGTGGGACCTTTTTTAGGCTTGTGGGTCTTAAGTACTCTTAAGTTGATACTCTGCAATGGGTCCTGACGTCCAGATGTTATTGATGGCCGAAATTGATATACATTATCTGTAGTCCAACAAAAAAGCATGACCATGTCCAAAAACAAAAAATAATAAACAAATAAGGTATCAGATTGAGCAAAAACCAAAACATGTAGGAAGACAACCCAAAAAACATGTTATATTTAAAATCTTCTATTCTTTCTTCGGCGAATAATATGATACCTTCTCATAATTGTATATTTTATATATTTTTGTATTAAATGATGAGGATTAAATATATCTTATAATAAGATTATGAGGTGCATCAATACATCAATCATCTATGATATATTATAATAATATTTAATTTTAAGAAAATTTAAAAATATAATTAAATATATTTTAAAAATTAATTATCATATACTGATAATATAAAATTATATTGACATAAAATTATATTAACAGTATAAAATAATTTTACATTATCAGTATAATTAAAAAATTTTATCAGTGTAATTTTAATTATTATACACTGACAGTGTAAAATTATATTGGCAGTATAAAATAATTTTATACTATCAGTATAATCAAAATATTTTATCAATATAATTTAAAATTACACTGACAGTATGATAAAATTATACTGATAAAATTTTTTGATTACACTGATAGTGTAAAATTATTTTATACTACCAATATAATTTTATACTGTCAGTGTATGATAATTAAAATTACACTGATAAAATTTTTTGATTATACTGATAGTATAAAATTATTTTATACTATCAATATAATTTTATACTATTAGTATATAATAATCAATTTTTAAAATATATTTAATTATATTTTTAAATTTTTTTAAAATTAAATATTATTATAATATATCATAAATAATTAACATAATCTCACTATAAAATATATTTAATTCATATCATTCAATACAAAAATGTATAAAATATACAATTATGAGAAGGTATATAATATTCACCTTCTTCTTATATCTGTACCCAAAAAGAACAAAAAAATCTACGTTATTTCTCGTGTATCTGGTGCCTGCAGTTGTTTCTGCTTGCAAGCACATTCAACTGCCACGTATAAGCTATTTATAAACAAGCAAAGGTAACATATATAAGGTAGCAAAACAACAAAAGAATCACTTATCAGGATGAAGACGATTGAAGCAAATGATGATCACACAATCCAATTTGTTATTTCTTAATTCTTAGCATCCAATTTTCCGTTAATTAGGACACAAGTATTATTATTATTATTATTATTATTATTATTATTTTGGTAAATGCAAAGTTAGGACATAAGTTACTCTTACAACAAATGTTGAATTGTACAGATCATCAAACATAACTTGCCAGTTGCCAAGAAAAAGGACGGACTCAGATAATGGTCCCGTACTAGCATGTACTGATGTATATGCAGATTTTCAGAGTCAATAAATCATAGAGTTGATTTTAAAAAGAAATTTCTGCAAATATTTTATAAAATTATTTAATTATGTATTGTTATGTTAATAAAAATATTTGATTTTCATAATTATTATTTTAAAAATAATATATATTATAAGCACTTAATTTTGTCCGAATTATTAAAAAAATATTTTTTAATTAAAAAAAAAGGCCCAATCTTTAACTTAATTTTAATAATAATTCCTTTAAACCAAAGTATTTAAGTTTTAACACATCAATCCCTCTACATCCAACTCAGATGATACATGGTATTTAAAGAGTCATGTAATCTTTTTATTAAGAGTTAACGGATGAAATTTAATTAAGCAATAATTTTGTTCAAAGTCTATTTTTTTCAAGGGCTAAATATATATTAACTCTAAAATTATTTACTTTATCTTATGTTTAGACACAAAACTGTTTCTTAGAAATAACAGGCGGGACAATTAGTTGACTTCTTTTAGAAAGTGGGTTGAAATTTTCAATCCACTCCACTCAGTTTTATGGTGAGTTAAATAGATCAAGCCACCTAAAAATGAAGAAAAATGATTGTTTAAGTGGATTAACTCGTAGGTTATTAACTTGCTAACTTAACTTTAAAATTAATAAAAAAAGTGTCAAGTTAGATGGATCAACTTGTGAGTTAACTTGCTCAATTCACAAAAAAAAATAAAAATAAAAATAAAATGAATAACCCAATGAATCAACCAGCCATGCCCCACTATAACATGCAAGTTATGCATGGCAAGTTAAAATAGCACATCTAAGAAAACGGGTTGACCTTGACTTGGCAACTTAGATATCACAAGATGATTTGTGAAAATGATTTATTAGAGGAAGTTCAACTTATTTTGAGCATCGGAGGGGAGTTTCATCACCCCAATAGCATCATCTATGACATCAATAAACTTTTGGATTGACAATGGGAAGTGAAGACGAAACAAAATTATTGTGCAGATTTTCTCGCTAAATGGGTTGCTTCAGCTGATTCTTTTCTCCTTGAACTGAGGGAACCTCCAGTGGCGTGTCTACTCTTGTTTTGGCAGACTCCTTCGGTTAGATTTGTTAGGCTGTAGCATTGTTTTTATTTTCAGGTGGGATGAGAATATAATTTCGGGATCATAGTAAGTTCAACAAGTGATAATATTTCTTTTAAATATCTACACATTTATAATTATAAATTATGCTTTAAATTGTAAATATATTGTCACGTATAGAATTCATCATAAACCTTTTTGTATTAATAAAAAGTTTAAGTCGAGGAAAAGATTTGCTCCAGTTTAGAGTCTAGGTCTGCTTTTAGGCTCATCGAATATTTATAGAGATACTTACTAATCATACACTAAGAGAACTTAGAAATCGAATAAAAATCATGACAATGATTGAGGGAAAGGTTGATCAAATGAGTTAATCACCGATAGCAAATTTACCATGAACCTGATACTTAATTATCATCATTCTTTTATTTTTTAGGTGTAACAGAAAAAAAAAAATTACTTATCCTATAGCTATTATTTTGTTTAAACTTGTAAAGTAAAGCTATCACATTAGAAAAGTGAAGTCTTAGGAATATGGGTGATCTAAGAATAATGGTACGTATTTATGTTTACTGCCACATCATACTTGTTAAACATACATAAAAATGTTCATGAAAAAGTAATATTTTCTTTAAATAATTAAAAGCATTTGATAAAACAAATTATTGAACATTCTTCAGTAATGTTTTCACGGTAAAGCAATGGGATAAGTATTAATAATACTTATCCCATAGCTATTACTTCGTTTAAACTTGTAAAGTAAAGCTATCACAATAGAAAAGTGATGTATTAGGAAATATGGGATATTTGTGAAACATCTATGAAAATGTTCATGAAAAGTAATATTTTCTTTAAATAACTAAAAGCATTTGATAAAAAAATTAAACATTCTTCAACTAACATCTATATATATGGTATTCATTGATAATAAGGCTCTAAATTATTCCAATAATCTCTTTCTTTAATTTGCAGCAAACTTGGAACCTGAAATGCAAGTAAGCCTATCAAGTAAGCAGGTTAATTACATGCGTGCAAGAATAAACATACATGCATCCAGACTGCAAGGACAACCCCGAAGAAGCACACAATATTAAGTTATTTACTTAAAAATCCATACTCGCTTAAATATTTGTAGTGTTGACTCTTGACTCTTGACTCTTGACTCTTGAGTCGTGAAGCAAATTAAGATAATGCCGATAATGGTGGAGGCGCATTTTATGATGTAATACGCATGCTATGTCCACTTCACTAGTACTAAAGAAAAGGGTTATATTATTTGAATTTATATTTTTTTTTTGTCTCAACGTCAATTCACTCTCATTGATCATTAAATAGAAGGGATATGTTATGTGAACATACCTATCGACATCCTTTCACCCGACACAGTGTCTATCTACCGTCAAAATCTACTTTTATTTCTTTTTTAATATTTTTAAAATATTTTAATATCTCATCACACGGCTAAAAGGTTGGGTGTCCAAACATCTATATGTACGAGTAGAATTTCTCTAAATAGAATATGGGACTTGAAAATGTAAATTTAAATAACATTTCTCTAAAAAAAAAAAAACCATGAATTCATTCCCAAGGAGAAAAAAAAACAAATGGAGCCCGTGACTTTGACCGACCAACTAGGCTGGAACTTATTATAATTCACATGGTGTACGCGGAGGAACATAAACCTGGCAAATCTTATGCCAGTCTATATTACAGGCGATAATTGGCATAATAAATACGTACTACAATCCCCTCCCCCCCTCCTCTCTATTTCAAGGTCTGCAAATAAAGTGATAAGTCATTTTAGCATATTTGGATCTGGGGTTTAAAATTGAATTTGAACTCCCAAAATTGATTTTGCCAATTTTTTATAAGAGATAAAAATTAACGTGTATCTAGAATTGATTTTAGGATAAATAAAAAAATTTTATTTTGTTAGAATTACTTTTAGAAGAATTATCAAATATAAATTATTTTACCTCAAAATTAATTCTAATTAAATCAATTTCAACAAAATTAATTTTATCTAAAACCAATTCTATAAAAGTAAAACCAAACACAATAAACATCTTTTTTAAAAAATAAAAAAAAAGATAAGAGGGAGGTTGATCCATGGATTCTAAAAAGTCGCATCAAATGTTAGCAATAGATTGAAAGAAGTTGAGGTTTCCTTCATGCTCCACTGCTTAGGGATCCTCCTGAGGGAGGTGGTGTTTCTTTCAAAGAGAAGCTTGTTGGTGCAAAACATGATTCTCATACACGTCAACGAGTTAACCTTTTACAAGAGAATCTAGCTCGTATGGAATTTTTCTTGGTGAAGATAAGTTCTATCCATGATTTTCTTTTGATAAAGCGATTCTGGAGAAGATATCTGGCCCATGGAAGAATGCTTTGGTGGTTAAACTTTTAGGGAAGGATATTGGTTTATTGGTGATGAGAGATAAGTTTAAAAAGCTGTGGAATCCATTTGGAGGCTTTGACATCATTGATCTTGGATTTGGTTTTTTTCTGATCAAATTTGATGAGGAGGAAGATCATGCTAATGTTGTTGAAGGGGGGCCATGGATGCTGTTTGATCATTGTTTATCTATTCGAATGGTCTAGAGATTTTGTGGCTTCCAATGCCAACGTTGACAAAACTTTGGTTTGGATTCGTTTCTCGTTTCTTAATTTGGCATATTATGATGAAGATGTCCTCTTTTCGTTAGCTAATGCGGCTGGGGTACCGATTCGAATTGATTATAATACTTAAAAGGTGACTCAAAGTAAATTTGCTAGATTTTGTGTTGAGATTGATCTTACTAAACCTGTGGTTGGCAGGGTGTATGTGGAAGGTAAATGGTATAATATAGAATATGAAGGTTTACATATTATTTGTTCTCATTGTAGTTGTTATGGTCATTATTCTTGTGATTGTTCCATATCCATGAATGAGAATCAAGAAGTTCAACATGCTCAAAAGAAGAATATGGAGGTGTCATGTGATAATCAAGTGTGCATTCATGAAGAGGCAGCGGTGAGTCGTAACACAGATTTGGAATTTTTTGAAATCCCAAAGATTCCTCATGGGGATTGGTTGGTTGTGGCTCGCAAAAATCAGAATAAATCTTATGCAGGTAACAAAGGGAAAGGCAAGATTATAGGAGGTAATGATAAATCAAATGAGACGGGTAACATATTTGATTCCTTGGATGTGGAAGATTTAGTGGAGACAAATAAGGATGATCGTCACATAGAAGTTCAAAAAGATTTGCATAAGCAAGATTTTAAGTCATGCGAGCAATCAAAGGGGAATAATGTGCAGCCCATTAAGATTAAAAAAATGATAGTTAGCCCAATTCAAGTGCTTTTGTCCAAGAAAGGAGTCACGAATGCTGAGTCTAAAGAGGATGGGCCCAGAAGTGTTTTTGGAAGGAAATTGGAGAAGGGCTCGACATCAAGCTTGAAGGAAGGAAAGAAAATTAGCATCTTAAAACGTTCTCAGAAAGAAGGATCAAGTAGAGCCCAAGACCTCATTAGCTGGACGTGGAATTAAGGGAAGGGTTAAGAAACATTCCAATAGCACTCACAAACTTTCTATACCTTTGAATTCCCTTTACAAAATTTTTGAGGAAGCATCTTCAGCTCATGGGGAATCTACTGTTTTGGAAGCCAACACGAGTTCCTCGATGGGGAATCACAATCTTGCGCTGGAAGTCAAGTGTCATCCTCTGGATTCCGGTTTGCAAAATGGAACGCATTCTAAACGTGTAGTAGTGGAGGTTTCTGCGATCAAGGTTGCGATTTTTAGCATTCCTGCTCACGGCATTTTGACGAAGGATGGATCAGGGGGCCTAGAGATTGGAGAAAGAGTGGATGAGAGGATTGTTGCTCAGGGTAGTGTTTGATTGGCCTTCTTTGCTTATTTTTTGGTGTTTTCCATGGAAGCACACATCAATGTTGTTATTTGGATCTGTAAGGGAATAGGGAAAATAGGTTTTGTAGCTTTTCTATGTGATTTGTGGAATTCCTATTGCTTTTCTATTTTGGTGCTACTTGAACCCAAGCTTAGTAGGGTCGGAGCAGAGAAGGTTATGCATCAGTTTGGTTTTGATGGGAGGTTTAGAGTTAATTCTGATGGTTTTACAAGGGGCATTTGGGTGTTTTGGGATACTTTAGTTTGAAACATTTAAGTGCTTCCCGCTGAAAAATAGCTAATTCATATGAATGTCAGGGGTTATGATGGGTCTTCATGGTTATTTACTCCTTATTATCATAGGCCTCAAGAGGTTTTGAGAGAAGATTTATGGAGATCTCTAACCTAGTTAAGTGATTCAGTCACTAGCCCTCGGATGGGGGCTGGAGATTTTAACTTTGTTCTTTCTGATTCTAAAATTCATGGGGCTGAGCGTGTTCGCTAGCCATGTTCTGCATTCCACGAGTGTATTGAGGGTTGTAATTTGCTAGATGCGATTTTTCAAGGTCCCCTTTTTTTCTCTTAGAAATGGGATAATTTGAGGGAAAGACTTGACAGAGTTTTAGTGAATCAGGCTTCGCATCATACGTTTATAGAAATGGGTGTGGTGCACCTACCAATGTTCAACTCCGACCATAGTCTTCTTTGGGTAAGGTCTGGTTCTAATCTTGTTAACCTTTCCAAACCAAAACCATTTAAATTTCTTTCTGCCTAGTTAGGCCATGTTGGTTTTGTTGATTTGGTCAAGCAGAATTGGAATGGATTGAATTCTTGGGAAGAGCATGTTAATTATTTTACTGCTGCGGCTAAAGATTGGAATAGAGATGTTTTCAGTAATATTCACAGGAGGAAAAATCATTTATCGAGACGACTTCATGGTATTCAATAGGCTTTGACGGATAATGTTGTTCCTTTTCTTGAAAAGCTTTAGAAAGAGTTGTGGTGGGAATATGAGAATGTTTTATTTGAGGAAGAGGCTCTTTGGGCTCAAAAGGCTATTTCTCGTTAGCTTTCTCAAGGAGATAGGAATATGAAATTTTTTCACTCCTCCACTATGGCCAGGCATAAGAGAAATCACATTCTGTTTCTTAAGGATACTTAAGGGAATTGGGTTCATGATGGTGTTGCTGCTCAGCAAATGGTTAAAGATTTTTTTGTATCTCTCTATTGTGATGATACTAATTGCTCGCCGTTCCCTTTATATAGTGGATTTTCTTTTGTTCCACAGTTAAATTGGAACTTTATTCATGGGCTTGTGATAGTGCAAGAGATCAATGATACTTTATTTTCTATGGTTGGTCTTAGAGCTCTGGGTTTGGATGATTTGCATGCTTTATTCTTTCAGAGCTAGTGGGAGATTATTGGTGAGTCTTTTTGTAAGCTGGTGTTGGATATTTTTCGAAGTTCAGACAAAATCCAAGGGATTAACCAAACTTTTATTTCCTTAATTCTTAACACTGAGCACCCTGAGTTGGTTAAACATTTTCTCCCTATTAGTCTTTGTAATGTGGTTTATAAGGTGTTGACCAAAATTATTTTGAATAGATTGAAGAGAATAATGCCTATTGTTATTGCTTCTACTTAATGTGGATTAATCCGTGGTAGAAGTGGTTCTAATAATATTATTATTGCTCAAGAGATTATACATAAGATGCTCAAAATGAAGGGGAAAAAATGGTACATGGCCACTAAGATTGACCTTGAGAAGGCTTATGATCATCTTGAGTGGAATTTTGTTGTTGATTCTTTGAAGGATTTGGGGCTTAACTAGCATTTTATTTTGGTCATTCGTCTTTGTCTTTCCTCATTTTCTATGAACATTTTATGGAATAGGGAGTGTATTGGAGCTTTTCACCCTAAAAGAGGAATTTGTTAAGGAGATCCCCTTTCTCCTTACTTATTTGTCATTTCTATTGAGCGGTTGTTTCAACTCATTCAGATGGTAGTGGATCAGGAGCTTTGGAATCTTATTTTTATCTTTTGTAATGGGCCTCCTATCACTCATCTGTGCTTTGCCAATGACCTATTTATTTTTGCTAAGGTCTCTATGTCTCAAGTTGATGTTATTAAGGGTTGTTTAGATTCTTTTGGGAAGAGCTTGGGTCAAAAAGTTAGCTTGGAGAAGACTCAATTTTTTTTTCCTGGTAATGTTCATCATGCGAGAGCTGTGGAGATTGCGGATGCCTTTGGCTTTTCATTGATAAGGGATTCGGGTAAGCATCTTAGTGTGCCTCTATTGCATAAGCGGTCTTCTTCTAGATCGTTTAGTCACATCACCAATAAATTGATGGGTCATTTGAGTTCTTGGAAGGCCAACTCTTTATCTTTGGTAGGTAGGCTAACTCTTCATTCATAAGTTTTGGCTACCACTCCTCTTTATGCTATGCAAACAACTAGTTTTCCTAATTCAGCTTGTGATAAAATTGATGGTATCTCTAGAAGTTTCTTGTCGGGTGCTATAGAAGGCAAAAGGAAGCTTTATTTGTGTAATTGGGATGATGTGTGTCATCCAAAAAGTACTGGGGGTCTTGGTTTGAGGCATGCTAAGTTTTCCAATTTAGCTTTTTTTTCCAAGCTTGGTTGGAGTCTTATGCATCATAGAGATGAATTGTGGGTGATGGTACTTCGGTCTAAATATGGCTGCGGGTCTGACTTGATTCCTTCAATTTCCTTTAAGAAGGGATGTTCTAATATGTGGACTAGTATTTGTGAATCTTGGCATCATGTTCAAGATAATCTTGTGTGGAGAATTGGTGGTGGTCAGACCATTAAGTTTTGGACTCATAGATGGATTCCCCAATTTTCCCAGCTTTATTCTCTCTTTTTGGTTCCCTTATCTGATGAGGATTTGCAAGCTACTCTGAATGCTATTGTGATTGAGGATGGTGCTTGGGATTGGACTCGTATCTTGTCTTATCTTCTTGCTGAGATCTATGAGTGTATTGCTAGTAGTGCTCCTTCCTCTAATTTTGGAATTCTTGATATAGTTGCTTGGTTGAATAGTCATGATGGTACTTTTTCAGTTAAATCAACTTATAATTATATTTCTCATGATTGTGATCTGCCTGCTAATCCATTATTTTGTTTGATTTGGGAATGGAAGGGAATGGAGAGAATTAGAGTTTTCTTGTGGCAGGTTGTGTTTGATGCTTTTCCCACTAAGTTTATGCTTTTTTCAAGGCACATTGGTGTTGATCCTATTTGTTTAAGGTGCAATCAGCAGGTTCATGTGACTACTATTCATGTTTTGAGGGAATATGATGTTGCTCTTGCTTTCTGGGCTCAAATGATTTATGCGGAGACTCATCTTGAATTTTATACAGCTTCTTTGAGAACTTAGATTTTTTCAAACTTGAAAAGTTCTGCTTATTCTTATTTTTCTACTGATTATGGTTGGTTTGACATTTTTGGTATGGCCATTCATTATTTATGGTGCGTAAGAAACCAAGAAATTTTTTATTCTTGTGTATCACTAGATGCAGACGTGGTTTATAGGTTTTGGATTATTTTTAAGAGTCAGCAATTTTATGTAGAAAAGGTGTCTTCTTCTTTGAATACCAAGAGTCCTACTTTGCAGCATATTTCTTGGTCTCTTCCTACTAAGGGATGGATTAAACTTAATAGTGATGGTTTCGTTAATCAGCAGAGGAAAGCATCGTGTGGTAGTTTGGCTCGTGATGCGTTTGGCCAATTTGTGAGAGGTTTTGCTGTGAATTTGTGTGTGTGCCCCATAACAGTGGCAAAGATTAATTTCGGGTGCTTATTATTCTCTCTTTATGGCCTGGCGTGATGGTCATAAGCAGGTGCTTCTTGAAATGGACTCTGAGGCTGCTATTTCTCTTATTCAGCAAGGGATAGATTCCACGCATCCTTATGCCATGGTTGTGGCTCGTGTTCAAGAGTTGCTTCGGAAGGATTGGCAGGTCTTTTGTTATCATATTTATAGGGAAGCCAATCACGTTGTTAATTATTTAGCTGACGTTGGTCATTCTCTATCTTTAGGAGCTTGTTTTTATTTGTCTGCCCCTTTTTGTTTGGGTTCTATTTTGCGAGATGACTTGTCTGGGGTGGCTTTGCCCCGATCAATTGTTTAGTGTGTTTTGTTGCTTTGTTTTGAGCTATTTAGCCTTGTCTAATCACCAAAAAAAAAAAATGTTAACAATATATTGATATTTATATCAACCTATCAATAAGATAAAATTTAAACTTCTATATAAATATTGTTCTGTCCATTACTAACTTCTTTTTTTTATGAAAAAGTAGGAAAATATCATTCACAAAGAAACCTAACAACACTTATAAATTGAAAAAAAAAATGGCAATTGCAAAGTTAATTAAAAAAGAAAAAGAAAAAAACATTATACGCACTCAACTAACTAATGATGTATGACTTTATTTTTTATCCGAAAATTATCAATGTCTAATTATCTTTTATATTGGAGATTAACATAAAATGTGATACAACTTGAAAAATGCGTTATGCCTCTTTTCTTTTCTTTTTTAAAAAAAAGATTAAAACATCTCCACCATCTACAAGATCATCAAAATAAAAACAAATGACACAATATCTATCATTTGGAAAAACAATGAAGTTATGGACAATTATACTCAAGATCTAATAATCTGAACCATTTATTAGATAAACACAATAGTAAGCAGCCAATAAGAAAAACGATGAGATTGTCAAAAAAAAAAGATGACAACCCTCTTAAAAATACTCACAAAAAAATAAAAAAGAACAAAAGTAAAGAGAAGAAAGAAAAATTAAGGATTAGGGTTGGCTTTTGGAGTTGTTAGTTTTTAATTGTGTGTTTTTACAAACATTATGGTAAATTAAATCTTATTTGACAATGAATATGAGATACAATTATCCAAAATAATTTTGTTTGAAGATTAGTAATTATATATGGTAAAATTTTATTTTAATTGACTGATATCTCAAAAATTGTTATTAGTATAGAAAATTTTATACTCTTATTCAGTTATAAAAGTGTTTATTTTTTATAATATTTATTTTAAAATATATATATATGATAAATAAAGGATTCATTGATAATTAATGTAAAACATTATGATGATAATATATCAAAATTAAACTCTATTGATTATTGTCAGTATATGCGGAGTTTCTGCTATTGTAAATATAGTTAGAAAGAATAAGATGTGTTTAATCAGCTCATCATATAATGCATAGTTTCAATTATGGCATTTTTACCCAAATAAAATAAAACAAATCATTATTTTCATAAATATCTGGCTTCATATTTATTTTTCAAAATGTCATGTTTTTATTGTTTATAGGAAAATCGTATGAAGCTGACATGATTTATGACTGGATCAAAGTAACTAGAAATTGTATTAGACTCACGATTTATAAACTAGCAAAATATCCACCTATAAATCGTGTGAGCCTCACACGATTTTACAAAGTGGTAACAAAAAAATAAATAAATAAATAAACAATAGGGTGCTTAATATGGTCTGCACCATGTTTTGGACTATCACATGATTCACCCATTTTTATCGTTAGATCGCAGTTAAACGGTTATGATTTAAAGAGGTAATAATGATATAAAATGAGATTAATTGATATGTATTGTCAATATCAAACTCTTTTATATTGATATCCAATCATATGTTGCTACATAAGTAAATGTGGGTTTCTTTTAAAGTAGTGGGTATGAGAGTTAACCACCTTTGCTTATGTGACAGAACATAATTGGATATTAGTGTAAAAGAGTTTTATACTGATAATACATATCAATTAAATCCAATTATAAAATAAAATATTAATTTTTGAAATTAAAAATAATAAGCAAAGGTGGTTTTCTTTTTCAAAAATTATTATTTTATTTTATAATTGGATTTAATTGGTATGCATTATTAGTGTAAAACTCTTTTACATTAATATCTAATTATGTGTTGTCACATAGGCAAAGATGGTTAACTCTCACACCCAATACCTTAAAAAAAATCACGTTTACTTATGTGACAACACATAATTGAATATTAATATAAAAAAATTTTACACTGACAATACATGCCAATTAATCTCATTTTATATAATTATTACCTCTTTAAATCATAATCATTCAAATGCGATTTAACAGTAAAAATGGGTGGATCACGTGATAGTCCAAAACATGGTGCAGACCTTGTTAAGCACACTCTTATTTATTTATTTATTTATTTATTTTTATTACCACTTCATGAAATCGTGTGATGATAACACAATTTGTAGGTGGGTGTTTTGCTAGTTTATAAATTATGTGAGACTGATACAATTTTTTATCACTTTGATCTAGTTATAAATCATGTCAATCTCAGATAATTATTTTATAAACAACAAAAATAGGATATTTTAAAAAATAGAGATAAAACTAGATATTTATGAGAATAATAATTTTTTTATTTTATTTGGGTAAAAAACCTTTCAATTATTGTATAGTTATATAGCAAAAGGTTGGGATGAACACGTGAATTCTGCGAGTCTTTTCGACCAAGTTTGGAAATTATCCTTCTACGAGGATAGTAATATGAGGACTATTGAAACGAGTTATGCTGTGTTTGGCTTCACGTCGGCAGTCTTTCGGATCAATTGTGGCATATCAAAATCGATTTTGGTTAATAAATATGATGTTTGAGTTTGCACTCTGAAAATTAATTATTATCTTTAGAGTTAATTTTAAAAGAAGTAAAAATATTTTATTTTCTATTAAAATTATTTTTTGATGAACTACCAAATATAAGGATATATTTATTTTAAATTTAAAAAAAAATAATTTTAAAATTTAAATTTTATATATAATAAAAAATTTAAAAATTAATTTTTTTAATAAATTATTCTTTTTAACTTCTTTAAAAAAAATAGAAACAAATACTCTCTTAGTGACTTACCACTTGGCAGAGAACGCTGTTTCCCATGGATGGATATTCAACTTTCAAACGCAGAAAAGTCAATTTCAAAGCACGTGCTCCAGATAAAAAAAAATAAGAAATAAAAAAATCAAAATAAATAAGTCAAACCATGCGCTCAGGTTTGAATTTTCAGCGAGGGTTACAAGATACAATGGTACTGTTGACAATTGAATTGACAGTAGCGATAGGTGAGCCTCACAATGACACAAACAAATTTAAAACTGCAAACTAAACCCAGGCAACTGGCATAGAGTGACACTCACACATCTTATTATTATATGTGGTTTTCTGGAAATTGTAAAAAATCAGATTAAGGTTAAGATAGTTAGATCTGAAAGCTCAAATGACTATTGTCAAGGCTTAGTTCTTTCTACAATGCACCTTACAAAATAGAGTGCATCATGCACCAGATATAAAAAATTGGGTATATGTGCTCCCTTTCTACGTTTTTTCTTCCCCTCGACCATTTTTCACTTTTCTTCTCCACCCAAGCACTGCATCACCACTTCCGGCCGGCACCACCGCTTCCACTGCCCATCATCATGCCCCCTCCTCCACTTTCACTTTTCTTCCCCCAGCCAAGCATTGCATTGCTATTTTGTGTCACAAGGAAGGAAGCATGAAAATTTGGTGGTGCAATCTTAGACAGCTGCGGTTGCGATTGTTCTGTGACCAAGTCGAAGAGGGACTACACTTGAGTTCAGTCAGATATGTCGGTGCGGACCATGATGGCTCACGGAAGTATGGTGACGGAGTCGGCAGTGATTGAGTCAGTTGGAAACGAGTTGGGGGAGGAGTAGTTGATAACGACTTGGGCTCCAAGCAAACTCAGGTGAAGCATGACCTCCCGGTCGATTCCGCTAGACGAGCCAGTGACGATGGCAACTCGATCTTGGAAAGGAAGAGATTGAGTGGGCACCACACCTCAGCCTTTCCTCTGCACCCGAGCCTAGCCAGTAGCCTCCTTGTCGAGGTGCTGGTGGCCAGGAATGTGAGTTTAGAGTTGCAGCAAGTTGTTCTTGGATGGGGGAGAGAGTAAAAGTGGTCTTACAGGGGAAGATTAAACTAGCGAAGGTGGTGGAGGAGCGTCTTTAGCTTGCCAGAGGTGAAGGTCCTGTGGATGAAGTGGGGGAGGTCCTTATTGTTGCAGTCTTGCAAATGGCGGAGGAAAAGAGGAGAAGGGGAAGGGAGCCATGAGGTTGGAACCATTGCGGAGAGAAAGGGGGACAAGGGTCATTTGGCCACGGTCTCAAGTTTAATTTAGCCATATTTGTATGTTTGTTTAACCACATCCTCTAATCAGTTAACCACACTTTCTAAATGCAGCTAAATAACAAGTGCACCCTACAAAAGCAAGTGCATGATGCACCCTTCTTTATGAGGTGCATTTGAGATAGAACCTCAAGTCTCATAGTTCCATGTAATTATTCTATTTTAAGTCTAGGCCACAACCAATGAAATCATATTAAATCTTTGAGAAAATTTCTTGCCCCTTTAGCAATAGGTTATGTGCACTTCAAACCTTGAATTAAAAAAATGTGGAACGTGATTTTCTAAACTTTTATAAATACACACTTTAGTCCTTTAATTGAGTTTTTATCTATTGTTAATGACAATAATATATATTCAAAAAAATTTAAGAGATAGTGTTGTACTTATTTTTTATTTTTAGAGATTAAAGTGCATAGCCCCAAGTTTAAGAAGTAAAGTGCACTTAATTATTTTCCATTAATAACGAACATAAACTTAATGAAAAGATTAAAGTGCATATTCATGAAAGTTCAAGAGATCACATTTTTTTTTAAGAACTAAAATATACATGATCTATAGTTGATGAGAATAAACTATAATTTTCCCTTAAATCATTACTAAAACATCGTTATAGTGCTTCAACAAGTTAAGTTGGATCCAAGAACTATCTAATAACACTATAGAAGCCTAATTAAAATGTTTTAAAAATATAAGAACCAAATTACTAACTTTTAAAATCTCTATAATTCAAGCTATTAGGAATAGGATGGTGGTGAGAGATTTAGATATAGTTTAATTTAGGTCCTAGGTCCAAATCACAGTGCCACTAATTTTTTTTTTTTAAAAAATCTCTATAATTTTAGAAAGGGTTATCAATAACTTTCTCTCCTACTTCTTTTTTAATTAAAAGGAGATTAATTAACATCCTCCACCTTTATATTTCAGAAAAGAAAATTATAAACAACTTAAAATCAAGTAAGATTATCTTTAGTAGAAGGATATTTATGATTTTGATTAAAAAATATTTAAATTATTGACATTTCTCCATTTACAATCTTACTCGTTTAATGAAAAAAAAATATTTGTGTTTATTTCTAATAGAGAGATCGTCTAAGTTTATTATTATTTCTTTTATTCCCTATTATTAAACTTCAAAACATTACATTACTTTGTTTGTTCAATTAAAATGTTTCTTTATTACTTTATACAACTGAAAATAGTGCTTTTATATCCCAGTCAAATAAAAATATATAGCCTCTTAAGTTTGAGAATGTATAAACATAAAATTGTGAATAATTATTTTTATTTGTAATTTTTTTATTATTTTATACGCTGTTCTTTTTACCCTTTTAGTTTTTATTGAATGAATAAAATCACACACACACACACACATATATATATATATTTAATGTTATTACATGTTTATGTATTGAAAAATTATTATATAATTTAGATGGAAAATGTTCATTTTAAATTAAATATTATTAAATGAAGTTAATAATAAAGTTATATTCTTTCTCTTCATTAAAATTGTATAAAGGTAGTCTTTTTTGTTAAACCACACATACCCATAATCAATATATATATTGCCAAAAACATATAGGAGGTGTTTGGTAGGCGTAATAAATTTTCATTCTAAGGAATAATATTTTCAGGAGTGCTATTTATATGAATAACTTTTACGGATATGATATTTTAGATGTGTTTGATGTGTATATTAAATTCATAAAAATATTTAATAAATTTCCAAAAATTCTCTTGATGGTGGTGGCGGCAGGGGCGATGGACGATGATTGGTTATAATGGCAAATATTTCCTTCTTAGAGGAATATTAGATTCCCATAAGAGATGATAATATTTTGGGAGTAATTTTTCTTCTTGAAAATGTTGCTTCAAATCTACTATCAAACATCAAAATTTGTTCACATTTCCAGACATAAAAAAATTTACCCTATACCAAACGCCTCAATTAACCTCCTCCAAATGAAAATATGTGGGAGAAAGTTAACAATCTCTTATTAAAATTTTTTTATTATCTCTATAAATTTAGCTTACCATTAGAGCACTAATAGTGCTCTATTGAATCAATTGAAAGTTTTAAAATTATAACACCTAACTAGAAAATTTTAAAAGCACAGAAACTCAAGCACATACTTCAAAGTCTAAGGTTCTATTTAGATATTTTCAAAAAGTATAGAAATATAAATTAATTTAAAATTCAAAAATTTATTGTTGTCCTAAGTGAAAATGTTCATGTCATAAAAAGTGTGTTTTGTCCATGGTGAGAAGAAAATTTTTCTGATAATGTAAGATAATAATGCTTAACTGAAAGTGTTAGTTAAACACCCAGCCATGGTACAACGAAAACTTTTCATAATGCCAACAATATTTTTTTAATATCAGTTTAATTTTGAGACATTATTTATGTAAAATTTTTATATTATTAAATAATTATATATTATCATATATATGATTTTAGTATTAAATATTATAAGAATTAAATATTTTTAATAATGTATTAATGCATAATTAAATTAAAGTATACAAATTTTCATTGCACAAATAGCATACCAAAATTAAATCATTTTAATATTGACATAGGTTTTCTTTTGTTACATGTTTTGTACTATGAAAATCTATTCATAGTAATTAACAATTATATTTGATAGTATCAAGACTTACAAATAGCGGTAGTTTGAAAATATTAAAACTTTGAAAGAGATGAAATCTTAAAAATACCACAGAAAATAAAGAAATTTTCCAAAGGCTGGGATGTGTTTTATTTAATTACATTGATATATGACACATTTTTAAGAGATTTTTTTTTATGTCTAAATCACTAGTATCTAAAGTTTGTTGGATTTCAATTAATCTGGCTTGAGTTGGGTCATGAAAATAAAACTCTTTTGGTGCTAATTTTTCTATTCACAAGACTCAAATCTAAAATCTTGTTTAAAAAAAACACAGGTGCCAAAATAATTTAAACCAACCAAACATTGGAAAGAGACTAATTTTGATAGTGCAAGACTATCTCAATTTGGATATATGACACTGGTTATCACTTATTGTAATATTTATCATAAATTATTCTACTATCATTGGAATGAATTATCTCATATAAAAATTTCATATAACTTAATTATTTGTATGATTTCTCCATTGATTGGAAAGATGGACTCTAGCCTTGATCCCACAAAAGAATTTAATAAATAATAAAAAACTATATATGATCAAGCCATATAAAATTTTCATAGAGATGGTTCTTTAGTCACAAGAGAGAAAGAGAGAGAGAGAGAGAGAGAGAGAGAGAGAGAGAGAGTACAAATTAGCTCACAATAGAAATGAAGTTTTTGCAATGTTAAGAGCACGTTTGGCTTTGCTATTTTCATTTTCATTTTTAGAAAAAATGAAAAATGAATATAAAGATATGTTTGATTCCCTTTATAAAAAACATTTTTGGTGAAAATATTTCTTGAAAGATGCTCAAAATTGAAAACATCAATTTAATGCTTTCAGTATTTCTTTGTTCAATCATTGAAAACTTTTTTTTTCCGAAAACATGGTGGCAGTCTCATAAAATGGAGAGTTTTGGATTCCACCTAAAGGAAAAACACTCTATTTTTTCTTTTCTTTTTCCAAATGCACTCACATGAATAAAGGGACACGAGGTTTCCTTCTTATTCATTGCCACTTTCACACACAAACACAGAGTGCAAAGTGGGGGTGGTGGCTAGACTCATGGTCGGGTGTCGTGTTGTAGTGGCTAGTAGGAGTGGGCGGCGTTTGGGCTGTTAGAGCACAAAAAAGGAAGAAAGGGGGAGCTAAATTGTGTACAGAGAAAGAGGTTCGCGGGTAGAGAGAGAAAATGTGAGGGAGAGAAAGACTTTGCAATGGTGAAAGTGGCGGAGAAAGGGGACACACAAACAATGGTTGCTAGTGTTGTGAGAGAGAGAGAGAGAGAGAGAGAGAGAGAGAGACGGTGAAGGTGAAAAACCCAAAAGAAACGATGAGAGAAAGATTACTGTGAGGAAGGAGATAGAAGAAAAGATAAGGGTTTAGGGTAGACTACCTCACTTAAGATGTTAGTGGTCCTTTCCTTCTTTTTTTAAGTTCATATAAAATTATTTTAAAAATTTTTAATTTATTTAAAATAAACAAATTAAACATGTTTTCAATATTTTCATTTTTTGAAAAGAGTTTAATTGATATGCACTAACAGTGTAAAATAGTTTTACATTACCAACCAATAGAAATGCTGAAAAATGAGAAATCATGGTGGGCCCCTCATTATAATGGGTGGGGATTTTTTACCAAATTGCCACCGTTAACAAACCAGTTACCAAAATGCCATCCTTTCAAAACTATTTACCAAACTACTCCCCTTTCGTCCAGGCTGGCATTTTTTGTTCTTTCATGTGCGCACGTGGATTCGCCTTTGCGGCTAGCGAATCACAATTGTGCCTGGCATGAACAATTTCATTGCTTCCAACCATCTAGGAAGTATTTCATATGATTTGTCCTAATCACCAAATACCTTAACAATAACTTATTGTTTTGCCTTCCAAGCTTTTTGGTAAGACACATTATGTGCAAACTAACTTCGAATCCTCTCAATTATCAAACATAGAGGCACATTAGGTTTTTCTCTAACCATATCCAAAATGCAAGAATAAATCATAATAGAATCCAACTTCTTGTGATCCTGTGACATTGATAGGTTGACACAAGTATGATGTCCATTATATTTTGTTATTTGCCATTGATTTGACCTCTTGTTTTGAATGGCCCTAACCCTCCAATTGTAGCCAGTACTAAATTGTGGACACTTAGCAGTTATCCTCCGTGTGTCAAAATCTTCAACTCTATAGTTTTGATGCCCCTTGATTAAATAATGTTTCAAGGCCAATTGCACAGCATCTTTTGTTGGAAATTTTAACCTAACAAACAATTCATCGTTTGCCCTCCAAGTATCACGATGAACCGACTCAAGAAACTCCTCACCATTACTCATTGCATCCCAATTAACTTGTGAAAATTAGGGACATGGTGGCCTAAAAACACTTTCAGGAACTGCAGCAACAAATGGTGGCATCTAATAAGGGACTTGAGGAGGGACAATTGGAGGGACTTCCTACTGCTGCATATTTACTTTTGCATGATAAGTTTTCTCGAAATCTGTATCTGAATCATCATCGTCAAGTAAATCCCCTTCATCTTCACTTATGTTAGTTAATATATCTCTTATTAATGGATTCTCGCTTTCAGTAATTGAATCAGAATCGAGATTTATGTTAGAAGGCTGAATAGGAGTAACTGAAGCAACATACGAAGTATGAAAAGCATCATGATGTTTAGATATGTTCACATCTTGACATTGTAACAAAGATACAGAAAAAATCATTAACAATTGAGTGTTAATAGGCAATGAAGTTTCAGTAAGATTTCGATGCCCACTTTTGACATGCACATAACCCTCTCGTTTCTACCTCAACAAACATATCCATTGAAGTAACATTAGAAATATGTAAGAATGCATCTACCATGCAGTTGACCCCATCTTCATCCATTACAACAACTATCAACTTTGTTGAAGACAAGGATTGTGGAATCCGATACACAATTCTTGATGCAACTTGATTTTCCAAAAGCCTTAACTTTAAATGAATTTTTTTCTTCAAACTATCTAAACTTATTTCACGTTTAATCAACATAGACTTAGGGGCAGGACCATCAAACCTAACTCCATTTTCATTAGCTTCCTCATCAATAACCCTTCCATTATAGTAAACCAACACAAGTAATGGTTTTTCCATTTTTAACACTGTATTAATATCAGTTACAAATAATATCAATTACAAATAATATCAATTAAATCATTTTCACAACCACACATAATATATAACTAATAACTAATCTATAATCTATAATAAATATATACAACTTTCATAAATTCTAATATAATACTACTAAATCCTAATTCACATCTATATTAATCTAAAATAAAATATATAAAACTAATTAATGTAAATATAAAGATACATTAAATTAAAACTTACCGTTAATAAAAGTCCAATTTCAGCTCTTTTATCTTCTATCATTGGTGCAATCTAGAGAGAAAAACTTATAGAGAGAAGTTAGAGAGAGAAGCAAAAATGAGGCGTTGGCAGAAATGTGGGATGACTGGTTGGTAAGTAGGCTGGATGACTTGACTCGCCTTTGCGGTTGGCAAATCACACGTGGATTCGCCTTTACAATTGCTGAATCCACGTGTAATTCATCGGCTGCAAAGGTGTATCCACGTGTGCACACGAAAGAATAAAAAATGCTAACCTGGACGAAGGGAAAGTAGTTTGATATACAATTTTGAAAGAGTGATATTTTGGTAAATAGTTTTGTTAATGGTGGCATTTTGGTAAAAAAACCTAATAGATGATTATTTGTATGAATTGACACTTTTTATTATTTCTATTAGCTGATATTATAAAAAAATTTTATATTATTAGTATATTTACATTAAATTCTTTTAAAAATAAAAAATATAGAATCAAAACAAATATATTTCCTAAAATCTGAAAATTTGAAAATAAAAATTACTTTCAAAAAATGAAAAGAAAATAAAAGCAGAAAATATTTTCTCATATCAAACAGCCCTAACATTTTCATATGCGAAATTTGAATTCAAAACTTTCTCTCGAAGATACTGAGATCTTCCAGATATGTTCTTTGGGACTGATACCTGCTTTTATTCCTTAAATAAAACCCTAAAAAAAAAAAAAAAAAAAGATACAAAAATTGTTTGCAAAACGTAAAGCGGAAACGTTGACTCGATGCAATCGGTTCGAGGTAAAAGATTATCCGAATTCCGAAGATTAGACAGAAGAAGAAAACATAATCATCGCTTATCACGGTACAGTTGCTTTGGTCAGACAGATTTGTCCACTACGGAAAACATAAGCAATCAAGATTTATTAACCCTAAATTTTGAAGAATTCACATAGTTTTTAATCGGATAATGATTCTTGTATTCTTATTTCATCTAACAAATAGTCTTAAGTCAAGTCCAATTCAATCAAAACTCTGATTAGTTTATTCTGTATCATTACTCAAAATTTAAATCGAACTTAACAAACTTAAAAAAAATAACAATCACCCAGGCACTTGAACAAATTATGGTTGTTGAATAAATGAAATCATCTCCATTTTGCGTCTAAATTCATCAGAATGTACACTGTACTCATCCCTAAACAGGATGCAACAAACAAGAGGAAAAAAAAAATTACAAAAAATGAAAAAGACGACGCCGTGAACTTGGAATTTCACACAACCATAAGCGGAAGGGGAGATAACGGCGACAACGGCGGGACGTTAAAGAGCCCCTTCAGATCACTGTCCCAGAACCCGGTCCAAATAGACGGCGTTAACGGAAGTTCCCTAATACAGTCCACCGTCATCTTCTCCTTCTTCACCACCGCCCTCACCTCAACTTCCTCCTCCTCCGCCGTCGCCGCCGTCGCAACGTCCTCATATTCTTCGCGGCTGCGCTTCCTCTCGCCGTCGCTGCCGGTGGAGGCGGAGGCCACCTCCAGCGGGAAGTTAAGGATGGCTTTCGAGCCTCGGAGCTTGAAGGCGGCTCGGTCGTAGGCCTTGGCGGCTTCGATGGCGGTCTCGAAGGTGCCGAGCCAAACCCTCGACCCGCGCTTGTTCGGGTCGCGGATCTCGGCGGCGAACTTCCCCCACGGCCTTTGCCGGACCCCTCTGTAGTGCTTCTTCTCCGGCTCCGGTTGTCGTTGTTGTTGCACGAACGGTTCGGAAACCTCGGGTTTCGGGTCCGGGCTCCCGAATTGGATCCACTCGGTCTTCTTCGGGAGCGAGATTTGCAGCGAGGGTTTCCGATTCAGGCGAGGCTTGTTCTCGGTTTCGAATTGGGGAGTTTGTTGAGTTAGGGCTTTCGGGGTTTCGTGCTCGACGTCGATTACTTGGGGTTTGGACTCGAATTCGAAGAGGGGAAGCTGTGTTTCGGTTTCGAGAAAATCGGTGAAGTAGTGGTTAAGAGAGATCGAGGATTCGGAAGGTGAAGATTGAGATTGGGAGTCTGATTGACAGAAGCTAGGGTTTGGTTCTTCGATTTGAAGCCAGAGTTTGTTTTGGGTGAACTCTGGTGTACCCAGTGGAGAGAGTTCACCTAAAAGATGCAACTTGATGCAGTTCAAGGCCGAAATTTCAGCTTGGTTCGCCATGATTATGTATCACTTAAATTGAAAGCTCTTTTGTTGTTACACTTACTCCAATTCTATGAAGAATAACAATAAAAATAATAAGAAGAGAGAAAAGGAAGAGGAAGGTGCAAAAGTCTTTGTTACGTTGATACGGCTTGAAGGAAGAGGGTTGTGTGGCGTGGGTGTGTGTCTAAGTGGAGTGGAAGGGGGGTATATATAGTGATGATAAAGGTGAACAATTTTGAATGTTTTGTTGGAGACTTCAACTGAGGCGCTACGATGGAGGGAGGAAGCATCCTCTAGCCTTCTCAATTATTGGTCTTCATCGTCGCAATCCTACGGTAGCGAACACCTTAGTTACTTTGATCCGATTCTTGTCCACGTCACCCGCATACTGTTTTGAGGGTATTTGCACCATTGTTCACTGTTTTTGTCCTTTCTGTCGAAGGTGCTCCTTTTTTTTTTTGGATTTTGATACGCAACGCGAAGAACTTTATATTATTAATAAATAAAATTTATAGTGTTACTTCCTTAATAAAACTGTTTACTGCCATTTTATGGTCTGCTTCATTATTTTTTTGAAGGATTAAAAGATTTTTTATTGATATGAAAATAAAAATACATAAAAATTAATATATTTAGATATATAAAAACTTTTTTTAGACGATGAAACATGGCCTTAGCCCTGGGGATTTTGCCACATGGATAAGTCAAACTAGCCCTATCGTGCATGCAAGGTAATAGTTTCAGTGACTTCGTTGTCTATAGTGTTTGTATATGTCTCGTAAAATGTTCGTCACCTTAAATTTTTGTAGACTTAAAAAGACTTTTACGATCTAAAAGTTATTTAATAAATAACAGTTTAACAACTCATATTTATACATATTCATAATAAAATTGCTAAACAAGTTAGTTTGTTTTGATTAAAACACCTAGAATCCACTTTTATTATGGATATGTTTAAGTATGAAGTGTCGAAATTGTATTAATACAAAAATTTTTATGTTCCAACGGTTAGAAAATACAGTTACGTCTTCGTGAAATTCAGCGAGGAGCATGATTTTCCTCCTCCTTGTTTGAGTTATAAACGCAATGGAGACTAATGATCAGATGCATAGAGAAGAAATGAAAAGATGGGAAAATTAAAATTCTAAAACGGTGATCCTTGTCACTTTCTTTGTCATGTTAATTTCGCCCTTGGAACAGAGAGACGGCTCATTATTTAGCCTGGAGAAATAGTCTTTAACCATTTCTCCAGTTAAAAGAAAAAGGAAATATACATACAATTCTTTAGACCCAGCCAATTTGTCATTAACTTCAAGAGTGTACTATATTGAAGAATTCTAGAAAAGAAGAAGAAAGTTTTAACGCCATTTTGACATACATTTAAAGTTATTAAAGGACTCCAACAAAAGAAGACATTTCTGAAGGGTGATAATGTTATATAGTACAAAGTTACATTCCAAACTGTAAATGCTCATAGATAAACAGCAAGTAAACGAGGTCCCTCAGCCTGCACAGATCCACCAGCCGTGAACTTTCGTAAAATTGACTTCGTCTTCCCATTGCATTCAATGTCGTGCTATTCTGTCAGCCGGCAACATTATCATTCCTATTCCTAACATTAAAACCTGATCAGACATGATTATTGGTGCTAGATTGTAATTGTCTTTGATATAAATAAACAAGATCAATTGCATTTTTTTTCCGCTCAATTTGACTCAAGTTAGATTTTAGTTGTCTTCATCTTATCACTAAAATGTTATCTCATAATTTTAAAATTGATCCAATTCAGTCTTCTTGAGGCCATGTGGCCACTTAGCGAACATGACAAGATCATGGATTATACAAATTACGCTATATCATTTTAAGGGGAGAAGCATTTTGTTGCGGCTCTCTTTGACCGAGCTCCTACATGTCCTTAATCTATCGCCGGACTTGTTTCTAATACGCTTAGTTGAGCTGTCATGAAATTAGTTCTCACAAATTTTAAATAAATGAAAGGTGATGAAGTAGTCAATTGTCGTAGGCTTATTCAGTCACCCTAATCTGTTTGTGTTTTCAGGCCTGTTTCAACCACTCTTTTCTTTATTGATAATTATGGGACCACACCAGGGGATGGGAGCGCCCTGGTCTGGCTCATTCGCTCGCTTTTGAAAATTTATTCCTAACAGAAAGTTAATTAGCGAAGTGGGGAGTATATAACTAAGTCTAATTCATTGCTGAGTCTTAAACACGATAAAAGAGCAGTTGTAATGCTTCCGTTTTAAACTATTTGTCCAATTTTGATATTTTAAAATTTTAGAATATTTATTTATTTTTAATATCAAGATAATATTAATTTTTTTTCTAATTATGTTCTTAATTTAATTATCATCTATCATCATTGTAAATAGAGTTAAAAAATATACTAAACCAACTCACTATCATCTATATAAAGAGAATAATTATAGTATTAATTATATTAATTGAAGTATATTTCTTTAGATAAGGATAATTTCATCCATTTATATAATTTTGTGCCATTACTAAAATTAATTTTTTTTTCTTAATCTATATATTTTTTTTATTTTAGACAGATATCCTAAAACAGAGAGAGTAATTATTAAATCCGCTTCATAACATAAATTTGATGCCGTCGATACCATCATATATACACGATTCTAAATGACTTGCTGTGGTTGACCTGATTCGTCATGCTTGATATCTTCGGGAATGGCATTTGATCTTTCAACAAGAAAAGTAGTGACAATTTATTCCAGAGCTGGAGATTGAAGTTGTCACTGAATTCTCATTGAGGGCTTATCGTAAAATTAATTATCAAAATCCTGCTTTTCAATGCAAATTAATTGATAGTACACCAAATTAATTCATCAAGCAATTTAATTTTACAGGGATAGACTCTCTAGAAGAAGGAAGGAAATGAGCGAGTTATAACTGCTATTATTATATTGGAGAGAGCAGAAGAAATATCTTACTTGACATGCTCTTGATGAGATTGGAGTAGCTTGTCACTAGAATTACGTCTACCTCAGAAGCTCCTTTTTTTTTTTTTTGAAAAAAAAATGAATTTGGTCATGGAAACAGAAAAAATAATGAAAGCTGAGACGAAAAGGAAAACTTAAAAGTATTGCAATAATGTGTTCGTTCCAAAAAACCATGTTTTTTTTTTCTTGATGTTCTAAAGCATACAGGTGTTTGATTTCTCTATCCTTTTGCAAAGTTAGTTTATATAAAGATGAAACTGGTGCTATACATTTGTAGTACTTGATTGATTCTTATCTAGAGCTGTAAATTTAGGTTTAGGATATCTAACCATTTTTCTTGGCAATTTTCGAAAACATAGCTGGTGGGTTTTGAAAACACTCTTCCTCTATCCATTCTTAAACGAAGGGTCCACAGACAGGGTATTTACGATCTTACAAGTTATAACCGTTCTTAATTCTCTTTTCTACTTGATGGAATGCCTATTTTCATGGATATAATACTGTCCTTACAAGTGGGCTATATCATGGGTTATATATGTGTTCTGTTATAATCACATACCAAATATTCACACCTGTTAATCAAACGACAAAAAGTTAAAATAAAGTCTACTTGAAGATGTATATAGGTAATGTGACTCATATCCCACTATCAAAGTCACAAGTTGTAAAATGGGGTGTAATGATGTGGATCAAATATTTTTTGTCATATATCTTATTAGTTAATAGACTCTCCATCTTCTAGAGTTCTGGTTCTAGATGTAGCAAAACCTAGACCTTGCATCATGACCTCTGGCACTAATGTACTTTCCTCTTCGAATATTGGCATGTCATGCATGTCTCAGCATTCCTTTTGTTAAAAGATATTGAAGTGAGCGAGATCATCGCAGCTAGCTGCGTTTAAATTAATCATTGCATGTTTCCGTTAGAACTTTGAATTTCCTGGTTGGGAGACGGCCATGAAATTTTTTTTCAAGCTCTGTTGCGCTATATTCTTGGTCTTGGAAACAAGTCTATGTAAAAGATATAACGCTCGAAGCGTTAGAATTATTTGAATCTAGAGTGAATTTACTTGTTAGATTGTTGTGGCATGGTAGACCGCGGCAGAATATAGCAGGATCTTTCCCTATTAATTGAGATATGCAAATCCCCTTAATTTTTTTCTTAATTATAGTATGAACAAATGGAAGGAGGATTAATTCCTTATTAATAGTATGATTCCTTAGGATAGTTACCCATATTATGGGATCTTGCACTTTGGGAGATAATATGAGAGATTTTCTCCCTTGGTTGGGATGCATTTTCAACTATTAAAGTTGAAAATTTTCAGTTGTCAATGCTAGATTCATTGAAAATTATAACATTATGCATTTTCGGGCCACAAGAGGCAAAAGTCTTTTCTTTTTCTTTTTCTCAAACAAAATTTAGGATAAGGAAAAGACTAATTCTAATTCAAAGTCAAAATATGTCTCCGAATTCCATGAGTGGTTATAGATGTACTTACATATGACCTATAAATAGAAAAACCTAGAAATCGACTCCAAGTTACAATGATGCATGAACGAAAGGCTGATCAAGTGAGTAAACCCATTGACACAAAACAAAAGTTGTGCCATGATTAAATGATTTATTTTGCACTCATAACCCAATAACCCAATTTCTGATATGGGATGTCTACGTTGTGAAGCCCAACTAGGTCAATACTGATCATTATAGACATTTTTTTGGTACATTGCTGACATCAAAGTTTAAATCTATAATTTTATGTATACTACTTAAGTCCCTCATCACTAATGCATTTGACTTACATATTATAGACACTAGACTAGGGGCCAGCTACCACAATATTAAAAAAAAAAATTCTACATAGTCAAGAAATATATAGTAGAAATTTTGATGCAAATTACAGTAATTATTAGATAAAATAAAATTATATAACTCACATTTATCTAAGGATCAATAATCATGTTACATTATTATGATAACTAAGTTCTAAAAAAATTTCTAAGTTTATTTTCAAAAAGAAAAAATTGTTCCTTAGCTAAATGTTGCCCGACGATAAATGCTTAACACTTACATGCAAGGATTCCATTTAATAGAGATAGTTTACATTGGACTGGATTCTCTTCATAGAATATAATTATGGATGAATTACACTCGACATTCTTCTGTCTATAGATAATACATTGAGCAAAGTGACTTAAAGGGGTGCCGAGTATAATTACACTAAACCTCAGGAGATGTTAGTATAATTCACCTTATAATTATTCATATTATGAATGTCAGTGAAGGTGATAAGCTTCTGCAAATAAACGTACTGCATGATTTCCTGCCAACCACATCCTTCGGGAGCGGAGGCTCATTGTCTTCCGTGGCTTAGTTGTTTCGTGCAATGAAGCCTAGGGGCCAGGACAGAGTACTAGAAAGTGGGTCTCATTCTGGTTCTAACCTTTTTTTTTTTTTGGGTGTTTCATTCTGGTTCTAATTTAAATCTACAAAATTTTGCACGACAATATTGTCTGGAACTTGAATTGAAGTGGACTAGTAGAGTCATCATTATCGCTGCTTCTCTACTTGTACCTTATTTAGAGGCAAATGTCCATGATACAAGTGAAGCTCAAGGTTCAAGACTAACTAACACCTGAAACAATAGATTCATTCTCCCCTGCAGTTTTATCGGTACGTATAATACACTGAACAAAATGGTGAAGGTGATGGTGCTGAGGTAGGGGGCGCAGCAAAATCCACGAAACTGTGCCTTTGTTTCACATAGTAGAATCGCAGACTGAATGCGATGTGGGAATTGAAGAGGGAAATTGAGCAAAAAATGGACTACAAGGTGTTTGGTGTCAGAGAAAGTGCTAAATTAGAGGGAAGAATAAAATGTAGCATCAAGAAGCTTTTCAAGGTAGGTACCATGATACAACCCCAATTAGTTAGTTAGGGAATAATTAGTTAGCTAGAGAATACTAGCTTATTAGTTGTGTATAAATGGAAGAATACTTATCATTGTAATATTATAGTTGATTGTTAATGCGAATTAAGAAATTCTGGATATTCTTTCTCCTTGACTAGAAGAGGGAGATTTTAACATTTGATGTTCTCGTTAAGAGTCGGTCATGGTGCAAGGAACTCAATTTCATATTAAGTTTGAAATTTTCTTGTTTTAATGGAGAAAGGGTGGATGGATGGATTCATAAGAAGAGGGAATACTAGGAATTTTATAGAGTGCAAGAAGAGGAAGAACTAGGATTGTTTGATTTTATCTTTGTGAAACTACCTACGACTGGTGATGACATGGAAAATAAACAAGAATGACTTTATCACATGGGAGAAATTTCTAGTATCCATTCAACTTAGATTTGGAATCAGCAGCACAGAGAAAGAAATCAACAATCAAGAGCAATAACATAGCTTTAGGGTTCAAGAATCAACATTGATTGGGGGAGGGGGTTCAACAACAACGAATCAGGAATCACATTTTCTTGAAAATCTAAAATGGAGTTTATTTTGCTATGGAAGACTCTCAACCAGAGCATCAAATATTAGATCCTTCCTGTTTGAGTTAGAGAGAAAGACTCCAGAATCTCTCAATTCTGATTAATAAACAACAATGCTATTACAATAATAGATATTCTCCTATTTATACACAACTAATATGGTAGTATTCTCTAACTAATTATTCCCTATCCCAACTAACTGGGGTTGTTGTTGTATCATGCCATTTGAGCCATGATACCATATTGATAAAACATTGCAAGAGCTGCAGAGAATTGAGAGAAAATGAGAAATGAGAAATGAGAAATGAGAAATGAAAAATATAAATTCGAGTAAATAAAAATGGTTGCAATATGACGCCAACTATGCATGTGCCTTAATTACGTAGATGACAAAATCAATCAAACCATGCTGATGTATCTAATTAATCTCATCAAATGCTATCTAAGCTAAACAAGACTAACTATATATACTGGCAACATATTTTTCTTCTTTATTGTTGTCATGAATTTCTGTTTCACACTTGCTCATTTTTATTCAAAACCCTCTCAATATCACAGCTCAATGCAAAACTAACTATATAGGCCCGTGCATGTAGTACTTTAATTTATCCAATATTTAGGCATTTCTCCTATCATGGAAACTATAAAGCAGCTCAATAAAAATTTCTAACTCTAGCTAGTTTCTCTAAAGTAACATGACTTAAGCAATATTTCCTACAAATTACGCCAAAAAAGCTGTTGACGTGGTTGTTTTTGAGTTTAAACAACTCCACGGATGGATTCACTTTGCTCTTCTTGCAGTTAAGTAGAGGTAGAAAGGTAAGTGGAGCACCCTGAGTTTTGAGGTGTACAGGTACAAATCATTTCATGTGACTAGATCATGTGTGATTTTTTACTAAGCTGAAAATTCATACACATCGATCATGTAAAAATTTTACATGAGATGATTCATTTCCCAAAGTATACATATTAGGTCCATGCTTCACTGATTTCTTGTGTTTGAGAAGGATAATATTGTTTGTTCTAGCTTCTTTTTGGTCTTATTACAAGAACATTCAAAGAAATGCCAATCTAATTAATATATATGCACCTTTTCTTGGACGTACGTGGACAAATTAATTTGAGGCTGATTCTAGCTTCGTGTGTGGATTCATACTCTATAGTTCTTCATGTTTCTCCGCTTGATTTTATGTGCATGCCCAGAAGTTTGAGAGATTATACACTATTATACATCTATTTTCATAAATAATAATTTTTTAATTCAATTTCCCAATTTTTGAATTTGAATTTGTTTATTAACTATACAAGTAAGAGAATCAATTACGATTTATGAACACTGTGTACTACCTCTGACTGATTTCTTCTGACGATGAGAAGAATAAATTTCATCCGATCTGAACTTGGTGAAGCCCCCTAGTTTTACCAGTCAATTTTTTATATGTGCGTTATTTATTTATCCCACATGATGAAAATATAATGCAGTGCATTTGAAAAGAGAAGAAAGGTATTAGATTTCGCTCTGGTTGGAAACGGGAGAAATTGACTAATGATGGAAATATACTGCAGTGCATTTGAAAAATGAAAAGAGAAGAAAGGCAATACTTTTCAGTTTTCACTCTAGGTGGAAACGAGAGAAATTGACCAAAGATTTTTATTTAAGTCAATGTAAAATTGAGGAGACTGTTTACACGATGATTAACAATAGGGTTTGTCTTATTGCTTATAGTTAGAATATTCTTCACAAATAAGGAAGAATATTACTTTGTGTTAATTTCTATCATCTTATTAAATCTAGAAAATTATGAATCGATCGATCGGAATCATGAACATGTTCAATCCGTTGTCTTATTCCAATTCACAGAGAATCAATTCATCTATGGAAAGGTAGCAAGCAGCTCATATATAACAAATGCATGTTTATACGTAACTGAAAAGGATTATGCGATTAAAGGCTAATAAACTGATTCCAATTAAAAGTCACTCTCCATATAATTAGCACTACATAGTGTTGGTAAGAGAACACGGAACCCTCTCAACTAATCACCAATAATCAAAGAAAGTAGCAGACATGAGCTGCCGACAGCTAACATTTTTGCATGAGGTTGAAATTTTCAAGATAGGAAGGAAAAATGGTCAAGTTTTCAATTATATTCTTTTTCACCTTTCAAGAGCGTGAAAAATTTACCTACCTAGCCTGACTCACTCATTCCTTTTGTGTAGACACCTGGATCTGGATGAAAGAAATGAAAAGACGGTTCTATTCGCATGTGGACAAGGCTTCATTTGGTTGCTTGATCTCTCTCCCCGATCGATTCACCTGTACTCAAAAAAAAAAACAAAAAAAAAAAGGGCGTAGGGTGTTGAAAAAATAGAACGTCTACTTGAAAAGAGGAGAAAAGGGATAACAAATTTAAGGAGATGTTTACAATGCTCAGAAATATATTTGGAGCATATGATACTACAAGTTTTTGCACTCTATGATATATTGGAGAATCATGTCTTAATTATTGAGAAATTTAGTATGTTAATTCATTGAAGAAACGAAATAACCTCTCCCTCTTTTTTCATGTTTCCTTACATTTTTTGCTAGCTGTGACCAAGCATTGTAAACAAGAGAAATTCTTAATTGCTCTTAAAGCAAAAAAAAAAAAAAAAAAAAAACTCTTGCTTTGATCCATTTAAAATTTGACACCTTAATAAATGTTGGTAATTTAGAAGACAGGAGTAATCCACATTTGTATCAAACTTTGAATGAATTAGAGCAAGAGCATTTTTTTTTCTCCAAGAACAATTTCTCTAGGAAGTATAAACATGGCCCAAACTTACAATAGTTATTTGAAACGTGAAACATTAGCCATTTAATTTTCTTTAATATAATTGTGCCATTTTCATACTCCTGTTGCCCTCGTTAGTTAAATGATATTAATGACAAGTGAGTGATAAATTAGTAAATAAATGAATCACGTCCAAATAAAGGTGTGTTTATTTGGGATTATTTTAACAAAAAATTATTTTTTTTTAAAAAAAATTAATTTTTATATATTTAAATAATTTTTTAAAAATAATTAGATTCTTAAAAAAATCTGTTTTCAGCATTTTTATAGATGCTGAAAAGCGTAGCTTCTTAAAAAGAAAATATTTTTTAGCTTTTTTAGCTATATAAAAAATTTAAGTTTCAAAATCATTTTTTTTAAAAATTGAAACCAATGCATCCTAAATGCAATGATCTTACTCATTCATCATATATTGGTTATGATAATAAAGAAGTTATTGGCGTCTAATTTTTTATAAGTTGTAAATAAATAGATGTATCATTTTTTTTTATTGACTAAAATTTAGGTTGAGTGGAGGGTATGTGTCTTGCTTCACCGAGCTAATACTTGTAGAAATATTTATAGATCATTCATCAATGAGAGAACTTAAAAATTAAATCCAAATCATAATAAATGAGTGAAATGCCAATTGTGTGAGACCTAATTTTATTGTATTCTTTAAGGGAATGCTCTTATTTATGAAAAATATAAGTTAGTTTTTTCTATTTAATAAATAAGAAAGTTGTTATGCTATGTTTCTAGCTTTTAAAAGTTAGGGGGTGCTCTTAATAGTCCTCATGGGATATTTTTTAGAGTTGACTTCTATTCTCTAAAATTTGAAATACTAACATAACCTTACTCTTTTTAATGACAGTGAAAATAGAAATTATTTTCTTTAAAATTTATATCCATTATAATCATTTTAAGTTTAAGAGCAATTTTACCATATATTATTTATATTATTTCTACTTATTAAAAATAACTTTTACATTATTTCAATAAATAGTACTACTGACTTTTTAACAGTAGCTTTTAGAGAGCTTGATAGCTTTAAAAAAACCCGAGCAATGTGAAATCAAGCTTGACTTAACCCCTCTTACTTAGTAATCATGAGTAGAATTGAATAACAACCCACTCGTAGTTTTTTTATTGCTAATCATGATTAGTAATTATTACATATATTGTATTATCTAAAATACATATAATATCCCATGAGAAGTGTGCGCTTAAACCATCGATGAGTCCGATCACTTGTTAATTAAGTTGAATAATTTATAATTAATTAAATTTATGGCCACTTTGTTAACTAAGTTTATATCAGTCATTAATTTTTATATTTATTTATTGATAGATATTGGCGGCCTCGTCCACTGGATATTTGGAGGCTTGAAGCCGCAAATTTAGTTTTGACGTATCCTATGGCCATGCTGGATGAATCAATTATTCTTTTATTATTATTATTATTATTATTATTATTATTATTACTACCATAAGGATCAGTTGTTCTTTTTTTCTTTTTTGTTCTAAATATATGAAATCCGGCACTTGAACTATGCCTTTAGAATCATTAGAGTTCAATGAGCTAGTTTGAAAGGCAATAAATTTGACCATTAGCGAAACTTAAGCTTGTTTACGAACTGTGATTAAATTGAATCTGTTTTCTCTTTTGAAAAAACACATGTATTCACTCAATTATTTAGCTTTCAAAAGCAGTACCAATGGCCTGACAACAACATATATTAGTTTAAGATTAGCTAGTCATAAGAAGATATAGTTTTAATATTCAAAAGAATTTCAACTTGTTTGAATGAATAAACTTTACGTAACTTTGCAAATATATATGGCCAAACTCTGTCGTTAGAATATTCAACAAAATGTTCTTTAAAAGGATATGCTTATTACATAGTAGAAGATAAGATATTATATTGTCCATCATTCAACCATATTAGGAATTGAATTCCTAATAATATTATTCGCTTAGAGTTTGTGCACGTGATGCTTTTATCCATTTATATCTTTTTCGTTTCAATTATTTCCCCATTTCAAAGTTTTTTTCTTTTTTGGTCCGGTCCTATTTTAAAGTTCATCAGGTAAATAAGTCCATTGTGGGCCTCTCATGTGAGTAGAAAATTTAATTAAAGAAAAAATTATGAGTAGAAAAAAGGGAAAGAAGACTCAAAGATTGCGGTGCTGCGCACGGGGTTGGTGACTGGCACGTAGTGATCATTAAATACGAAAATACATGCTTCCCAAATCCCAATAATAATGATAAAAAAATTTTAAGTCAAAGTCAAATGTTTCCCTTTGTTACAGTCATCGGTCAGCTTCAGAGGCTCTGATGCTCACGCATGTTATGGACCGTGCAACGGTGCAAGAGTTTTGTTATATTCTAATAAAAAAGTATTAAATAAAAAATAAATACATTCAATATTTTAGGAACATAAAAAAATACTAAATTAAAGAGAAATAAGCATAAAAACCATGATTTCAGAAAAAGAAAAAGAAAACCATAAAAAATGACTGTAAATATGCTCTTGAAACGTTATCAATGTTGTCCAGTTAATGATATATATGATTGGTATTTAGAACACATTCATATAAGCAAAACTATGCAAAATATATATGATCTACATGAGCCATGACATGATCTAAGTAGGCACTTTATTCGGAAGGATATTGAGAGATATATCTGACAGATGTAAGTTGAATTTCACTACCTTCTTGAAGCAATAGAGGAGAACACACGATTAGTGCAAAAAATGAAAATATTTAAACTCAAATTTAATAAAACAAATCATTTATTATTTTCTTCTATTTACCAAACAAAGCAATGAGGGTGAATATGAAATTATAATGTTTTTAATTTTCATTTTGGTTATTTTTGTCAAATATTAACTCTCTTATAAACTTAAGCTTAGACACTACTGATGCTTTAGCCCAGTGGTATCGAACTCAAGTTTTCATCGAAGGTGAGGTGGTTCGATTTTCTTTCCCCAATTCCCAATTCCAATCCTCTATCCCCTTTGAAAATTCAGCAGCTAATATAGGCTGCACCCTCATGCCTTAATCAAAAAAAAAAAAAAGAAAAAAAACTTAAGCTTAGGCAAAAGTTTTATGTTTATTCCTCATCTGTTATTGATATTTTGATTTCATCCTCATTTTTTTTTTATAATTTGAATTTCATTCCTAATATTTTGATAAAGTTTTGATGTTAACTTATTTGCAAACCCATCAATTTTGATATATTGTCAATGTAAAAGGGTTTTATATTATATTATCACATCAATAAAATTATTTAACTCTTATAATTATTACTTTAAAAGGCATATACATAAAATATATAATTAGATAACATCATAAAATTTTTTATACTAAAAATGTATTAAAATTAATCTCTTATTTATTTACTTTTAAATGTAACCTCATACATGAAGAGTCTTTACAATATTCTTTATTACTACACCATCATACCCACCCATGTTACATAGACCGATGTCATGGTTTAACTATCGCCATTATAGGAATGGGGCTATTGTAGAAGAATGGTTAATATTAAAATATAAAATTATATGATTTTTATAATATAATGAATAAAATTTGCTTCTCTTATCTCTCACATAAAAAATAACCTTCTTGTTTAGTACACCTCCTATATATATATATAATTAAAATAGTAGATTACAGTGAAAGTATACTGCAATCCTAAACGGACTTAACCTATGTCATATGTTCAAATGTTGGAGTCATTATTTTAGAAAGAATTTTATCTAATCACTACTCTCAATTTGAAATTGTATAATCAAATTCCCAAACCAAAAGAAAAATCTCGTATACCATAAGTCCACAAGGATTATTGATTTTATTACAAGATTTTGTAGTAGTAAAAAATTAGGATCTTAAATCCGTAATATTTGTCCAAATTAGGTTTCAAGTTTCATTTGAGCTTCGGGGTCATTATTTATACCTGGAAGGTGGTTCGGTCCTACGTAACCAATATGTCACGAAAAGCAATAGTCGAAATATGAGGCCGTTTGGATTTTTTAAAGTTAGTAATACCTAATTTCTAAGAAAAGCTAACAAATATGAAACTAAACTGGAATTGAAGATGAAGGATAAGCTCACAAGAACATGAGCTAGAAGAACCAAAGACGATTGAGAAAAAGTTGAATGTGATTGAAGAAATGAATTTTACTTGCAGAAAATGTTAAAGTACAAGCTATTTATACAAGTGTGTTGATTACCTACACCAGAACCAATTCACTAACCACCACTCTAACCGAAAGTGCCAGCTAAGCAAACTACTAAACTAACTCCTAATCATCAGTTATTAACTAACTAAGCTACATTCACTAATCTGTACATCAGTTACACAATGAAATTGTTGAGATGAATACATGCTCATTAATGTGAGCTTGTGTCATTAATTGGTCTTGAGTGATTGCCCCCCATAAGCTGGCCGATATATGTCAATGAGGCCAAGCTTGGAAACTAAGTGATGAAATGGACTAGAATGCAGAGCTTTAGTGAAAATATCTGCAATTTGATGCTCTGTGGGAATAGGAAGATGGATAAGTCCAGATTGGATTCTATCCCCAACGATGTGGCAATCCATTTCGATATGTTTGGTTTTCTCGTGGAAGACAAGATTCGTGGCGATGTACATGGCTAATAAGTTGTCATAGAAGAGAGGAAATGGCTTGGAGACATCAACCATGAGATCTTTGAGGAGAAATGAGAGCCATTAAGCCTCACAACTAGCTATGGCAAGTGTCCGATAATTAGCTTTGGAGGAACTGCATGCCACAGTTGGTTGCTTTTTGCACTTCCACGAGATCAATGCTTGGCCAAGGAAGAAACAGAAACTAGTCATTGAGCGCCTTGTGTCCAACCATGAGCCCCAATCGAAGTCAGCAAAACCAATCACCTTAAGATCAGAATTCGTAGGGAAGAGCAAACAAGTGGCTGGGGCTGTCTTAACATTTCTCGACACTCTTCTTGCAACATGGTAATTCTCCACCATTGGATTGGCCAAGTATTGACATAACTGACTCATTGCAAATGATAAGTTAGGCCATGTGCTAGTAAGATATAACAGCCTGCCAATGAGTCGTCTATAGGATAAAGCACCTTCAGATGTTACATTGCTAGATTTCTGCAACTTTAGAGAGGCATCAATGAGGGGAGATGCTGACCAGTGTCTTCAAGTAATTCTAGAGCATACTTTCTTTGGAACAAGGCTATCCTCATGAGGAACAAGCAACTTCCATCCCCAAAAAGTATTTTACATCTCCAAGGTCCCTAATTGTAAACCTATTATGCAAGAGCTATTTGGCCCAATTGATTTCATGGATGTCATTTCCTGTTAATAGTAAATCATCAACATATATCAAAATAGAAGTGAACTTGTTAGAGATAGATTTAACAAATAAAGAATAGTTAACTCTGGATTAGGTGTAACCATAGGACAAAAGAGCCTCAGTGAGTTCACAATTCCATTGTCCATTGGCTTGTTTGAGGCCATACAAAGACTTTTGGAGTTTGCAAACTTGGCTAGGAGAGGATGGAGTTACACTTGGTGGAAGAGTCATGTAAACTTCCTCATGTAAATCCCCATGTAGAAAAGTGATATTAACATCCAGCTGCTTCAAATGCCACTTGTGAGCAATAGCTAGAGCAAATACAACCCAAATGGAGGTCATTTTTGCAATTAGATTGAATGTGTCAAAGAAATCAAGGCCCTCAGTTTGTGTGAACCCATGGGCAACTAGGCGGGCTTTGTGCCTTTCTACGGATCCATCAGGGTTGTATTTGGTCCTAAAGGCCCATTTGCAGCTTATAGCTATCTTTTCAGAAGGTAGATCAGTTAGAACCCAAGTCTTATTTGCACTCAAAGCAGTCAATTCAGCTTCAATGGCCTTGCGCCGACATTCATGAGCCACAACAGCTTTATAGGTAGTAGGCTTAGATTGAGCTGAGATGGTAATGGAAAAGGCTTTGCATTTAGGGAAGAGGTGATCAAAACTTATAATTGGCCGTGAACTTGAGTGGCAATGTTACAATGATACTCCTTGAGAGATGAAGGAGGCTTTCTGACCCAAGAGGACCTTCTAACCTGTAATGAGTCATTAAAGGTAAAACTAACCTTGCATGAACGTGTGATTTAGGTTTTGACCTTGAGGAAAGTTTTGATTCTAACCTTGAGGTGGGATCTATAGCAAATTTGGATTTACACTAGAGGGAGGAACTTGCATTAGATTGGGATTCATACCAAAAGGATGTACTTGTATCAGATTGGGATACACACCATTAGGAGGAACTTGCATCACGTTTGGATTCTAATTCTACAAGAGAGCTTGATTCACCATGGCACGCTGATTCACCATAGGATTTGAATTTGCAATCAGTTCTTGATCAGCCATTGGAACTAAATTTCAGAATCTTGAGGCGCTTGATACCATAACAAATTTGAAACTAAATAGGAATTGAAGATGAAGGATAAGCTTACAAGAACATGAGCAAGAAGAACCAAAGAAATCTAAGAAAAAATTGAATGTGATTGAAGAAATGAATTTTACTTGCAGAAAATGCTAAAGTACAAGCCATTTATATAAGCGCTGATAACTTGCACCAGAAGCAATTCCCTAACTACCTTTCTAACCGAAAGTGCCGGTTAAGCAAACTACTAAACTAACTCCTAATCATCAGTTATTAACTAACTATGCTACATTCACTAATTTGTACATCAGTTGCAAAATGAAATTGTTGACACTATTAAAAATAGGAAAACAATCGACGGAATTATCGATGGAAAACTCACAAAAATTTGTCGGTAAAATATTTACCGATAAAATCATCGATGGACAACATTCATCGGTAATGAGCGTGTTGGAAAAAATAAAATTGAATATAACTGATGAATTATTGATAATTACCAAAGGATTATCCATCGGTATATTTAAAATAATATTTTAATGTATATAATTACTGACTAAAATCCATTGCAAAAATTGAAAATTAATAATTTTATATTAATTATTATTGACAAAAATTCTGTCAATAATGTAAAATTTCTTTTTGCCAGTTTGTATTATTAAAAATTGAAATTAGTATTTAAATGTTTGAAATTATTATTTTAATTATCCACAAATTCATACAAGTAGAAATATAATAAATATAAAATATTTACACTATAAAATAAAATAAAAACTGTTAATTACAAAAGAAATCAAATAAAACTATCAATATACAATTCTAAAAGCATAAAAAATCCTAAAAACTTCGAATATTGATCATCGTCAGTATCCAAAATGTCCTCAAAGCCAACGGGTGTTGGGCATGCGATCATGTGGAGAATGCAGAGGTAGTGGAGATGGAGACGGAGCTGGTGGAGGCTGCACACCAGACAACTACCTGCCACTCCACATATACTCGAAGTAGGTGTATATAGTCGTCATCTTTTGATCGATGGACTGTAGCTGTTGATTCCACTGCTCTTTTTCCTTCTTGTCTTGCTCCTGCAGCTCCACGTACCTCTAATCGGCTTCCTTGAGCTGCCTTTTCATTGATTTATTCAGTGCATGCACCTAATCACAGATCTTATCCATATCGAAACTAGCAGGCCAAACTCCAGACAAAGAGGTTAGAGAATAAGACCTACTATATATGGTTCCCATATTATAAATTCGCTCCTTATAGTGGCAGCCAATTGTCTAGGCCTGTATGTCATCATCATTAACAGGTGGGCCAATAAGAGTACTCCCGTCCCCCTGTTGCAATCTAGGCTCAGTCAATCGATGGATGAACTCATGCTACAATTGGAATAAACAAAGCAAATTAAATTAAATTTAAATAATAGAAATTATAATAAATTAAAAGTATTGGAAACTAAAATTATAAGTATTTATGTGCGTGGTCTCCGACTGAGCATCAACCCATTGGGACTTGTCTTACTTCTGGGTGTGGGTCTCACGAAACAACTCTCCCTAAGTCAGTAGTCTATTCATCATCTTCTGCTACATTTCAAACAATTTTCCTGTGATTATATAAAATTTAATGCAAAAATTAAATATCTAAATAAGTGTAAAGGATAATATTTACCATCTTCAGCCGCGTGCCCTCAACGATGATGGAACCTCCAATGTATAGTGAGCCATTGCGGGCTAATCCTCTGCTTACCTAGGCCTTCACATGCTTCACCTTATATTCGGACGAGTTCTAGTAAGCCCTGAGTGCTTGGAGAATATCCTCAATGTGGCAGTGGGTGCTAACGTCATTTTTGTGAATGTTATGAAACATATCACGGAGCCACTTACTAGCCCTGGTCCTCCACAGCTTGTAAATCAAATTCTCCTCACATGGATTAATAGTGAACATACGTTGCACGCAAATAACACAATAGTCAGCTCCATTAAAATTAATACACAAGCATAAGAATAAAAAACAAAATTAATAATAAAAAAATAATTATTTTACTTCCACTCTTTTCACCACATTTGCTCTATAACCTAAGACGCATTCAAAAAACTCTTATACAAGCTACGAGAGTTCTCCTAGAACACCTTGAGTATCTTGTGCAGGCTTGAAGCTGGTGGAATCCAGCTGTCTCAGAAATAATAGACTAAATCAGGTATCTGTTATTTAAATTTTTTATCACAATTAAAAATTCCTAATAAAATTTAATTTGAAAATACTTACTAGGATTTATCATCATATCTGAGATTTACGCGCTAGTTCGTGGAGCCTTGTGAGAGGGCGGACAATGAGGCTTGGGCACCTTGTGATCCAGGCTGGCTAGGGGTAGGGGAAGGAGTAGAACTAGGTACGAATGAGGTGTGATCCTCACCTCTTGCAGGTGGGTGTGGAGTGAAGTGGGCTAAAGGGTGGATTGAGAGGGAAATGAAGGCTGAGACCCTGACTCCATATACCTAGGGCTGGGTATCATAACAAAATTTTGGCCATGTGGAGGATGACCAGGAGGGGTGGATGCAGTAGCAGTAGTGGACACTAATGCAGTGGAGGTGATAGGAAGAGCCTGAGTGCGTGAGGATAGACTATGCTTCCTCGGTCTACCTCTGTTTTGTTTAGAACCAGAACCACGCCCTGTCATAGATGACCGGTATAATATGTATGTAAATCAATAAACATATACAATAAACATAATGTGCATATTAATATAAAATGAAAATAATTATTTATTGTATAATAATAATTATTTAATTCAAAAAATATTCTAAATGATCAAAAAAATTTGGGCAAAGCCTCCTCTTAAATTAAGAGCTTTGACAAAAATTAATTCAGTATTTTAACATAAATAATAATTATTTATTACATAACAATAATTATTTAATTCTAAGAATATTTAAAATGATAAAAAATATTTAGGCAAAGTCTCCCCTTAATTTAGGAGCTTCCAAAAAAATTATTTCACTAGATAAACACAAATAACAAACACATACAGTCATGCAATTTAATTAGTTAATGCTAAAAATCATTCTAGAGCACATCCCCTTATTTCACATCATACAAGTACACAATACTACGACACATAATTCAAATAATGGGAAGGAACTTTAAGCCTTCCTCCAATCATACAATCTTATTCTCCTTCTTCCATCTTACAGCTCTATCATGGAAAATTTAAGTCTCTACTTTATAAACTTAAAAAAAGAGTACAATATACATATCTAATGCACCACAATACTCAAATCAATGGATGCACCAAAATAGAAGCACTCCAAGTGCTCCAAATAAGATCTTTAACTATCAACATAACAAAATAAGTTAGTTAACTAAGTAACAAACAAAAAAATTTTAGTAAAGAAATGGAATTAAAAAAAAGGCTAAATAAAAAAATTAAATCGATTAAAATACTCAATAATATATCACGAACACAATGGCGGCCTCTGGCAATGAAATGGAAGCTCCGGCATTAGTGAAATGGCCAATGGCTGTGTGGGTGGGCTAGAGAGAGAGAGAGAGACTAATGTCGCAAATGAGGAAGAAGAAGAAAGAGGATCGCATTTAACGATCGGTGTTAATATTACTGACGGATTTTTTGTCGGTAGAATCCATCGGTAGAAAGCACATGAAATGAATTGTTTCACTAATCAACCTTTATTGATGGATTTACCATCGGTAATATGGAAACCTAAAAGTCTTAGGCGGTTAAACGAATTTTTAAATACCGATCAAAAATCTATCTGTAATAGTATGAGGAACAGAACAAAAATAAAATAATAATAATTTGAATAAATAATAGGATACCAATGGAATGTCTGTCGATAATTTTTTTATTTACTAACGAATTGTCCATCAATATTTTTTTGGATTTTAGAAAATATAAAATTAATTTTCAGACGATTATCGACGACATATTCGCTGGTAAAATTGTAGCACCATTTGGCTTGAAAGTTTATCAATGCCTTTTCCGATGGATTATCTTTACGTTGGTAAAAACCCGCATCCAATCTATTTTTAGTTTTACCGATGGCTTATCTGTCAGAAATTCCGACAGATTTGGTCAATATTTTCGTATTTTCTAGTAGCGTGAGATGAATACATGCTCATTAATGTGGGCTTGTGTCATTGGTCCTGGGTGATGAAAGCAAAAGAATATAGAAGTGATTTTTAGTAATTAAAAGTATTTTTTAAATAGTTTGTCTAAATATAAAATAATTTTTTTTAAAAAAATAATAAAATCCTACTAAAAAGGTTTAATTTTTTTTGTAATCTTAACCAAATGTACCCTAATTTATCTTGTAAAAATCAAGAATTAAATGTTTTAAAATTAAAAAAAAATCATTTTTGCGATTTTTAAATAAAAGAAAACCACAACAATTAAAAGAAAGTTCTAAAGAGGATCATAAGGTACACTGGCAACCAGCCACCGTTTTCCTTTTTGGCTTTTGCCCCTTGATTGTAAAGGGAAAATTGGCTTCTTCGCTACTTAGAAATTAGGGTCATTGCATACCGAAAGGTAAAAGAAGAAATTAGAATCATTGCATCCATAACTTTTATGAAAATTGAATTCCATAAGATCTTTGGGATTCATTACTTAAATATGGAAAAAATTTCATTAAACCACAATAGGCACCTAAACTTTAACTTCACTGCAATTATATATTCTTTAAAGTTTTACTATCGTTACAATAGATTTTTTTTTTCTGTTGAGCAACTGTTAACTTATTAGTGATAAATTAATTTTAACTATTCGTTTTTATTAAATCATAACCTTTGATTATTTTTAATTTAACTTATCTAATTTTTAATATTTTTAAATAAAGCAAAAAATGGAAATAGCAAGCTTCTGCCTTCAAAAAGAAGGACTTCGCATTCTATTGAGATTCTGTTAAATTCTCATTTGTCGAATACTTTTGATTGTATAAATTTTAAAATTACCAACACAAAAAAAAAAAAAGAAATCATCTTGTCTTGTATATTAATCTTCTTTATTTATTTCCACATCTTCATGTATCAATAACAATTATTGAACATGTCTTTTCAATTATGAAAATTATCAAAAGATCAAGGTTGCAAAATAAAATGAAAGATGATTCTCTTATAGATTATATGATGTTTTACATTAAAAAATAATGCTGAAAAAATTACCTCAAATACAACAATGGATAATTTTTATTTTATGAAGTATTGTAGTCTTAGCCCCCTAAAAAGTAATATTCTAGCTTCGCCATTGCATATCAATTCTGTACACAGGGACATATGTATGTATATAATGGTGGAGCACATGCCCTAATATAATTTGAGAATTTTGTTAATATATATATATATATATATATGTATGCATGTATGTTTTGCCCCATTACTTTATTATATTTGACCTTACATTAAGATAAAAATTATATAAAACATATTGTTATTCTTAATTAACAATATTTAGATTTGGCAACTCTATGTTTTGAGTTATGTTATTTACTTTACTCAAATTTATATTATTTCAGTTCTTGCGTACTTCATTTATTTTAGGTTTATGAATTAATTTATAATTTCTATACTTTATTCCACTTATTTCTTAACTTTATATTTTATTATTTAATTTATTATGAGATAAATTTATTTATATTATTTAAGTTATTATTTATTTTATGCTATTTGAGTCTTTTATTTAAGTTATATTTATGACTTAAATTTATGCATCTATGAATTTATGTATAATGGTAAGTAAGTATTTTTGAAAAAAATACATTTAAGATTTATTGTTAACTGCCAAAAAGGCAAAAGGATAAGATATAAAATCCTTTTGTATTACCTATCTTAGTTAGTGTGATGTAAAAGTCTTGCTTTATCGTCACGATGTTAAACGTAACACTAGATAATAAGAATTCTCTAAGAGAATGTCTTTGAATATGTGTGCGACAAGCAAGTAAAGAAAAGTGGAACCTAAAGCAAAAAGATTATAATCGTATTAATACTTGTCTCATTATGTATTGCATAGCATAGCATATACTCCTTTTAGCATTTACTACTCATAATTTTATGAAGCATGATTTGCTTATAAGTAATGTGATGAAATTGTGATCTGATAATTTATGTGAATTTTAAGTATTAAGATAATTTAGAATGTAGTAGTTCAAATGTTTTATAACTAATCATTATCTATTGAAATATTTCAATTCTCACCCTATTTCTGGTGGTTTTAACTTAGTCAAGTATTGTCCTAGAGGAAAGCAAACTCATCCAGCTATGAGGAGTTATAAGTAAATAAACTGTAATTTCTTTATCTAGTTTAGAAATATTTAACCTATGACCAACAGAGCCTTATTTTATCTCATGAATACTTCAATGTATTTATATATATTAATATTCAACCTAAAACTTCATAAGTAAATTTATGCTACTAGTTTTTCTATGAACGGGTGTTACATGTAAACCTTATGGTCTTGGTGGGTGGTGAAGATCTTGGAAAAGGTGAAGGCGGTGGTGCATGATGGTGGGTGAAGGAGGTTCTTGGGCTTTTCAGAAAATTTGGTTACCTTTTGTTTTAAAAAATTTAAAATTGCATCGAAATTTATAGTTACTTGACGGCAATTTGATGATTACAATACTCCAATATTATGTATTACCACTGTCAACTAACTCAATGAACATTAACTGTGAGATATATCTATTGTCTATATCTAATGGTCTACAAATAGTTAAACACTGATATTCACTTTTTTTGAGATGGACATTCTATAACTTTCCGATATTGGTATTGTATATAAAAATGTGATTGAACATTGACGTAACAGGCGAGAATGAAACGAAAATGTAATTACTTCAAGTGATCAACTTTCTTATTATGCTCCAGGCTTCCATATATGCATATACTTGGTAACATGTGGATAACCAACACCCAAAAAAAAGTGTGGATAATCTAGTCGTAAGGTCACCCAACAAGACGCCAACTCTGCCTCATTCAAATCAGTATGCAACTTAATAATATCCGATAGCTTGTTTTAGTCAGTGGCACATAATATATTGGTATTAAAATGATGATGAATTGGGCCACTGATAGATCATCCATGCACTGTGTTAATCCCAAATGATAAAATCTCAAAAGGTAAATAACTCCAGCCTACTGAGAAGAGTGCGCCTCGAGTTGCAGGGCAGAGCCTCATTGCCCTCCTCTCTCAAAATCCCCTCTCCCTGACAAAAAAAAAAAAAAATGTAAATAATGTTTTCAGTCCCAAAAAAAAAGAAAGAAAGGTAAATATTGTTTTTGAATTGTGTGATTCGTGGGTACCTTCCAAGAAGCTGCTATAAAGCGGAGTTAGTGTGAGATACAAATTGACAAAGTAGTGGGGTCCATTGATACGTCGATGGGAAGGTTATTGACTTTGGAAGAGACTTATCCTCAAGGCAAACCTAGCAAATGTGTCCACAAACGATGTATCCGTATTTGTTGATCTGTGTCCCTCACATCGTCCCCATTGTTGCTTTCGTAGCCCCACAAACCCACAATTCTAGTATTTTTTCCTTCCGTTAACAAGAAATCCTATTTTCTTCATAGTCTTGTTATGTTTTTAAGTTTTCACGTTCATTATTTATTGGAAACAACCTTGTTTAAAATACACTCGAACTAAACATAGACACCTCCATGATTAAAACTATGATTCATAATATTATGGAGTATTAACTCCTTCTACTAGATTCAATATTCATTATTCATTATTATAGTCTGATCATGATACCCTTGTAATAATATTTAACAAATGGTAAAAATTAAAAAAAAAAAACTCTTTTCTTTATGTTTATGACATTGAGCTATTTGTCCTTAAATTTTTCAATATTCTAGCGCCTATATGAATTCCTTATGGTATCTGATGACGTATATGAAAATTTAAATAAATAATTAAATTTGTAGTTTGTTCTTATCATGCAATGACTTATTTATTTATAAGTTTCCTTAATTAGAAATTACACAACTAATAAGTTGTTTGACGAGTGATAAGTAACTCTGTAAGAATGAGGACACAAATTTGAATATTAAGAAGTGCACTTGCTAAAAAGGGAAGCAATTGAAATTGTGAGAATAATATCTCCTATGATTTTTTTTTGGTTAGGACAAAGATAGCATGTATATAGTCTATCTATTTACACAATATATCAATTTTGCATTAAATTCAATCATATCTGACTTTAATAAAATTTAAATGTTAAATTTATAAGACAAATATTTTTAATGTTTAATTTAGAAATTTTTAAAGATTAACTATTAATTCTTTATACCAAAAAACTTGATTAGTAAGTTATAGGACTACATAGAAAATATAAATTAACTAATTTTTAATTTGAGATATTTTATTTTCACATATTGTCATCAAAATAAAAGAGAAAAAAATATGTTAAAAAAGAGAAAGGTCATAAAAAATAAACTGAAAGAAAGATATAATAAAAATGTGATAATAAAAAATTTTTATATTAATTTGATACATTATCAATATAAAAAAATTTATATTATTATTTAATTATATATTTTTATTTATAATATTTTTAAAATAATTAATAATTAATTTAAATATTTTTATTAATATAATAATATATAATTAAATATCTATATAAAAAAATTTTATACTAATAATATATCAAAATTATTTTTTATATATATTATTTTAACTCTGTTATTAAAATTAACTGTTACTAAGTACATCTATGCGTATGCTTCGGAAAAACTGTGAGATTAAAATTATTTCAACAATTACTTATTTGTATAATCACTTTTTTATATAATCGCTTATATAAAAATCAATTTATGTTTAGATGTTTTAGCTGAAAAGTAGTTTTAAGATAATCTATTTTATTTAGATTGTATGAAAAAAATTACTTTTATATGATAAAATTACTAAAAAAAGTATGAAATGATTGTTTATATTATATAATATTTATTATTTAGGATCAATTTAATAAAAATATAACAATTTTAAAATAATTAACTTCTACTTATAATTATAAGCTCTAAAAAATTACTTATATTTATAAATTATTTTTCAACTGAAAATTATCAACTTTAAATTATAATCTATTTTCATTTTTTGAATCAAATATGATTAATTTTTTAAAATAATTTTTTTCGAAAAAAAAAAAGAAGCCCGTTTTACATGTGCCCAAACATGTACATATACTATTGAACCAACCATTGGAATTGGCTAGTTCTATTGAAAAAATTGAGTCAAAAAAACGAATGATAGAATTAAAATTTAAAACCATACAAGCAACGATAATCAGTGATTAACTGATTACGCAGCAGGGAAAGTGACAATAGAGAAGACAAGCACAGAGGCAAGATGTCTGCACTCTGCACCTGTAAGACGCATGACGTCAGCACGTGCTATTGTAAGTAATTCTATTAACGAAAATGGACAGAAATTCATTGAGAAAGGAGAATTGGAAAAAAAAAAAAGAAAAAAAGTTAACCACGTGATGAAAATCCCCTCCCACTAGCACTACTGCCTTGCCGTTTACACTTTACACATGAGAACGAACCTTCACAGAAGCTGGGACGACGACCCAACATATTAACAATAAATAAAATAATACTAATCACCCTCCACAAATAATTCTAATTCCAAACCGATAAAAAAAAAAAAAATCCAAAAATTCTATTGACATTTGACGAAATGATGATCAATCCAAGTTCATGAACCTGTAATCCTATAAATACCCATCATTCTTAACCTCCTTAGTTCGAATCGAATATCCCTCAATTAAAAAAGAATCAGAGTCCTTGATTCTCTTCACTCTCTTCTCCTTTCTCTTTTGCAAAGCAATTAACACAACAAACACAGACACAATAAGGAAAACATGATGTGCGGACAGAGTGCCCACGAATCCGACATGGCCCTATTAGACTCCATTCGCCGGCACTTGCTGGGCGAGTCCGAGCCCAAATTCGGGGCTCCGATTAGCGTTCCTGGTAAAGCCCCGGTTTACTCTGGGAGCTCCAGTTTCGGCAGCTTGTACCCGTGCCTGAGCGACACGTGGGGCGAACTGCCCCTCAAGGAGGACGATTCCGAGGACATGGTCCTCTACGGCGTCCTCCGTGACGCCGTTAACGTCGGGTGGGTCCCGTCACTGGATACCGGGTCCCTCGAATCCGTTTGCTCGGGTTTCCCGCCGGAGATTGCCGTGAAGCCCGAACCGGACATCATGCCGCACCCGCTACCGCAACGGCCGACGGCGGCGGCGGCGGCTGCGGCTCCGGCCAAGGGGAAGCACTACCGGGGCGTGAGGCAGCGGCCGTGGGGGAAGTTCGCGGCGGAGATCCGTGATCCGGCGAAGAACGGGGCGCGGGTGTGGCTGGGGACGTTCGAGACGGCGGAGGACGCGGCGATTGCTTACGACAGGGCGGCTTACCGGATGAGGGGATCCCGGGCGCTGCTGAATTTCCCGCTTCGTATCAACTCCGGCGAACCCGAACCCGTGAGGGTGACGTCGAAGAGGTCGTCGCCGGAGCGTTCTTCGTCGTCGTCGTCGTCGTCGTCGTCGTCGGAGAGTGCGTCGCCGGCGGCGAAGCGGAAGAAGGTGGTGATGGTGGGTCAGGCGGGACTGAAAATGGAGCAAGTGGAGTGGCTCGGTTGACACGTGGCGAACAGTTATTGGTCAGCTGACGCGTAATGATGCTGACCGGGATGAAATAGTTGTACCTTTTTTTTTTTTGGGGGGTGTTTGTTAAGTCCGAGTTGTAAAAATGTAGTTATCTGAGATGCGTGTCGTGCTACTTACCAACCCATCCAACCAATTTTGGGGCCTAGAGAAAATGGCAGAAAAACAAAAGGGGAAAATTTAGTTGAAAGATGAATTGAGGAATAGATAGAGAGAAATAATGAGAAATGAAATGTTGGAAGAAAATGAATGGAGGGTGCAGGCTTTGTAATCTGGGTTTGCGAATTTGAAATTTATTTGTTTGTTTCATTGTGAATGTGTTAAAGTGTCTCTGAGGAATGATGAGAGATCTTTTGTTCCCGCAATTGGAAATGAGTAACACTGCTCCGGGAGTTGGCTTACAAGTTACAACAAAGATCCTTTCTAATTTTGATTAATCTATTATGTCACTAGCACCTATTATTTTGCATCGAAAAATTATAAGGATAAGTCGTCAATACCAATAATAAACCCCAGATATAAGCAGAAACACAGGTTATCAGAAATGTAGGAAGGGTTTAGATAAGCTAACCGATTTACAATGGTGAAACTGAAAAATGGTCTAGATCCGATTGTAATGACAATTCTGCTTTCAGCGCCAAGAATAAGATGGTTTTGATGTTGATATTTGATACAAACAACGCTTCCCATAGTTATTAAACCGCTATTGTCAAAGAATATGTTGCTTTATTTTTTTTAATTTAAACCATTAATATTTATAAATTATTGAATTTCAAATAATTTAATTTGAGTTAAATTGATTAATTATAATAACAAAATTCTTTTGGTAATAATTTTTTCTGTTTAAAAAACCTAAACTTAAGATTTTAATTGAAAAATAAGTGCCTGCTTTTCAACCAATTGTTAGCAATAAGTTGGTTTGTTTGATATTTAAAAGAAAGTTTAAATATATTTTTAATTTTTGTAAATTTACAGGTAATTTTTGTTTTAGTTTCTCTAAAAATATTTTTGATTTTTAGTCATTCTTTTTTTTAATATTATATTTTTGTCCCTATAATTAGTCAGTATTATTAAATAATGATATTTATAAGAATTTAAAAAAAATTATTAAAATATTTATAAGAATAAAATAAAATTTTTAATATTTATAAAAGCTAAACATATATTTTAAATTTTTTTTTTTGGATTAAAATTTAAAACAACAAGAACTACAAATATAATATTAAAAAAAGATAAAAATAAAAAAATATAAAAAACTAAAATTAAAATAATTTATATTTATAGAGATTAAAAATATATTTAAATTTTAAAAGAACCACTTACAATTAAATGTTAAATTGCATTATGATTGGAGTCCTATTTAAACTCTAAAGCTCATATAAAATATCTTCCTTTCCTTCCAAGTATGCTCATGAGGGAAAGAAAAAACATTAGTGCTTATGAAACTGCAACCGTTAAACTCATTTCCTTCCTATTTTATTAAAAGAAAAAATGTATTTTTAATTAAAAATATATATGAAAAAATTTAAAATAATTATATAATTTTTTAAGAAAACAAAGAGAAATAAAAAATTGATTACTTTCTCTTAAATTTAAAGTTAGGAAATTATATTTAAAAAAAAAGCTTCAAATAAAAATTATACTGCAAAATATTTTTTATTAGTGTTATGTAAAAAGTATTCTAAAAAAATTTTAAAAATACATTTTTAATTTGATATCACATAAAAGAATAAAAAAACTAATGTATGCTACCTTTAAAATTCTGACGATAACAGACATCAATTATTGTTACGAGTATGCTAAAATTTGTCCAAATTCCCAAAGATGGGTTCAGTCATTCCACTTCTTTCCTTTTTCACTAAAAAAATACATGTCAAACAGTGCTTTAAACCATTCTTCCTTCTGTTAAACGGCCATTGGCTTTCAAAATAAAACAAACAAAGCAAATAATTGAGGGCGTTGGAAGCTCAACTTCGGACATGTGTTCCTACCGACGTTAGCACACTTTTTTAGGCATAAAGCAACCCTCCCCCCCAAAAGAAGAAACACAGAAACAAAAAAGGCCAAAAAAAAAGGTGGCAGACATGAATTGTTTATTCAGTACATTTGCAGAGGGACACGAATTTTGTTTTAATACAGTAGCAGACATGAATTTGCTCTGTGAATTAAACAACACTTATGTAAGTACTCACATACATTTTTTAAAACGTGCGATAGATATTTTTAAATTTAATTTTTATATATTATTTAATTATATATTATTATATTATTAAAAGAAGTTAATTTTTATGACAATTATTTTAAAAGTCACACAAAATATAAATCATAATTTATTAATGATATAAAAATTATATTAATAATATATTAAAATTGAATTTTATTTTCTTTTATTAAAATATTATTTTTATGAGATTTTTTCTAAAATATTTTTATAAATATTGATGCAAAAATATTTATATTTCTTTATCTAATTTACCAGTATTCATAATATATTAGATTCTAACTAATTTAATTTTATTTATATTAACATTTTATAGGTATAAAATTCTCTTAATGACAATTATTTTTTATTTATAAGATTTGAATTTGAGATATTATTTAATAAAAAAATAAATTTTTAAGTATTATTGTGAATTAAATTTTGATATATTATTAATATAAAATTTTTTATATTCTTATCAAATTATGTATTATTAAATGATTAAAAATATTTAGTTATTTAAAAATGTTTGCACGTATTTAATATTAATTTAAATGACTACGTGCCAAAAAAGTATTAATATTTTTTATATAGCCGAAAAAATATTAATTTAAATGACCGGTGCTAAGCTATAATTCTCTGGCTTCAAAGATGAGGTGAGGTTAGCGTCAACCGCCAAAAGACACCGCACGTGGGCTCTTACGACTGTATGTTAGACCACTGCAGGCTGTCGCAGCTCAAGCTTAGACTTTCAAATTTTGACCTTGACTTTTCCCTACTCACAGTTTCACACCTACGAATTTTCAACGATTCTTAAAATACAAAGGAACAATTTTTTTTTAAGTTTTTTTGTTCAGAGGAGCATTTTTAATAAACATAATTTCCATTCTTTCGAGTTTTTTCAATAATTTAAACGCAGCGGAGAAACATTTTCGCACGCACTCTTTTCCCGAGGATTGCGTAGTATTTCAGAGTTGATTAACAGTTTCTAGACATTACAAAGGATTTTGCTAGCCACCAAATTGGTGAGAGATCAATCGCTTTAGCATGTTATATATTATCATCATCAATAATGAAAGGAGGTTCTAAATTAAGCTTTAAAGCAAGGCTTACAAAACATTTTTGTAAGATTTTAAACCGGTATATGGGCAGTTGTTAAATTATTATTCATGATCGTTTAGTTCTCGTTATAGTTTTCTAGAATAAAGAATATAATATGAGTATGTTAATGCTTTAAAAATTGAATTAATTGGTAAAATATTCGGTTTATAGTTTAATTAATTTATTTAGTTCTTTACCAAATTAAAAAATAATTTATGAGATTAATTTTAATATACTAAAATATAAAAATATTTTATATTATCATCCAATTATATATTTTTATTTATAAAATTTTTAAAATAATAGATAATTGAATCAAACACTTTTACTGATATGGCAATACATAATTAGATGTTTGTAAAAATTTTTATTTTACAAAAATAATGTATTAAAATTAAATTCTTAATTTACTTAGTTAAATTATAATTAAATTATGATTATATTAAGAAATATTTGAATGAATACACGATTGATTTGCGGCAGTTCAGCTGAATAGTCTGATCTGAATCTGATTTAGAAAACATGAGGATATACGATCAATTAATAAATGCTAGTGGGGTACCGCGGCAGGGCTTATGTAGAAATCATAAGTTCCATTATCACTTCAAATTTTAAACAAAATGGCAGATGTTATGGATCACAGTTTTGGAGCCATGATGAATTTTGATGGCAACTTAATTTGCTGTTAAAATTACAATGGCGCTCTGAATAATATCAAATCATAGTAGATATTTATTTATTTACTTTTTCAACCTTTAACCATGGTTCTGTGTGTTTCAAATTTGCGACGTCCCCAAAGCGATTAGAATTTAGAAGCTGATCCCATGATGTAAGAGACAAATAATTAGGTTGTGTTAGGGAAAATTGCGAGAATAAAATTATCTCGATAATTAATTTTAAGTATAATTATTGTTTTATATAATTAATTATATAAAAATTAATTTATATTTCTATGCATTAACTTAAAAATAATTTTAAAATAGCATATTTTGTTTGGATTATATAAAAAAATTATTTGTATATGATAAATTATTAAAAAAGGTATAAAATATTAATACTTAAGATTAATTTGATAAAAATATCATAATTAAAAAATAATTAACTTCTATCTATAATAAAAAATTTTAAATAATTATTTATGATTATAAGTTATTTTTTAATTTAAAATTATTAATTTTTAAATATAATCTATTTTTATTTTTATCAAACATGATTGATTTTTTCATAATAATTTTTTCTTCTAAAAAAAGGCTGCTATTTTTTTGTCCTTTTTTTTGGTTAGGGGAGGGGGGACGAGGAAGGCCAGTGCGGGAGCCCCGGGATCAAACTCACGACCCTTTTTAATGCAGCTATTTAGATTACCACTTGAGCTAGGCCTCATCCGCTTTTAATTTTTTTTTGGGTTTCCAAACACATAATTAGTGGCATTTTATATGTTCCCCACAAAGTTTTGGACCTTCTTTTTGGTCGGGACAAACTTTTGTATCAAGTTCTGAAATGTGACGGGCTCAAGTAAATTGTGGAGTGTTATCATATGTTCATTTTTGGGCTGGAAAGCTACATGGAACGAAGCGGACAATGTTAGTCCGTGCTTTGACCTCGCTGGTGGTTTTTCTTTTTAGTCGGTGCTATCCTTGTAGTCAAAACTCATCCGGATCCAAGAATGCTAAAACCTAATAATTTTACACAGTCAATGCTTCCGTTAAAAATTACAAAAACGGTGAAGATAAAGTCATAGAGAATGCATTTAACCCAAGAAAAAGACGTAAAGGGTGCACAAGAGGTTATAGATCAGATGACATTGTGATGTTACCTTTGAAACAGTGCAACTGGGAGCGAAAGTTCGGAATCGCAGGTCAGATTCCGGGGGTCAGTGACCCTGTCCCTCCCCCAAGCCTCCTCCAACGACCAAAAAAACAAAAAATACATAGAGGTTGGCCCAACCAAATTAAAAATGAAGAACATAGAATGGGGGAGGTTTCTTCTCACGTCTTCAACTTCAAAAATAGGCCCATACTGTATTTTCTTAGGCCTTCAACTTCACACCCTCTCCCACGATCCAGACACTATTACCAGCTTGTAATCAAGAGAAACTTACTAGATAAGATATAAAAAAAAACCACGAATGGGGAGGTGGAAAAAAAGGAAACAAAAAGGTGCATACAAATTTTTCAATTTCAAAAAAAGTAGGGGTATAAGTGAATTGAATTGATCCAATAAACCTAAAGATCCAAACCAAACCAATGGTATTGATTCGAATATGTTGGAGTAATTGGTTCATTTTAAAACAAGGCCAAATCAAACAAATTATTATTGATTTAATTTCAAATTTATAATTTTTTAACTCGATCATTCAAACACTTAACTGATCACCCGGTCAATTATATATATTTTTATTATTTTTAATCTTTCAAAGTTTTGTATATAAGTTTTAGTAATAGAGTCACTTTTTATCATCTTTGTTAATATTTGTTTAAGGAATTTATATGTATATATTGTTATTAAGTATCTCATAATCAAGTTTTATACTATTGTTAATTGTTATAAAAATAAAAATATTTTAAAAAATACAATTCTTTAGTTCTTTACTTCAACTTGATGATTCAAATCAAATCAACTCAATTTTGATTAGATCAATTTGGTTCGAATTTGTTGAAAATAATTTTTAAACCAAACCAAACCAACCCATTTATATCACCAAAAACTATCATAGAAAAGAAAAGCCACCTTCATAAGGTCGAGTTCCTCCTTAATAATGATGGGTTGAGTGAGGCTTGAAAGTTAAAATGAGGGATGAAAGTTGGTTGGTTGAAAGGAAGAGAAAGTAGGGAAGGAAAGACCAAGGAATTAATTTAATGTGAACTTTTTTAGGAGGATAAAATTGATGTTATCTATATCTTTGAAGAATTAAAGTACAGAAATTTTTTTTTAAACAATAAATAAGAGATACAAATCTACTTACTCTAAGAGTAAATTTTGGTACTTACTCTATTTTATAATATTTTATGGATATTAAATTTGATCAATTCAATTGTTGAGTTAAAATTTTCCACTAAGTAGATCAAATATATAAAATTCTATATAACTTAAAAATAATATGATACTTAATTATCTCACTTTATTTTAACGTATAATATGTTAAATTTTAAATAATTACATTAATTTGTTTGTTGACAATAATATTATTTTTGCAACGCTAATTTTGAGTAATTTACTTAAATTTTTTTAGAAATGTAAAATTGAATTTGTTTTTAAATAAGAAAAACAAATTATTTTTTTACTTTTAAATTATTTAGTAAATTAAGATCATGATACATTTTATTTGGCAATAATATGTAAAATTAAGGTAGGACATAAGTTACAATATATAAATATTAAACAAAAATAATATGTAATCAAGCAACTATTACTAGAGAAAAAAAAATATCGACAATGGCTAGAGAACGAGAAGGCATTTTGACATAGACAATAATACCAAGTTCATATCTACTAAAACCAATAGGTAATCTAGTCCAATAAATTGTTGACAGCGCATACAAATTTATTGCAATACATACGAGATGAAAAATATCTTAGAGAAAGAGAAGCTCTATAACATCCTGTTCATTTAAATAACATTGTTAATGAAATACATATTTCACATAATTGAAGGTCCAACAAGTTAAAACAATACAAATAAGATTCATGAAACAATTGATAACATAGTCGAATAAAAAGCTTATGTATCTAAAAGAATTTTTGAATACTTTAGATTACAACCTCTTATTTTGAGAAGAAAATAATTCTCGATAAAATTGTGCTATCCAATAACAATAAACAAAAGTGAAGGCCAAGAATTGAACTATATTAGTTTATACTTGCCAAAATTTGTATTTTATCCAAGATAATTATATGTTATATTATCTAGAATGATCTCTCAAAAAAGATTAATAGTTCTTATATTTAAGAATGATGAAAAAGATATACTCTAATCCTATATTAGAGCAAGCTTTCTCCTCAACTTAAATTTTAAATTAAAACAAAGAAAATAATGAGAAATACACAAACCACAATAAAAATATTGTCTATAGTGAAGTGATTAACAAATTTTCTCATATGATATTGTCTTTAATATATTTTATTGTGTAGAATAATTAAAGCACAACAATTAATATATATTTTTGCCATATGTAATTTTTAATTATTATTACATTTTCTTTTAAAATATTCTTGTTGATAAAAATTAAAAAAAATTAACAAATCCCTATAGCGTACGAAAATTATCTCTAATATAAAATAACCTATGCTAGGCAGCCGCTTAGAAAGAAGGTTGCGTCAAACTACTTTTTCTTTTTTCTTTTTTTTTTTAATGTAATATGAACAACATATTTTTCTTATGAGAGAGAGAGAGTAAAATTCACTTATATCATAACATTTATTGCAAGTAGATTATAATTATTACACATAGGAAAAAGCTAGCAAAACATTTTTGTGAAGTTAAATGTGAAAAAAATATATCAATATGTTAACTACCTAAAAAATATATTAATAAAAATTAAGATATATTATTCCAAAAAATAGTAATAACAGGTGAAAAAATTATATATGTTCTTTTATATATAAAAAAAACTCAACAAAGAAAATTTAAATTACTTTTGAGAACTTAAACTATTATATTATTTTATTTTACATTAACTATAAAATGTGTAATTTTTTATATCAATAAAATGCGTAAAAATTTTCGCTAAAATACATTATTGAGTTAATCATCAAAGTTTGAATATACTGAGATAAAACAATTTATAAATGATGTATGCGTATATATAATTTAAAGTGGATTTTATATAAATATTAAGAGAATAATTGTCAAAATTTAAAATTGAGTCAAAAAATTATTAATCAAATGTAAAAGAAAAAAAATATGTTCTTTTATGTCACCAAAAACTAATACGACATGATAACAAAATAAAATTACTTTTAAGAATAGAAAATAGTTTGTTATTATATTTACTATTAGATGTATAACTTTTTTTTATCTATATCGTTACATTATAAATTTTGTCATTTTATTTTGTTAGAAATTTGTTAACAAAATAACTCAAAGTGGTATATTTTATTTTGAGAATAAAACAGTTTTTGATAAAGCTATATTATGTAATGATCATAAACAAAAGCCAAGGCTAATCATTGAACTGTAGCCAAAAAAATTAAAATATATTGTTTCCAAAACTTAGTAATGAAATGTGACAAAATTATATAGGTTCTTTTATGTGAAAAAAAATTATGCAACAAACAAAAAATATAAATTACTCTTGAGAACATAAAATATTGTATTATTTTATTTTAATTATTAAATGTGCAATTTTTTATATAAATAAAATGTATAAAACTAGCAGAAGACCTGTGCTACACATGACGCACTGTAATTCTAAATAAGACTTAAAGAATGTAACATACAAAATTTTTCTACTATAATTAATAAAACACAATTTGTCTTTTACCACAAACATCAAAACATCAAAATATAATATTAAAACCATTTCAGAAATAATTTCAGCACCTATAATATTAACACCAAGTTACACAATAATAAATTAAGTGCTATTGCAAAAGCCAATTGCTTGATCAATATTTCTCAATAGCATCACATGTACTCCTTTTTTTAGTTATAGCACATGGTTAGGAAGCTCCAAACATTTAATTAGTAAACACACAGTAAGAATGAATATATAGCAAATTAATAGATAATATAGAAGCAAAAAAGTAGACTAATTTATTTCATGACATCTGACATTTCTATGTTAGTTGAATTTGCTTCCATGAAATGACTAATATATAATTTTTACCTAAACAAAATACAAATAAGGTGCATAAGAAGATACACATCAAAGAGTATAGGAAAAAGAATTAGTATCATAAAGTGATTATTTAACAAAAGAAGAATTTGATCATCTCTTTATTAAACATAAAAAAAGCTATAAAAGCAACAATATATGTATTATGAAAGGAAAATCACAACCATAGAAAGGCTAAAAAGAATGAAGAGTACAAAAACTTGACAAGGAATAAATGAATATATAAAAATAAATTGTGATAATCTTGAACACCTATTGACAATAATAATTAGAGCACTATTCTAAGAACATTATACTAAGTCAACCTCCCCTAGTGCTAACATGGGTAGAGAGTAGAAGTATTTAAAAATAAAATATCACACTATAAAAAGTAGAGCTAAGTATGAATAATACCAATGATAAAAAATTAAAGACTATAAAACATAGTCTTCAAAAGAGTTTGTTATAGCTATATGGTAATAGTTAGTAAGTTAGATCTCATTAATAGTTAATAAGCTATATCGTATCAAAATCAAAATCATCCTTTAACAATTAATCTTTTAATAGAGTAGTTTAATATTATATCATTTTATGGGCTACAACTTGATACTTAAGCATCAAATAGTGGAGATGATTTGATATAAGTAGTCAAATTTTTTTAAAAAAAATTTGAAATATCAATGGGAAAAAAGTGAATTTTTTAAAAATAGTGTAAATTTCTACTTTCATTTTGAATTTTTTTTTAAAAAAAGTGATGTTGATATGCAACTAATGGACTTATTAAGATTATATGTATTAATGATAAAAAAAAAGGCTATAAACCATAGCCTTCAAAAGAATTTGCCATAACTATATAGTAGTAGCTAGTAAGTTAGATCTCATAAATAGCTAGTAAGTTAAAAATTATCAAAATCAAAATCATTTATGACAACAAATCTTTTAATAGAGTAGTTTAATATTATATCATTTTATGAGCTACAACTTAATGTCCAATAATAGTGGAGATAATTTGATATGAGTAGTCAAATCGGTTGTTATTGTTTTATTTTATGAATTTTTTATTTCAAAAAATATGAGGTTGATTTATATGGCTAATGAACTCAATGAGATTTATATTGATTTGATTTAATTTTTATTTTTGTTTTGATTTTATTGAGTTTTGGTTTGATTTAATTTGATATAATATTTTATTATATTTAAATATTTTGTAAAATTTGATTTGATTTGATTTTAATATTTGAATATAATGATTTTAGTTAACGATCTATCACTTACAATTTTATCTAAAATATCACTTTATTATTAGATAGAGTGTAATTTAGCTGGTATTTAATGAATATTTAATAATAATTTCTCTAAAAAGAGAGAATAAGCTAAAAATATTTTGTACAAATTTCTTTTTTAAATCTTTTAATGCTGAGTAATATATATTTTTATCTAATATTGATAATTTTTTATTATTATATTGAGTAATATATTATTTTTTAGTAGATGCTCATGAAATATCAATGGGAAACACCATATGACAAATCCACTCTTTTATTTTGCCAGATGTTTAGATTTGATTTTAATTTGTTCTTTGATGGATTTGATTTGATTTTGATTTTATTTGACTTGATTTTGCTATAACTATATGGTAATAACAAGTAAGTTAGATCTCATCAATAGCTAATAAGTTAGGCCTTATCAAAACTAAGATCACCTATGATAACTAATCTTTCAATAGAATAGCTTAATATTATCTCATTTTTATGGGCTATAACTTGATGCCTAAGCTTCAAGTAATAGAGATGATTTAATATAAGTAGTCAAATCAATTGTCATTGTTTTATTTTATAAGTTCTTTTGAATTTTTTTTATTTCAAAAAATTTGAGGTTGATATGTGGCTAATGAAGTCAATGAGATTTAGATTAATTTGATTGAATTAATTAGATTGATTTAATTTAATTTTCATTCTCATTTTCATTTTCATTTTATTGAATTTTAATTTGATTTGATTTGATTTTAACATTTGAATATAATAATTTTAGTTTATGATTCACCATTTACAATTTTATCTAAAATATTATTTTATTATTGGGTATAGTACAATTTACCTGCTCTAAGAATATCTAATAATAATTTCTCTAAAAAAAGAGGCATGAGTTGGCAACACTTTATGTAACTTTTTAAAATTTTTTAATGTTGAGTAATATATATTTTTTTATGTAATATTGATAATTTATTATTATTATATTGAATAATATAATATTTTTTAATAGATGTTCATGAAATATTATATGAAAATACCACATGGCGAATCCACTCATTTTTTTGGTTAGAAATTTAAATTTAATTAATTTGATTTGATTTTAATTTTGATTTTAATTTGTACTTTTGTCGATTTGATTTGATTTGACTTAATTTTGATAATGACTTGATTTGATATTATATTATAGAATATTTTATAATATTATATTTGATTTGTTTTAATATTCAAATTTAAATATAATTTTTTTGAATTTTTTATTTAAAAATTTGAGAGAGTGACACTTGGGAGTAAACTCTTCACAATTGTATGTTGTATGAGGATTGTTCATCAAGATACATTATATAACTAATTATCAAAGTTTTCTTATCATTGAGATAAAATAGTTTATATATAACCTAGGTGTATATAAAATTTTTAGTAGGTTTTGTGTAAATCATAAGAGAATAATTGTCAAAATTTAAAATTGAATCAAAGAATTATTAATCAAAGGTGAAAAATTATGTATGTTTTTTATGTGACAAAAAAATTAATGCAATATGATAACAAAATTAATTAAAATAACTCTTAATAAAGGTATATTATACGATGATAGTAAACAAAAGCCAATGCTAATCATTGAATTATAGTAAAATATATATATATATATATATATATATATATATATATATATATATATATATATATATATATATATATATATATATATATATATATATTATTTCAAAAACTTAGTAATGAAAGGTGAAAATTTATATGGGTTCTTTTATGTAAAAAATTATAAAACAAACAAAAAAATTTGTATCAATTTTGAGAGCATAAAATATTGTATTATTTTTATATTAACTATTAAATATTTCTTATGTAAATAAAATGCATAAAATTATTTATTAAGATACATTATATAGTTAATTATCAGTTTTTTTTTTAATATTTTTGAGATAAAATGATTTATATATGACCTATGTGTATATATAATTTAAAGCAGCTTTTATGTAAATGTTAAGATAATAATTGTCAAAATTTGAAATTGAATCAAAAAATTATTAATCAAAGGTGAAAAATTATACATGTTTTTTATGTCACAAAAAAAAAATACAACAAGATAACAAAATTAAATAACTTTTGAGAGTAGAAAATATTGTATTATTATATATTAATTATTATTTAACATTTTTTTTAATCTATGTCATTGTATTAGAAATTTTATGATTTTATTTTCTCAGAGATTTATTAATAAAAGATTCAAAGTAGCATTTTTGTTTTGAGAAAAAAAATTCTAATAAGGGTATATTATCCAATAATAGTAAACTAAAGTCAAGGCTAATCATTGAACTGTATCAGGTCATATTTGGTAAAACTAGTATTTTTTTTATACATAATTATGTGTTGCATTGCAAAAGTGATCTCATGAAAAAAGTTATTCGTTATTATAGTTGATAAGAATGAGAAATATACAAATTATACTAAAAATATTGCCTATAATAAAAATTTTAATGAATTCAATGTACCTTTAATTTACTTTATTATAAAATAAATTTTGATATATTATACCATATCTAATTTTTAATTGATATTAGAATTATTTTTAAAAGTATTCTAATTAAAAATAATTATAAAAAATGTAATCAAACTTGCGCAACGCATAGATATTATATCTAGTTTGACAATATGCTTTGCTTTCCATCAATATGAGAGAAATAAATGAGAACAGCTGAGATCGATAGAGAAATGTAACAAGACATAATACAAATATAATAAATACTCTCAACGTTGTAACTTAAATCATTTCATTTCAGAATATAATCTTTATACTAAATAACATGGCCGGTAAAATCTCCAAAAATTGTTATAATTAAGTAATCACGAAATATAGAACTTAGAACACCTCAACACCTCGGATTCATATTTAGTTTCCTTATTGGTGAATTGCATTCAAAGAATAATACTACACAACTAGAAAAATATAGACAAAATCTTTAACAGAAACCATAATACCTTGTTGGATAAAATAAAATAAAGTAATAAAACTTACTCATTCATCCAAGGTCAATTATCATACCACACATTTTGGCTATTAAATCCTGAAAAATTTATGGATCATTTACATTTTTCGCATTCAAATTTTAGTTGTATTGTGCTTACGTGAATTTCAAATTTCAATACTCTTCCTGAAATCCTCACTGTCCTAGAAGTTGTCACTGTTAGTAACTGGGGCAATCCTTCAGCCCATATTGGTATATCAAGCAAATTTTCAATTATTAATTAATTGCATATATAAAAATAGAATAGTTTGTCCCTCCACTGGAGAATATACCAGGAAGGTGCTAATAACTTCAGAGAAGTAGACCCTGTCAAAAATCAAAGTAAATAACCAAATCTGATATGGCAATTTTTTTTCCTATAATTTCAGCCAATATTTCCTTCCCTTTTTCTATTTAGGCTCACAGATTCTGTTATGAAAATTGATTTCTTCAGGATATATTATACCAAAAGGGTGGAAAATAATGCTACTTTTTAGAAACATACACCACTGTTCAGACAACTTCAAAGAGCCAAGGAAGTTTGATTCCTCAAAGTCTAAGGTAATTACCGTGTACCAAGTCCACAATTCGACAGATTTAACAAGATTTTCTATTCATACGGAGATAGATATATTGTTTCTCGATTAAGATGCTCTATTTGCTGGATAATGTTGAACTCTAAACTCAAAATATCATATAGGGAGTAAGTAACTAGTCAGTCAGCTACTGCAATCAATAATGCAATTCTGGCCTTGCACTCGGACATTCTTTTTAAGCCTTAAGGTACTCCCAACAAGGCTTTTATATTATAGTCCTCAAGCAAGTAATTAGCGCCATCAATGTCCAGGACTGTTCCTACTATATAAATTGCTGTAATTGTCACGTTGATTAATAATTAGTATATCTAACAAGAGCTAATAAATAATGCTATAAAATTAATAGATTCACTTACAACACAATATATCTAACACTAAATTTTATAGGAATATATACGTAATCAAACTTTTTTTTCTTCTTTTCGGCTCATACGTAATCAAACTTTTGATATCAGGTACACATGCATATCCTGATCGTTCGTCATTAAAGAAGAAATTTAACTTGCTGAATAACATATTATTAATAAATTAAAGACAATATATTAACTCAGTGAACAAAACATTATAATTAATTTGACATAAAAAATCATTTTGATTGTAGACTTAAAGTTACAGTTTAACAGTTCAAGTCAACTGCCCCGGTTGAAGGTGTTGCTCATATTAATCTTTTGCCTCATTTTGTTTGTTTCTAATGTGCTTTTTGCCAAAGTTTTAGGAGAAATCTTCTTATGTTTGTAAGTTATTTACTCATTCAAATTATTAGGGCGTAACGCACCGGTGATATAAGTTAAAACTTCCACATTTTAAGTTTCCATGCACACCAATTTACCAATGATCAGCCAATCTTGAAGTGAAACACTTATTTGAACCGAAGAAAGGATATAGCAGGATAAAAAAAAAAAAAAATCTTGTGTGCAAAACTACTATTACAGCTATTATGTGCCATGCAATTACGCACACGAAATTAGTAGGAACGCAGATGATTTTGCACTTACACGAGAAACACTGCAAATCTTCGTCAACAATACTTGTGAAATGAAACAGCAGATTCCTTAATGGAGAAAAGGAGAGAGCATTTAATCGATGGTGCATTGGGATGGCATATGCTTAAGACATGTTGACATTTTCGTAATGCCGTCGTCGACAGGGCCATTATTGACTTAGTCTTATGTTTTATATGCTCTCTCTTAGATGTGATATTTACATATAAATATTTGGGTGGTTTAGGAACACCACATAATTATGCTCATAATTAATAATATAATAATATTTTAGATAAAAATATAAGTTAATGATATTAGTTGATCTCATATAAAATATTATTATATTATTAACTGTGAGCTCTAGGACCAATTAAGTATTTTTCAATATTTATACAGTCACCTTTCACGCACTCACAATTTTTCAATTACCACACCGAATTTCTTAAATTATTTGTTTTTCACAAAGAGATAGTGAATGAAGAGAATAAGAGAAATAGTCAAAAAAATTATAAACTAAGTAACACTTGCGAGGTCCCTTTCCTGTGCATACGCTTGTGAGGTCTCCTCTTAATTAGTAGTTCAGTACTAAACAACCATAGGAAATACTTCACCTGCTAAGTACCCTCAACAAGCATCCATGGCTATATCCGCTCTCTTCTTCCTCACTCTTCTCTTTCTTCCCGTTCACTTGGCGTTTGGAAGCAACGTAGCTTTGAATTCAACACTCTCCACCAAAGACAAGAACCCCGTGTGGCTTTCCTCTTCTGGTGAATTTGCATTTGGATTCCGCCAAATCAATGACACCACTAACCAAAAACTCTTCTTGGTAGCCATCTGGTACAATGAAATTCCTGACAAAACCATTGTGTGGAATGCAAACGCAGACGAGCCTGCACCTATAGGATCCACACTTAAGCTCACAACCAGTGGCCTACTACTGAGTAATCCTCAAGGTGAAGCTATATGGACAGCACCAGCGAAAAAAGTTTCCTACGGGGCTACGTTGGATACCGGCAACTTTGTTCTAGCAGCCACTGGTTCCAATTCTAGTTCCATCTATGTGTGGGAAAGCTTCAAGAATCCCACGGATACCTTGTTGCCTACACAAACTTTGGAACTACAGGGCACGCTGACTTCTAGGTTGACAGAAACCAATTACACAAAAGGAAGGTTTCAGCTTTATTTTGACAGTGGTAATCTTTTCTTGAGTCCAATTGGGTGGCCTTCCGGCCAAACGGATTCTCGCTATGGCAGTTATTTCGTTGTCAACGCAAGTTCTGCCTCAAGGCTAGTGTTTGACAAGTCAGCAAATATTTATGTACAGAAAAGAAATGGAGATAACATCTCAATTGGGTGGGACAGTTCGTCTCTCCCGGAAGGAAATTACTATAGAGCGACACTTGATTACTATGGAGTTTTGACGCAGTATTTTCACTCAAAGAACTCTAGTGGACAGCAAGGTTGGTCCATTGTGGGTCAAAATTATTCTCCTGTGGATGTTTGCTCTGCGATATACAATTTTCTAGGAAGCGGTTCTTGTGGATACAATAGCTACTGCTTCATGGAAAACCAGAGGCCTAATTGCAAGTGCCCAGATGGGTACTCGCTGGTTGACCCAAACAACCAGTTTGGTGGATGCCAACCTAACTTTTCCCTTGGTTGTGGAGCTGATGATGCAGAATCTACGGACAGGCCTGAAGAGGTGTTTCACTTTCAAGCTCTGGACAACGTGGATTGGCCTTTGGGCGATTATGAGAGGTTGTTGGATAATAATCTGTCAGACTGTCAAACAACTTGCTTGCATGATTGTATGTGTGCTGTTGCCATATTTGTCATCAATACTGGAGAATGTTTTAAGAAGAGATTACCTGTTTCTAATGGAAGACAAGGTGGGACTATTAATGGTCAAATTGCCCTCATCAAAACAAGATTTCGACCATTGAGTAATCTTGATTCCGGTTCAAACAAGGGTAACCTTAGTGATCCTAGTCGTTGGGCAAAGAAGGGAGATCCAAATAAGGCAATACTAGGGTCACTCATTGGCTCACTTTTCATTAACAGTGTACTAGTAGCCACGGTTATTGTTGTTCTCTTGAGGCCAGCAAAGGTTGCGCAAGCTCCAAGTATTTTGGAAACCAATCTGCATTCGTTTACTTATGAAGCAGTGACACAGTATACACAGGACTTCAAAGAAGAACTAGGTAGGGGCTCCTTTGGCATTGTTTATAAAGGGACTCTAAACTCGGGTTCTGATCAGTTTGTTGCTGTGAAGAAGCTGGACAGGTTCGCTGCAGAAAGAGAAAAGGAATTCAGGACAGAATTGAGTGCAATTGGTAAGACATGTCACAAGAATCTGGTTAGATTGATGGGATTCTGTGATGAGGGAATTCATAGACTTCTAGTCTATGAGTTCATGAGCAACGGTTCTCTTGCAGACTTGCTCTTTGGAGAAGTAAAACCCACTTGGAATCTAAGAGCTAGAATTGCTTCGGGTATTGCAAGAGGGCTGGTGTACTTACACGAAGAGTGTTGCACTCCCATAATTCATTGTGATATAAAACCTCAAAATATACTTTTAGATGAGCATTTCACAGCCAAAATTTCCGACTTTGGGTTGGCCAAGTTGTTAATGTCTAATCAAAGCAAGACTGAAACCATGATCAGAGGAACTCGAGGATATGTTGCTCCCGAGTTGTTCAAGAATGTGCCTGTGACAGCTAAAGTGGATGTTTATAGCTTTGGTGTGATGTTGCTAGAAATTATTTGCTGCAGAAGAACTGTGCTGATGGAGTGTGGGGAAGAAGAGAAGGTGATATTAACTGATTGGGCTTATGATTGCCTTATGGAAGGGAGAATAGATGCTTTAGTGGAGGAAGACAAGGAGGCCATGGCTGACAAAAGCAGGCTGAAGAATTGGGTGATGATAGCAATCTGGTGCATTCAAGATCATCATGAAATGAGGCCTACAATGAAGACAGTCATGCACATGTTAGAAGGACTTGTTCGAGTTCCAAATCCACCATCGCCTAATTCCTCCTCCATAACTTTTGAATGTCCTAATGTTGTCCCTTGCTAAGAAGACTGCAACCAGGGAAAAATTTTGTCTGTTTTTACCTTGTAATGAACACTTAGCAAGTGTTTGCTACTGACAGTTTAATTGGCATAAGAGTTTAATTGCTATCAGTATAAGAGTTTAATTGGTATGTACGGAAAGTGTAAAATAGTTTTACATAGTCATATTAAAAAATAAAAAATTATGGTAGATTCTTCATTATAATAGGTAATTATTTATATAAATTAAAATTTTTTTCTATTTCTATTAATTGACAGTAAAATATTTAAATTAAATTCTTAGTATAATATGCATGTAAATAAGCTAATGATGAAAATGTTGTAAAGGGAACTTGTAGCTGCAAATAATATTTTATGTTAAAATCTAGCAAAACCAAACATGGTACTTGAATACGAATCCACCGAATAGATTTCCTAAACTGTAATAAATTTTGAGCCTCTTGTCCTAGTGGTGCCGCCCAACTTGCTGAGTAGTTTAGAATAGTTTTCCTCGCTCTACGAGAGGAACAGCAGAAAAATATTCTTAAACATTACTTTGTTTTCTCTTTAGTAACTTTTGTCTAAATCATGTTTTAGGATTTTTAAAAGAAAAAAAATCAGACATGTTATTTATCATTGTAGGAGGACAAGTAGTGCTTGGATATTATTTAGTTTGAGCAAACTATCTTGAATTGAATTCCCTATGGATAATAGTTTCAAAAGATGTAGTTTATATTGACGGTAAGATGTTGGTGATCATATACAATTAGGGATGTCAACGGGGTGGGGTGCGGATGGATAAATACCCGCCCCATATCTATGGGTACTCATTTTTTACTTTTTCATGGGTTTATGGATATCTATGGATACTCATTAGAATATTAAAAATTTATAAAATTTAAATTAAATATAAAGATTCTAATATCATAAAATACTTAAAATAAATATAAATAATAATCTAATTTCACAATTCAAATTCTAACCACTTAATATATTTAAAATAAAGATAAACACATAAAATAAGCATAAAATAAATACAATAATCTAATTCCATAATTTAAATTCTAATAACTTAAAATACTTGAAATAAAAATAAACACATAATAGTAATCCAACTATTTGTATAACACATAATAAGTATAAATAAATCCAATTTCTAAATTTAAACGTTAGTCCAATCAATTTAAATAACAATAATATTAACCTAATTAAATTAATAACTTAAAGGTAAAATAATAATTTTATATTGAATGCCTGCGGGAATGGGGATAGTGATCCTCGTGTCCACCCCATTTAACATATGAGTATTTAAAATCCTCGCCTCTATTATCCGTATGGATAAAATCTTTCCTCCATATCTGCCTCATTGTGGGTATTACCCGCGGATATCCGTGGAGACAGATTTTTTTAATATCCCTATATACAATAATATCAAGTGATGTGCTGGAGTTAGCTCATCTATCGGTGTTTTGCACATGAATCATCTTGAGTTGGGTTCAATTCTCATGTTTCCATTGGTGAATAATTGAAAATAATTAATAATGATTTTATTATCTAATATTTATACTACAAATCTATTATAATTTATTATTTTCTTACAATTTTATATATTAACAGTTCAAAATTATTTTACATTGTTAATATATAAAAAATAATCTATATGTATATATATAATGTATCATATCTTATAATTATAAGATAATACTGTATCGCTATTTCAGTGTCATATCATATTTTTAATAGGTGCTTCATAGAAACTTATTTTCAGCATAAACTATAATAATATATCTATTAGGGATATGTTCATTTAAGCTTAAAAAAATAATCTTATGGTGTAGCCTTTTGTGGGAATCAATGTTTATATAGATTTTTTTTTTGTGAAAAATATGATATTTTTGACAAAATTTAAAAAATATAATTTTTTTTCTTTCTTTTTTTTTTCCTTCTCATATTTTTTATTTTATTTTTTTCTTTCTCCTCTCTCGTCCTTTCCTCTCTTTTCCTTTTCTCTCTCTCTCTCTCTCTCTCTCTCACTCACAACCCACACACACACACACACACAGAGGAGTACACACACATACCCAGCACATGAGGAAAAAAATAATAATAAAATTCAACTGATAGCATGTTGAATTACTTTTTTTATTATTTTTTCAATCCGTTAGTGCAGATATCGGATTCATTTTTTTACATTTTCATGAAATTCATCTGCATTTTTCGTGAATTCTTTTAACACATCGTATTTTCCTAATTTTTTTAAAAACCCGTATTCTACTAATTTTTCTACCAAAATCACATATATATAAACAAAATCAGCCCAAAATGTAGAGTGATTTTTGAAAGTGAATCTGTTTAGCTTACGAAAAAACACTAAATTTTTTTTAGTTTTATTTTTCTTCAAAAATAATTCATCTCTTTCTCTTAAAGTTTTTATACATTTCTTTTAATAAATATACCTTTTCTTGAAAAAATCTCGAATATTCGACCTTTATTATTATGATTTAAAACATCATTAATATAATAATGTATTAAATTACATTTTAGTTTTCTTTAAATATGAAATATATTATACTAATATTTGAATTATCTTTTAAAAAACATAGTTATTGTAGGATTAGTGCTGTGATTAAGGGTATATTTGGTATAATGTAATAGGCATGATAGGATAAATAGGATCCAAAAAATTTAGATACTGAGGCAAAAATAATATATAAGTATAATAAAAAATTTCACATAATTTTTTTTTATTATAGGATCAAACTTAATAAAATAATAAGGGCAATATACATATATATGTATGATGTCATATGCCCCTAACTCCATGAATATGAATCTCCCTCTGGGATAAACTAATACTATATGTAATGCCTTTATCCATCATAATATATTAATACATTAAAATAATTGATAATTTAATCCAATATAGGGAGATTGTATTAGATTTAATTAGTTTTTTATATACAAGATCTCTTTCATTCTTTATTTTTTTAATATATATTTTATTAAAATGAAAAATAATTTTTAAATATATAATAATAAATAAAAATTACATGAATAAAAAATTTTAATAAAAATATTTCATAATAAATAAATCCTTTTAAAAAATAATATTTAATATAAATTTAATTATGTAAAAAAAAATTAAAAATAATTATCAGTAATAAATAAACATTTTTATCATAATATTTGATTTTAAACTCAAGTTTGAATAATTAATATAATTTTATTTTTTATATAGTATATGGTAAAAACTAACGTAAAAAATATTTAAATATATAAAAGAAATAGAGTACTTTATTTTTTAATTTTTATAATTTATAAAATTAATAAATAATTAAAAAAATTAAATAAATAATAAGTTACATTTAATATAAATTATAATTCTAAATAATCAATATTTATTTTTAAATCAATAAATAAATAATCAATAAAAGTTACTATTTTATTATAATAATTTATTTTTTGTCAAATATTTACTTAATATTAGTGTGATAGTGAAAGAATAATAGTATATTATATAATGTAACATCTTATATAATATTATACTAAATACTATATAATATTAAATTCTTAATAAGCCTTATAATATCAGGTCTAATTCTATCAAATTTTATATTATATCTTATCATATGTACCAAACGCACCTTTTGAGCTTAATCAATGGCGTGTGTCGTAAATCGTAATTGCGCTGCTGATTTCTCGGGGTCCATTGGCATTGTGTCAAGTCTCTTAGTGGAGTTTGTTGGCAATTATATGTGATTCGTAGCTACCACGTACGTAGTGCACTAATACTAGACTGCACTACATGATAAAGACGATAGAGGATGAAGGAAAAGTGAAAGTGCAAAGCGTGAAAACTCGGAGTGACGCACTAACATGAACTGAAGCAAAGGATATTGTAGCAAAAATATCTAGATTACTATTACAGCCATTGCGTCATGCGTTAAGGAAATTCCAAAGCACGCGAAATTGGAAGGAAATTGCATAAATAACCCGATCTACATATAGAAATTTTTTTTTTCATAAACATAAATTTAACAACTTATATTTATGCATATTCAAATAAAAGCAGGTCTCATCAATTTTTATATGATATACCCATTTATTTTTGGATTCCATTAATTTTGTTGTAAGAGTAGTTAAATATGAATAGTTAAATCTAAATCTATTCAAAAAGAGAAATGTTATTTTGACATCCTCTTTATAGACATATACGGTGTCCACCGTATCTAGAGTTGGAAAACGACAAAAGCCACTGTATAGAGAAGCAACCGTATGATGCAAGCATCCATTTTATCTAAACTCAACTTGTTTACGGTCAGCTGTACAAGAAAAGGAAAGTGAAAATTTCAAAACAAAATCCCCACACCCGCGAGAGCCTCGCTTTTCTTCCTCCCCTGCCTTACCTTTCTTCCTCCCCCCTCACCCGCGAGACATCCATTCCCATTGCTGACTTACTCAAGCCGTGAACCTCTGTCCCACTTCCCCCACCGCCCCACACCCACATCCATTCTCATTGTTGACTTAGTGGAACTTTGAACCTCTGTCCCACCCCCCCACCAAATGGAGGGACTTGCCCAAAGTTTCCCTCCCTACCAACTTATCCCTAATCAGCGCCACATCTAGCCACCACGACCCACACCACTGGGAATCCAGTTTCCATTGGAATCGAAAGTGACAGCGAGGAAGCCCGTGCCCTAGCCTCGCTGCAGTGCCCTTATACTAGCCGGGAAGCCTTGCCGGAACCCGGCCCCATCACCGCAAGAGAGTGAACTCGTGGTTTTCGATTTTAGGTAAACTCGTGGTTTTTCTCTGCTTCTTATTATTTTCTTAAATTTCAATAATCCATTTCGAAGTTTTGCAAGAAAGTGAAATCGGTGAGATTTTTTTGAGTTGGTTTTTGTCCATGTTAATATATATGTGAAGTATGTGAGTTGTGTTTGCATTTGTTGCCACATTTCTATCTGATGACGATGACTTTGACTTTGTGTTTTGTTCTGTTTGTCCATGGTTGTTACTTAATCTGTGTTTCAGTAGCTGGTTTTTTGGTCTAATGCAATTATGGGTTACCAACATCATAGATGGAATTGTTGAGAGATTTTGAGTTGGCTGTTGGTCATGTGGACAGTTTGAGTAACTAATCTGTTAGAGTTTAAGTTTATGTTCATTACATTATTTTATTAAGTGCTTTGAGTTTGGGGTGTTTGTTTTCGTTAAATTGATCTGTTTTCAGTTATGTTAGGTCAATTCCTTTAACCTCTTGCATAGTTGGGTTTGTTGAGGTTGGTTATACTTATAGTTGTGCTTGGAAAGTGGTCCTGGTCCCTTGAAATGCAAATTATATATTTATAGCATCCTGAACCTGTTTTGCAAATTGGAGTAGCTGCTTATGTTCTTGCAATTGATGCCCTGCTATGCATGATCTGTATGGGATGGCTTGCTCTCCTTGAACTCCTCCTTCAATGATTTATCTCTCTGCCATACCAGTCTGTAGGCTATGTGGTAATGTGGTACTTTTCTCTTGTGCAGTCAATTTTTTTAGGAGTTTCTGCTTAGCCAATGGAATAGCTACTTAGCTCAATGCTGTTTTGATTTGAATGTTTACTCGATTACATTACGTCTTTGTGGCTTAGAAGTAATGAATTTATTTATTTATTTATTTATTTTCTTGGAAATTTTAATTACACTTCTATATATGCTTTTGAAGCTGTGGATGCTAGTGTTCTATTAAACATGGTTTTGAAAGATGGTAGATATGGAGGGCATTTGTGGCTGTGTCAGAAAGAAAACTCACCTTCCTACTTGTTCATAGTGATGTTTATTATGGAATGTGGCCAATCAATGTAGTTTTAGGTATAGGCACTTAAAAAGCTAGCAACATCTGTGTTTAAGATTCCCCAACTGGTGTGCTTAAGATTCCGCATGTGGTGTGCTCATCAAATGTGTTAACTAGATGTCCAAAATTCTCTGGAAATAAGATATTTACTTGTGTAAAGTAGATGGCCAAAATTATGTGGAAATAATATATTTACTTGCTGTTGATGAACTTATGATCTTTAACCTTAACTGGAAAACAAAAATATGTCTTGAAGGGAGGGTGAAAAAATGATAAGATTTTGGGAGCAGAGTTTTGAAAAGGTATTTTATCCGGGATATGGATCAGAGGAACAGTGCTGCCTCTGCATTGTGCATACAGCAAAAGCTTTCCAAACCAAGAGAAGGATTGCTATATATGGAACTCAGATTTTCATTTTCTTATGCTTGTGTTTAGTAGCCGTAAGAATAAGAATGCATTCTTGTGTGTTTTAGACTAGTAATTTTATCCTTTTGCCTATATGTTAATAGCTGTTACCAAACTACTATAGTCTTATCCATGAATCTACACACTGTATTGGATGATTAGTAACAATAACTAAATTCTTTTTAAGACATCCTAAAGGATCTTATTAAAGACTATAGGACTAGTGATAAGATTAGGGTTTAGTTACTTTTAGTAGGGGATTTGGTTATCTGCTTGTTCTTGGCCTGTTTGTGTACATATTGTATTTGATGAATGATAATACTAACTAAATTCATTTTTAAGACAATCTGAAGGACATTATTATAGACTACAGTATTAGTAATGAAATTATTGTGGTAGTGTTACTTCCAAATATCAGTTTTTCTTGGAATTGGGTAACTTCCTTTCCGAAGGGATAAATATAGAAGGTTGTTGCTTATCTAGTAGCTGAAAAAGGGTCTGGGTAGTGGTTGGAGGAGGGAATGGAATTGTTTTTATCCTCCACCTGCTTCTCCATGCTGCATGCAGTTGAAGATGTGAGAGCTTATTAAATTGATCGAATAAATCTATTTCAATTATTATTATTACTGCTACAAAGCAATAAACCTCAATGAGTGGAGTGGGGGACCTATGGGCAGGGCTTGTGAACAAATTCCAATGATGGAAAACCAAACTTAAATTAGTGGTGTTTGGTGATATGAGCATCAATCTTACATTTAGTTAAAAATAAGTTAGATAAGATAAACTAAACTGAAATTAGGCTAACAAGAGTTGGGCGTAGTTGTAAACGTAGTGTAAAAATTGTGCAAGAGTGCAACAATTTTGAACCCATACAAGAGTGCAACAATTTTGTTCAAGTTGTTCTAGTATGGTCTTTCATATAGGCAATCACGAGTATTTGGCTTCCCATGTCTTTAACTAACTTATAGGCGAATGTTTGAGAATCTGTCATTACATATCCGTGAAAAATTTTACATTTTTCAGATTAATCTGATCCATCTGTTACGATTGACTAAGACAATAAATTTGATCAGTTATTTGTATAATCAAAGAGATAAGGGAACTTCAAAGATATATTGTTTTTCTAACAATACAAAAGGCGTTAAAAAACATATGTACGATGTTCATCTCTACAAATATCCACCATAGATTCCTTTTTCTTTCTACAGTGTTTCTACCATGTATGTCCTGTTGTTGATGGTCTTGTAGCAAGAGGCAAAACTGTTTTGGTGAGAGCTGCAATAACTGAACCCCACCCATATTAGACATAATTCTTTTCCACAATTGCTATTATCCATTTTGTGTCAGTGTTGGCATTAGGATTCAGGAAGGGAGATGTTGAAAATGTGGGAGTGGTGGGAACCAAGTTTGCAATTGTGGCAATGGGAGTGGTGATATCCTTTTGTGTGGTAGAAATTTGGGCAGTGAATTCTATTTGTTTTTCTCCATGTAGTAGTACATTCACATGTTCAGTTGGTTCCTTCTTTGTCCTACTTGAACTGTGGTTGAAAAGACAATTGAAGTAAGATTTGGTTTATTACATTGTCTACCTAAACCATGTCAAGAAAAAAACAACCAAATATGGATTTGAAATTAAATTTAAGCCTGTTCTTTTTGGGGGGGTGAAAATGTATAGCTGGATTCAAGTTGTGCCTATTGTTTAGAATGCACATGTGATACACATGCTTAATATTGTTGAGGATTATGACTTCCGTGTTGCTATTTATGTTGATGAAGGTTACTTAATTATTCTGTTTGACAAAATGACTGAAAGAGAGAAGGAAAAAAATTGATTGTAATTGGTTTATTGTTGTTCCTTTGTCACAGGTAATGATGATAAGGGGTAAAGATAAGAGTGAGGCTGAGGAATAGGATCTCAGGTGCTCCTTTGTTTAGTCATCTTACTGATGAGCAGGAAATTTTATCCTTACAAGTTAAACACAAGATTTTTAGTTTATGTTAGTTATTAGTTAGACAGTGGGAAATGCTATTTGGTGTTTAGCATTTTGCTAAGCTTCTTTATGGTTTATTATCTACTTACATACTTAACATGAAACTTTTTCACTGGTCTAGTGCCCAATTGGAAGCAGCGCACTAATAAACAATAGTTTGTTTTGTTTCAAACATTACTCATATGCATAGTTAAATAGTTGAATTATTCTGTGGTGACTACTAGATTGTTAACTATTTTATATGGGTATTAATCCTGATGAAGAACATATATCAAAAGTTGATAGAGAGCTTATGGAAAGAGAGCTTAAATGTGAACATGCAAGAAGAGAGCATAGAGGCATTGATGGTGTAGAATCAGAAAGAATGAGAGATAGCATTGCTAGGCAAATGTGGACCAACTATATCTCTCAAAATTAGTTTTGTTTTTATCCAATCAATGTACTTATAAGACTAATTCCTTGAAAAAAAAAAAATGAAAAGCGTGTTAGCCTTGGTTACTTTTTGATTTGTGTATGAAGTTATTGTAAGTGTTGAAATTCTCTAATATTGCTGTTGTATTTACTTTATACTGTTGCTGCTTTTACTTTATGTTAATTTTTTGTTTCGATTCCAATGTGTTGAAATAGGTTTTAAATGGCATGGTTTAGTTTCGGTTTTGGCTTCACTGTACTTTTGATATGTTTTCACATGGTTGAGTGAGTAACTTTTAAAATTCTACTATCATTGTTTCGTTTGTCATGGTGTTTTTTTTATTTGTCACTTTGTCAATTGAATGATTGTTATATTTAGTTTCTGAATTGTTCCATTGAAGCTATTGTTTGAATTTTTATGCATTGGGTTTTTTAAATCCTCATCCATTGAAATGCTTAAATGTATTGTTTTAGTCGTGCCAAGGTTTTAATCTGAGTTAGTCTAATCCATGCTCTTAATCATGAGTTTCCTTAGTTAATGTCACTAAGGCATAGATATATATATTAATATTTGTACTGTTAATTTTTGTACTAATTATTTGGTGTTGTTTTAGTATGGCCTTATCTTGCTGTTGATTGTGCTTGTTTTGAATGTATGTTTCTCTCAAGTGTTGTTCAAGCTTTCTTTTATGCAATGCATGACACTGTGATGTTTTTGGCTAATTATGTCTCTTAAATGTGTTATATGTATCTTTATAAAGTGCATGGCATTCTAAAAGTGCTAATGTAGTGTTTTTCCTTGATCTTATTTTCAATGTTATGAATTATGAACAAAGCATTTTAAAGCTTCTACTGATTTTGACTTCTATTTTTTTGTGCTGATATATTTTAAGATTATCTTTTCAATGATTTCTTTGATGTAGGTTCCGTATTTTAAGATTCTCTTGTCCATGCTCACTCACTCACCAACTCTCTAAATCCCTTCACACTGCTCACAATTTGATATATTGAACCCACGCCCCTTTCCACTGCACACTCCTTGGGTCTGAACCTCTCTCCCCACTACCCCTCGGCTGAAACTTTCCCCCCTGCGAACTCATCCCTAACAAACACTAAGTGTTCCCGGCAAGCTTTGGGGCATTCAACGAAAGATTGCTATTTGTGGCTGCTATTTGTTGTTTGAGCTTACATAGAAGTATGTTTTCTGTTTTGTTGACTTTAAGCACGAATATTATTCAATATCCTTTGTATTTATTTGCATTGATTGTGGTGTAGTCTTCAAAAGTTGTTGTTTACAATTGAAGATCGTGTATCATGGAGTATGAGCTATTATTTTATTTTCTATGCTAATGCAGTAATTTAGCTGCAATCATCACACTTACCTGATTTTATGGTAGTTTGTCTTCTCGTTTTCATTGTATTCTTGAATATTAATATGCATCACATTTGTTTTTTTGCTTTCCAGCTATATTGATATAAGGAGAACCACAGCGACATCCAAATCCACCTAATAACCAGCTTAGGTAAATATTCAAAATGTTTAATGTTACATAAACATCGTATTCGATATCTCATGTAACAGGCGCCAGAGGTAACAGTTTGGTTTGATGGATTAGAATACAAGCAAAAGTATTATTGTGGGAAGGCAGTGACAACTCTGACATGCCTTGTGCTTGCAGACAAAAAGAAAGATCGACAACGGACATGTGTCAGGTTTTGGCCTGACAAACAAGGTTCATATAATCTTTTATGATGATGCATTTATAGGTTATGGTTTGTTTATTAACCTTAAACTTCTGTCTTACATATGCTTCACTTTAATGTCAACTTAATAATGCAGTATTCACCACTGCTATTAGGTTTGACTACAACACAATAATTGGGCGCATTAGGGAGTTGTCATTCCGAAACCCAAAGGTGAAGTTGTTGATTTAATAATTTCTATTTGTGGTGTCTCATTTAACATCCACTTTTGTCAACTGAAATGGTCTTCACTGTGGAAAGTTCATCATGACATTTTATTGATGGCTTTTCATTACTGCATGAGTGTTTTGATCAGTGACAAAATTCCTCTCATGACTAGTATATCTAAAACTTCTTCCTTGGTGTCAACAGAAATCATTAACCATTCATATGCTTTTATAGATGGCATTTTAGGCTTGGTTATGCTTTGAATCTGCAAGTTATGCTGCTAATTGTTGTAGTAGCTTACAGGGAAAAATAAATTCCATTTAAATTAAAGATAAATTATATGAAATTGGTAACAATTTAAGCTGTGCTTATAGTACTTCTACAGGTATAGTTTCATATTCACCTTAATCAAATCAAGAAACACCATCTGTTGCTTATTGGACAATATACCCATGTTATACTCTCTTTCTTGTCAATATCATTGCTGATTGTTTTCGGTGCTTGGAAATTTGTTGAGTCCCTCTGTTAGTTGAATATTAGCTTGAATTTATCTTTCTGCTCATCTAACAAATGAAACTAAGTAGCTCGAAACATTCTCATTATGAGAAATGTTATTTTGCCATCCTTTTTATCAACATATATGGTGTCAACTGTACCTAAACCAACAAAACGACAAAAGGAAAGAGTAAATATGATCAGCGGTACAAGCAAAAGGAAAGTGAAATATTATTGTGGTAGTGTTACTTCCAAATATCAGTTTTTCTTGGAATTGGGTAACTTCCTTTCCCATTAAACTTGTTCTTGTTCTTGTTGACTGTCTGTTTTTTAAAAAATAAAATAAAATAAAATCATTGCATAGAAGTTAAGTATTTGGATCAGCTTATTTTTTCTATTGACAGTATGACTTGGAAGATAGGTATGAGAATTATAATTTCGAAATAGGATGAAGCAAATTAACTTTCTACTGACTTAGTTAACCATGTGTGGCCTGTGGTATTAATTGTTATTGGGCTTAAATAGTATGTACTGTGTTGGAATGCGTGGTTATTAACATTTGGTGTTTTATTATAGGTGAGTCAGCGTCATCTTTGTTAGAGCAATATCAAGCGTCTGAGAGACTGAAATGGGGCGAGGGAAAGCAAATGCTAGAAGTCGTGCTACAGGTTTGTCATGCTATTATTAGTTGTTTGGTTTGGGAGAGGGTGAATGTTGGGAAAGTTGGCAATACACCCTGCTTTCTCCAAGTAAGTGGGGTTGGATAATATGCATGGGTTCAACTTAAAGTTAATAGGTAATATTAAACAGAGCTTCATTGAATATTGATGGTTGTGTAAACTTTATAATGATGTGATGTAGTTGACCTAAGGGCCAATTGGAAATGAGTGTTTTGTCATAATTCGTGATAATAGGTACAGTGATGATGTTTAAATAAAGTAGAGGACCAAACCAATTTCACAAGCAAAGCAATTCAACCCTTCTTGATAGCCTAATAATTGTGATTAGTCCACCACAAAGACACTTGTTATTGTCACTTTATTCCCAGTTCTTTTCTAAGAACCCTTTTTGTTGAAGCAACTTTAATTTGTCGTACACATTTTGTTTGGTGATAAATTTTTAGTACAACCTTCACCTTAGTATGGGACTGGTAAGAAGTTATATCATTTTTATTTGTTAGTTCTTGTTTTTGTTTGGTTATAATTTGTATTTGCCACCTGTGATTCTGTTATAAATGCTTTTTTGATTCATGAAATTAGTCAAATATGTTAGATTTTATAAGAAATGATTTGCGTATCCCTCATTTCTTCTATTTGTCGTATTTTTCAGTGTAACTTTTTCATTGTCTTTACTTCGATTTGTATTTCCCTGTAATCCTTCTTTTGCAATACAAATTGTTCCATGTATTAGATTAAATATTCATAATGTATTCTAACTGTAGATATCTTTTCAATTGGCAGGCCAACATGTGAAGGATGTGTCGCCAAATGGAGATTCTACATCTGATCCTGAGTTTTATCCTTCTGCAGTGGGTGAGGACGGGAGCCGTTAGTCCATATAATGTCTTTTACGAAAATTTAATTTTAGTTTTATTTAGTGGTACAGTGAATTATATGCTTATCTTACAATATTGTGTACAGATCAAAGAAGTGATAGTAAAGAATGGTCATTGACCAGATAGCAGGAGCTAAAGGTGTGGCTAGGCGGGCAAGAAGCGTGATAGGAAGAATCAAGCAAATGTAAGTGTTAAGTAATACAAATGTGATCTATGTAATAAATGCATTTAAAATGAGGGACTGTATGAGTATTTTGCATTGTTTTGGTTAGGATAAGAGGGGAAGCTATGGCAGGTCTCTTGCTGAGAAAGGTTCTCTTGATCTAGTCATGGAGTGGTAAATCACGCCCTACTTGTTGTATTGCTTTATGATGTAGTTATTTAGATAATTTTTACATTGCGGCATCCATAGTGATTTTGTAAACCTAGATGTCTTGATTGCAATGCGTGTGAATTTTAGGTTTGCTTTTGGTGCAGCGGTGTTCGCCTTTCAGATTCTGAAGTGCCAAATTTTGTGGAACGACAAGTGAGCTTGTGAAGGAGATGGGATTTGTACAGTATTTGATGTCAAGTGCTTGGATCGGCGGGTATTATGCTTGGAGCTAGTCAATGCACTTTGGATATAACCAAGATGTGCATTTTCGTGAAGGGTGAGCCGATCCCACTTACATACCATGATGTAGGCATGGTTTTTGACTTCTTGAAGCCGGGTATTACAACCTACATGTTTGTCATTGCTATTTTTTTTTTGGTACATGATGAGTAAGCATGCTAACCATGCAATATTAGGGTTGGAGATTCCTACATCGTTGGTGAAGCGAAGCTTTTGTTGAATGATTTTGTGAGGTTCTTGATCGCTTGATTAGAGCGGATGATCGGCGAGGGCAAAGTTGATGATAGCCGAGCGAGCCTTCATCCTGTATGTTATGTCTGGGTTCTTCTGCCCAACATCGAAGATGGCACCTAGTCCAAAGTTATTTGGTGCCATTGTTGATGTTGAGAATGTCAAAAAGTATAATTGGAGCCAGTTCATCTTCGATTGGCTTGTAGTTCAGATCACAAGCTACAAGTCAAGTCATCGGAAGACGGGGAGCATCGGCGGGTGCCCTTTCTTCCTGATGGTATGATATGCAGCATTATTTTTACGATGCGGTGAAGCTTCTTGAAAAGCCTTTCTCACGATAGTTTATCATGCTTGTGTATACTTGTCTATTGCCTATACATACGTATATGTCGGTAACCTAATTTGTGATTTGACTTGGCATTGCACAGATTATATACATTCATCGCCGGCCGCTTGGTGTTAGGGATCCGGCATCCACTGGTTCATTGCTAGCATATTGGGATGACGAAAGGGTGCGAAGTCGGATTCGCATAGAGAGAAGCTTAAAACAGGTAACTCGGATAAATAGGATTATGTATGTATGTGAAAAAAAGTTACGTGGTTCTTGTTTTTTCCATGAGATTAAGGTCAATAACTTAATTTCAAAGTTTTTGGTATTGTGTATTTTCCACCGCTTTTCTTCATGCCATCCGTTGAATTTTTTGATAGGGTATATTGTATCGCACTCGGCGCCGAAGTGAGCTATATGATGAAGTGTGGTTAAAGAAGACTTATAAGACAGGTAATGGGGATTATTTAATGCCTCAATAATTGAGAAGGTTTACGATTTAAGCATATTTTCCTTATGTTATCCAAAAAAATTGATTAGCTTTTTGATTGGTCAATGGTTTATTTAAAATTATGGTTTTATTATATTTTATAATTTTATTTGTGAATTTAGTTATTGATTTTCGTTGCACAAGTATGAAGTCCAAAGCGATATTATAAAGACCTTGATTCTTAATATATGCATTTACGTGAGTATATGCAATTTGTAAAAGGTGGATTCAGTGGGAGTGATTAAAGATTTAGGGTGGCATCGTAAATGAGGAGATGCTAGCATCAGATTGTCTTTGTGCATAATTGGATGGATTTTGAGCCGAAGCTGATTCTCACTTCCTTAAATTGATGTCTTTTATTTTTGAAGCACTTATTTCTCTTTGAAGTTCTATTATGCTTGTGCCCACTTGCAAATTTTATATTTCCCTTGACATAATCATGTGTATGCAGATTGTGCAGGACTGGGTTGTGGCACATTTGCAGATGCTAAAGGATATGGATGATGCCATTATGGCGAGCAAATGCGATGCTGCGCCGTTTTGTCCCTAATTTGCCAAGCTTCAAGGAGGCCGAACTGCTGCTTATGAGAAGAAGAAGAAAGTGGTAGGGTGATTCGGATATTCGGGATGACCGCCGCACTTTCGGCGGGAAAAGGGAAGAAAATGCTACTTGATCTTTATACGTCTTGCACAGGCGGGGTTGCAGCAGTATGGATATTTACTTGAGCGTTTTTGCCCAGTCTAGATACTTGTAATGAGCAAACTTACTTCATATGATATTTCTCTAATTACTTTGGGTATGTGATTCAGGAATTTGGTTAGCATGTTTGGCGATGTCTGGATCGGCATGATGCTCAAACATCTTGGGACCAGAAATTTGGATTAGTAATTATGTAATAATAACTCTTAATATCAGTGTTTTAGTCTGAATTGCATACTTGCCTTGGAGTGAACTGGTTAATGCGAATATTCAATTGTTGTGTCAGGTTGTTACTTTTGCGGGGCGATGTTTAATGAGTACGGCGAGGGACGAAGGCGAGGGCGTTATTGTTTGCCTTCATATTTCATGGTGATGTCATCTAACTTAGATATGTTTGACATGCATATTTTAATTGAATTGGTTGGTGTGCTTATGTTTGTTTCTCTGAATTTAGGAGAAGGTCGCACATGGTTTGGAAGCCTTCAGGAGACATCGCCACCAACCATGGGATACGCTACCGACTGGTTTGGGGACCTTCAATCATCATTGCCACTAGCAACCTGGTATTCAATTTCATCGTCTATGTCAGTCCATTTTATATAATATGGTTATAGGGTAATGATATTTTCTACGTTGTTGGTAAAGGTGTTTGCGCCTATTGTGTTTGATCACCACTGGTGGTGCTATGCTTTCAACCGGGAAAAGAAGAGGTTATATATATTAGACTCTTTGGGGGGAAGGCATAAGGGTGACAAGGCTCACCTTGACAAACTGGCGGTATGGCACTACAAATAACTTGATTACTTTATTTTATCATTATCCTCAGTATTTGGCTGTTAAAAAGTCCATTGAATCTATTCTTTTTTCTAAACTTGTAGAGTTGATGGCATAGTTGGTAATCACTTGTTCACTCTTTCTATCCTTTGTACAATATTACATGAACATAGAAGGAATCCAGCAAATATTTGATGGAGCAAAATTTAAACCTTTTTGACTCCATTTCAATAGCCTTGATTTAAACCTTTTTGTTCACTCCTCAGTATTTAAGCCTTGATTGAGTTTTCACTCCATTTCAATAGCAAAGAAGTTGTTAGTAGTCTCTTTGTATCATGCATTTTGGTAAACATTGTAGAAAATAGAAGGATAGTTAATGGTCGATGGTGGACACTATAAGTCAATGAAGAAAACGGATGTCATGTGAGGATGCATCCATAGTGAAATTAAGGAAAATGGAGCAAGAAGTGAACAGGGAGTGTCTAGTAGTAATCTTATATTACCATTAGGATGATATTGGTTAATAGCATTTAGAAATGAAATTGTTGACTTCCTTGGTAATAGAAAATGCATGCTCTGAATGTGAAAATGGTAGTACAAATGCAAACTAAAAAATGCATCCATTGTGTCTTCTTAGAATTATATTGAATCTATTTCATTCTGTCAACCTGTAGGCCACTCGTTTCAAGGAGATGTTGGTGTTAACAGTGCTGACGTTGAATCCTAATGAAGTGGAATTGAGAGTTGAAAGTATTTTCCTGCCAAAACAAAAGAATAGGTGAGTTGTAGTGCATTTTATTTATAAAATTTACTCTCTATATTCATCAATTGGACCTATCATGTTAGCATAACTTGTTGTTTGGGGTTTTAAGCCTTGTATGGTTCTTGTGAAGTGATGATTGTGGTTTGTACACCATTAAGTACATGGAGATGTGGGATGGGGTCACAACATACGAGGAAGCGACACCATGCTGATTGGGTGAGGTGAGCTTTCTATTGTTTGGTCCGTATATTGGAACTATGGTAGTTTAGTTTCACATTATCTAACATTACAAGTTCGATTGCCACAGGATGAGGCTGAAAGGTTGCGGCGTGAGTTGCTAACCAGTTGGGTATTAGATAAGAGAAATGTGTGCGAGCAAAAGTTGCACACGATCACGAGGAGTTGATCTTTTGCTATCAGCGGCATCCCCATTCATTGCCCGCACCATCAGTGCAGGATGTCTCTTCTTGTCGCATGGACACTCCAATACAGGCCTCTACTAGCACTGCCAATCGAGACTTACTAGTGTATGAAGATAATGCCAAAGGTATGTGCATAGATTGATGGACATGAAGTAGTTATATGCATAGACAGGCTTTAATGATTGTTAAATATAATTAGTATGTCAATTTGATTGTTAAATATTTCCTGTCTATGTTAAAAGGTGTTGATGAAGATGGTAGGGCAGTTAAAACCAGGAGAAGCGAGATCAACCGTTGCAACGAGGGTCAAGACTTACGGAAGAAGCGAAAACCTGCACCTAGAGCGAGAACCCCTATACACCATTGCGTCGTTTGAGGCCAAGAAAGTGATAGTGGCATACAATTGCTTTTGGTCTTTTTGAGTGATGAGGCTGGCCTATCCTTTGTCCCGACTGTCTTAGGGGAACAATTTTATGTATAATTGGTAAGGAATACAATGATAGGTTTGCAATGGTCTGCTCCAAAAGTCCACATCTTTGTTTATGCACACCAAATTGATAATTCCTACACCACTTTGCTTTTGAAAATAAAAGAAGACTTGATAAAATCATTTGAACATGGGGCTGTGGTTCCTCTAAAAGGAAAGATTCGGAGTTTTGCTTCTCTGATGCATGGTACAAATATTGATGCAGTCACGATATTTTGTGAGAATATGTATGTATGTGTATATCAAGTTATGTATTTTTTTTTTAAAGGTTTATAGTTTTATGTGCTCAGGTCTCTTAAATGTTCACATGCAGCAAGTATTTGGTGCTACAAAATGATATCTCTGTTAGGTGAATGCGGTTGCTGACATGGAGATTTGAAGAAAAGGTGTTGACCTACAGGATGCATCCATGCACATAACTTTGTGTAAGACACTGCTCAAGTCTCTTCAAAAGGAAGCTTATAGATTGGCTGGGATTATAGTGCTCGTTAAATATGCCAGGAGACTTCACAAAGGTGGTCTACAAACACTTTAAGCTGAAAATACCTGATGGGCAAAAATGAGAGGAGAAAATGAACATGAGACCTACTAAGTAGAAACACAGGAGTTTGTTAACCTGTTGAGCATCTCCCCTCATGATTGATTGCAGTCCACATTTTGCTGTTGTGTCATACTTGGGTAGCTTTCCCCTGTTAACTTGTATCTTTTTTTTTTGACCTTTAGTGGTCTTAGAACATAGGTAATATGTATTTATTCCAGCAGCCATTAAGTAGAAACACAGAGAGCGCTGGAAATATTATTTGATTTAAGATGTTTGTGCCTTGCTTGAACAAAATTTAAATGTGTAACTTGTGTTGACACACTTTGTAACAATTTAGCTATGAATGTGATTTATAAAAATTTTCTTTCGTCACTTGAATTTGTGAAATTAATAACGTGACTCACTTAATTTCGACAATGTTATCATTTGTTATGAGTGGACACTTCTGGTTCCAAATTTCATAATTCTTTGATCTGTAACAAGTAGTTATGGTCTACTCTTGACCCAAAAACCAAATGAAAAAAATTCTCTTCTAATTATTTCTCTAAAACAAACTGTGATCCATGAGCTCAATTAATTTAGAAAAATAATTGCTGCAGAAGTTTATAATTTATGAGTCCAACTAGTAATGAAGGATCAATTGGATACGAATCTTCCAGTAATGGTGTACATAGACTAAGTGATAATGATTGGAGTTTAGATATTCACATAAGTGATGAGGCACATCACGAACCATATATTTTTTCTCATAAAGTTTCCCTAAATTCAATACCTTTCAACCACTAAAGATGGCTTATGCCAATAACTAAGAAACTGAACATGGTTTGTAACTGCACCCAAAAAGCTGGTAACTTTAGTTCAAAAAGCTAGTAACTTATTTTAAAAGCTGGTAACTTATCAGTTACTTTGAGTTTTCTTCCTATTGGCCTTGTACAATGCATTGGTGCATCCGAACAACTTATGACCGCCCCCCTTCATGCTAGGTTGGTGAGGGGACCATCATTCCCACTTGGGAAGTGTCTTGAAATGCCTAATTCTGGCCCAGACATGGTTGGTAACTGCACCCAAAAAGCTGGTAACTTTAGTTCAAAAAGCTAGTAACTTCTTTTAAAAGCTGGTAACTTATCAGTTACTTTGAGTTTTCTTCCTATTGGCCTTCTACAATGCATTGGTGCATCCAAACAACTTATGACCGCCCCCCTTCATGCTAGGTTGGTGAGGGGACCATCATTCCCACTTGGGAAGTGTCTTGAAATGCCTAATTCTGGCCGAACATGGTTGTGCTTGCACCCAAAAAGCTGGTAACTTTAGTTCAAAAAGCTAGTAACTTCTTTTAAAAGCTAGTAACTTATCAGTTACTTTGAGTTTTCTTCCTATTGGCCTTGTACAATGCATTGGTGCATCCAAACAAGCTAAAACCACGTATCTTCATGCTACAAACCTTTAAAAGTGAACAAAATTCTTAAGAAAATGTATATCACAAATGATATATGTCAACCTATCGTTACATAAATTTAGTCAAGAAGCTATAACCTCCACAAATTTATATAACCTCAACATTTAAGTACACTTAAAATTGTCAGCCCAAGAGGCATGCTCTGGCAGCTAAATCAGGAAAGTTATAAACAATAAGACCAACATATCGATAGGCAATTAATTGGACTACAGTTCAAAGCTTTTCCCTCTGACTTATTGGCTTGCATCTGATTTTATTCTTTCAAAGTTACTCTTGACAGTAGCAAATAAATTAAACATGCAATATACAAACCCACTACAAGATACCAATCAATTCTTCATAATCCAAATCATATTTTGTTATACAATATTCATTTTTATTATAGCCAATTAAAATTGCAAATAGTATATTTGAAGGCACATGGATATTATGCAACATCCACCATAAAGCTTTCCTACACCACATAATACTACGAAGAACAGATAATTATAAATAACTCATGTGCCATCAAATAAACTGTCTACTCTATTACACTTTTCAGACTCCAAATACAAAAACTTAAAACAAAAAAAATCAAATTCTTATAGCATTGATCTGTGCCCTCCCAAATATTCTCCCATATGCTCCAGATATTGGGTGATTTCCTATTTGGCTACTTCCCTTGTCTTCATATGAAGCACATCCATAGTAAAAAAACAAAAAAGATGTGCTTCATGACTGTAAGTGTCCTTGGAAAAAAATGGCTATGTAAAATGTACACCTGTAATCACAGTCCTGCACATAAAAAATTGAAACATAAGGAATAAATGGGAAAAATTTTTGTTAAACCAAATAACAAATGCACTACTAATAATCTACTTACCTATACAAAAAGGAAGGCATCATTCTCCATTTACATTAGCCAGTATATCTGTATTGCTTACATATAGCAAATATCGTCAGTCAAAAAGTCAAAATGCTTAACATAATATCACAATGATTCCGCAACATTTTCAGAATCATCCTTAGCATATGTGGGACTGGGGAGGTGTTCCTGCGGATCAATATAAGAGGATAGTATAAGTAAAATAATCCCAAACTACACTCAAAAATACCCAAGTTGTTTACATGCCTGCATAGATAGACCAATATCAGCAGTAAAGCCTTCGAGCAATGATACAAATCCACCTTGTTGAACAATTGATAATTCTGAAACCAAACGAGTTTCTTCATAATTGGGAACTGCATCAGCTTCATTGACAGGAATACCCCTGCTCTGGCTCTAAGCAGTATTAGACAAGTAACAATTAGTGGTCACTTCATGTCACACTCGTGGTAGTTGAATCATTGTTAATTGTCCATCCCTATGAATCTATGCCTATGAGTCTGGCTCGCAAAACTAACATTCTCACTAAGTGCATGTAAGAATAAAATAATAGATTCCAAAAGTCCATAAATACATTTGTGCAATCATTACACAATATGGACCATTTTTTCCACATTCAATTAATAGATGCACAACATCGTACAGAACAAAGTATTTCCCGAATTTAAACATCATCTCGTCAATACAATTTATCTCACAATTCACATCAAATACCACAACAAAGTGGAAAAAAAAATTAATTTGCATATGCAGATTAAGACGAAACCAAAGTTACAGATTTAATGTTAAATCCATGCGCACACACAACATGAAATTGTCATCAGTTACATTCATTGTAGGTCCAACCTCCACCGAGGACTCTATGGAGAAGTTGCTTCCAAGTTGCTGGATGACAAGTCCATCAATGGAGTCCTATAGGTTGCAATCGAAATCAAACATTAAGATTTATTTCCATTGATACCATTTCAGTAAACACAAACAATAATAGATGATATAATAAACTAACCTTCATAACTAATTTGGCACCATTCATGCTTTGCTTTCTATATTTCTGCACAACCTTCTCGCCATGAGAGATTTTTCTCTTTGAGGGTGGTCGACCTTTACGTGCTACACGGGAAGGGCTACGAATTTGAATCATGTGATCCGTACACCCCTCACCCATGGTGGCCTCTAAGCAAGTGTCCTTACAAGTTGCATTCATTTCCTTTTGAGAAAAAGCCATTCCATGCATATCACCAAGGACTTTATCGAGTGCACTATGGAGGACATTGCTTGCATCATTAGATTCTGCAGCTACTTCTGCCACATTATAGAAATGCTTGCACAACTTATCAAATCTCTCTGACGTTGGTTTTAACTCAGTCACATCATAACTGCTTCTAATGTATGAATGTCGCCACTTGATTTTCTTGCTCCATCTCGCCAAAATATATTTCGAAGGCACATGCTTTACTCTTTCAAGAGCAAGCACAGAAAGTGAGTGCCTACACATAATGCCCCTAAATTCAAACAACAAGCATTGGCAGCTGACATCATGGTTGTCACGATTAAATTTAACCTCATATAAAACCTCCTTCACGTGGCTGCCAACCAAAACCTCCTCAACCACATTATAAGTGGCAATAATCCCCTCTACATATTTGATGGATGTGCCACAATTCATTTTCCCTCTGAATTCAGCTTGAACTTCATTAAACTTTGCATGTGTGTATTCAGCTTGAAATTGTTTTTCAATTAGGGAGTTTGACCCACAGGGAATTGTAGTATTCATGGAGCGAAAATCAGCTTCAAACTCCCTTTCTGCCCTGCTCCTAAGAGCATTGTCATACTGCTTTACAAATTGTTGAAGGCTTGTTTTAGCATTGACATATCCGTCAAAGAAAGCATGTATGCTCTCACTACGTTGGGTGGTGGATAACCCTGCCCAAAAATCCTTCCTCAAGAAGACTGGAACCCACCTATGTCGCTCACTGAACAATCCATTCAGCCATTCATTCTGTTCAAGTTGAAATTCTTTCACAAAAAAGCACCATTTGTCATTAAATTCTTCCTCTGTGAGAGTGTCATAAATGGCTTCCTTCATTGCATATTTGATTCTCTTATATGTAGCATATCCTTTGAGTTTATCAGGGATCTTTCTCATTATGTGCCACAAGCACCACCTATGACGGGTTTTGGGCAAAGCTATCCCAATTGCTTTCTGCATAGCCTTGCATTGGTCAGTTACTAGACCTCCAGGATGCTTCCCAGCCATGCATCTAACCCAACACTCAAAAAGCCAAACAAATGATTCCGTATCTTCAGCTGAAAGCAAACCACACCCAAATAAGATCGATTGGCCATGGTGGTTTACACCCACAAATACCGCAAATGGCATTTCATACTTATTTGTCAAATACGTTGTGTCAAAACTCACAACATCTCCGAATGCTTCATATGCAGCTCTACTCCTAGCATCTGCCCAAAATATATTTCTCACATGGCCCGATCATCAAAATCAATGTCATACCAAAAATTACAATTCAGCTCCTTCATCTTATCGAAGTACTTTACCAAAGCTTTGGCATCTCCTTCCTTCCCAATTGCACGTCTTTCCTTATTAATGTAGTTCCTCACATCTTGTTCAACAAACGGAAGATTCTCATACCCTCCTGCATCTTGTACAAGAGCTTGGAATGTCTTGCTGATCCTTACTCCTGCCTCATCATTTACCTCGATAGTTCTCTTCACATGCAGACTGATATTCTTATTTGCCTTATACATTCTTGACTTCGTGGGGCTAATATCATGAGTATGATCAAGAATAACTGACTTTATAGACCACAAACCATCTAATGCCTTGCTTGCAGTAATCTTTGCACGACATTTTGCAACTTGTGTAGGTTGTGTCTTCAATGTTGCTGGAATATTTGACACCCGGCCTCCCTCTCGTGTGCAAGCAAGCATCAGATAATTCAACTCCCCATCATCTCTTTTTTTCGAATTCCGTATTTTCCATCCAAACCCCATCACTTTTGCATACTTTTGGTAAAATGCTTTTATTTCTTCAGTCGAATGAAATATCATCCCAACACTTGGCTCAACTATTTCAGCATTGCCCTTAAAGGTATCAACCTCCGGTACGGATCCAACAACCCGGTCCGCATCACCACCACTTGTATCTTCCATAGAGTTTTCTTTGCACACGATGGACCAACGTACACAAAATAGGAAAAGAAAATTAACTGGGCTCTGCTACAATATGAAAGAATACCTTCCTTTGCATCATGTGTTCTTTCATTTTTATTCAATAATTCATCCAAAAATAAAATATTCATTATCGTAATTCATTACAACTTCATAATCCTCTGATAACTTACTGATAGTATAATAGTTTTGATTTTTTGCAATAGCTAACACTATCTACATAAGTGGCACTGGCACAAAGCAAATAATTTAATTGGAAAAAATCTTTATCATTATCAATGAAGCATAAATGACGAAAATTATGTAGCAATTAAAGAAAAAGAGGCTTCAAACATTCAATTGCTTCTTTACCATTAGCAACACTCCTAAAAACATGCTACATAGGAAGTAGACAATATAAAAGTATATACAAAGCCAAATTACATGAGTTTGGCATTTTAAAGTAAAAATCACAAGGTATATTTAGGCTAGATTGGTGACGGGAGCTTCATCCCCATGTGGGGAGTGACTCGATATGCCTAAGTAAGAATCTGCAGTTGGTTGGTAACTACAACTTATAAGCTGGTAACTTCAGTTCAATAAGCTAGTTACTTTTTTAAAAAAGTAACTTTTAGTCTTGAGTTTTGGTTCTATTACCCTTGGGGAATGGATAGGTGCATCTAAACAAGTTAAGACCACACCCCTTCAAGCTATTTTGGTGAGGGGAGCTTCATTCCCATGTGGGGAGTGACTTGATATATCTAAGTAAGAACATGTAGTTGGTTGGTACCTACACCTTAAAAGCTAGTAACTTTAGTTTAATAAGATAATAACTTTTCTAAAATGCTGGTAACTTTTTAGGTACTCAGTTTTGATTCTATTGCCCTTACGGAATGGATGGGTCCATCCAAATAAGGTATAACCATACCCCTTCAAGCTATTTTGGTGAGGGGAGCTTCATTCCCACGTGGGGAGTGACTTGATATGCCTAAGTAAGAACCTGCACTTGGTTAGTAACTACATCTAAAAAGCTAGTAACTTTAGTTCAATAAGCTAGTAACTATTCTAAAAAGCTGGTAACTTTTCAGGTACTGAGTTTTGGTTCTATTCCTAATTTGGCATTTTCCACCAAAATCACAAAGTATATATAAAGCTATATTACATGTTTTCAATTATTCATACTTTGGTCTCTTTAGACACATTCACAAGCAGCTTACCAAGATACAAAGGTCCAAAATTATTACCTTCACTACATGCTATATGTCTCCTTTTCATATAGGGAGTGAATCTCTTATTAGATAGTGAAACAATTATGGTCTTCTATGTTTATAACAAGATGTTCGGTTCATGAATAAATGTGCAAATTACTTACTTTGCCTAAAGCAGGACAAAATGTTCACTAAAGAATCTTATAACCAATAATCAAGACAATATTTGCTAGTACTTGTACTGACTACAGAAAGCCATGCCAATTGACTACCAAATTTGCCTCACAATGACACTCATTATGTTACCAAATTTAGCTATCACTCATTATGACACTCATTATCTTTGAAGACTCTTTACAGTCATAACAAGAAGGACATTATGCAACTGCAACACATAGTGAAAAAGCAAAGCAACTCAAAGTGAAAAAGCAGAGTAATAAGACTGATGTAGTAAACAAAGCAAACCAACCTCCCCAAATTAAAGACTTAACCATCTATGCGAAGTAATTTTCATAAACTCCTCTAGTCATGACTGCTCATTTTCAAACTACCAATGATTAAGCAAGTTCTCATATTTTGCATAACCCCAAAAGAAAACACATACATCAAAGACAAGAACAATCATCAACACAAATGGGTTTGCTGAACGGATAGGGTTTTCATTGATGGGTTTTCATTTCAGATATAAATGGGTTTTCAACAGTAATCATACACTAAAGTTACTGGCTTGTTTGGACGCACGGTCGGCAAAGAGAAGCTATAAACCAAAGAAAAGAAGAAACAGTAGTAAAAACTTACTAGAGGCAAGAGACCGTGACTATGGAGTTGGAACTGTACACTCAAGCAGTGTGTGAGCTTTTGCTTCTGCCTTCACAGTCTTCAAAGTGAGAAAAGGAGCTGGCCGCGTTTTGTCGATTTTGCTTCTTGGGATTCTGCCTTCAAAGAAAGTGAGAGAAGGAGTGAGATAGTTGGAGCTCAAAGTGAGATTTTGCAGGTGGAGAAGGGGGTTTCAAGTTCAAAGTGAGAGTTGGGTGCAGAGGTTGAAGTTCATACCGGGATTGGAGTTGTTTACAGGGTCGTTTGGCAAGGAGGGAGGAGGATGAAGGAGGAAATATGCGCGGGTTGTTTGCGCGGGTTGTTTTCCCTCTTTTTTATTTTCATTCTTGCTTTCATCTAGATACGGTGGACACCGTATATGTCTATAAAGAGGATGTCAAAATAACATTTCTCATTCAAAAAATTTTCCTACACGCGAGGCAACTCCTTGCAAGCCTTGGTCAACCATAGTTGTGGACCGAACGCGAAAGCAGTGGAGTCAATGACAATAACAGAGACAAGGAGACATGAGTAAACTCCATGTTGAATTTTCATAAATTGCCTTCGCCAACAGACTAACCCTTCTGCTTTCTGACATGAGATGTATCCAGATTCTAGAAAAGTATCCCTTTATATTATGTCATAAAGCAACCAATTGTAATGCAGGAAGGAGCTTCACAAGCATCCTTGGATATGTCCACCCTCTTCTTCCTCATCCTTGTCTTTCCAATTCACTTGGCTTTTGTAAACAACGTAACCCTGAACTCAATACTCTCCACCAATGACAAGAATCCAATGTGGCTTTCATGTTCTGGTGAATTTGAATTTGGATTCCGCCAAATGAATGACACCACTAACCAAAACCTCTTCTTGCTAGCCATCTGGTACCCGACAAAACCATTGAGTGGAATGCAAACGCAGGCAAGCCTGCTCCTATAGGGTCCACACTTAAGCTCACAACCAGTGGCTTGGCACTGAGTAATCCTCAGGGTGAAGCTATATGGAGAACAGAACCAACAGAATCTGTTTCTTATGGGGCTATGTTGGACACTGGAAACTTTGTTCTGGCAACCACTGATGCCAGTTCTAGTTCTACCTATGTGTGGGAAAGTTCAAAGAATCCCACTGACACATTGCTGCCTACCCAAAATTTGAGACGACAAGGTACACTAACTTCTCGATTGTTAGAGAACAACTACACTAAAGGAAGGTTTCGACTTTATTTTCGGAATAGGAATTTGTTCTTAAGTGGCATTGGTTGGCCTTCTCCCCAAGCTGATTCTCGATACCCTAGTTATTTTAGCATCAGTGCGAGTTCTAATGGATCTGCCTTAGTTGGACGGCCATCTTTTTGATAAGTCAGCGGATATATAGAGAAAACAAATGGAGATAAAATCTCGCTTGGATGGGACAATTCAGCTCTTGATCCTGATGCTTATTACTGTAGAGCAACACTTGACTTCTATGGAGTTCTTACACAGTATTCTCATCCAAAGGACTCGAGTGGCCAACAAGGTTGGTCTATTGTGCGTTTTGTTCCTGCAGACATTTGCTCTACAATGTTTAGTGATCTAGGAAGTGGTTCTTGTGGATATGACAGCTATTGCATCATAGAGAACTAGAGGCCAACTTGCAAATGCCCAGATGGTTATTCACTGGTTGATCCGAACAACCAATATGGGGGATGCCAGCTTGACTTCTCCCTTGGGTGTGGAGTAGATGACGCAGAGTAAGGTTCTAGCAGACGTGACTTGGTCTTTGGGTGATTAGTGATTGTGAGAGTTTGGACAATTACAGACTACAGGACTGTCGAACAACTTGTTTGCATGATTGTATGTGTGCTGCTGCCATATTTTCCAATGAAACAGGAAAGTGTTGGAAGAAGAAATTACCACTTTCTAATGGAAGAGTAAAGATTACTAGTGGCCATACGCACCTCTTGAAAACAAGAATTTGGGCATTGAGTAACCTTGATGCTGGTTCGCATAATGCAGACCTTGAGGATCATGGTGCAAAGAAGGAAGATCCAGATAAGCCAATACTTTTATGGTCACTTATTGGCTCCCTTGTCATTAATAGTGTACTTACAGCCACGATTATTCTGATTTTTATCTTGAAGCCAAAAAAGATTGCCCAAGCTATAAGTATTTTGGAAACAAATCTGCATTCATTTCCTCATGAAACAATGAAACAATGCACACAGGATTTCGGTGAGGAATTAGGCAGGGATCCCTTTGGCATTGTTTATAAAGGAACTCTAAACTCGGGTCATAATCAGGTTGTTGCTGTGAAGAAGCTGGACAGATTGGCTGCAGAAAGAGAAAAGGAATTCAGGACAGAATTGAGTGCCATTGGTAAAACATGTCACAAGAATCTAATTCGGTTGATTGGATTCTGTGCTGAGGGGGTTCATAGACTTCTAGTCTATGAGTTCATGAGCAATGATTCTCTAGCAGGCTTACTCTTTCGAGAAGTAAAACCCACTAGGAATCTAAGAGTTAGAATAACTCTAGGTACTGCAAGAGGGTTGGTGTACTTACAGGGAGGGTGTTGCACTCCCGTAATTCACTGTGATATAAAACCTCAAAATATACTTTTAGATGAGCATTTCGCTGCCAAAATCTCTAACTTTGGGTTGGCCGAGTTGTTAATGCCTGATCAAGACAGAACCCAAACCATGGTCAGAAGAACTGGAGGATATGTTGCACCTGAATGGTTCAAGAATGTGCCTGTGACAGAAAAAGTGGATGTTTATAACTTTGGTGTGATGTTGCTGGAAATCATTTGCTGCAGAAGAACTGTGCTGATGGAGTGTGCGGAAGAAGAGAAAGCGATATTAACTGATTGAGCTTATGATTGCTTTATGGACGGGAGAATCGATGCTTTAGTGGAGGAAGACAATGAGGCCATGGCTGACAAAAGCGGGCTGAAGAATTGGGTGATGATAGCAATCTGGTGCATTCAAGAGCATCATGAAATGATGCTAGTGTTGTCCCTCGCTTAGAAGCCAACAACCAGGGAAAGATTTTTATCTGTTTGTACTTTGTAATGAACGCCTATCAAATGTTTGTTATGCTTGGTTTCATTAGTATATTATGTGTTCAAATTAGCTGAAAATGAAAATGTTGCAAAGAGAACTTGTAGCTGAAAATATGTTTTATGTTCAAATCTAGCAAAACCAAACTTGGTACTTGAACACGAATGCACCAAATAGATTTCTTGAATTGAAATAAATTTTGACCTCAATCCTGTCCTAGTGGTATCATCCAACTTGCTGAATCGTTTTTCTCGCTTCCCGAGAAAAACACCAGAAAATTATTCTTGATTATTATCTTGTTTTCTCTCTTGTAACTTTTCTCTAAATCATGACTTGAGGTTTTGGAAAATGTTGTGATTTTCTCTGTAGTCCTCCCAAATATTTTGTAGGACCCGATTCTCACAAAGTTGGTTTTGAAATGGTTGGTAATGAACAATATCATGGGGATTAAAAATCATTTTTGGGAGATTTTTAATTATGTAATAGAGAGTAAAAGAAAAAAAAATTCTCTTTTGAACTTTTAATTATTTTTTCTCTATCATTTCTATCATATTATTAGTTGGATAAAAATTAATATATTAAACTTGGGAAATTTTCAATTGAAGAATGAGAGATTTCAATTCAAATGACACCATGTACTCGAAAGTATAAGTTTATTTATTAAATTTTCATTGCATAACTATAAATTCCCCAAAAATTGAACACTAATTCCCATTCCATCTCTTCAAATGGTGTTACATCAACTATATAGTTAACTATTTAACAAGCCATATCACAATATTTAATGAAGAGATTTGATTAAGAGATTAAATTGTCTAACATTTTAAAAAGTAAAAAATCAATTTATCATATCTTTTGAGGTTTTAGGGACTAATTTGTTCGATATCAAAATCAAAAGGGATCACTTTGGGGTTTATTAAAAATTGAATTAGTGCAGCGGTGCGTGCATTACGCCATTTATGATCATAAATATGGATTTATAAATAATTTAAAAGTAATTATAAATTGATTAAAAAAGAAAGATTTTCAGAATAAAACAATTGAAAAAATAATTTAAGAGTGATAAAAAAAATCCTGAAATCTTCTATGAAATTTTAAAATAAAATATTAATATAAACATATTATATATACAAATCGGATAATTTATGATCCAAAACTTGAATAAAAGTCATATATAATGATTTATAAGAATTTTTTAAAGGGCAAACCTCTATTTACGACTCGCGCTTTAAAAAGTTTCGATTTAGTACAAAAAGTTTTATTTTGCTTTATTTATGTTATTAATATTTTTAATATATTTTAGTCATGTCATTTTAATAAATGGTATCTACATTATAAACGAAAAAAAAAAATGTGGGGGTGATGTTCAGATACTATCAATGGAGAATGTTCATTTTCAATTTTTTAAAGAAAAGCTTTGGATATGAGTTTTAATAGAAGAAAATTTAATTGAGCGTCATAGGGCATTTACATAATTACATTAGAGGAGAAAATATTTCATATCCAACAAAAATATAGCGGCAATAATGTGGAAAAAAATGTTGTTCCACAGATAAGTAACGGATATATTATCACTAACATTGTATCATGTCCTCCATATACATTTTTTCCGATTATACTTTGTTGCTGATAGGATAAGATTGAAATATTTTGAAAATATTAGGAATGTAAATAGAGTAAAAAAAAAACTTTTAGAACTAAATCAAAACTTTTGCAAAACGTGAGAGACATAAATAAAGCTCTACCCATTTTTAAATTTAAATATCTTATAATAAAAGTTAACAGTGAGTTAATATTTTTTTCAAGTTCATAAGGGAAATAGTAAAATAAAAAGTTGTTGATTCTTAATTTTAATTCAGTAGATTGGGATATATTGTTTCTAATTTTTAATTAGTAGAGGTTTGATGAATTCATACCGTTGGCAACAAAATGAAATTTTTTCAATAATTTTGATCACACTTGGTGCAATTTTAAGTTTAAGTGTATTTTATATAAATATTTTAATTCTATTAAATATAAGACATAAAATTTAAATTTTACAAAATAAAACATATATCTTTATAAAATACTAACGTAGAAAATATTGAATATAATAATTAAATTTTATAATGATAATTATAAATAATTTAATTTCATGAATTTTTATTTTATAAATGTGAATATAAATGTGTTTCATGTCAAGGAAATTTCTTGAGTAAACATTTATTTTGATCCTTGAAATATATATGTGATATCAACTTAGTTTCTAAAATTTTTGTGACATCAAACAGACCTTTGAAAGTTAAACTATAATATCACATTAATCCTGAAAGTTTTTGAAATCAAATATGTTTCTAAAAGTTAAAGTGCGGTATTAATTTAGTTCTTAAAAGACACATGTAATATCTATTTGATTCTCTTTTTTTCAATACAGTACATATTTTCAAGGATCCATTTGATATTAAATAATTTTAGAAGGATTAAAATAATATTACATTTTAACTTTTAAAAATCTATTTGATATTAAATAATAGTGTGATGTCACATGTTACATTTAATAGACCTATTTATTGTTACAAATTTTTCAGAAATTAAATTGATATCACATGCACATTTCAAAGGCCAAAATTGCATGTTCAATCAAGAGAAAAAAAAAAAAAAAGCATTGCTAATTTGAAAGTCAAAAATATTATTTATATTAAGAAAAAAGTACTTTCCCTTTCTAAGCTATAAGACATATGCACTTCAATTCTTACATTTTAAAAATGTGCAATTCCCCTAAATTTTTTTAAATATGCATTTTAGTTAAAAATAAGTATACTATAACTCCTTGAACTTTGAATTATGTACAGATCAACTCCTCGAACTTTTCAAAACATGCAATTCGGTACCTAAAACTTTTTTGAATGTGCACTATTTTCACTAATAACTAATAAAAAAAAAGTTAACAGAAAAATCGATTTGCACATTCAGAAAAGTTCATGAGGTCGATTTACACATTTTTAAAATATAAGAGTTAAAGTGTATATATTCTATAATTTAGGGAATAAATTACATTTTTTGCCTTTATATTATAAAGCAAAAGGGGTTTAAATCCTCTTAAATGTTAAGCACCCAACAAAAAAAAAAAAAATCACTTAAATGTTGCGGACAGATGTCATAACCTTTTTTCTTTTTCTTCTTTTTCAAACGGCCTATTGTCACAATGACTTTTCTATGCATCAAGCATAAAAAATGACGGGCAGCTGTTGCTAGTATCCTTTGTGCAAGTTTTTCTATTGATTTTTTTTATTGTTTTCCCCCTTCCCTCTTGTTTTATATACTGTTGATTTGTCTAACTGTGAATTATTTTCTTTGTAGTATCTTTTCATATTACATTTTTGTTTCCTTGGAAACTAACACAGTTATACACACGAATTTTCTATTTAAAAACTAACTTGAAGATTATATATATAGCTAACGAAAACATCCAAATCAACTCAAATTCTCATGGGTCTACTGCTATTACTTTTCTTTGGGTGCCTATTGCCTAGTTAATCTGGTGGGATAAAAATTAAGGGCTTTAAGGCAGAGCACTGTCTAAGTTTGTGTCTGTGAGTGGGGAAGAGAGAGAAAGGAAGAGATTTAAAGAACAACTGTAAGTTTATTTTACTTTTCAGTCTCTTTCTCCTTTCCTCCCTTCTCCTTTAAAATGAAACTCAAATACATCCTAAGAGTTCAATTAGAGGTGCATGTGGTAATTGCGCTGTTGATTTCTCAAGGTTCACTGGCATTGCGTCAAATCTCCTAACTCTATTGTTGGTAGTTAGATGTAATTTTTAGCTATTTTAAAGTCAATGATCAAGTATATAGTGCACTTATAGTGTCATACTCAGTTACCAAATTTGCTCTTATTCCTTGCATACCACGTACCAATTTGCACGAACTGGAATGTGATTCTGGAACACTTTTGGACACCACTGAAACTGCCAGAGTGAGAGATGGCCAGCAGCCATGGAAAGATGGAGTTGAATGTCATGAGTGATTGATCAAGCAAGAAAGACAGGGAAGGAAGGAGATGGACAATAGCAAGAGAAGCAAAGATTTTTTTTTTTTTTTAGGTGATTGAACGGGGCTAAAACAACCAAAACAAAGCAAGCAAACTAAACAATAAGCTTAGGGAAGGCTACCACAACAATATTATCCCTAAAAAAAGAACCCAAACCCGAAGGAGGAACCTCATAAAAATGGACTCCTAAATGCACCTTATGGCCCTTAGAAGCCATAAAATCTGCAGCCCTATTTGCCTCATAAAAAATATGCTGAATTTTCACAACCCAATTCCTTAGAAGCAAATGACAAACATACTTGATGACAGAAGCAAAAGGATGATGATCAATGCACTCCTTGTGAATAAGTACAATAGCAGAAGATGAATCCAATTCCAACAAGACTAGCCTAAAGCCTTTGTTCCAAGTTGTGAGAAAAACATAATATGCACCCCTTAATTCAACAACTATGACTGGACAGATAGTATTTGGAAGCCTATTACTTTGTCTCGTGATGGCCCCCTATCACTTATTTGTGTTTTACTGATGACTTGTTCATTTTTGCTGAGGCTTCTATGAGCCAAGTTGAGGTCATTAAGAGCTTTCTGGACTTGTTTGGCATGTGTTTTGGACAGAAGGTTAGTCAGGAGAAGACTAGGATTTTTTTCTCGAATAATGTTCACCATGCTAGAGCTGTGGAGATTGCTATGATTTCTCTCTTTCTAGAGATTTGGGCAAGTACCTTGGTGTGCTTCTTCAGCACAAAAAGGTTTCCAAAGGTTTCTTTAACCATATGACTGATAAGGTGATGAGGAAGCTTTCTGCATGGAAAGCAAATAATCTTTCTTTGGCAGGTAGACTCACCTTATGCTCTTCAATTCTTAATGCAATGTCCTCCCATGCAACATAATCTGCTTTCTTGCCCTCTTCTATTTGTTTTGAATTGGAGAGTATCAATAGGAAATATTTGTGGGGGACTATGGACAAAAGGAAGATCTCTTTATGCAAATTAGACCATATGTGTAGGCCCTAGAGTTGTGGTGGGCTAGGGCTTAGATATGCAAGTTGCACTAATTTAGCGTTCGTGGCAAAGATTGGCTAGGGGTTGATTAATAATCCCAATGATTTATGGGTGTAGATGCTCAGAAGTAAGTACCATTGTGGTAATGACCATATTCCTCAGGTGTGCCATATGTCTAGCTCTTCCAATTTGTGGAAGGGTGTTTACTAGGTTTGGACCATGTGGAAATCAATGTTATTTAGAGGCATGGGGATAGTTAAAGAGTTAAATTATGGTCAGATAGATGGCTTCCTTAGATTAATATTCTTCAGTAATATACTACTACTAATCTTACTAATGATGTTCTTACTGCTAAGGTCACTAACTATGTGAACAATTAAGGTATGTGGGACTGGAATGCTTTGTTTACTATTTTGCCAAGGAATATTTGTGATTTCATTGCAGCTTTGCCTTTTCCTTCCTCTCTTGTGGGAAGTGATGTTCCTACTTGGAAGTGTAGCCATGATGGTAGTTTTTCCATCAAATATGCTTACATGGTATTGGCTTATGATTTCAACTCTCCTCTAGACCCTCTTTTCGGCTCATATGGAAATGGAAAGGATTTGAGAGATTTTGTGTGTTTTTGTGGCAAGTTGCAACTGGCTTCTTGATGACTAATGATTTTCGTTGGACTAGGCATCATGCCTCATATCCAGTTTGTACGCATTGCAATGGTGGTTTGCATGAAACAGTAATTCATGCCTTAAGGGATTGTGATGTTGTTCGTCCTTTTTGGCTCAAGTTTGTGGATCCTATTTCTTTTCCCCAAATTTTCATTGCTAATACTAAAGATTGGATCTCTTTGCATTTATAGAAGCATGTGGTTTTGGTTGGTGCTTTACATTGGCCTACTCTCTTTGGTTGTGCAATTCATTTTCTTTGGAGAGTGTGCAATGAAGAAATTTTTCTATTAGTTACTCCTTAAGTTTCATATATGCTTCAGTGCTTTTGGCCTATGTTCTTGAGCCATCAGCAAGTCTTCCCTCTTAGTTTGATGGTGAAGGGTACAAGTTCATCCCACCTAGAGCTAATTAATTGGACTCTTCCTCTAGATGGATGGGTTAAATTGAACTCTAATGGTTCTGCTGCTGTTGATCTTAAGGCCTCGTGTGGTAGTGTTTTGCGTGGGTCTTTGAATGAATTTCTTGATGGTTTTGTGGCTAATTCAAGAGAAGAAAGATGAATGTGTGCATAGAGAGAAGAAGAGACAACTAGCTGGGAATGTGAGATGATGGAGGTAGCCAAGGAAGGGATGAGTGGGATTGTGTGATAGCTAACCCTAATGAGCTTTTTTATCAGTCAAGCCCAACTCACAATTTCTTATCATTTAAGTTAGGGGGGAAAAAAGGAAGAAAAAGTGACAAATATTTAAACGGGTAGATTATTTTTTTAACATTTCTGTATTTTACTATTTTGAGTATTCTATTTACTTTTTTATTATTAATTTATTAAATAAAATTATTTACTTCTAAACTTAATCTTCTATCATATTATTTTTAATACAGTTTTAATTTATTATTTTTTTAACAAATGTATGTTAAAACATGTTAATTAATATTTTAAAGCATACCATAGCATACCAAAGAAGTATACCCCTAACGTGCCACATATTTAGCAAGGTAACGTACCACGTACGACATGCCGTTACATTGTGAACCTGGTAACTATGGTCATACTAGACTATTACATGATAAAGACAATAAGGCAGGAAGGAAATGTGAAAGTGCAACAATGAACTGAAGCAAAGGATGTCGTATAGCCTAAATAACTAAATTACCATTGCAGCTATTGCATGTCATCTGAAAAGGAAATTTCCAAGCACATGAAATTGGTAGGAAACTACAATGATTTTGCAAATAACCCGATCGGCACGAGTATAAGTCCTTGCATTGTAAGACTTGGTCAACCATACTTGGTCTTGAAAGTGAAAAAATGGACTCACAGTAATGAAGATGAGGAATTAGAGTATAATTGGTTTAATTTTTGAAAAAATTATTTTTAAAAGAATTAATTTATATTTGATTTAAATATCTTAAAATAAATTTAAAAGAATAATTTTTATTTAAATAAAATAAAATAAAATTATTTTTAATTATTGATATAAAAATAATAATAAATTTCTTTTTAAAAGATTTTTTTTTAAAGTAAAAAATAATTTTAAAAGTCCACAACCACCTTTGGTGCAGGTAGAAAGAAGTGGGTTGGTAGAAAGAAGCACCGAATGCATTAATGGTTGGGTTGAATTTTTGGCTTTTTGACTCAAATGCTATGCTTTTGCAAGCTAATTACCAGAACGATCGCTTTGATGGCATGTTTGCAGGCTCAAGTGGCGTCGGACGAAAGTGCACCAGTTGCCTGGTGTCACCATATATATATATATATTAGCGGAAGGCCCGTGTTATGCATGGTGCAATATAATTTTAAATAAGACCTCAATTAAATCTAAATATATAACAAAAAAAAATGGATTTATCATATGATATTTTCAATTAATATTTTATAAGTATATAATAAAAAAAATATTTTACTCAATATAATAATAAAAAATTATCAATACTATATAAAAAAATATATTACTCAAAATTAAAAAATTTAAAAAAATTATACAAAAATATTGTCAACTTATACCATTTTTTAAAAGAAATTATTATTATTACGTACTTTTGCAATACCAATTAATAGAGTGATATTTTAAATAAAATTATAAGTGATGGATTATAAACTAAAATCATTATATTCAAATGTTAAAATCAAATCAAGATTCAATTAAATCAAAATAAAAATAAAAATTAAATCAAATCAATCTAAATTTTATTAAGTTCATTAGCCATATGTCAACCTCACATCTTTTGAAATAAAAAATTCAAAAAAATTATAAAATAAAATAATAACAACTAATTTGACTACTCATATTAAATTATCTCCACTATTCAAAACTTGGACACTAAATTATAACCCATAAAATAATATAATATTAAGTTATACTATTGAAAGATTAGTTACTATAGGTGATCTTGATTTTGATAAGGTTTAACTTTCTAGCTATTGATAACGTCTACCTTATTAATTGTTATCATAAAACTATGACAAACTCTTTTGAAGATTGTGGTTTATAGCCTTTTTTTCTAGGTCATTAATATATATAATCTCATTGAGTCTATTTGTCACATATTAATCTCACATTTTTTTAAAATAAAAAATTCAAAATAAAAATATAAATTCACAAAATAAAACAATGACAACCAATTTAATTAATTATATCAAATTATCTGTAATATTTGATGCTTGGGCTTTATAGCCCATAATATGATATAACTTTCATGTTGAGTAATATATTTTTCATGTAATATTGATAATTTTTTATTATTATATTGAGTAAAATATTAATTTTTATTAGATGCTCATGAAACATCAATTAAAAATACCATATGACAAATTCACTCTTTTCTTTTATTATATGTTTAGATTTAATTGAGATCTTATTTAGAATTACGATGCACCATGCGTAGCATGAGCCTTTCACTAGTATATATACTGAAATGGGAGTCACGTGAAAGTTAACTAGTGCCACATGGTGACATCAGGATGATGGCGCAGTAGCACCAACGCTGGCGCACTCTCATCCAGTGCCATTTGAGCAGCATGTGCACCATGATTGGCACTATTCCAACTTTCTCCACTAGTTTGACATTGACAAAAAAAAATAAAAAACACTTGCAGCCTCCACCGTGGCACAAACAACAACAGACAGGTAAATAGTTTCAAAATAGCTACATTCTGGTAATTAGTTCATAAAAGCACAGCATTTGGGTCAAAGGGCCGGAAACTTTTGGATCCGAATGCGCTATAAATATAGCTAGCTTCACAAACTCTCCGGACCACCGCTAGTGATCACTCCAAGTTCTTTAGTATTAGGGTATTAGAGCAGTGTTTTTGTTTTCTTTAAATACATCTCTTTATGTATTAAGTGTATACAATGGGAAAAAAATACTTCGAGGTATATTAGATCTGGGATTTGGGTTTAAGTGAATGTCATCACTTTGGTATCTTGATTATTTGAGATTTGGGTTGAGTAAAATATAATAACCTTTTGTACCTCCATTATATTTTTTTAGTGAAATATTTGATTATCGTCTTTGTCAATAGATGTAGGCAATTTGCCGAACCACATTAAATCTCCATATCTTTTCTTTTGCTTCCGCATATTTATTTTATGTTATTTTATTTGTATCTTATTTTAAAGTAGCCTCCAGATTTTTCAACAGTTCAAGATTGAGATAACTCCGTGTTGAATTTTCACACCAGAAATGTATCCAGATACTACAAAAAGTTTCTTACTTTATTATTATGTCATTGAGCAACCAAGTCATACAGTAAACGCTTCACTAGCATCCATCAATATGCCCACCCTCTTCTTCCTGATCCTTGTCTTTCCACTCCACTTGGCTTTTGGAAACAACATAACCTTGAATTCAACACTCTCCACCAATGACAAGAATCCAATGTGGCTTTCATCTTCCGGTGAATTTGCATTTGGATTCCGCCAAATCAATGACACCACCAACCAGAAACTCTTCTTGGTAGCCATCTGGTACAATGAAATTCCTGACAAAACCATTGTGTGGAATGCAAACGCAGACAAGCCTGCACCTATAGGGTCCACACTCAAGCTCACAGCCAATGGCCTAGAACTGAGTAATCCTCAAGGTGAACCTATACGGATAACAGAACCAACAGAAACTGTTTCCTATGGGGCTATGTTGGACACTGGAAACTTTGTTCTGGCAAGCACTGATTCCAGTTCTAGTTCTACCTATGTGTGGGAAAGCTTCAAGAATCCCACTGACACATTGCTGCCTACCCAGAATCTGGAACTACAAGGTACGCTGACTTCTCGAATCTTAGAGAAGAATTACACCAAAGGAAGGTTTCAGCTTTATGTTGACAATGGAAATTTGTTCTTAACTGGCATTGCCTGGCCTTCTCCCCAAGCTGATTCTCGCTACACCAGTTATTTTAGTCTCAAAACGAGTTCTAATGGATCTGCCTTAGTCTCACAGCTTGTGTTTGATAAGTCAGCGGATATGTACCTAGTGAAAACAAATGGAGATAAAATCTCACTTGGATGGGACGATTCAGCTTTTGATCCTAATGCATACTACTACAGGGCAATACTTGACTTCTATGGAGTTCTTACACAGTATTCTCATCCAAGGGACTCGAGTGGCCAGCAAGGTTGGTCTATTGTGCGTTTTGTTCCTAAAGACATTTGCTCTGCTATTTTTAGTAATTATGGAAGTGGTTCATGTGGATATAACAGCTACTGCACCATAGAAAACCAGAGGCCAACTTGCAAATGCCCGAATGGATATTCACTGGTTGATCCAAACAACCAATTTGGTGGATGCCAACCTGACTTCTCCCTTGGATGTGGAGCAGATGATGCAGGATCACGAGACAAACCAGAAGAGGTATTTGAATTTAAGGTTCTAGCAAACGTGAATTGGCCTTTGGGTGATTATGAGATGTTGGAAAGATATAGCCTACAAGACTGTCAAACAACTTGTTTGCACGATTGTATGTGTGCTGTTGTCATATTTGTCAATGACACAAGTGTGTTGGAAGAAGAAATTACCACTTTCTAATGGAAGAGCAACTTTTGGCCATACGCCCCTCTTCAAAACAAGAATTCGTGCATTGAGTAACCTTGATGATGGTTCGCATGTTAGAGACCTTGGTGATCCTGGAACAAAGAAAGAAGATGCTGGTAGGCCAATACTGTTAGGGTCACCCATTGTCTCCATTGTCATTAATAGTGTAATTCTAGCCACAGTTATTTTGATTTTAATCTTCAAGCTAAAAAAGATTGACCAAGCTCCAAGTATTTTGGAAACAAATCTGCATTCGTTTCCTTATGAAACATTGAAACAATGCACACGGGATTTCAGTGAGGAATTAGGCAGGGGTTCCTTTGGCATTGTTTATAAAGGACCTCTAAACTCGAGTCCTAATCAAGTTGTTGCTGTGAAGAAGCTGGACAGTTTGGCTGCCGAAAGGGAAAAGGAATTCAGGACAGAATCGAGTGCCATTGGAAAAACATGTCACAAGAATCTGGTTCGATTGATCGGGTTCTGTGATGAGGGAATTCATAGACTTCTGGTCTATGAGTTCATGAGCAATGGTTCTCTTGCAGACTTACTCTTTGGAGAAGTAAAACCCGCCTGGAATCCAAGAGTTAGAATTGCTTTGGTATTGCAAGAGGGTTGGTGTACTTACATGAAAAGTGTTGCACTCCCATAATTCACTGTGATATAAAACCTCAAGATATACTTTTAGATGAGCATTTCATTGCCAAAATCTCTGACTTTGGGTTGGCCAAGTTGTTAATGTCTGATCAAAGCAGAACCCAAACCATGATCAGAGGAACTCGAGGATATGTTGCTCCTGAGTGGTTCAAGAATGTGCCCGTGACAACTAAAGTGGATGTGTATAGCTTTGGTGTGATGTTGCTAGAAATTATTTGCTGCAGAAGAAGTGTGCTGATGGAATCTGGGGAATCAGAAAAGGCAATATTAACAGATCGGGCTTATGATTGCTTTATGGAAGGGAGAATATATACTTTAGTGGAGGAAGACAAGGAGGCCATGGCTGACAAAAGCCGGCTGAAGAATTGGGTAATGATAGCAATCTGGTGCATTCAAGATCATCATGAAATGAGGCCTACAATGAAGACAGTCGTGCACATGTTAGAAGGACTTGTTGAAGTCCCAAATCCACCATTGCCTACTTCCCTCACCATAAGTTCTTGAATGTGCTAACATTGTGCCTTGCTTAGAAGCTAAGGAACGATTTCAATATGCTTTTAGCTTGTAATCAACATTTATATCAAATGTTTGTTATGCTTGATTGTACTAGTATATTATATGTTTGAAGAAGCTTATAAAATGAAACTGCTGTAAAGAGAACTTGTAACAAAAAAACTGTATTCTATCTTACTATGTTTGAAGCTAGAGAAAGCAAATTTTGTGTTAATGATAACCCGGTACTCGAATACGAATCCACTGAATCGATATCCTAAACTAAAGAAAAAAAACTGTGAAACTCGTCCTAGTGATACCATCCAACTTGATGCATAGTTTAGAACAATTTTGCATGCTTCACAAGAGAAACACTAGAAAAATATTAAGTCTATTTCATTGGTGCAGAAGGATCAGTAGTTTTGAATGACTTTTTTATGAATATTGAATTTCATCAATTCAACTATTGAATCATATAATATTATCATGATAATCAAGTATACCAAATTTTAGAAAAGTTGGACATCAATAGATATGTATTTTAATAGACAACATTTACCTTTATTTTTAACGCTATATTATACGTTAAAATAAATTGATATGATGAAGTATCAAATCTTTTTAACATCGTATGAAATTTCATATACTTTATCTGCATAGTGGGAACATCTAATTCAATGGTTAGATTAGTAAAATTCAATGCCTATAAAAATTAAAAAGTTATTAAGTGAATAATAGTGTAAAACTCTTTTTATATTGACATTGAATCGAGTTAATTTGATAAATATAAAAATATAAATTGAACTAATAAAATTGGTTTGAATCAGTTCGGGTAATTAGATTACTATAATCTAAAGACAAGCTAGCTGAGTTATTGTTGATTTGGCTCTCTGGATTTATGTTTTCAACTCAAAATCCAAAAACCTAATCCAAACATTTGATTAACTATTTTTTTAATTTGTTTCTAAGTTTTTAAAGTTTTACACCTAGGCTTTAATAATTAAGTTTCACATTCTTCTAGGATATTAAAATACTCAAACTATTATTGAGTATTTCGTGACCTAACTTTATGTTATGCATAAGGATAAATTTTTTTTAAAAATTATAATTTTTTTTCCATTCTAACACAAGACCCTAACCAAAACTAACTCCATTTCAATCAAATCAGTTTGGCTTAGTTCTGCTAAAAAAAAATAAAAATCAATCCAATTAATTTTGATCAATTTAGATTTTTATTCCTTCAAACTTGTACTAAAAACTAAACCGGAAATACTTCTACAAGTAAAATAGTGATATATTCTATTTTATTTCATTCCTTGTCTTCCTATTTCATTTCATTATGAATCACTTCCCATTTTCATCAATAAAATTTTCAAACATCTTAATTTAGCTTATGATTTGACCAAAGAATAAAATAGTTGGTAGGATTTTTATTTTAAAAAAAGTATTTCGTAGTAACTTCCCCAATAAGGTCCTGGTCATGGCCTCCACATTTTTTGTTTGGGGGGGGGGTCTATGTCATGAGCCCAACTAAACTGTAGATTTGGACTCAAAAAAAAAAAAAAAGAATCGAATTTTGTATATTCCTTTTTCAGCCGAAAAGCCACGTAGAATGAACTATGTTGGCACACTCTCATTTTAATGATGCATTTGGATAGTCTAAAATAAAATAGGCATTTGAATAAATTTTTAAAAAGGTAATTTTAAGATAATATCTAAAATTAATTTTTGTAATAATTTTATGATAAGTAAAATTTATTTTATGTTTGAATGTACTTGTAAAGTTATTTTTTCCCCAAAAAAAAAAAATCACTTTTATCTCATCATAGCTTTTATCTGCAGTAAAAAAAAAAAAAATCAGAAAACTGATATCAATTTATTTTGATTTTTATAAGAATCTTATCCCGACTGTCTAAAAAAATCAATAAGTGATTTTTTTAAATAAAAAGGACTTATAAATTAACATAAAGAAACCCACCCAATATCTATACCCAAAGCTCCTTTTTTATCTTTTTTTTTGAATTTTACTGTCTGGTTAAAACTCATACACAAACCCAAAAGTAGTTTGTCGCAGTGAAAATGAATTGCGATCTTAGATAAATTTTACCTGCAATATTACAAATTTAAATCTTAAAATTGTTATCTTGAGTCAGACTTAATAGACAAATAAATTTGACAACTATCTCGTGTGATGCACCAAATTTTAAAATTTGTTGGAGAGTCAATTTTTTTTTTTTCTAATGGAGAATCACGTGTGTGTGGGAGTGAAGTTTCATATGGAATAAATTGAAGGAGAAGTGATTCACCAAATAAAATAAAAATGAAGGAGATATGGTTTATAAAGCTTAGATGGGATACTGACAAACAAAAACTCAGACGGGACAATAAAGTTTTAGGTTAAATTCGAATCACGGGAGTTGCGTACTTGCATATACGATAAAGACATAGGCCACGAGTTTTCTTTTGAGGTAAGTTCTAAAATAGTCTTTAATTAGTTATAGATCAAAATAGTTCTTAAATTCTGTTTATAAAAAAAATTTATTAATAATTATTTTATTATATAAAAAATTTCAATAAACAAGATTCAAAAACTATTTTGATCTTTGGATCATTTTAGCAACATCCTTCTTTTAGGCATCCAACTTCAAAGATGCTCATGTTGGTCGATGGGCCCATACTAGTCTGATTCTGTTTTATTAGAACACATCTAACATAGATGAGTCACAGCTCAGTCGGTGAAGACTTTAGCCTCATGAAGATTGCACCCAAAAGTTATAGTAGTCGTTTTCGACTTTGGGGTAGCAGACAGTCACTACCTTGGATTTGTATGCCCTACGGACCTCCAGAAGTATGATTCCAAAAGTTGCAATTTATGCTGGGGATCGTATGAACCAAAATAATTTTGAAAATAATTTCGCATGGCAAGTCAATATTCAAATTTCCATATGATCATAGATAATCACCAACAATGCAATAATGTTTTGGAAGGCACTGTGCGTGCGAGATTATTTATATATTTATATATGAAAATAAAGTCTAAGCACACGCATAAGGAGAGTGAATAAAAGAGCTTACGTGCGAGATTATTTATATATTTATATATGAAAAGAAAATAAGGTCTCAAAAGTCAAAACCAAAAAGTAAATAATACGGTAATGCAAATATTATGTAAATACTCCTGTATTTACCGTGAGCCCCCTATATTAGTCCAAGCTACATTGATCTCCCTTTAAGGAGAGATTAAGAGAGGTCAGCATTATATTTACAAGAATATTTAATATTAAATATAATATTATCTAAAACTCGTAGAAGGTCAATGTATGTTTTTGTAAATCATAAGAAATCACAATGAATTTCACCCAACTTTAGGGAAGTCAACGTAATTTGCCCTATAATAATAAAAAAAATTTATAAAAAAAAAAAAGAAAAAAGAAAAGATTGTACAACTTCAAGTCCCTAATGCACCATCTCCATTTTGAAAATTCGGTTGATAAGTTGATATTCTTCAATGTTCATCATAAAACGTTACTCGTACTACATAGATTTTTAACGAAAGAGGTTGTGCTTGCTAGATCACTCAATAAAAAAATAAAATAAAATAAAAATCTGAGCACACACAAGTGAAGCGAATAAAGAGCTGCATGGATGACTGGGGATTACAATGCATATAACTTCAAAAACTTGCCTCAAGGTGAGCCCGAAAAGCCCAAATTGACAACCTTAATTTATTGTCCATCCCTGGATTTCTTAGATACTGCAATCACATTGAAGTTCAGGGAGTCTGGGTTTTTCTGGATCATGCTTTGGATGACTTTGGCTGCATCCTGTTGAAAATTTAGATGCATATTAGAAATTAAATGTAATAAAGGTAACGAAGGCAGTTATGGGAGAATGAAAGGCAGCAAACCCGCAACTTAAGACACATGATTGAATGACAAACAAGATGTCCCATGGCTGAAAATGGGGACAAGACTCAGCACAACACTACGAATTTGACAGGGATATTAAACAGGGACAAAGAAAAAGGCATACACAAACAGGTGAAGTTGGTAAACAATATGTACAAAGATATGAGCTGCCTGAGAAAGATGGCAGCTGCCGGCAGAAGTGGGTGAGGTTGACGAACAGGGGTGCTTTTCTTGTAAAATTTTCCAAACTCAAATTTAAAGCCCCATCTATAAAGATTTAAGCACAATCTACAAATTCCTCCTAAAATGGCTGCCTCAATCCAGGCAAAACTGAACCACTTTCCTAGAAAATCGAGGTCAATGTTTCTTCACACATTTAAATTCAGAAGTCTTCTGGAAAACGGAAGCATTTAACAATATTATGGAATCCTTTTTCGCTATATGCATTTGGAAACCAAATCAGGTCGGTTTGCTGAATACATTTCTTTAAGGAACAATACAGTTATTGCCTTAACATGCATAGATACTTACCCTCAACAAAGTACTTGGTGAGGATGGGCCATGAGACATTGGTCCTGACTTTCTTCCATCAAGCTCATAAAGTTCACCTGCATAAGAAACAATAGTACAAAAATTAAGCAGATAAAACGCAGTTAACTGCAAAAGGGAGGAGTAGAAGACCTCAAAATTGATCCAAGACCCAAATAGTTTTGATATACAGTTTACACAGGTGGCTCCATATAATTTACGTATATAGGTTGCTTATTATTTTGTTGTTGCTTTTGCCATTGTATCTGGGCATATTATTTTGCACTTTCTACAAACACCACACACAAGAAAATACTAAATCAATTATATAGAGATATTACCATCCACGCAAACGAAGCAGATGAAATGAGTGTCCACGTTATCTGTTGCCTGCATTACAAATGTTTTAAACCACAAAAAAAAGTTGGTCAGACAAGAGAAAAAGTTTGAAACAGGCTCTTTTTTTTTTTTTTTTTTGATGGGGAGGGGGGATGTCATTGTCTAAGGATGATACTATTAGTTTTACCTGGCAGGACAATAACAGTACATGATGATAACACTAAGAAAGTTATACTTGTATCTCCTAAAACACTCAGTAATTTACATTTCCAGCATAAACAACATTATCTTTGAAATAAAACAAACTGAGAATTTCAAAGTTCACATTAAGAAAACTAGCTTTTTGATTTTTTAGATGAACGGGCTTCAAATTCTACAAAAATTGCCATCTCTTGAATACCTCAGCTTATCTAAAACTCATGCAGCAAGTAGCAGGGATCTTCCTTACTTCCTATGACGAGAAACAAAATACATTCATCAACAATGTGAGAATATTTCATTGATCATATGCCACCAAACAACAGACAAAATCCTCTCACAGTTGCACTATTAAGCACTGTATATTCTGGCTTCACCCGGTGGGTCACGCAGATCAAGTATTTTCACTCATTTTGCCCCATGTACATAGACAAAATTAAATGCCAAGATGCATTAACTATTTCTTCGTACATACAAAATGCAGATTCTTTTGATCCTTAAAGCTGCATCTAGATTTTCACTTGCTTCTATTTTTTCTTTTTCTTTTTTAAATCATTAACGAAGATTAAGATGACGAGAAGAAAATTACTAGGAGTCACGAGGATAAGGGATCCTCCATCATGGAAAACTGAAAAATAAAACAATAAAGAAAAAGGAGAAAGCATGAATGTGGCTAAGTTGCCCAATCTCTCTGCATACTTTTAAGGAAACCCCCTTAAGTGCAATGTTTCAAACCCAGACACTGCCCAGCTAAATTGGCTGGACTGTGATCCTGCTATGTTTCCAGTCTAATTAACCCATATGATTTAACAACAGTTCAGTAGCAATTTAATTGGTTAAACCAATTAAACCATGACGCGGGGGTCTCACCGCACCTGTCCGATCTCCAGTTCAGTTTTTAAAACACAGTTACAGCGACCATTTGCATTACACTAAATGGAAGCTAAGCATCTAATCTTATCTCAAATTAGTGACTAGACCAAATCAACTTCTTTAAAAAGACCATTATGTTCCAACCAAATGCATCAAATAGTGGCATAGATTCATTGCACATTGCCATAAAAATGTAGCATTTTAACTTCTTTATCTCTACCAAAACCACGAAAGCTAGTCAAAATTTGGTCCAAGGACTGACCCAGCAAACATAAGGCTACACACAATTATTGATTGAATTGGCTATATACTACTATCTTAAGAAGTTGCAGATTCTTTTATTTAATTTAAAAGGAAACTTTCTAGTCCTCTCTGACCCATAGAAATAGATCCTCGTGTAGGTAACTCATACAACTTCAAGGAAACAAAACTCAAGTAGGAAGCATTGTTTGCCTCTAATAGGTTGGTATATGCTTATAATGTTATATCTCCTAGGAAGTTAAGTGCACATTTATATGCAATATCTTTTCAAAGATTAATCCAGTTACATTAAAATATAAATTTGAACTTTGGTTCAAAATCTTTAATCTAAAAAGCCATATCAAAATTACCAGGATTTACTCATCACACAAGAACCTACAAATATAAATTATGTTAAACAAAGGTCTCTGGTTAAGTATCACTTTATAGTATACAAAGAAAAATGATAACAAGTAACAAGTGACAATTAGAGCAAGATTGTTCCAAATGCATTGGATTATATTTTCAAGATAAGAAGGCTGAACTGAACCTTGGATGACTACATCTGTATCACTAATACATCACATCATCCCCACCCCCCCCCCCCCAAAAAAAAAATAGTGTCACTTTAAATTGAATCAATAAAACTACCTCTGTATCACCAGCACTGGCTGCCACTGAATGAGCAACTTCCATCTCTCTGTCATTCTCAAGAAATACAGCACGCTGCAAGATATAAAAGTTAGAGGATGCCAAGTGAGCATTATATTTAGATAACCATTAGTGTCAATCGCTTGCATTTGTGCAATACGAGAAAGAAAGAGAGGAGGTGCAGGCAGGGAGAGATAACCTGCATTGGGTCCATGCTTGCAGTAGATTTGAAGAACTTATCGAAGAATGACCCCTCAACTGATAACAAAAAAAACTCAATGAGAATTAACAGTTGACGCACTAATAATCCTAATGTACACAACATGATTGTTGGAAAATTCACCAAGCTTGACCTCAGATGTTATGTTCCCAATAGCATGAAGAAGCCCTATTGTACCACAAGCATTACCCACAGTTTGCTTCATAAAATACACTCTACTGCCTTGTTCCTACACCAGAACAACTAAAAATCCTACTCAAGGCATCAACGGTATGATACATGCTACCCAAAATTCAGATTCCTTGGATTATTGTTTAAGAGAAATATATAGAATAATGAAATTAGCTTGTATTATCTTCAAATACAGTATGGCAGAATTTTCGAAGCACGGAAAATGAATAGTTACAGATAAATGAAAAAATTATACAAATAGTTATATCCACTCACCCTTTTCTCATTGTCCTGTTGCAGCCTCTCTTCTTCAGACTGATAAATCAGAAGAAGTACATATGAATATGATATGACATAAAATTAAATAAATAAAGTTGAATAAAAAAATGAGAACCCAGAGAGTAAGCAATAAAGAGTTTGTACGAAACTAACCATAGCGGTAATTGGATAAAGGAAAAGCACGGCAAGAACAGGCTTTGGAACCATTTCTAAAAGCTCTTCATCTAAGCCGTAAACATCACAGCACTCGGCCTCATCCTCGGAAAGCCCAAGACCCCTAAGGAACTGCAACTCGCCCAATACAACAACTAGATACTTAAATTATGCATGCTGCTAAGTTCACTTTTATCCCAAATAATTTAAAAAAAAAAAAGTGAAAACAAAAATTGCAAAACCAAAATATTTTGTTCTTTTGAAAAATAAAGACGGATTCGAAGATCCACGGATACAAGCGTGAAGGATGAGAGGGAATACCTGGTTCATGACGTCAGGGTTAGCTTCAAGAGGAAGCCACCTTTTAGCAGAGGGTCTTTCGTCTAAGGTGGCCATTCTACTACGCTCCTTTCTTTCTTTCTCTCTCTAGTTTGTAAATACTAATGTTATGTCCAGCGATGTCTCGTCTTCGAAACTCAAGAGATTCGAAAACTGTGATCGACGAGAAAGACTGTATATATAGTTAAGTTACGTGGATCTTAGTGGGCCTTTGCCCAGACTTGTAGCAAGCAACCTGCTAGAAGAGACTCGGCCCATTTCAAAATCCCTCTTCGTTTCTCTATCTTACTCTCTCTTTTACGACCAAAAAGCAAAAATCGCTCTCTCTCTCTCTCTCTCCTCCTAATTTTGGTTAATAATTAATTCAATAAACTTTCAAGTGGAACAAGAGATTTTGAAAATTCGTATTATTATGGAAAAGAAAATGTATTTGAGTTTTAAGCAAGCAATACATTTTTTTTTCTTCAGAATTTTAGTTTATACATATGAAAAGTAGTAATTTTTGTCTGCAAAAGTGACATGGACTTCTTTTATTTTTTATGTTAAATTAAGTTGGTTGAAACTAGAAAAGGGGAAATACTTCAAATTTTAGACAAATCTTAAAATCCCATTGTTGAAAATTGAGGTGAGAAGTATCACAATCAGATGTGTTTATAAGTAAGGATTCAGTACTTTGACTACTAGCAGTTCTAGCAAAGTAGGGATTCAAAAACTTTGACCTTGAGTCTATGATCGACCTTAGATGGTTTTGTAAGTTTCTTTGGGTTGCTGATAGTAGTAAAACCTCTCAAAAAACATGCACAGTCCCAGAAAATTATAATGGGCGATTGCACCATTTTTTAAAGGACAAATTACACTTGACATCCTTAAATAATAAACTATATACACTTTTGACCCTTAAACTTTAAAAATATTCAAATCGACCCCCTCAACTTTCCTAAATATACAAATTGACCCCTCTATTAAAATTTCCATCCATTGTTAATAAAATATTACATATTTAAAGAAGTTTAAGATATCAAATTATATATTTAAAAAAATTCAGGAGATTGATTTACATATAACCTAAAATTTAGGGATATAATACATTTATTTTAACTAAAATACATATTCATGAAAGTTCAGAGAATCGATTTACACATTTTTAAAGTTTAGAATATAAAGTGCGTATGGTAAAGTGCAATTTTCCTTTTTCGAAATACTATTTATTTATTTTTCGGTTACAACCCTTTACCGATCAACTTGATGGCTTTTCAGTTGTTACCATATGCTATTAGATAGGAATATACACGTTCATCAAGGTTGCTTGTTTGTTATCCAGAATCTAGATAGACTTATGGCAAGTTTGGATTCCAAATTAGGAGTCTCTAAACCATAGTTTGGGTAATAGCTCTTCTCTTGTAGTTTTTGCCCAAATACGTTTGGGGTTTCCAAAGCTTATGCCCAAACTATGATTAATGATTTGGATTTCCAAACGAGAAAACAAGCATAATCTTTGAGCTGAATCATCACCGTAGACGTACACAAGTTCCCAAGAAGATTAATTTATTACTTTGAAACATCCCAAAGAAAATTTGGAATCGGATGGCAAAGGAATATTGCTTCATCCCGAAGAAAATCGAAATGAATGATGACAAAGAAGAAAAAAAAAAAAAGGCGCGAAGCCAATTCATAGGAAAAAGAAGGATGAAAATTATTGCTTCATTGGGAATGCAGTATCTCAATGTTCATGATTTTAAATACACTTTTCAGCTGTTTGGAAATTTGACTGCCCTCAAAGGGCGACATATCCCCAGCAAACTGTAGTGACAGTCCCTTACCTAGTAAGTCGCTTACACAGGCTCTAGATCACTCTAATCACTTCATGATGGACATTCCTCTGTTGCAACGTAGACATGAGAGATCATAAATAGAATACCACTCCTTTCACTCACCAGTATACTTTGGTTTCCGCTTCTCAGCAAATGCAGCCAAGCCTTCCAATCGATCTTTAGTGTTCAATACCTGATCATAGCAGTCTTCTTCCATAGCCAAAGCTGATCTCAGATCAGTCTCAACTCCCTCGCTAATAGCTCTTTTAGCCATCCTTATAGCTACAGGACCCTGTTAAAAATTCAATGTACCTGAATAACATACAAGAACAAGAACAAGAACAAGAAGAACAGCAACAACCAAGCCTTCATTTCAAAAACCAAACTTCAATAAAAGAGGAGGGTTGTTTATTTTGGCAATTTTATGCCTAAAAGTGATTTTACTTTATATATCCAAGCAACTCAATCTCACAAAACTTCTTTTAGGTGAACATCTTCAACCACAAGAATATTATTTGATAACTAATTCTTCCTAAATACATCATATTCAAAATTAATTTTGGTGTTCGGACAAATTACCCAAATATGCTCTGGATTTGCACATTCAAATAGATTACAAGGGTCAATTGCACCAATTGAATCATTTGCAGGCATTTGAACAAGTAAAATCTATAGTTATGTATAACATAAGCAATCTTTTTCTTTTTCTTAATAGATCAACTTCTTTGAAAGAAGTCCGTGCCTGTTTGTTTTGCAGTTTGAAGTGCTCAAACTTACTTTTAGTGAACTGAAAATGAATTTGAACAGTAATGAAGATGTTTGGGTTTCTCTTTCAGGTGTTCAAACTTAACTTTTAACATCTTGAAAATACTTTTGGTGGCACCAACTTTGAAGATGCTTTTCATTTTCTGGTAAAAAGAAATGAATTGAACTTTTACCCGTCCCTTCTTTACTCTCTTCTCACCTAACTCACACTACCTTTATATCATTTTTAGTAAGTTTATATCTAAAAGTAATTTTGCCTTATACTATAAACTTTTAAAATATCATTTCCAAACACAAAATTCTCTCTACTTCAATTCCATTAAAAGTAATTCTTTCAACTTTAATTCTTTCAAAATAATTCCACTAAGAGTTAAACCAAACGGACCCTAAATGGAAAAATCAACAGCCAAAGAAAACCAGTCATCGTCATTTATACGTGGACATCAAATGGCATAAAAGGCGTGTTCCCTGCATTTCTAAATGGCATAAAGCACAATGTATCACATTCAGCATGATATGTATCCCAGGGAGATACCTTCTCATTGATATCCCGAGCAACTGCAAGTGCCTTTGAATAAGCTTCACCAGCAGGAACACAGAAATTTACAAGACCTGCACCAAAGGATGCATATGCAGTTATTACCATTGATTTAGGAGGAGAAAAAACATGTAGTCTTATGCTTTATATGTGAAAAGAGGTGGGCAAAGTTCATATTTTTTTGTTATGACAAAGATTTAGTATTCATTAATTGTATTGAAAGTTGGAAAATAATGGTGGCTTTCTCTTTGCTTTCTTTGAGGTCAACAAGAAATGGCTAAGAATAAGACTGCCATAATGTGTGCAATGAAACTCCCAACACAAAGGAAGTTTGATGGACACAAACAAATCTTTCATTTTAGAATATCTTTTGAATGTTTTTAAGTTAAAATTGCAAAATTTACAGAAACAGTAAGCATATATCATGACTGACATCATTACTAGTTAAAGAAGAAAAGAACCAAGTGACTAAACAACACACCCATGGACAGAGCCTCTTTGCCGTTAATCTTTCGACCAGTATATATAATTTCCTTTGCCATTGCATTTCCAACCAATCTAGGCAGTCGTTGTGTTCCACCTGCCCTGTGTGCAACAGGATTCCATGAGAGGCAATCTATTGCAAAGATCTAAAGTGTTCTGTAATCTTCAACTCAATTCCATAGTGAGAACCTATAAACTTGATTCTAGCTGTGGGACAGTGCGACTATGGGAGTATTGGCAGCAATCATATTTAATGCTCATAAACAAACAGAAGCAATTAGTGCATTAATAGCTTGACAGTGCCAAGAATAACAAGAAATCATGGTCCCCAGAATCTTGTACTGACCTTGTTGCACTTATTCATAAAAAATTTAAAACTGATTCAAATGCCCAGTTAAATTTATATCTGTCTACATCTTTTAGATATATTCTCCACTACCTTTGAAATTTTAACTTCATCCATTATTAGATAACAGAACTGAAGAGATACATGGTTAAAAATTAAAATAGGTGGCATCAAAGATAACACTATATGCAAAAGACAATTAGCATACAGCATACCCAGGGATTATGGCGAGTCCTGTCTCTGGCAAACCAATCAGAGCATTTTCTCCTATATCATGAAAGAAGAGACAAGTAAAAACAACTTTAGTATTTGCATCACACTCAAAGCATCCAAATGATCCTACAAACAAATAGATCCAATTTCCAAAAGTATTGCATATTTAACTACCACATATCCGAATATCACATGCCAGAGCCATTTCAAGCCCACCACCAAGTGCTACTCCTTCAATAACAGCAATAGTAGGTATACAAACTTCCTGAATAAAGAAACAAACATTATGCTAGTTCCAAGATTCAAGGAGCAGTGTTGACAAAGATTGGAAAACAGAGATGCTATGACATAAGGGAAGTAAGTCCGCCCAGAGCAAAAGGACATGATAGAGTCAAGTCAACTTAAAGAGGTGAATTTGAACCCCCTCTCCAACAGAAGAAAAGAATCTTAATAAGATGCTACACTGTGCTAGAAAAGCACGGGGGACAAAATGGAGCTAAAAACCTACATTGCATGATGCTTCATCGTGCATTCATTCACAATATGTAGTTGATCAGTATTAGAAATTTAGAATGTAAATAATTGGATGATGTGAACCAACCTCCAGAAATGAGAAAGTGGAGCGAAGTGAATTCACAAAAGCCTTAACCTCTGATTGATTCATTGTCCTCCGCTCCTGAAATCCAATAAACGTGACACTTGTAAACACACAGGTGACTCTGCTCTAACTCTAGACAGCAAGAATCAATTACCAAAGCAATTAAATTATGCCTAACTACTATGTTTTGAAATATTTTGTTTGATTGATTGCAATCATAGTCACTATGGAAGAAAATTCACATCACAAAACATGTCATACGCCCCATTATTCCATCTAAGATAAAAAAAACATGAAAGCCGATAATTAACCTTTAAATCTGCCCCAGCACAAAATACCCCAGGAACTGAGCTGCAGATCATGGCAACATTAGCATAGGATTCCTGATTAATCAATTCAAATGCATGACTTAGGCCTCGCAGCATCTCTTTCCCTATAGCGTTCTTAGCTCCAGGCCTGTCCAAGCTAATCTCCACAATCCCTGATAAACAAAAAACGTTCAAATCCTTTTTGGCTGTAATTCAAAGACAACTTATAACAAACAAGAACAAACCATGGGAAAAACACTGCAAACATGTGAGCACTAAACACACTATCCTCCAAAAGCTGAAAACTTGACAAATGGGTCCTAAAGGGAAGATTTAAAAAATACAAAATTCAAACCAATTATTAGAACTTAGAAGCTTTAGGTGGAAACTTTTACCGGAATCAGTGCCAGAGAGTTTGTGAAGCTTAACGAATTCAGAAGCAGAAGGCTCCAGAATAAGATTCCTGCGGCTCTGGTATTGATGCTGGTGATGTTGCCATTGATTGAGATTAGATTGTTGAGACACTGTGGTGAAGCTGAGCAATGGGTGATTGGGACAGACATAGGGTTTGGAACTTTTCACATAGGAGCTGCACATAGACCTTGTCAACACTCTCAAAACGCCCATTTTCACTGTGTATGAGAGATTGAATTGAAGTTTGCTGCTTCTTCTTCACTTTCAGTGTTCATGCCCAGAATTGCATGATGCGTGAGATGATCATTATCTTCAGACAAGACCTTGCTTACCCGTAATTCTTAGATAGTCAACGTCTACAATTAAAATGTGATGAGGACTAAGGACTGTAATAAATATTAAATATGTGCCTATTATTTACAATAATTTTGCAAATGTTAAAAGGTAAATAACATTGGAACCCCTGAGATTTCTTTTTTGATACTAATCCCTTGTGATTTTTTAAAATAGCATTTAATCATATTCTTGGTTGAAAAATAAATTCCACCCCATTATGAGAACAGGTTAACCCAAAAATGTTTGGGAAAATAAAATAAAATAAACCTAACCAACCTTAATCCAAAACCATTAAAATTGATTTAATAGTGAGAGATTTGAAGAAATTATATGAAATCATATGTTTAAAGCTCATTACCGATAATATAACAAAAAAAAAAAAATCAATCTTAACTCATATGGTCTTATTTTTTAATCATTATTTATCCTCGTCAATTTATATTCTCTCTTATTCAAAAATTACAAGAAACAAAGTGAAATTTTTCCATCTTATAATATTTTATATATTCTCATTCTTTAGAATGTGCCAAAAGATGGAATCATATTGATTAAATTCAATTTAGAGTTCCACATATATATGTAGATAAGTCACTCTCTTACGACCAAAAAAATGTTTCCTCTTTTTCTCTCTCTTTTTATATAGACTCTTTTTATCTATAAATAAATCAATTTTTCCAAAATCAAACTGAACCTTGAAATTTGACTATATTGATATTATAATTTTTTGATTTTTTTAATCAGATCATAAATAAAATCCCTCTCCAATGATTATTTATATTATACTTAAAAAATTATTTTAAACTCCTCAATATGTTAAAATCATAAAATACACTGTTTATTTTCAAAATTTTAGAATATTAAAAAAGTATCTTCTAAGATGTTCAACAATTATTCATTGAATCTTTTAGATTTTTAACAAATTTCATATATTCACAAGATAAAAAAATTCAAAAAATAACATACATGTGAAATTTTTCAAAAATAAAAAGAAATTGCTAAAAGAATGAGAATATAAAAAAGATTGTAAGATAAAAGAGATTCACTTTATTTCTCATGAGTTTTGAATAAGATATAGGCTAATGAAGATAAATGGCAAAGTTAAAAAAATCGAATCGAGTATCAAATTAGTTAAGGCATTGGTTCAAAGGTTCAGAAGTCCAACCAATTTAACGAGGGATTCGATTGGGACATGATAATATATATATATATATATATATATATATATATATATATATATATATATATATAATATATATATAGCAATTAATTAATTAAAATGCAAAAAACTATAACATAACCAATACAAAATAATAATTTTCAAAAATCTATCAAAGTAAATATAATCCAAATCTCTCTAAAGTAAATATAATTATTTATATTTGCATGCTTCTTTTTTTTTACGAAAAAAAAAAGGAAACAAGAAATGGCAGTGTTTAAAAAAGAAAAAAAAAAAACCAAACCAGTAAACTACTGAAATCGGTCTAGCTCATACTAGTTCAGCAGTTTATCCTGATTTGGACCCATTTTTAAAGCTGCTGGATTGAGGAGTATGACCGGACCAGCCTCATGCTTTAACTGGTTTTCCGATTTCTTTTGCGGCTTCTGTTATGATACAGTGTATGTAAGTTGCTGTTTGCTCTCTGGTCTTGTGATATTGAATTAAAGCTTCAAATTTCACTGCTCCCCTTAGATGGTGCAATGTTCTTGTTGCCTGCATAAAGGTGGCAGGTAATTAAGGCATGAGACAATAGAAGTCAGGGCCATGAATTGCTTAATCAGACGTGGACCAAAGGTCCAAATCAATCTGTCTACATAGAAGTGAAAGTAAAGCAATGTCTACCATTTCGAGACATTCATAATTGGAAGAAACCCATCCCTCAAGCAGGTTTTGTGGTTGATTAGGCTGCTGAAGAATAAATGGCTTTAAAAAACCAGATGGAGAAAATATAAGTGCTCAGACAATGATATGAATCTTTAATTCATCAAAGTAAATTGCTTTTCCCACTGCCATTAAAAAAAAGGAAGTAAGAACTTCACGAATTCAAGGAGATGGAAATCATACTACCTCTAGTTCACAATAATTGTTGCTTTAAAAATTCGGTACATCCTTAAATTAATGTATCTAAATACAATTTGTATTTGGATATATTGATTTAAGGATATACCAAAATTTTCAAAGCGACAGTCATTGTGAATCGGAGGGAGTAATTTCAATGAAGGAGTGAGAGAGAGAGAGAAAGAAGGGGAAATCTATTGGCCACATGCTGAAAAGAGGTCTATTATCAAATAGATTGGGAAAAATGGTAATCGAGTTGACTGAAAAGCAAAACCTGTATTCAACATGTTTCCATATCTAAATCATGCTTAAAAAGAAACCTAGTGCGTAGGATAGATAATGAAATTTTGAATTATATTAGTTGACATGAATTTGGAATTGCAATCCAGAATTCATTATCATGATTGCGACAAAAACAAAATAAATTGTTGTTTGCAGTGATAGAAACAATATGAAAATCATGATTGAGTAGTGCATAAGAAACTAAATGAATTTTGATTTTATACCCTTTACAAAATTACATAAATAGTAGAAGAAGTAATCAGTAGAAGGCAAGCACAAGTGCACAACAAAGGAAACATAAGGGTAAAATAGCTAGGAAATTCAGTTTTCTAACAAAATTTTGCACACGGACATATTGAGAACGGAATAGTAATGCACACCTGATAAATGGTCCTATCAATATATGGTTTGACATTTATACCAGACTGATTTTTCCTACTTACAAAATCAATATATAGAGGTCTTTAAACATAGAAGGGTTTGGTTCTGAGAAGAATAGTTAATTGTGATGTATCATCACAATTTGAAGTGTTGCTAACAAATGGATCAGCAACTTACTTTCGATTGCCTTGAGTTTGAAGAGAGTCCCAAGCTCCACACACACACACACACACACACACACCATATGCAACCGAAAAGGAAATTATCACATGGAATTGCCTATTCTGGCTTTTGATAAGTAAGTACAAGAAACTCATCATTTTGAAGAATATTAATACAGTAAGAGGAAAAGGAAATTCTAGTAAGAAGTCCATATGCACACATATCTACAATCCTTAGTTGCATATGAGCTTCAAATACGGTACTCTACTAAAGTCAAACCAGTTCAAATCTCCTCTAATTGAAAATGATTTGTTGCTCTCTTTCATTGTCCACAAAAGACTTGCATTGGTTACTCGAAATTGTAGAGCATTATGAGCATCTACATGAGTATGCAGCTAAACATCTAATCCAAAATATAATCAACATGGTGAGGTATAGAAAATTAGTTTAATATGAGCTGCTACATTATTTCAGAACCATTTACTCCAAGACATTTGATACATTCTTAAAGAGTTGGTTGATGCAGATGCATTAAAGCTAGAAATAGCATGCCGCAGCTCAACCAAGCTTCTTTGCTGCAACAGGTTATGGGGTATCAAAATTCTTCATTGCTGCAGAAAATGAAAAAGAAAAAAATTTGAGCAGGGGAGAGTGAAGGGCAACCAGGAACAAACCTTCCACAAAAATTGGGTATTCCTGAATGACAGCAACTGGTTTTCCTCTCGAAATTACATTGGCACTGCCTCTCTTGGTCTAGAGAGATGCATCCCAAAAACAAACATAGATCAGAGACATCATTAACCACATAATTCAAAAGTTCTCATAGAATGGTGAATCTGAACAAGAAAATAGAGGTATGGGGTCAGACATTCAGAGATTTCAGTCCAGAAAAGAAGATTTCTATTTCACTATAGAGGCAAATTTTGAAATGATGAGAAAGTAATACACATATAACCCTATAACGATGTCAAACAAGAATGGAGATAAAACAAATAAATAAAACAATTCAACGGGAGAAAATCCATGGAAGTTGACTTCCACTGCAAAATGAAAATAAAAACCCTTCATATAAATCAGATCTGGAATCCAAAAAATATTATTTATTATTAGCCTTTTTGACCAAAGAGAACATAATTCCAGTCATAAACAAAAGGATTTTATACTCCCAATCAAATAAATTACCTTGAATACACACAGTAAGCAAGGCCACAACTAAGATGGATGAAATACTGGCATAGCCAAGAGACAAAACTCAAGAGTGCCGTCTTCTGCAAGCACATACGATACAATACAAGAGATTGTTAATCTGTACTAATTCCCAATGAAGAATCCATTCAAGAAAAAGGGAAAGGGGGGAAGAGAAAGCCTACCGGCGTGGGTAGAGATGAGCAAGTAACAAAGAGAAGACGATTACAAAAACAAAGAACATTCCCTAATATATAGATATTTTTGGAACGTGGGCTATCTTGTGACAGTCGTCCCCTGTTCCTTCCTTGCACCGCTCAATCAATGCTGGGCAGCCGCGAATGCGCAGAACCTCAAGTGAAGTAAGGTGTCGCACACCTTCAGGCAAGGATCTCAATTTTAGACAATTTACAATCACCAGTTCTCGAAGGGAGCACAGACCATCCCAACCATGCTCTGGCAAAGACTCCAGCTCATCACACCATCCAATGTACAGATCCTCCAAAGCACCGAGTTTCATGATTTCAAGCGGTAACTCCTTCAATTTACGGAAACTTGATATACTCACAGTTTTAAGAGAAATCAAGCTTGTCATCATTCCTTTTGGGAAAGATGTCACGTCCCCACTTTCACGAAGACCGAGGACAGTAAGACCCTTGAGCCTAGAGATTGAACTTAGTAACTCATTGTTGCAACCATATCCTCTGAGTTGTCTAAGAGATGGAATGCACGGCAACCCACCAAGTTCGGGGCACTTATAGATCACCAATTCAGAAAGACGTAGGAACATGTCCCCTTTTTCCACTTTCAACAACCGCTCTAATTTTGGTAACCATGGTACTTCGAGTTTCTCCAAAGATGGAAAAGCACTCACCTTCAAACCATCATAGCATTCATCGTCATCCACGTATTGCACATAACCCATCCTTGCTGTTACAAGGTTTTTTAGAGAGGGGAGTTTACCAAGTGGTTGAAGCCGCCGGCAGTTGCAGAAAGACCAAAGTTCAAGATCAACTAAATTGCTCAGAGCTGAATTGTTTCCAACCCAACTCGGCAACCATAATCCTTCGTAGCGGTTTATTTTCAACAACTTGAGATTTGAGTGAGGTTGAAGTGCTTCAAGTACTTCCTCATCATTGGTAAAAGATGGCTTGGTTTCGCCACGGTAGTGACCCCATGACAACTCCAACTCCCGGAGGTCTTTTTTACCCTTCAAATTGGCCTCTTGAGCTTGAAATAAACTGCCAACATTTTGTAGGTCTATGATGGACAGTGCTGCTCCTAGCCTTAGGTCACGTAATTCTGCCAAGCTGTGCCCTGTCTCCTGACTGACAATATATAAACTCAATGTTCTAATGTTAGGAAACATACGAGACAACGAATCACAATCAGTGATGACTAGATGTCTGAGATTCTGTAAGCGAGTCAAGTGTTTTGGTAGACAACTAAGAGCATGACATTTAGTCAGCTTCAAGATTTCCAATCTTCGCAAGCTACAAATTGAATCAGGGATGCGTTCTATACTCATCTGAGAATCAAGATCAGAAATTTCCAAATACCTCAAATGAGTAAAATTCCCCAGTGATGACAAGTTGCCGAAATTTATTCTTAAAACCCGAAGAGAATGGTTTGTTGGTAAGCAACCATAAATGCTTCGTGGAAGGCATAACTGATATAATGTCCGCAAGGATTCAGCTTTCTCAAAGGTTCCCTTGTTAAATGATAAACGATTACCATAGGAACAGGAGCAGAAACTAATGTGGTGTGTGCTTCTTGACAAATCAGTCATGCTTGCATTCTCCAAAGTCATACACTCTTGCCCGGCAACTGACTGAGCAAGATCATGCATCTTGAACCAAACGTCGCCTATATAACCAAAGGTTTGGATATCTTGAAAGAATGCTTTTTGGAGCAATTCCTTCCAAATCATATTGCCAACATCCTCTACGTCCAAGTTTTCCCGAGATGAAATAAACCCATTAGCCATCCAAAGATGAATCAAATTCCCCTTCTTATTTTCTGTATCTTTAGGAAATATGGCACAAAAAGCAAAACACTGCTTTAAGGTTGGCGTTGAATGAAAGTAGCTTAACCTCAAGGTTGACAAAATATCATTTTCCTCTGGTAAAGTCCAAAGCCTGCTTTCCTTAACTTCAAGCCATTCTTTTTCCTCATTCTTAGACTGCAACACACCTCCTAATAATCGTGCTGCAAGCGGTGATCCCCCACACTTCCTTACTATATCCTTGCCTATTGATACAAGCTCCCCAGGCTGTTCTTTATCAGGTCCGAATGCGCACTGTTGGAACAATAACCAACAATCATCCTCGGATAGACCTGACAAATGATGAGCTTGGCATGTTCCCATGATTGCTGCGACATCCTTGTCACGAGTGGATACTAAAATGGAAGAACCTTTAGATCCACATGACAACACAGATTTCAACTTATTCCATTTTTCTTGGCTTAATCCGCATTCCAAGCTTTGGTTTCTGTTCCACACATCATCTAAAACTAGCAAATACCTTTTACTCTGCAATAGTTCTTGCGCCTTTTTTTCTGTTACAGCTAATTCAGTATGTCCCACTTATTTGTTGTGATAGATTCTATAATGGAACACAAAATTCTCCCGACAATGAAGTTCTGTGAAACACAAACCCAAATTTTTAAGTTAAAATGGCTACTTACCCTTTGATCATTGTAGACCAATTGGACAAGTGTTGTTTTTCCAACACCACCCAAGCCGAGGATGGGATAGACCGAAAGGACGTCAGGGTCCCGCTCTGGGCTATAAGAAGAAACTTTGCAACCTCCTTTCTATCTTCATCTCGTCCGTGCACTTGAGGTTGGGCGATGGTTGGGCTTGTTTGGCGCCATTCAGCTACTTCACTTGGCATGTCCCTAACTCCCTCACTTAGAACAAACTTGTTCTTAGCTTTGGCAATTTGATCCAATCTCCTTATCATCTCATTCAACCTGCGTCCAATCGCATAGCGAAACATGATGTTCTTTGGTTTGAAGGAGGATAGGCACCCAAGTCCAAGGGACCTCATGGAACATTCATCAAGGATATCATCTTGGGACTTCATGGAACATTCATCGAGGATATCATCCAGCACGTGCACTGCATCTTTGAGTTGCTGTGGCCAAATCTTTATGAAGCGGTTTGCCATTTGTTTCTCCTCAGCATCAGCAATGATGGCCTTGATCAGGTCTAAATTGCTTGATAGCTTTTCAATCTTTCCTTCAAATACAGAAAAGTTTGCAAATTCATTCCGGATCTTCTCAAGCACAACTCCAAGGAAAGCCTCGGCAGCCACTCCAAGTAAGGCCTCAGCAGCCATTTTTTTCTTTTTTCTTTCAAGAAACTGAGAAGACAGAGAAAACAATATCAAGAAATTCTTTCTTGATGTTGGAGGAAGAATTTGTTCCCATATGAAGCGTGACGTGAGCAACTCTGCAAAGAATTCTTCCCTACTCTTTTTAAGTAAGAATTTATTCCCAGGTGGACAGTTAACATTGCATATGTATAGGGAGAAAATTCTTAGGCATACTCACGGGGATGAGGTCCACATTTGCATCTATAATATATTTTTATGATCTATTTAAGAAAGATCTATGTATAGATGCAAGTGCGGAATCTATGCACGTCAAAAATTCACATAGAAGAATCCGTGTGTATACTCTGTAGGAACAATTTCTCCACGCAAAAAATTCTCCAAGGAGCAAAGAACTAGTGAATAGAGACCCAACGGTAATGCACAAAAAAGAGACCCGCCTCTAAATGATGGTCTCACACACAATACGAATATAATCATTGCACAGGTGTCATACAACAGAGGTTTTTGGGTGGGAAGTTTTTATCTCACACATGCAAATTAATATTTAACATGTGCTAAGGTATGTAAGTCATGGTAAAGATTTATGTTCATTGGTATAAGTGTGCAACTTTACATATGTCAACATACTGGTAAGTTCCTGCCAAGAATTTTGTATCACACAAAATAAAGAATTTGCGGGTAGATATTATGCTTGGGAGCGGCTATTGTCACTCCTAGTATCTATACTCACTCCAATTTTTTTTTAATCATTTCTTTAGTTTCTTTAAAATTTTCTTTCTTTTATTTTTTTTATCAAAATAATTAATAATCTAACTTTAAATATTTACTATCAATTATGTTCTATTTAAATTTATAATTTTTATTTTAATTAGAACATAATTTATTTTTTATATTTAATATTATCAAAGTTTACTTTCATATATAATTAATTTATTTAACACTATTAAATTATTTTTTCAATTTTTTTAATATAATAACTATCTGAATAATAAAACAGTGCGTGTTTAAAAAACTAGTAAACGAATAAATGGTAGACAAATTAGTATAATATAATATATAACGCATATATCCAATTTTTTTATTTATAATTATTATTTTTAATTCAAAAATTCAGTTAACATTTTATTATTTTTACCTTTGATAATCTATTATTTTTCATTTAAAAAAAATCATCTTTCACTTATTCCTTTTCATCTTTCTTAGGAATAAAATTGAGAAAATATATTATTGTGACTCAAATAAACACTTCTTGTTTTATGTAAACAATAAATTTAGCGTTTTTTATGATAAAAAGAATAAGAGAAGGATTAATTGTTTTTACAAAAATTGAAAAGAATAGATCATAAAGGTAAAAAAAAAAAAAGATCAACACTATAAGAAGTTTATTATGATATATTTGTTTTTCTTTATTATTATTCATTTTTATTGATTATTTCTTTTAGAATACTCACTGTTATATATTATCTAGGTAATTGTCATATAAATTTAGTGTATTTTAGAAAAATGAATAAATGAAAGATAATTTTTTCATAAAAATTTAAAAAGAATATATTACAAAGGAAAAAATAATAGAACATTAAGAGAATATATTAATTCAAAGTTAAAAATATTAATTTTAAATAAAAGAATAGATATATGTATCGTATTTTACAATATATTAATTGATATTTTTTGTTATCACTTTTACACCCTATTTTTTAATATTTATTATTATATTATTTAGATAATTATTGTATTAAGAAAAGTTTAGAAAAAGTAATTTAATATTTAGATCCAAAAATTGTGTTAAATATTTAAACTGCATAAAAAAAATTTGATAATACCAAAGATAGAAATAAATTGTTTTGAATTAAATTAAAATAATAAATTTAAATGAACTTATAAATTGTAACAAATATTTAATATTAATTTATTATTTTAATTAACAGACAAAAAGAAGGATGTTTTAGAAAAACTAAATACATGGTAACTAAGTGCGAGTGGCTATTTTTCTTTCTCTTTGATTTGAGCAAAATAAGATATAATGAAGTGAATTAAAGATGTAAAACTTTATCATTCTATCCTTTTCTTTTGTATTTTTAAACGATGGAATAAAAAGTTCTCTCTATTTTATTTTATTTCACTTTATAGCATTTTATCACATTCTATCTCATTCATCATTAATCCTCAAACCTAATTGCTTTTGAGATACAATTACTTTTAATTTGCTATCTTTTTGTTATAATATCGTAAGTTTGAAATAAAATTAGGATTTAACTTTATAGATTTGAGTATGAAAATTTTTTATATTGTTATTTAATTATGTATTATCATATTTTTTTATTATTATGTTTTATTGAATTATTTTATTATGATAAAAGTCACATATAAACAAATTTATTATGGTGTCTAGATGAAATCACAGAGAAAGAAATGACAATATGAGAAAATGAAAATATAAATGGCTAAAATTTGAGTTAAAAAAAAATTCAATTATAAATGTAATTTAAAAAACACACAACTATTGAATGAAAAATTAGGTGAAAACTATGGTATATCATATTATTAGAGGGTACGTAAATATATCATAAAATGAAATATTTTTATTAATTTATTTATATATGTCAACATCCAATCAACTTATTTAAAGTATTCCAATAAAAAAAAACTTATTTAAAGTATTACGGTAGCTAGTCATTTTATTTATAATATAGTCTAAGGAAATTTTGGTAAATTTCGATAAAATTACAGTTAAGCCCACAACTTAATAGTTGTCTCATGCATGTCTCATTTGAACATGAGATGTCCCATATTCGGTTTCCGTCCCCCTCCCCCCCAAAAAAAAAATCCCCCAGAAATATTCCTAGTCTCACTACTTTCGATTAAAAAAAAATTCCGATAAAATCAAAGTTGTTAAATTCTAATAATATGTGAAGTGATGGCTCATTCGTGGGAGATGGTACATTGAATGCCGTAGAAGTGGCATTTGGGAGATACATTTGAGCAACCATTGGTAACGTTGTCTGATGGGTTAGAGTTGGTGAATTTGAAGTGTTTCTTAGATTTGATCCATTTATTCAAGCAATGGGTTGGGTCAAATTTATAATTTTGATATACATAAAAAAGTTACACATTACATGTTAAAAGATCTTAAAGTACTCATATTCAAAAAAAAAAAAAATCCCAAAATATGTAATAAAAAACCATAAGTCTAAACATATATAACATAAGTTTCTATCGTAATACAATGAACTCTAACAAGGTTGTGTTATGGTGATGACAAGGTTGTTAGGGGAAATTAAGAGCATCACGGAATACAATGAACTTAGAGAATATCTAAGCAATGGATCAGGAATTAGTAGTACAGAAACGAACTTGGTCATTAATTACTGAAAGAATGTGAGAAGAGTGAGTAAGTGATAGAAAGTGAAGAAAAGAGTGTGTATATTATATTCATTCATGACTATTATCTATGCATTTACAATCTATAACAAACCATCTAAATTCTTGGATCAAGTGAAACATTAGTTAAGAGAAAATATCATCAATATTACCATCAATTCTCTTATTACCCCTTATATAATACTAAAAATGAACTTAACTAACATACTATATTCCTTCAACAATACCCTCCCTTGTAGAGCATCCTAGGCCTCAAGGATGAAACGCAAGATAAGTGGCAACAAAATCTACATAAAATATCCAAGTAGCATTAGACTTAGGGAAGCCATTTTCACCAGCACCTTGGTAGCCACTTAGCCACCTCACTCGATCATATTCCTTGCTAAAATCCGCTCAAGTTCTTTTGCTACAAGATGATTTGGATACACCAGTCCAGTTGATTGACCATTGGGTAGGGGAGGAGTAACACATTTCTTTAACTGAGAGACATCCAAAACATTATGCACCATCAACTTTGCAGGGAGATCAAGTTGGTAGGCAACAAGACCAATCTTGTCAAAAATCTGATAAGGACTATAATATTTAAGAGTAATCACCATAATATTGTTTCTAAGGCTGAAGCTTGAGAAAGACATAATCACCAATTGCAAATTGCCTGTTACACTTGTTCTATCTGCTAATTGTGTCATTCTATTCTAAGGCCTTAAAAGGTGGAATCTAAGCAATTAAATCATAGTTTTCCTTTTGTGGAGACTTTTATCAATTTGTTGTACCTTAGATTCTTTATGAAGTTATGGAAGTTAAGTTGGTGGGGGTTGCCCATAAATAATCTCATAGGGATTAGCAGTGAGTGGAAGTGTGAAAATTTGTATTGTATCACCATTCCTCAAGAGCTAGCCATTTAGTCCATGTGTGAGGCTTATTCAAACCCATAAACTTGAGGTAAGTTTTAAGACATCTATTCACTACCATTAGATTATGGATGGTAAGTAGAAGATTTATGTAATTAGACTCCTTACAACCTGAAATGCTCATCCCAAAATTTATTGATATAGACAAGATCTCGGTCACTCACAATAGTATGAGGAAATCCATGTAATTTTTACACATTATCAAGGAACAATTGTGCCACATCTTTAATAATAAAAGAGTGAGATACTTCAATAAAATGGGTAGCTTTACTTAATCTATCAACAACTACAAAAATCACTTGCTTACGCCTAGATAATGGCAATCCCTCAATATAGTCCATGTTGATTTCTTTCCAAGTTCAAGTAGGACCAACCGAAGGTTATAGTAAACCTAGTGAAGCTGCAAGGTCAGGTGTGCATTTCTAACATGTTTCACGAGCCTTTACATTAAAACTCCCATTTTTAATCATTCCTTTCCAATAAAATAAAGACCGAATTCTAGCCATGTTAGCATCTCTACCTAAATGGCCACCAGCAAGTGAGTCATGCAACCATTGAAGAATTTTAAATTTTAATATAAGGTCTAGACCAATAACTAAATTTCCTTGCCTTCTCAATTCACTATTAGCCCAATTGTACTTAAAGTGCTTAGATCGAGTCTGCCTAAGTTCATTAATCAGCTGAAGTAGAGAAGGATCTAGTAACTAGTATTGCTTGACCAGCTCATGAAAATCTTCCACAATGTTTGAGAATAGCATAACATTTAAATTAGGATGAGATCTCCTAAATAACGCATCAACAACTATATTAGACTCCTTGAATTGGATCTCAAACTCAAACCCTATGAGTTTGGCTATCCAAACTTGTTGGAGTGGAGTGTTTAACCATTGGTCTAGCTAGTATTTGAAGCTTTTATGATATGTTTTGATAATGAAGGGCTTATTGTAGAGGTAGCTCCCCTACTTCTAGGTAACATACACTATAGCTAAGAATTCTCTCTCATATATTGGAAGGGATTGACAATTTGTAGCCAAAGCCTTACTAATGTAGGCTGTAGGGTGATGATCCTGCATTAACACTACTCGAATGCCGTCACTAGCATCTATCTCAACTACAAATATCTTGCAAAAATTCAGAACAATAAGAACTAGTGCGGTGATTAAAGCTCTATTCAAGGCCTAGAAAAGCATTGGTAACTACATCATTTCACTTAAAATTGTCTTTCTTAAGGAGTTCTGTGAGTGGCCTTGCGATTTTACCAAAATAAGGGCTAATTACAGTTTACCTTCTGCATTATAGGTTATGTGCACTTTACTCCCAATATTTTAAAACTGTACAACTCGACACCCTATATTTTCACAATGTGCACTTTGGGCCTAAATAAGTGCACTATACTCCCCTGAATTTTTGAATCATGTGCGAATTGACCTCCTAAACTTTTCAAAATATGCAATCTGACACCCAGCATTTTTGTTTATAATTGATGAAAAAATTGATAGAAGGGGCCAAAGTGCACATTATCAAAATGCAGGATGTCAGGTTGCACATTTTTAAAATATTAGGGGTAAAGTGCATATGACCTATAATGTAAGGGGTAAACTACAATTAACCCCCAAAATAATGCACAAGATGTTGTAGTACTAGCCAATCCTAAATAACTTCTCAACTGTTTCAAGTTCACTAACTGTGGCCAATTAGCAATTGTAGCTAATTTGGTCGGATTAGTTGTGACTCCCTCCCTGGAGATAATATGCCCCAAGTACTTTATCTTATCACTAGCAAAGTGGCACTTACTCTTTTTTTTTTTTTTTGGAGAAATAAATGATTCTACCTTAACACTTGGAATACAATCTTCAAATAGAGTAAGTGTATCCTATTCTAGTGAGGGGCTGTAGACTAAAATGTCATTAGAAAACATGTTCACAAACTTCATGAGGAAGCCATGAAACACAACATCCACGAGAGTTTGGAAGGAAGCAAGCATATTAATCAAGCCAAATGGTATGACCAACTACTCAAAGTTGCCCAAATGAGTCTTAAAAGCAGTTTTGTACTCATCACTCAATTGTAACCTTAGCTCATGGCACTCTACCCATAGGTCAAGCTTAGAGTAGATGATGGAACCACCCAGTTTATCCAACAAGTTGTCAATTACAGGCATGGGAAATTTGTCTTTGATTGTTTCAAAGTTTAATTGCCTATAGTCGACACAGAGACATCAACTCCCATATCTTTTCCTACCAAGACAAGTAGGGAGCATATGGGATATTGCTATGCTAAATAAAGCTCTAGGCCAGCATGTCATCTATTAGCTTGCCAATAACAAATTTTTGAGTAACAGAATGTCTATATGGTAATGGGATTATTTGGTCCAACCCTAGTCTTAAATGTTGTAGCTGTGTTAGCTCTTCAAAAATATCAATATACTGACTAATCAATGCAGCAATGTCCACGGGTATGGATTAGTTATTCTCCACCTTACAACTAAACAAGCTCAAGCTAGAAAACCTATCAAATATACTGGCAGCTACCTATAAATATAACACCCTACTAACTAACTATTATTGCCCCATTTATTTTGCCTCATTTAATTTTGATAATAATTAGTTAGTAGAATATTACTTAACTTACTATCTTAATTTTTCGCGAGTAAAATATTTTTTTTTTCACTGATTGCCATTTCTAATTTTAATCATTAGTAATTATTTTATGTGGCAGAGATAATACTACCTCATGCTAGTCGATAAATTCCACAGTTAAGGTAGCCATCATCTACAGAAAATATATATCCATATGACATTACATCATAGGATACATAAGGTAGTAGTTTATAATACATATTCAAAATATAGAAGGAGATGGGATGCCTATCCTAGACTACTAACCATCCTCACCCAACCCAAGTACAGACCACAAAACTCTAAGATAAGACATGTCGGATGGAGATGCCAAAAAAGTGTCCTATGATACATCGAAGCATTCTAAGGGCTAGTCATTAATAATAGTCATAGTAAGTGTACGATCCAAAACATGGAATAAAGTCCTATTATTCAGTATGTTTGGCTCAAAGCCACATTTATCTCAATATTGAGGGTGATCCGCGCAATCTGGAAACACCAAAGAAAAAGAGGTGAGAGAAGTCTCCCAATAGGGTGGTATTCCCAATGGAGTCCTACTTTATCCCAAAAACACTATGAATAAAGGCAGGAATGCAATAATATGCATGACATATAATTAGTCAAATCATAATTAAAACATTAGAATGTTTAGCAACAAACTGACACAACAAATCACAAGTAGTTAATAAGATAAATTATCATTCCCAGCCATTTATTAATATCAAGCAAAATAGAAGTGCTTCATAATAGAACCAGCAAAGAAGTAATATAATCAAAGTAATTAACAGAGATAATAGCAAGTATACTGTCAATTCTTTTTACTACTCCCTGCTTCCTTTTCTGATGGTTGAAGTCTATAGAGTCTGTGTCAATTATCCGGACTTGCAAGAGCTCTTATTGCTCGGGTGTCCTCTAGTCAGATCAATAATTGCCAAGTCTTGATTCGCTATCTTGACGAGGCCCAAGGTATCACTTTAATGAACACCACGTCCTTGTCCGCTACAAGGTGGGGCCCAAGGTATCGTTTTAGCCATTGCAAGACTATGTAACACCAAGTCCTTATCCACTAGTATGGCGAGGCCCGAGGTGTCACATAACGACCACCAAGTTCTTGTTCACTACTAGGCAGGGCCCGACGTGCCATTTATTCATTTATTTTCACATAACAACCATTTCACATAGTGCAGACCATAGTCTTATTCCCAATTCATACTGCACATAATCCTCATATTCATCACAATAAGCCATCAATCAAAGAACTCCAAGTTCATCAAAGAGTTTATGTTATCCATTTCCACACACAATCATATTTTCATGCATGATTCAATAGTTCTAATCACAATCATATTCTCATGCATGATTTATTAGTTTCACCTCATATTTAATTCAATCAAATATTACTATGATAATTTTAAGTCACTCAAGGATGAGCATCCTTTATTAATAACTCATACTACAAGTACACATATAATAGCCTATAATTCAAGTGAAACTTCCATACTTCATATTCGAATATACAGAAGACAAAGTAGGCATATTCTCATGCAAGTTTTATATATGCAAATATAAGTCAAATAAAAGCTCAAAACCACTTTTTAACAAGCAATCCAAGAAAGCGTTTTTCTTTGAAAACCAACCTTAGAAAATCACTTTCAGCCTGGAACTAGCAAGTTTCATATGACAATTCTAATTGGACCTTCAACTTAAATCTTTATGAATAAGGTTTATTAGTGTGATTAAAGGTGCAATTAAGTCCAATCTTCAAGCATAGGTACTCTCATGCATAACCATAAGTCTAAATGAGTCTCAAAGACTCACAATAGTTCAAATATAGTCCAATCAAGGTGTAATACCATAAGCATAAGTCCATAAGGTCATAAATTTCAAGCATAGATCATGGTTCATTTTATTAAGTTTTAAGTGTCTTTTAGTGTTTTATTAAGTCTTAACGATCTCAAAAGAAACTATCACATAAACCACACTAATCCATACATCCTCAAAGATTTGAAAACCCTTCATCATAGCAGAATAATTAAAACAACTTCCATATTAAAAAGAAGCATATGGCCGAAACCATGTATAGGGCCAAAAACAATGTATTTTACTTCAAAACTTCTCAATCTTGCACGCAAAGCTTAATCAAGTAAAAATACATGATGTAAGATATCAAACTAAGTTTATAAAAGATTTGAATGAAATAAACAACATGGCAAAGCCTGTTGCCCAAAAGAGGGTAGTTTTGAAAACCTAACTTTTAATATATAAAACTAACTCGACAATTCAAGAAACTTGATATATAAACACACAACATGATGGTATAAATTCTTAAGCATACACATCATTTAAGAACATAATAGCACATCAAATTCATGCTACATGCTCACGATTCCTATAGGGCATAATTTACAATTCAACTTGATCATATGTTTCAAGTACGTAGATTAAGGAAATACACATATATATTGCACATACTAATTCCAAAGCTTAATCCAATGAAAATTCACTATCTAAGACATAAAACCAACCGTTTAAATACTTAAAATAGATAAAATAAGATGAGTTTAGGTTTTTCCCAAAACAAAGCAGTCCATAAAAGTCAATTAAAGCACAAGTTTTATGCACCAAAGTCAAGAATACTTATCATACAAGCACATAGCATTAACATACATGTTATATAACTTAAAATTAACATTTCTACATATATTAAACTTATGATAAGCATGTTGGAAACTGTACACAAAACAGGGCAGCACATGAGTCTTTAAGAAAATCACAAGTTTCATGTCACAAATTACAACTTATACAAGAATCAAGCTTTCATAGATCAAGTTTAACACATTAAGACTTTTATTTATCATTTACAAACCCTAAAGTATGTAAAAACACAAAGATATCCCATTGTCCTTAGCTATGGCTGTAAGGTTCACATGGGCATGTTCAACCAAGAACATGGAGAAAAATCCAACAATCATGCAAGAAAACATGTGATTAATCTCTAAAATACAAGTATACATAAGTAAGGCCTCAAATCATCCAAGAAAACTATAGATGTGATTAGGCTTTTTTTTTTTTAATAAACTTTTTATTTTAATAATTTTTATTTTTACCAATTGAATCTCAAAAAGAAATAAAAAATGGTAGAAATAATAAAAATGTGAAAAGAAACAAATTAGACCAAAAGAAGAATAAATCGTTGAAATTTGCCATGAAAATGAAAAGATGAGTTTTGACATCAAGTGTATTTTGCTTTTGCAATTTTTTCAATATATGATAAAATACACGTTTTAGATAATATAATTTAATGAAGAAATTGTAACATAAGATTCAAATGAAGAGAGAGAGTAATGAGTTTAATATTGAATAAAGAAATTAATTTAAAAAATATATTTTTCACTAAATTAATCTATATTAAATGTTCAACTACAACAAAATCTATACTAAATATTGAACATAAATTTTTTTTTTCATTTTATCTTCATTAAATAAATTTATACTTTTTGTTTTTACTCATCCAACTTGATGATTCAGCATCAAAAAAAAAAATTGATGATTTGAAATAGTTAGATTAAAACGAGTTATTTGCTTTTTATTAAACAAAATAAAGTACATTTTAGTGGTTCTCCTCAAAGTATTAATTAAAAGAACATTTAATATCTTCTATTGATGATTTTATCTAATTTATAAAAAAAATATTTATTTTTCAATGAATTAATCTACATTAAATAGTGAACACTAATTTTCTAATTCTCTCTTCACTATTTTAATTTATGCCTCATTGTTTTTTAATTCATTCGAGTTCATAATTTGTTATAGTCAGATTAAAATAATGCATTTATTTTTTATTTGACCAAATATAATATTTTTTAAGGTTGCCCTCAAAGTAATAATTAAAAAGAATTTAATATATTCCATTAATGCTTTTATTTAACGAATTAATTTTTATTTTTTCACTTGACTGTTGCAAGAGTAAATATTAAATACCAGTCATTGTTAAAGAAATAATATATGCCTTTTAATGACTAATTAATATAGTTTTGAAATACTTCTACTTTTTTAGTTAATATTTCTTAATTCCTTACTGTTTGTATTCATTTACAATTGTTTACGAAAATTTATTAAGTAATTATTTGAAATTATTAAATTCTAAATAATCTTACTTAATTACTTCTCTAATATAAAATTGCGCGAATAAGGTAATTATTTGAAAAAAATTAAAATTAAGAAAAGGTAATTAAGTGAATAAAGCCTTATGGCTATAAAGTTATTTTCATTTTCTACTTGACATGTAGCATTATTAACTCATTGGTTATAGTGATGCGAAAACCCGTGGATATAAAGATCCAGAAACCCTAGGCACACACTTTGATAGAAAATAAGATTTAGAACAAAGACCCTCCCTACTAAACCCCCAAGAAACATGTCCTTGAAAATATAAATAACAGAAAAATTCCTACTAAACCCCCAAGAAACATGTCCTTAGACACGTACATAACAGGAAAAAGATAGAAAATTCTGCATCACACAAAACAAAATGAGGAAAACCTTATAACTGTATTGGTAGTCAAACCATGATAAACTATATGATAAATTCTCTGTTGTCTATAGGCCAAGTTGCTATTTATACATAAATCATAAAATTGGAAATTATCTAATCCTATCTAAAAGATCTGATTTGAAACTAAAATTTAAAAATTAAAGATATGATTCTATCCTAAAAGATTTATTCCTAACTAATTTAAATCAGATTTGATCTTTATAGATTAGATGAGATTTGATTTAAATGTTAAAAGATAAACTAATTCAATTCAAATTTAGACTAAGTCAAAACTAATCAAAAACGAATTTAGACACAATCTAAACATATTTTCAACATGATTAGATTACTTGCTCATCAAGTTACTTTAATTAAGCTGGATTCCTTGATTTCCAAGTAACTTGAAATAAGCTCTTGGATTGCTTAATCTCTAAGGCAGAATCAACTTGCTAGAACCAAGCTCTTTTCCAGTGTTGAAATTGTAACATCCGCAACGAGTTTCGAGTTCCGATTTCTCCTTCAAGTTTCCATGATTTCCGACTTCATCTTTGAATTTCACATAAAATGGGATAATTTCCGACTTTCGAGTTAGTCTTCAAATTTTAGCATAATTTTCGACTTCTGACTTCATCTGGCATAATTTCCTACTTCCGGACTTAACCTTCAAGTCTAAACAACATGGAGTGATTCCCGATATCCGACTTTACGTCTCAAAGAGAACGTACCCAATTTTCTATCTCATAATTTATTTCCAAGTTTCAAGAAAGATGTACGCAAGTTTCGACCTCATTTCAAAATAGTGTACATGGTTTCTGACCTCCGAATTAATAGTTCAACACAATGGTTACAAGTACCGACCTCCGAGTTGAATGTAACTAGAGTTGAACTCAACTAGAGTGGACACGAGTTCGGATCTTTGAGTTGATTTCCAACTCATACATGAGTTCCGATTCCAAGTTTATTTCTAGGAGCTTTCCATTTCTGTTGGTGTTCCCGAATTTGAATGGGGAGCCGAGATTATGTGATTGTAAGCTGTGCGACTTCCGACATCCGACTTTGATTCCAAGTTTCGAATAAACCAGTCATGTTTTCCGATATCCGATTTCATCTCCGAGGGCAAATAAATAGCACGAGTTCCGACTTTAAGCAGAATCGAGACGAGTTCCGATTTCAGATAGAATGGAAGCGAGTCCCACTTTTAGGATGACGTGGAGAGCCATTTGGCCACAAAAGTGGGAGACATGGCCGAACTTCAATCACAAAATTTCAACCAATCAACACTCATGATTCCAACTACCCTCATGTATTTAAGTCAAACTCTCCTTCTCATTTGAGGCTGATTTACGCCTCCCTCTCCCTCTTGTCCCAGCCTCCTTCTTCTCTTCTCTCAACCAACTCCATCACTCCTTCAAGCTTAACAAGGTTCTAACAATTCAAGCTTCAACACTTAGCTCAAATCACACTCCAAAGAGGTAGGATTCCATTTTTGTTCTTGAATTCTTTTCACTATGGCTGTATGAAATTCTATTCTTCTTCATATATTTGATGATATATTGGATGTATGTGATGGATTATTGTTGGATTAATATGAAATATTGAGTTGGAATTAGAGTTAGAAGAAGAAAACTAGGAGAAGTGGAGGATTGGGATGCTGCCTAAGTGAGGAATCCCACGGCAGTCCGTATGGCGGATTGCACGGCTCCGCCTACAGCCAGTTAAATCTAATGAAACTATTTTTATATGAAAGTAGACATTCAGGGTTTTCCATACATATATAATATAAGGCCATTGGATTAGTATTGAGAGAGATATGAATTTTTGAAGGTTAACCTAGGAATCAGGACTTTCATCCGGGCAGTGTGACTTGAGGAGGGTGTAACTCACCCTACACAACTCCAAATTAAGTGAAACGAACTTTGTTAGAAAGCTTACACATAGAGGAACATCCCATAATGAAATTTAGAGTTTGTTATGATCCCAATTATTCCCAGTGGTTCGAAGAAGTTGCCCTATATCCAAACTAGGCCAAAACAGGGTAGTTCAGGAAGGTCAAATCTTCGGACTTATAACTCGAGGTATACTAAAGCAAATGAAATGAAACTTCATGAAACTAAAAGGTTGTCCTGTTAGCTTTGATATGACACCAATTTCATATGATTTGGACTTGTTTTCGATTTATAGTAGATTTTTACTTTTAGATATATAATTCTGGCCAACCATAGGGTAGGCTGCATTAAAATGTAAATATCTTGAGCTATACATATCAAAATGAGATGGGACCAAAGGGTTGAAAACTAGACACATAGAGCTATGACATATCCAAAATTTAGGTTTAAATGATTTGAATAGAAGTAAAGGCGGATACAAAATTCGGGCAGAACTGAATAGAATTGGCAGAAATAACCAAATTGATGGTTTCACAAGTGTTAGTGAACATATAAGGCTTGAGTTGATGGTTGCAAGTTTTACATTGATAGATATGTTAGATTGATTATACTGCTATGACTGATTTATCTGTGAGAACCAGCACTATTTATGGGGAAATGGATCTGATCCGTTATGCTGTCAAATTTACGGCAGAAGTCTATGAAACTATGAATGTTTATATTACAAGAAATTTATGATATGAACAGCTATATAACTATGAATACGCATGTGGAAATTCTATATGCAAGAATGATATAAGTATGATATAGGTATATGAAAATAAGTGATGAAGCATATGTATGAGTGTATTCAGCATGTCTATGCTTGATTATGCATGAGAATGTAAAGACACAAATATATTAAATGTGAATCCCTTCACTTGGAGACAGTTACACATTGAATCCCTCCCTATAAAGGTAGTTAAATAAGATAAGATATGGGTCCCTTCACTTGGAAGCAGTTGAACATTGAATCCCTCCTTGTGAAGGCAGTTAAACGATAAAGATGTGGGTCCTTTCACCTGGAGGCAGTTGCACATTGGGTCCCTCCTTATGAAGGCAACTAAAACTTAGGTCCCTCTATGTTGGAGGCAGATGAACAACTGAATCCCTCGGACCTAGAGGCAGTGGGTCCCCTTGTGGGTGAGTCGGTGTGACGACGGTTACGAGTTAAGCTGACGAGCTCACTCCAAGATCAGGCTACCCAAGGGCAGTAAAGGCTAAAGACTAAAGACTAAAGATTAAAACATATGCAAGCACCCTACTCACATGAGGTATGGCGTCGACCCAATTAGTGTGAGTATAGGGGATAGGACTTACATGAGGCATGGCATGACCTAGCTAGTGTAAGTACCGAATGAAGGTCCCATATTCCTAAGGATCGTGACATGGCGATCACGCTCTAATGGGATATGACATGGCGATCATACTCTGGAATGTGGCATGTAAAGATTTTATGATGAAAAGGAAAATAAAGAAAGAAAAGTAAATTTTATGTATCTGCATAAATTCAAACACAAGTAAAGGCATGTGCAGATTTTATGTGTTCAGTATATTTGTGCTATTGTATTTTAAATTTGTTTCAATTATCCTTCATAGTATAATTCATGAATTGATTTTATATGGGCTCTCCCAAATGCCAAGTGTATGAATAAAATGAACTTTGCTTCGGATAATATATTTTTGGAACTGTAAAATTAAACGGTTTACATAACATGTTCACCTTTTTCATAATAAACCGAAGCAAACTGGAGATGACAACGATGATATTATGTATGATAATTAGAGAATCTTACTGAGAATTTATAATTCTCACTCCTATTTCCGTGTTATCTGCAGATAGTTCAAGAAGTTCCAAAGACGGCTAAAGTTACTGTCAGATAAGGTCCGCTCGGGAAATATTAACAACTCCAGATGTGGTATTATGACTTAAGCATAGTACTGTACTTGGGAGGGTGTTATAAAAATGACCAAATTACCTCCTGAATATGTATCATTCTCTCCTTCTTCAAAAGATTCGTCCTCGAATCTTACCTTTGTAATCTTCAAAGTCATCTCGACCATTATCATTCCTCCATGAAGCCGTCTAAGAACCTACAATTGTAGAATCTCACTAACACTCTCTCCTCCTTTTTTTTTCTTTTTTTTCTCTCTCTTTTTTTTTTGTTCTTTCTTTTTCTTTTTCTTTTTTTTTTGTTTTTTTGCTATCTTTTGTTTTCTTTTTTTTTTTTGCTTTTTTTTAACTGAATATATTTCAAATACAAAAAATAATATGGATAAAGTAGAAATAACAAATAAGGAAATGAGACTTAACATAAAGAAAAGAAACTAGGGAAATAAAATTAACAAAACGGAAACGAAATAGAAATAAAGAATAGTAAACATAGGGTTTTCCTACTAGACCTTTAAAAAACTTGTTCTTAGCAACCTAGGTCACCGGAAAAGGGGTTTTCCTACTAGACCTTGATGGAACCTATCCATAGCAACCTAGATCAAAGGAAAAAATTTCCCTACTAGACCTTCAAAGAACCTGTCCTTGACAACTTAGATTAAAGGAAAGAAAAATTATGATTATGATCCTCACCTTTTCTGATTTCTTCTCCTTTTTTTTTTCTTTTTGTGATATGAACTAGCATAAAAGATTGAATGTAAAACAAGAGAAACACAAATATGGAACAAAGATGTGACAGTAACACAAAAGAATATAATGTAAAAACACAAAAAATAAAAACACAAATGGACAAAAAAAGAAGATAAAACAGAAACGTGAAAGACAAAGATAGATAAATAGGAATTTATCTAGCCCTTGCTCTGAATACCAAAAGATGAGGAACCTATGGATATAAAGATTCAAAAACCCCAGACACATATTTTTATAGAAAATAAGATTTAGAATAAAGACTCTCTCTACTAAATCCCCAAGAAACCTGCCCTTAAAAATATAGATAACAGGGAAATCCCTAATAAACTCCCAAGAAACCTGTTCTTGGAAATATAAATAACAGGGAAAAGATAGAAAATTCTATATCACACAGATTAAAATAAGGAAAACCTCACAACTGTATTGGTAGTCAAACAATGATAAACTATATGATAAATTTTCTGTTGTCTATAGGCTAAGTTGCCTATTTATACATAAATCATAAAATTGGAAATTATCTAATCCTATCTAAAAGATCTAATTTGAAACTAAAATTTAAAAATTAAATATATGATTTTATCCTACAAGATTTATTCCTAACTAATTTAAATCAAATTTTATCTTTACAGATTAGATCAGAATTGATTTAAATATTAAAAGATAAACTAATTTAATTCAAATCTGGACTAAGTCAAAACTAATAAAAAATGAATCTAGACATAGTCTAAACATATTTTCAACATGATCAGATTGTTTGTTCTCCAAGTTACTTTAATTAAGTTTGATTCCTTAATTTCTAAGTAACTTGAAATGAGCTCTTGGATTGCTTGATCTCCAAGGCAAAACCAACTTGCTAGAAACAAACTCTTTTCTAGTGTTGAAATGACTAAATTACTCCCCTGAGCACGTATCATTCTCCCCCTCTTCAAAAAGATTCATCCTTGAATCTTGCCTTTGTAATCTTCAAAGTCATCTCCACCATTATCTTTCCTCAATAAAGCCAGCTAAGAACCTATAATTGAAGAACCTCACTAACACTCTCTCCTCTTTTTTTTTTCCTTTTTTTTCCTCTCTTTTTTTTTCCTTCTTTCTTTTTCTATTTCGTTTTTTTTTTCTTCTTTTTTGTTTTCTTTTGTTTCTTTGTTTTTTTTGCTTTTTTTTTAACTGAATATATTTCAAATACAAAAAATAATGTGGACAACGTAGACACAACAAATAAGGAAATGAGATTCAATGTAAAGAAAAAAAACTAGGGAAATAAAATTAACAAAGCGGAAACAAAATAGAAACAAAGGATAGCAAACATAGGGTTTTCTTACCAAACCTCTAAGAAACCTGTTTTTAGCAACTTAGGTCACTGGAAAGGGGTTTTTTTACTAGACCTCTATGGAGCTTGTCCATAGCAACCTAGATCAAAAGAAAGAATTTCCCTACTAGACCTTCAAAGATCTTGTCTTTGACAACTTAGATCAAAGGAAAAAAAATATGCTTATAATCCTCACATTTTCTGATTTTTTCTCTTTTTTTTTCTTTTTTTAATCTGAACTAGCAACAAAGATTGAACGTAAAACAAGAGAAACACAAAGATGGAACAAAGATGTGACAGCAACATAAAAGGATAGAATGCAAAAACATAAAAAATAAAAACATAAACGGTCAAGAAAAGAAGATAAAACATAAACATAAAAGACATATATAGATAAACAGGAATTTATTATCTAGACCTTACTCCGAATACCAAATGATGAGGAACCCCGTGCATATAAAGATCCAGAAACCCCATACACACACTTTGATAGAAAACAAGATTTATAATAAAGACCCTCCCTACTAAACCCCCAAGAAACCTGTCTTTAAAAACGTAGATAACAGGAAAATTCCTACTAAACCCCCAAAAAACCTGTTCTTGGAAATGTAAATTGTAACATCCCCCGGAAATTTTCTTATCGTTTTTCGTCCAATTGTTCGGTTTTTATCGAATAAATAAGATTAATTACTATTTAACTAAATATTTATTTAGGATCAATTAATTAGCAACTAATTGAGTTTAGATATGAGGGAATTAGGTTAGAAGTATAGAAGATTTCATAAGAATTTTCACGAAACCGATTTACCGATTTAAAGGAAATCGGTAAGATTACGGTATTTTAAACTATTGGAACCGAACCAATAGAATTTCAACTCATTAACCCTACCTTAAGTGGCTGAGAACTCAACCACTTAACCCCTAAAAGTGGTGCCACTTTGGCCACAAGAACAAGAAGAGTTGGCTGAAATTCAGCCTTGCAATTTAAACCAATCAAAGCCACCCATTCCAACTACCTCACCAACACTTTTATAACACATTTCTTTCTCTTCTTTCATCAGAATTTCGTGCTATTTCTTCCAGCAGCCTTCCTCTCCTCTTTTCTTCATTCTCTTCATCTCCTTTTTCCACTTTCAGCCTCCCTCAAGCTTCTTGCATCCATATCCTTCACTAGAACTCAAGACTAGCTAGTTGTTACATCAAAATAAAGGTAGAGGTTTGATTCTTGTCTTGATTTTCTGATTTGGGTGGCTAGTGGTGGTTTATTTTCTCAATTTTTGATGTGATGATTGAATGATTATAATGATATTTGGCTAGTTTATTGGCTGTTTATGAGGTTAAATTCGAATTGGAAGCAAGAAAGGATGAAATTAGGAAGAGCTGAGGGGCTGGAGAACCAAAAACTCTCGGCAGTCCATACGATGGAGTGTACAGCTCCGCCTACAGCTAATTAAATTTGATGAAACAAATTTTAAATGAAACTAGACATCTAGGGATTTCCATACATATATCATATAAGGCCATTGGAATAGTATTGAGTGAGATATGAATTTTGGAAGTTCGACCTAAGTTTTTGATTTTGACTCTGGACAGACTGGATTGTTCAAGGTAGAACTTGCCCTATACTACTTGGAATTGAGTGAAACTAACATTTTTAGAAAGCTTACACATAAGATAATATTCCATAAAAATTTCAGAGTTAGATAAGATCCCATTTGCTCCCAGTGATCCAATAAAGTTACCCTATATCCAAATTGGCCCAAAACAGGGCAGTTTAGGAAGGTCAAATTTTGGGGCTTATAACTCGAGCCCTACTAAGTCAAATGGAATGGAACTTTTTGTAAAAGAATTTTGTCTTGTTAGATTTAATATGAGACCACTTTAGTATAATTTGAGCCAGTTTTCAATTTTTAGTAGATTTTTACTTTTAAGTGTGCAATTCTGACCAGCAGCAGGGCAGGCTGGGATAAAACCTAAATAACTTGAGTTACACTTATCAAAATTTGATGGGACTAAAGAGGTTAGAAAATAGACACATAACACTTCAACATATTCAAAATTCAGGTCTAAATGAGTTAAAATGAATTTAAGGCTTCATTTCTAAAAATCAGGCAAAGTTGATATAATGGGCAGAATTGAACATAAGGGTCCAATCCCTGCATGATTGATATTATTATGATATATAAGGGTCCAATCCCTACATAATTGATATTATTGTGATATGTTTGCTACTCTATGTTGAAATTTTGCTTGATTGGTTTTACTGGTAGCCTGGCACTATTCCCGAGGAAGCGAACTCGATCCGTTATGCTACCAAATTTTCGGCAAAAATTAGTGATAGTTCTAAATGTTGGTGTGTTAATATTGTTATGTGACATGTAAGAATAGTAAGCAAGTATTATTATGTGAGAACACGGTATGAAGCCTATGTATTTATGATTCTATGATAAAAGATATGATGATGAGTACATATTCCGAAGGGATGTGACATGGCGATCACGCTCCAACAGAGTATGACATAGCGATCATACTCTGGATTGTGGCATAAGGATCCCACCCCTAAGGAATGTGACATGGTGATTACACCTCGAGGGAGTATGACATGGTGATCATACTCTGGGATGTGGCAGGATGAATATATTTTAAGAAGTGTGACATGGTGATCACACCCCGATGGGGTATGACATGGTGATCGTACTCTGGAATTTAGCATGATGACCACATCCTAAAGAATGTGATATGGCGATCACACTCCGATGGAGTATAACATGGCGACCATACTCTGGAATGTGCATGACAAGTAAAGGAAGACAAATAATAAAAAGAAAATTGTGTATATCTGCATAAATTCAAGTACAAGTAAAGGCAGATACAAATTTCAAGTTTCCAGTATATTGATGTTATTATATTTTAATATATTACAGTTATTATTTATTGTATGATTCATGACTTTTTCATGTATTGGCTCTCCCAAATGACAAGTGCATGAATAAAATGGACTTTGCTTCGAACGATATGTTTTTGAACTATAAAATTTAGCAGTTTATGTAACATGTCCACCTTTTTCATAATAAATCGAAGCAGCTGGAAATAATAATGATAACACCGTACAAATTTCTTAGCGAACCCTATTGAGAATTTAAAATTCTCACTTTTGTTTCCGTGTTATCTCCAGATAATTCAAGAAGAATCAAAGACGGCTGAAGTTGCTGTCAAATAAGGTCCGCTCAGGTAACAGTAACAACTCCAGAGTGGGGTACTATGACTTAAGCATAGTACCGTACAGAAGAGGACGTTACATAAATAACTAGGAAAAGATAGAAAATTCTACATCACATAAAACAAAATGAGGAAAACCTTACAACTGTATTGGTAGTCAAACCATGATAAACTATATGATAAATTCTCTATTGTCTATAGGCCAAGTTGTCTATTTATACATAAATCATAAAATTGGAAATTATCAAATCTTCTCTAAAAGATCTGATTTGAAACTAAAATTGAAAAATTAAATATATGATTCTATCCTAAAAGATTTATTCCTAACTAATTTAAATCAAATTTGATCTTGATAAATTAGATCACATTTGATTTAAATATTAAAAGATAAACTAATTCAATTCAAATCTTGACTAAGTCAAAACTAATCAAAAACAAATCTAGACATAATCTAAATATATTTTCAACATGATCAAATTGCTTGCTCTCTAAGTTACATGAATTAAGCTTGATTCCTTGATTTCCAAGTAACTTAAAATGAGCTCTTGGATTGCTTGATCTCCAAAGCAAAACCAACTTGCTAGAAACAAGCTATTTTCCAGTGTTGAAATGACCAAATTACCCCCCTGAGCATGTATCATTCTCCCCTTCTTCAAAAAGATTCATCCTCGAATCTTGCCTCTGTAATCTTCAAAGTCATCTCGACCATTGTCTTTTCTCAATAAAGCCAGCTAAGAACCTACAATTGAAGAATCTCACTAACACTCTCTTCTCTTTTTTTTTTTCCTTTTTTTCTCTCTTTTTTTTTTCCTTCTTTCTCTTTCTTTTTTCTTTTTCTTTTACTTTTTTGTTTTTTCCCTTCTTGTTTTTTTCTGTTGTTTCTTTTTTTATTTTTGCCATTTTTTAACTGAATATATTTCAAATACAAAAAATAATGTGGACAAAGTAAACACAACAAATAAGGAAATGAGACTCAACGCAAAGAAAAAAAAACTAGGAAAATAAAATTAACAAAGTGAAAACGAAATAGAAACAAATGATAGTAAACATAGGGTTTTTCTACTAGACCTCTGAGAAACTTGTTCTTAGAAACTTAGGGGTTTTCCTACAAGACCTCGATGAAACCTGTCCATAGCAACCTAGATCAAAGGAAAGAATTTCTCTACTAGACATTCAAAGAACCTATTCTTAATAACTTAGATTAAAGGAAAAAAAAATTATGTTTATAATCCTCTCCTTTTCTGATTTCTTCTACTTTTTTTTTCTTTTTTTGATCTGAATTAGCAACCAAGATTCAATGCAAAACAAGAGAAACACAAAGATGAAGCAAATATGTGACAGCAACACAAAAGGACAGAATGCAAAAACACAAAAAATAAGAGCACATGCGGACAAGAAAAGAAGATAAAATAGAAACGTGAAAGACAAAGATAGATAAATAGGAATTTATCTAAACCTTACTCTGAATACAAAACGATGAGGAACCCTACGGATATAAAGATCCAGAAACCCCAGACACACACTTTGATAGAAAACAAGATTTAGAATAAAGACCCTCCCTACTAAACCCCCAAGAAACATGTCCTTAAAAACGTAGATAACAGGAAAGTTCCTACTAAACTCCCAAAAAACCTGTTCTTGGAAATGTAAATAACTGGGAAAAGATAAAAAATTCTGCATCACACAGAACAAAATGAGGAAAACCTCATAACTATATTGGTAGTCAAACCATGATAAACTATATGATAAATTTTCTGCTGTTTATAGGCCAAGTTGCCTATTTATACATAAATCCTAAAATTGGAAATTATCTAATCCTATCTAAAATATCTTATTTCAAACTAAAATTTAAAAATTAAAGTTATGATTCTATCCTAAAATATTTATTCCTAACTAATTCAAATTAGATTTGATTTTTATAAATTAGATCAGATTTGATTTAAATCTTAAAAGATAAACTAATTTAATTCAAATCTAGACTAAGTCAAAATTAATTAAAAATGAATCTATGCATAATCTAAACATATTTTCAATATGATCAGATTGCTTGCTCTCAAAATTACTTTAATTAACCTTGATTACTTGATTTCCAAGTAACTTGAAATGAGCTTTTGGATTGTTTGATCTCCAAGGCAGAACCAACTTGCTAGAAACAAACTCTTTTCTAATGTTGAAATGACCAAGTTACCCCCCTGAGCATGCATCATTCTCCCCTTCTTCAAAAATATTCATCCTCGAATCTTGCCTCTGTAATCTTCAAAGTCATCTTCAAAGCTAGCTAAGAACCTACAATTGAAGAACCTCACTAACACTCTCTCCTCTTTTTTTTTTTCCTTTTTTTTTCTCTCTTTTTTTTCCCTTCTTTCTTTTTCTTTTTCTTTTTTGTTTTTTTTCCTTCTTGTTTTTTTCTTTTGTTTCTTTTTTTATTTTTGCCATTTTTTAACTGAATATATTTCAAATACAAAAAATGATGTGGACAAAGTAGACACAACAAATAAGGAAATGAGACTCAACACAAAGAAAAAAAACTAGGGAAATAAAATTAACAAAGCTTGATTCTATCATAAAAGATTTATTCTATCATAAAAGGTTTTCCTACTAGACCTCTAAGAAACCTATTCTTAGCAACCTAGGTCATCGGAAAGGGGTTTTCCTACAAGACCTCTACGGAACCTATCCATAGCAACCTAGATCAAAGGAAAGAATTTCCCTGTTAGACCTTCAAAGAACCTGTCCTTGACAACTTAGATCAAAGGAAAAAAAAAATTATGCTTATAATTCTCACCTTTTCTGATTTCTTCTCCTTTTTTTTTTTTCCTTTTTTGATCTGAACTAGCAACAAAGATTCAATGCAAAAAAAGAAAAACACAAAGAGAAAGCAAAGAAGTGACAGCAACACAAAAGGACAGAATGCAAAAACACAAAAAATAAGAACACAAATGGACAAGAAAAGAAGATAAAACAGAAACATAAAAGACAAAGATAGATAAATAGGAATTTATTTAGACCGTGCTCTGAATATCATATGATGAGGAACCTCGTGGATATAAAGATCTAGAAATCCCAGGTACATACTTTGATAGAGAACAAGAATTAGAATAAAGACCCTCCCTACTAAACTGCCAAGAAACCTGTCATTGGCAACGTAGATAATAGAGAAATCCCTACTAAACCCCTAAGAAACCTGTCCTAAGAAACGTAGATAATAAGGAAAAGATGGAAAATTCTGCATTACACAGAACAAAATGAGGAAAATAGAAAACCTCACAACTGTATTGGTAGTCAAACCAAGATAAACTAAATAATAAATTTTCTATTGTCTATAGGCCAAGTTGCCTAGTTATACATAAATTCTAAAATTGGAAATTATCTAATCCTATCTAAAAGATCTTATTTGAAACTAAAATTTAAAAATTAAAGTTATGATTCTATCATAAAAGATTTATTCCTAACTAATTCAAATCAGATTTGATCTTTATAGATTAGATCATATTTGATTTAAATCTTAAAAGATAAACTAATTCAATTCAAATCTAGACTAAGTCAAAACTAATTAAAAACGAATCTAGACACAATCTAAACATATTTTCAACATGATCAGATTGTTTGCTCTTAAAGTTATTTTAATTAAGCTTGATTCCTTGATTACCAAGTAACTTGAAATGAGCTCTTGCATTGTTTGATCTCCAAGGCAGAGCTAACTTGCTAGAAACAAGCTCTTTTCTAGTGTTGAAATGACTAAATTACCCCCTGAGCATGTATCATTCTCCCCCTCTTCTAAAAGATTCATCCTCGAATCTTGCCTTTGTAATCTTCAAAGTCATCTCCACCATTGTCTTTCCTCAATGAAGCTATCTAAAAACCTACAATTGAAAAAACTCACTAACCCTCTCTCCTTTTTTTTTTCTCTCTCTCTTTTTTCCTTTTTTCTTTTTCTTTTTCGTTTTTTCCTTAATTTTTTTTCTTTTGTTTCTTTTTTTTTTCCTTTTTTTTAACTGAATATTTTTCGAATATAAAAAATAATGCAGACAAAGTAGACATAACAAATAAGAAAATGAGACTCAACGCCAAAAAAAAAAACTAGGGAAACAAAATTAACAAAGCAGAAACGAAGTAGAAACAAAGGATAGTAAACATAGGATTTTCTTACTTGACCTCAAAGAAACCTGTTCTTAGCAACCTAGGTCACCAGAAAGGGGTTTTTCTACTAGATCTCTATGGAACATATTCATAACAACCTAAATCAAAGGAATGAATTTTCCTACTAGACCTTTAAAGAACCCGTCCTTAACAACCTAGATCAAAGGGAAAAAAAACTTATGCTTATAATCCTCACCTTTTCTGCTTTCTTCTTCTTCTTTTTTTTTTTTTCCCTTTTTTTTGATCTAAACTGGCAACAAAGATTGAACACAAAACAAGAGAAAAACAAAGATGGTACAAAGATATGATAGCAACACAAAAGGATAGAATGCAAAAACACAAAAGATAAGAATACAAACGGGCAAAAAAAGAAGATAAAGCAGAAACGTAAAAGACAAAGATAGATAAATAGGAATTTATTTAGACCTTGCTCTGAATACCAAATGAGGAGGAACCTTGTGGATATAAAGATCCAAAAACTCCAGGCACACACTTTGATAGAAAACAATATTTAGAATATAGACCCTCCCTACTAAACCCCCAAGAAACTTGTCATTGGAAATGAAAATAATAGGGAAAAGATAGAAAATTCTGCATCAAACAGAACAAAATAAAGAAAACCTCACAACTATATTGATAGTCAAACCATGATAAACTATATGATATATTCTCTGTTGTCTATAGGCCAAATTGCCTATTTATACATAAATCCTAAAATTGGAAATTATCTAATCCTATCTAAACGATATGATTTGAAATTAAAATTTAAAAATTAAAGATATAATTCTATCTTAAAAGATTTATTCCTAACTAATTTAAATCAGATTTGATATTTATAGAGTATATCAGATTTGGTTTAAATATTAAAAGATAAACTAATTCAATTCAAATCTAGACTAAATCAAAACTAATCAAAACGAATCTAGACACAATTTAAACAAATTTTCAACATGATCAAATTGTCTGCTCTCCAAGTTACTTTAATTAAGCTTGATTCCTTGATTTCCAAGTAACTTGAAATGAGCTCTTGGATTGTTTGATCTCCAAGGCAGAACTAACTTGCTAGAAACAAGCTCTTTGCCAGTGTTGAAATGACCAAATTACCCCCCTGAGTATATATTATTCTCCCCTTCTTCAAAAAGATTCGTCCTCAAATCTTGCCTCTATAATCTTCAAAGTCATCTCGACCATTGTCTTTCCTCAATGAAGCCAGCTAAGAACATACAATTGAATAACATCACTAACACTCTCTCCTCTCTTTTTTTTCCTTCTCTCTCTCTCTCTCTCTCTCTCTCTTTTCCTTCTTTCTTTTTCTTTTTGGTTTTTTTTCCTTTTTTTCCTTTTGTTTTTTTCTTTTTTTTTTTTTGAACTAAATATATTTCAAATACAAAAAATAATGTGGACAAAGTAGCCACAACAAATAAAGAAATGAGACTCAATGCAAAGAAAAAAACTAGGGAAATAAAATTAACAAAGCTGAAACAAAATAGAGAAAAAGGATAGGAAAGATAGGGTTTTCCTACTATACCTCTAAGAAACCTGTTCTTAACAACCTAGGTCATCGGAAAGGGGTTTTCCTACTAGACCTTCAAAGAACATGTCCTTGAGAACCTAAATCAAATGGGAAAAAAAATTATGCTTATAATCCTCACCTTTTCTGATTTCTTCTCTTTTTTTAATCTGAACTAGCAACAAAGATTGAACATAAAATGAGATAAACACAAAGATGGAACAAAGATGTGATAGCAACACAAAAGGATAAAATGCAAAAACACAAAAAATAAGAACACAAACGGACAAGAAAAGAAAATAAAACAGAAACATAAAAAGCAAAGATAGATAAATAGGAATTTATCTAGACCATACTCTGAATACCATATGATGAGGAACCTCGTGGATATAAAGATCCAGAAATCCCAGGCACATACTTTGATAAAGAACAAGAATTAGAATAAAGACCCTCCCTACTAAACCCCCAAGAAACCTGTCCTTGAAAACATAGATAACAGAGAAATCCCTACTAAACCCCAAAGAAACATGTCCTTGGAAACGTAGATAACAGGAAAAAGATAGAAAATTATGCATCACACAAAATAAAATGAGGAAAACCTCACAACTATATTGGTAGTCAAACCATGATAAACTATATGATAAATTCTCTGTTGTCTATAGGCCAAGTTGCCTATTTATACATAAATCCTAAAATTGGAAATTATCTAATCCTATCTTAAAGATCTGATTTGAAAATAAAATTTAAAAATTAAAGTTATGATTCTATCATAAAAGATTTATTCCTAACTAATTCAAATCAGATTTGATCTTTATAGATTAGATCATATTTGATTTAAATCTTAAAAGATAAACTAATTCAATTCAAATATAGACTAAGTCAAAACTAATTAAAAACGAATCTAGACATAATCTAAACATATTTTCAACATGATCAGATTGCTTGCTCTTAAAGTTACTTTAATTAAGCTTGATTCCTTAATTATCAAGTAACTTGAAATGAGCTCTTGCATTGTTTGATCTCCAAGACAGAGCTAACTTGCTAGAAACAAGCTCTTTTCTAGTGTTGAAATGACCAAATTACCCCCCTGAGCATGTATCATTCTCCCCCTCTTCAAAAAGATTCGTCCTCGAATCATGCCTTTGTAATCTTCAAAGTCATCTCCACCATTGTCTTTCCTCAATGAAGCCATCTAAGAATTTACAATTGAAGAACCTCACTAACACTCTCTCCTCCTTTTTTTTCCTTTTTGCTCTCTCTTTTTTTTTTCCTTCTTTCTTTTTCTTTTTGGTTTTTTTTCCTTCTTTTTTTTCTTTTGTTTTTTTTTTGAACTGAATATATTTCAATTACAAAAAATAATATGGATAAAGTAGACACAACAAATAAAGAAATGAGACTCAATGCAAAGAGAAAAAACTAGGGAAATAAAATTAACAAAGTTGAAATGAAATAGAAAATAAAGGATAGGAAACATAGGGTTTTCCTACTAGACCTCTAAGAAACCTGTTCTTAACAACCTAGGTCACCGGAAAGGGGTTTTCTAGTAAACCTCGATTGAACCTATCCATAGCAACCTAGATCAAAGGAAAGAATTTCCCTATTAGACCTTCAAAGAATCTGTCCTTGACAACCTAGATCAAAGGAAAAAAAATTATGATTATAATTGTCACATTTTTTGATTTCTTGTTCTTTTTTTTTTTCTTTTTGTGATCTGAACTAGCAACAAAGATTGAACGCAAAATAAGAAAAACACAAAGATGGAACAAAGATGTGACAACAACGCAAAAGGATAGAATGCAAAAACACAAAAAATAAGAACAAAAACAAACAAGTAAAGAAGATAAAACAGAAACGTAAAAGAAAAAGATAGATAAATAGGAATTTATCTAGACGTTGCTTTGAATACTAAATGATGAGGAACCCCGTGAATATAAAGATACAGAAACCTCAGGCACACACTTTGATAGAAAACAAGATTTAGAATAAAGACCCTCCTTACTAAACCCCCAATAAACATGTCCTTGAAAACGTAGATAATAGGGAAATTCCTACTAAACCCCCAAGAAACTAGTCCTTTGAAACATAGATAACAAGGAAAAAATAGAAAATTCTGCATCACACAGAACAAAATGAGGAAAACCTCACAACTGTATTGGTAGTTAAACCATGATGAACTATATGATAAATTCTCTGTTGTCTATAGGCCAAGTTGCCTATTTATATATAAATCCTAAAATTGGAAATTATTTAATCCTATCTAAAAGATCGTATTTGAAACTAAAATTTAAAAATTAAAAATATGATTCTATCCTAAAAGATTTTTTCCTAACTAATTTAAATCAAATTTGATCTTTATAGATTAGATCATATTTGATTTAAATCTTAAAAGATAAACTAATTCAATTCAAATCTAGACTAAGTCAAAACTAATTAAAAACGAATTTAGACACAATCTAAACATATTTTCAACATGATCAGATTGCTTGCTCTCTAAGTTACTTTAATTAAGCTTGATTCCTTGATTACCAAGTAACTTGAAATAAGCTCTTGGATTGTTTGATCTCCAAGGCAAAACCAACTTGCTAGAAACAAGCTCTTTTTCAGTGTTGAAATAACCAAATTACCCCCTTAAGCATGTATTATAAAGTTGAATTCTTCCCTTATTTATTTATATTAAATTTTTATATTTCATTTGCCCCTTGTAATGGATATAATTTCTGTCCCTATTTTGATTGTCTTGGTTCATCCACAGCCATTTCTAAGACATTGGCAACTATAATAATCTTCCTAACGAGGAGGGTCCATATTAAGTCTATAAATGGTGTCTCTTCCTCATTTGTTTTTTGTTCATATCCATTCTATCTATCAATTTGATTGTTTTCATTGTCATCACCACAGTTTGTAAAGGAATATGATAGTGAAGAAAGAGCAAACTCTGTAGCGAAAGAGATTGAGAAAGAGAGACCATCAAATAAATCAACATCAAAGAAGTAAAAAAAAAAAAAAAACACTTGGCTCCATAAAAATACAAACTTGTCCTTCCAGAAAAGAAGTTACCTACATATTCAAACAAAATGAATGATATGCGGGGAGACACTTGTCAAACACACATCATCATTTTCATTTGTAACAATTACTTTCAGCATATAGAATAACATACATCGTTGTCCTAGTAGGTAATCTTGGAAGCAAGTTCAATTTTTGAGCATTTTCCTCTTTAAGTTAGAATCTATAAATCATGACAAAATGCATTTTTTAAAAGACATGCTCACTCATTCAAACAAAGGTGAACCTTTTTTCATGATTGCAGTTTGTCCTTCAAGTGATGATGGACAAATTTCCCATAACTAAACTTAGTCTAGGATTAGTATTTCCTTGTTTTGGTTTCCTTTTGCTGGTCAATTTTGAGAAAGGCAACCTTATGTACTCTGTAAGCCCCATTTAGTACTCCTCCAATAGAGCACTTCATCATATCCACCCTACCTATGAGCCATCCCAGCTTATCCATGACCCAATGTGAAAAGCGTAAGATTTCTCCCATGATCCACTTAGCTTTGTTTCCTCTTTTTTTGTTTCTTTCTCTTTTTTCCTTTTCTGGGACCTAGGTTAAAGCTTTCCAAACTAGCATATTACAACCTAGGCCCACTTACCCCTTTTTATCGTCCTGAATTTATGTGAGATAATCCATTAATATATTACTAACAAAGTTGCTTTTTCATTCTTTTGTAGTTCATCAAGTGCTTTAAAGAAATTGGCAAGAATTTCTCAAATGAAACCACACTCCTTAACTACTTGAGATTGTATTTTGGGTCTTGTTGTAGAAAGGAACATACGTTCTCTTAGATATTTGTGTCAAAGGTGAAAAATGAAATACTATATGTCGAAATGAAATTATTTTTTTTTTATGTTTTCCCCTATCACATTTGGAATTTTGATTGTGATATATGTTGTTGCTTTATTATGAAAGAAACATGAGAAATTGGAGGGCTCACTTAGAATAAAAAATGATATCTATGTGAGCTAATCTTAAAGAGTAATCCTCCTAGTAGATATGACCTTCAAGTTTGTCTCTACTACTAGGAACCTACATTTAGAAAATAATTCAAAGGGTGCAAGTATTTGAATATTAATGAATGAAGCTTTCAAAGACAGTAACCAACAAACGCTCTGGCAAGATGGTTCAAAGTATAATTTACAATTGTGGGTAAGCATCATATATTTTTCCCATTTTTATAGAACTTAGTTTTCTTCATATTGAAACATGCAACTCATTACTATTGCAGTAAACTACATGTTTTTTCGTTAAAAACTTTCAAATTCTCCTAATATTCTTTTACTTTTTGTATAAGCTTCAACATTACAAATTTTGATCAAATTTTATTTTTTTCTCTGTGGATCAAAATTAATTAATTAGACATTGGTATACATTTATCATAGAGAAAGATGATTAGAATGTTGCTATAGTTTCTATAAGATCCTTTTTTCCAGTTTAATAGTATTTTCAAATTTTTTTGGTAGTTGAGTTTGTCCACACTTTTGTATCTTATCAATAACCTTAGTATTCAAATGCTCTCTGCCGAACACATAGATTTATAATTTTGTTTTAACAAAGATTGAGATGCATATTATTGTTGAATTGTTACTTCATGGCTCTATAGATTTCATGGGAGATGGATTGTAGATTTATTTTTTTTATTTGCCACAGATGAGGCACATAGAGGCTAAGCAATTCGCTCGTCACTAATGAGGGTAATTAAATCATTAAGTTATCAACAAAGTTTTCTCTTAACTGGTGTCCATCTAAATATGTATAATTATATTCAAATTAGAAAAATAACTTGTAATATCAACTTAAATTTCCCACTAGTTAGTTTTCTACCATTGCAATTCTTAACAATATTCTTTGGACTTAGACAATTTTTTATGGTCATTGTAACACCCTACCAACTTAATGTTATGCTTAAGTCATAGCATGAAATTGGATAGATTGCGTTACTGTGTTAATACTCCGATTACTAATTTCATGTCATGTCTCTCTCTTTTTTTTTTTTTTTATATAACAATCGAGATGGTGCGTTATATATAACGAATGTAATAAAGTTTAACAAATCACAACAGAAAATATAAGAATAAGTAATACATCATTAACTGTATACATGCATATATAGGTCGGAAACCAACGCTTCAGTTTATATATATGTTTCAAAAGCAGAGTAAAATAAAGGAATAACAAAGTTTCTATTGCTAAAAGTAGAGACAAAAATGGCAGGAGCCGGCTATGTATGGCAAATCCACTATAGGATCAGGGTGGAGCTGCAGGTCTGGAATCTCAATAAGAAGAGTGGCCGTCGAGTCCATCACCAGTGTCTGAGAATGATGCGAAAATGCAAAACGAGGTGAGAATTTAAAGAAATTCTCAGTAGGGTTCGTGTATGGTATTTAACTGACATCACATTCATTCTCAGTTGCCTCAGTTTTTATTTAATTATAAAAACATGGGATCAAACTGAACTATCCATATTCAATAAGTTTAAGAAAACATCTGGTCCAAGGCAAGGTTCAATTTTACTTAAGACAGCATAAGAAACAAAATAGACTACTAACAGTAAAACACAGAATAATAAGCACACGGCAATAAGTTAATATAACAGACAAATTGTAAACAACTTGTAATGACTGTTCATTGTAATCATGCATTTAATGTAATCATGCAAAACTTATTCTTGAACCTTTCTTCATAAACTTTTTCATTACTTGGTCCCCTGGAAGTTCTTGACCACTTAAACTCCTGGGTAATAGTCTACTTTTCAGGATCGATCTCGTTCCTATATAGGAATGCCAGGTTTACTTTCCCCGACCTCCCCATAAATCTATTCGCCTTAACTTTAATCCGTGGCTGGCCCAAGTATCATGGAACTTTCATCATAACATAATCTTTATGCTCATCATATGATAATCTTTATGAATTTCTTGAAAATGCACATGCATCGTATAACTCAAGCATAGGTCTTACCGAAATTTTGGTGGTATAACGGAACGTGTCTGCTTTCCCGTGAATAGTGCCAGTACTCAGTACACCAACTTATCAAAGAAATCATCAACATTTCATTCATTACTGCCTCAGCACAATCATTCAACCCAATTTTTGTAACTCAAGCCAAAATTTCTATTTAACTCATCTGGACCTGAATTTTGGACATGTTAAAGTCTTATGTGTCTATTTTCTAACCTCTTTGGTCCCATCTCATTTTGATAAGTATAGCTCAAGTTATTTAGGTTTTATCCTGGCCTACCCTGTAGCTAGCCAGAATTACACACTTAAAAGTAAAAATCCACTAAAAATAGAAAACTGATTCAAATCATACGAAGTTAGTCTCATATTAAAGCTAACAAGACAATATTTCATTTGCAAAAAGTTTGATTCCATTTTCCTTAGTGAGGCTCGAGTTATATGTCCCCAAATTTGAACTTCCTGAACTACCCTGTTTTAGCCTAGTTTGGACATAGGCCAAATTTATTGGATCATTGGGAGCAAATGGGACCTTATCTAACTTTGAAATTTTTATGGTGTATTCTCCTATGTGTAAGATTTTTAAAAAAGTTGGTTTCACTCAATTCCAAGTAGTATAAGGCGAGTTTTACCCTGAAAAACCTAGTCTGCCCAGAATCAAACTCAAAAACCTATGTCGAATTTCAAAAATTCATTTCTCTCTTAATACTAATCCAATAGTCTTATATGATATATGTATGGAAAGCCCTGAATGTCTAGTTTTATATAAAAATAGTTTTATCAAATTTAATCGGTTATAGGCGGAGCCGTACACTCCGTCATACGGACAGCTGAGGGTTTTTAGTTCTCTAACCCCTCAGCTCTTCCTATTTTCATCCTTTCTTGCTTCCTATTCGATTTTAACATCATAAATTATGTATGGAAAGCCCTGAATATCTAGTTTCATATAAAAATAGTTTGATCAAATTTAATCGGCTATAGGCGGAGCCGTACACTCCACCGTACAGACTGCTGAGGGTTTTTGGTTCTCTAACCCCTTAGCTCTTCCTATTTTCATCCTTTCTTGGTTCCTATTCAATTTTAACATCAAAAATAGCCAACAATCCAGCCAAATATCATCATAATTATTCAATCATCACATCAAAAATTGAGAAAATAAACCACCACCAGCCACCCACAATCAGAAAACCAAGACAAGAATTAAACCTCTACCTCTTGTTATGTGTGATTTGGCTTGATTTTGGAGTTTGGATGAATAAAACTTGGTTGGGCTTGATGGTTTGATAGAGTTGGGTGAGTGGAGAAGAGAATAAGGGAGCTGAAGTGAGGGAGAAAGGCAACGCAAGAAATGGGGCTGAGTGAAAAGAGAGGAGTTGTGTTATAAAAGTCTTGAAGTGATAGGTAAAATTTTGCAATTTGATTGGCCTAGAATACAAGGCTGAATTTCAGCCAACTTTCCTTGGTTTTTGTGGGCAAAGTGGCACCACTTTCATGTGTTAATGTGGCTAAGTAATTAGCCTTAGGTCATAGGGTTTTATGCTTGTAATTCTATTGGTTTGGTTCCAACAGTTTAAAATACTGTAATCTTACCGATTTCCTTTAAATAACATACATGCATAATCAACTATAATTCATCACCATCACTTCACATAACATCAGTAGCACAAGGTAATCAAAACCCACACACAATTCCAGACCAAGGAAAATAAGAAGAGAAGTAGGATTCCTACCTTGTCTAGTTGAATTTGAGTTGATTTGGTGGCTTTGATGGAAGCAACTTGTGATGAGACTTGAAGAAAAGATGAAGATGGAGTGAAATAAGAATGAGGAGAAGGGAAAAAAGATGAGCTTCAGCAGCTTGAGTGATCGAAGTTACAAGGAGAGAAGGAAAGGAAAAGGTGAAGATTTTTGTAGCAAGCTTCATGTTGATTGGTGGACTTCACTCCCTTTTCCAATTTAGCTTGGCTTCCCATCATCAAGGGCTGATCAAGGCGCCACTTGAGAGGGTTGTTTGGCCAAATCTTAGCCATTAATCCTAAGGCACTCATAGAAAATTTTCTATTGGTCCGGTTCCAACAGTCTTAAATACCGAAATATTTCCGATTTTTCTTAAATCGGTAAACCGGTTTTGAAAGGATTCTATGAAGTTTCCTATTGTTCTAATCTAATTTCATTATAACTAATCATCTTAAATCACACTTAATTAGTTTTAAATGAATGCTAAATCAAATCCTATTTAATCACAATTATTTACTAAAAACCGAACACTTTGATTAAAAACGATTAAAATTTTTTGGGCATTACATTACTACCCCCCTAAAAGAAAATTTTGTCCTCAAAATTTGTTTATAATACTGGTTATAATCATAATCAGTTAAATAAAGTTCATACATAAGCACATAGTAGATGTAAAACCATTTGGCATAATAGGATCGACTAAAACTAAATTAGCGAATCCTTTATTCTAGTCTGTCCCTAATTTTCACTTTGGTTCCTCTGGGGTGTCGCCTTCTCCGCGTTTATAGTTAAAACTCTTCCCGAACGTTGCGGTTAAGGAGTCGGTGATTAGTTTTTAGGGCATTCTCTGATCATATGTCTTGGCTTGCCACATCTAAAATACATATACTGCTTAACCAGGCAAAACTTATTTCCATGATTCTTCCCACACTTCGGACATCGTTGCTTGACCATCGATTCTTGCAGCTGCTTGCCCTCATACTTGCTAAGGTGAAATTGCTTCTTTGGTGGTGAGGCATATTCGAGTTCCTGGTTTTCAGGTACAGGCCTCTTTCCGTAAGTATCAAACTGGGAAATCTCAAGTTTCTTGTTATAGCCCTCTACAAGTCTGCACTTGTTTAACAAGGTGGGAAAATCCCTGATCTCCATAGGGCCTATTGCTACAAGGATATCTTCCCTCAATCCGCCTTCGAATTTGACACACTTCTATGCCTCATATGGATTCCACTGGTAGATTGTGGAAAACTTGCATAACTCCTCAAACTTAGCGATGTACTCTGACATGCTATTGCTTCCCTGGCAGAGTTGCATAAATTCCAATTCCTTGGCATTTCGAACTGATGGAGGAAAGTATTTCTGGTAAAAAGCATCCTTGAACACAATCCAGGTGATTTTTGTCTGGGACTCTTCTAATAGTCATTTCACACTATTCCACCAGAATTTTGCGTCTGCTTCGAGCATATAAGTGGTGAAGGCCACTTTTTGGTGGTCAGTTCAGTCCAGAACAGAAAAGACCTTCTCCATTGTCTTAATACATTCGTCAGCCTTATCAGAATGAAAACCTCCTCTAAAACCAAGCGGGTTCGCCTTTCGAAATTCTGCGAACTTGAGGTATTCCAGGTCCAATCCTAGGCCATTCAAGTTTCCACTGTGACTAACTCCAGGTTGTCTCCCCAACTAGTCCATCATTTAGTGTGCTACAGCTGCTTGTTCGTGCATGGCATATGCCATCTCTCGTAGAGTGTCCATGAAATTAGCAGGGTCTTCTAAAGTGGGTGCAGTTTGTGGTCTACCATGCCCCCTAGAAGCCATTAGTTCCTAATCACACACAACAAAAGATTGAGTTGATCAGGCTCAATAATAAGTTAAGTGTGACAGCAACTAATAACAATCACAGTTAGGCGGTCATACATATCTAATTTCCTATATCTTATCTGAGCAGATAAGATTTATCGCATGACATTTTCTAAAGATTCCAGAGTGCACTGGAAGCATAGTCAGTTCAGCCCTCAGGTCCAGTTAGGACCGAACTGCTCTGATACCATTTTGTAACGTCCTCCTTCGTACAATGCTATGCTTAAATCATAGTACCACACTCAGGAGTTGTTACGGTTACCTGAACAGACCTTAACTGACAGCAACTTCAGCCGTCTTTGCAACTTCTCGAATTATCTGGAGATAACACGGAAATAGAAGTGAGAATTTTGAATTCCAGTAGGATTCCTTAAATATCATACATACTGTCATCGTTGTCATCTCCAGTTTACTTCGGTTTTACTATAAAAAGGTGAACATGTTATGTAAACTGTTTAACTTTATAGTTCGAAAACATACTATCCGAAGCAAGGTTCATTTTACTCATACACTTGGCATTTGGGAGAGTCTGTACAAATTCAAATCCTAAATTATTCTATGAATAATAATAACTACAACATATTAAAATATGATAGCATTATTATACTGGAAACATAACCTCTACATACACATGCCTTTGAATTTATGCAATCATATAAAATTTACTTTTCTTTCATTCAACACACCTAGGAATTACGTATTGCTATCCCTAGGGTGTCTTCATTTGCCTACACTTGAGCATTACATATCGCCATCCTCAAGTGCAGCATGACCTATTCCAGAGTATGATCTCCATGTCATATTCCATCGAGGTGTAATCACTATATCGCACTCCTTAGAGATATGTTCTTTCTGCCATGTCCTAGAGTATGATCGTCATGTCATGCTCTATCAGGTGTGATCGCCATCACTTCCTTAGGGTATGGGATCATCATGCCACATTCCAGAGTACGATCGCCATGTCATACCCTATCAGAGCGTGATTGCCATGTCACGTCCGTTAGGAATATGGGACCTTTATTATATCTTTTAACTGCCTTCATAAGAAGGGATCTCATAATTACCTCCAAGTGAATGGATTCACATTCTATATGTTCATATCATGAGTATTCATAACAGAAACTATCATAATATCATTACTATACTTCATATCATACTTAAATCATTCTTAACATATCAATACTGATACCTTCTTTATATTTCTACCGAATATTTCGGAAGCATATCGAATCATGTCCGCTTCCCTATGAATAGTGTCGGACAGCCATGAAACTTTAAATCAAATAGCAGACTCGAGATAGAACGTTATAGTAATCCTAAAAGTATAATAATATCCATAGGTGCAAGGTTTAAGATCCTTAGTCTTAATCTATCTCGCAAACTTTTATCTCCTACTGATGTTCGGAGTTTGAGCTCAGGATCGAGTTCCGAGTTCCGAAGTCATTCCCTACTTCTTGGTTCCGAAGTCATTCCCTACTTCTTGGTTCCGAAGTCTATGTCATGATTCCCGACTTCCTGGGTCATATATCCAATGGCTTGATTCCCGATTTCCGGGGTTGTATTTGAAAACACTAGACTTCCGAGTTTAAGTATCTTAGGTTCTAAATTCTCGTCCTTGACTCTGGAGTTCAAGTGATTTTCGACATCCGACCTTAACCATACCTCGTCTTCCCTAATCTTTGAGTCCCGACTTTAACTATGTCCGACTAGTTTCCTAGTTACTCATTCCCGAGTTCCGTCATTAACTATACCTGATCGGATTTACTATTCACTAAGTCTCGGGGTCAACCTAAAGTGTGCCAGACCTAGTTCTCTATCTGCTAGATTTCCGAGTTCAACATCTCCTAGTTCAACTTAAGTTCACTATTTCCCGAGTTCCGACATGGATTATGCTTGATCTAGTTTTCACACATACCTCTAGCCCGAGTTACACTCTTATAAGAGAAAATGCACCAAAAATAGAAATCTGAGTGGAATCATACGAAATTTATATCTCTATAAAGCTAATAGGGTAAGCTTTCAAATAAAGTAAGTTGCATATCATTTGAATGAGTATATTTTAAGATATAAGCCCTAAAACTCGACCTTCTTGAACTACCCTATTTTGGCCTGGTTTGGATATAGGGCAACTTTCTCAACTCATTGGGAAACAATGGGATTGTAACAAACTCAGAATCTCTTTGTAGGATGTTCTCCTATGTGTAAGCTTTCTAACAAAGTTGGTTTCACTCAATTTGGAGTTGTATAGGGTGAGTTACACCCTTCTCAATTCACACTGCCCGAATGAAAGTCCTAATTCCTAGGTCAAGCTTCAAAAATTCATATCTCTCTCAATACTAATCCAATGATCTTATATGATACATGTACAGAAAGCCCTGGATGTCTAGTTTCACATAAAATTAGATTCATGGAGTTTTAGAGGCTATAGACGGAGCCGTACACTCCGCCGTACGGACTACCGAGAAAAAAACCTACCAACTTCATGATTGTTCTCTTTCCTTCAAGTTCTTTATACCAAACTCTAATTCTAATCATAACATACATGCATAATCAACTATAATTCATCATCATCACTTCACATAATATCAGTAGTACAAGGTAATCAAGACCCACACACAATTCCAGACCAAGAAAAATAAGAAGAGAAGTAGGATTCCTACCTTGTCTAGTTGAATTTAAGTTGATTTGGCAGCTTTGATGGAAGCAACTTATGATGAGACTTGAAGAAGGGATAAAGATGGAGTGAAATAAGAATGAGGAGAAGGGAAAAGAGATGAGTGTAACATCCCCATTTTCACCTAAGTTAATTAGCTCGGTGTTCCCGGCTAATTAGAGGGGTTAACGATTAATTGAGAATTAATCGATTAATCTCGAGAGCAAGAGCTTAGTAAATTAAAGGCAAGTCGACAATTGAGATTTAATGTATTAAAAGTTACAATTAAAAGCCTAATTGCCCAATCTTTATTAATCCATGATTTAGAACATAAAATCAAGGTGATCTAACCTAATTAACTGAGAGCATATAAGTCTCAAATCTTAATCACATTAACCCTTACATCTTCTTATATAATTAATGAGGAAAATCCTTCTTAATTAAAATGTGCTAATGAGTAATTTAAACCAAGTGAATTAATTAACATTTAGATAATTACAACAATTATAAAGATGTAGAAACTTCCCTTTAATTATGGTTTGAAAGTTTAGTCAAAGCAAGAGCCATCCAACCATCCATTTACTTTCTCATCATACACCACAAGATCAAGAGTCCACATTAGTAGATCCCTTAAGTCATGACAAGAGTTGTACTCTCCTTCATCAAGATAATGACACTTGGTGTGATCCTAACCATCCAATGCCAAATCCAAAGAGAGCTCATGCTTTTAACCACTAGACAAAAACACCTACAAGTCCTTACCCAAGTGCCAAAATTCAAAGGAAACACAACACTCTCTTTTATCCCAAGGTTTTTCCCACTCACTTGCTTGTTGTAAGAAGCAAAGTCACCTCACTCCCTCTCTCATTTTGCGCCACCCAATCAGCCCTCCTCTCTCTTCATTCCATTTTTCATTTCCTCTCTCAAAGAAACACAAAGCTCTCTCCTCTCTCCAAGTCTCATACTCTCTTCTTCTTCCAAGCTTTATTGTTTTTCTTCTAACCCTCATACTACTTCCTACTCATCTCCATTTACCATTCTCACAAGCCCTTCAAGGACCACCCTCTTTGGTTCTTGGAGAAACAAAACAAACACTCACCTAGCCCCCATATCAAGCTCAAGGAGAAGGAGGCCATCTCCAACCACTTCATTTTTCAAACTTCCAAGAAGAAACACTTTGGGTAGTGATTCTAACTCTTCTTTCTCATGTATTTTTCAAGCTCTAGAATCTCCTAAGCTCTTCATAGCTATGTGGTTTTAGGACTTACTTCAAGGTCTCATGACCACATCTTGCCTTATGAGTGTTCTTGCCTTGATGAAAATATTGTTTTGAAAAGAGATTTTGTGGGATGGTGGTTTTTATGTATCATGCTTTATTTTGTTTCAAAATACTGATTTGGTGACTAAAACTTTGAGTATGATGATGAGTTAAAACATGAAAATGGTGATTTGAAGTGATATAACCATTTCTCCATAAGCTTGAAGTGAAAAACTTAAAAACTAGTGAATCTGGAATTCTGGCAGTCTGTAAAGCGTGCAGTATGTTTATTGTTACAAAACTCAAAATACAACGAAACTAATTTTCTGTGAAAGTAGACTCAAATAGCTTTCCATACATATAAAATATGTGAGATTTGGCCTTAAAACAAGAGAGATATGATTTTTCAAAGTTTACTATTCCTGGATGGGTTTCTGTCTGGGCAGTAGATAATAAAACATGCATAACTCAAGTTATACATAACATTTTTGAGTGGGACTAAGTTTGTTAGAAAGCTAAGACATAGAGAAACACTCCCATAAAACAGTTTTGTCAGATTCCATGTGAGGAACTCCCAGTGAAGTGGACAAGCCACTGACCCGGGATGAACTTTCAATCCTAAACAGTCAGAATAAAATGTGCATAACTCAAGCTACAAAATGAATTTTTAAGTGGGGTTTGTTTTGTTTAAAAATAGACTCAGAGAGGTATATCCACACAAAAATTCGAAATAAAAGAGTAAAAGATGAAATTATGGTGAATTTTCAAAGTTACTGCCCCACTGTAAAAGTAAAACTGGTTAGGGTAAAAGTTAAAGAATAACGAGAAATAAGCTTTAAGACATTAATACCCTTACATTAAGCATTAGAGAACCCTCATAATTCAACTTAAAAAGTATCAAAAAGGACATTAGACAAAAATTGGCATTATGCTCAATAAGAGAAGTTTACACAAGAGACAACCTCAATTAAAAGCTTGCACCCAATTTATAAAGCTAAGCTCATAAAATGTTGTTTGAGAATATGTCTATATTTATGTGCAAGCATGATGTTATGATAATGATCATGATGATATGATGATGTTATGATGATGATATGATAATGATGATAGGATATGATGCTTGATGATACTATGATATTGGTTTCTCTGTTTGGCAAAAATTTGGGAAGCTTCGGTCTAACCGTTATGCTGCCGAAATTTTGTAAGAATTGTGGACTTAGAAATATTTTGCATCATAATGCTTAAATAAGAAGAAGTTTAATTCAAGTAAGTGATCCTTCAAAAGGGAAGGTAACCTAATTTAAGTTTCCCCTCACCCACGACTCGCATGAGGCATGGCATGACCCAGCTAGTGTGAGTATAAGGGATAGGTCTTACATGAGGCATGGCATGACCCAGCTAGTGTAAATACCGAAATTCTATGGTGGCGACGGCCACGGTATGAGCTCATTACCACTTATGTTTAGTGGGTGAAAAGATAAAGTCAAGTTAAGAAAAGAAAAGAGACTGCGGTCCAAAATCCTAAAAAGGGAAGAAGTTAAGAGAATCGTCTAGCTTGGACATGCATGTTTTATACGATTACACTTGTGCTTATGATTATTATGATACAATTAATTAGAAGGTATGTTAAAAATTGAATCCGCTTCGGATACTCATATTTTCGAAAATCTAAGAATTGAATTTGGTGCATGTTCACTGTTTTTATTTATAAAACCGAAGTGGCTGGGACGATGACGATGACACTTACGTGTTAGGGTCGAGTCCTACTGAGAAATCTTATTTCTCACCCTAGTTGTTTTTCCGTCTCGTCACCAGATACTCATGGCTCACCCCGTGGAATGGAGCATGGACCCTCCCCATCATGAGTGGGCTTACGACGGGGATACACACGCTATTGTGGCCACGACCACCACAGTAGTTCGTACACATTTTTATCTAGGTCGAATTTTTGAAGAAGAGGAGCCAGAAAACCCGCCAGCCCCAGTAGACGTCTCTTCAGCTCTCCTTGGACAGCCCCTAGGTCCTTGGGATTTTCCGCCCGAGCCATTGCCCGACATCGAGATGGAGCCGATGTCGCCAGGTTTGCCCGCAGTTGAGTTCGCACCCCCGCCAGAGATCCCTGTGATAGAGGTGAGCTCGACAGCCACTCCTAGGGCCGCTTCGCCGCTGCTCCCCGAGTATCACCCTGCCGAGTCCGAGGAGGACCCCTCCGAGGCATGCTCTTCGGTGGCCAGCCATACCCCAGGTCGTCGTTTCCGTCGCGTCGAGATGATCAGTAGGCACCCTCGCATCATCCGCACTCCTCGTGTTCCCCGAGGCTGAGGAGCGAGGGGGACCAGACACTCAAGAACCTGAGTCCATCCGATTGAAGGGCGTGGAAAGGACAGAGAAGTCAGCTTATGTCTATGTGGGCCTATTCCATTTATTGCTCCTTATCCGTTGTATTTCATTTTGTATTGGACCTTGTCAGATTTATGTACCTTTGATTGTGGGGCCATGGCATGACCATAAGTTCCCTTTTTATGTATTTGTTGGATATTATGAGACTAATTATATTTATGTGGTTGTTGTAGTAATTTGAATGCATGGTATTTTAATTTATCCCTTGTTCCTTCAATTTATACTGAAATCTTTGCGATACGCTCGTTTATTGCTATCTTCTCGCGTAAGGCTTTATGTTCCAAAAGTGACGACGTATTTCAAAAAAAAAAATTTTACTGTATTTTCCGCGTAATTTAATTTCAAGTGAAGTTTAGTTCTCCATGAGCATAAGTAACAACTAATAAAATGCCGTAATACGACTTAAGCGTAGTATGGGTTTATTAGGGTGTTACAATGAGCTTCAGCAGCTTGAGTAACCGAAGTTACAAGGAGAGAAGGAAAGGAAAAGGTAAAGATTTTTGTAGGAAGCTTCATGTTGATTGTTGGACTTCACTCCCTTTTCCAATTTAGCTTGGCTTCCCATCATCAAGGGCTGATCAAGGCGCCACTTGAGAGGGTTGTTTGGCCAAATCTTAGCCATTAATCCTAGGGTACTCATAGAAAATTTTCTATTGGTCCGGTTCCAACAGTCTTAAATACCGAAATCTTACCGATTTCTCTTAAATCGGTAAACCAGTTTTGAAAGGATTCTATGAAGTTTCCTATGGTTCTAATCTAATTTCATTATAACTAATCATCTTAAATCACACTTTATTAGTTTTAAGTGAATGCTAAATCGAATCCTATTTAATCACAATTATTTACTAAAAATCGAACACTTTGATTAAAAACGATAAAAATTTTTCGGGTGTTACAGTTGCCATAGACAAAGCATATAGGGTTTAAGGAATTTGCCAACCATTAACAAGGAAAATTGAACTAGTGAATGGTTAATAAATTCCTATGATCTCTATTCAAATGTCCATTCAATAGTATATAATCATATAGAGATTAGACGAATAAATTATAACATCGGCTCAAATTTCCCCACGAGTTAGTTTCCTACCATTGCCATTCATGACAATATTCTTTGTATCTTGACAATTTCTGATGGCTACCACCACTTATTCTAGTTTCTATACAAACCTAAGTAAAAAAACTCGATCATTGCATTCGTTTTGTGGAAACTTCCATGATGTGGTGGCGAGAGTTCAATTACATTGAGGTGAACATAGAGTTGATGAAAAAAAAAATACTCTCCTATAGCATTTTGATTTCCTTCGTGCTTCAAGATTGTACAAAGACAACTTGACCTTATATATATATATATTCTCTCCTAATGATTTTCCTCTTCAATGTCATGTTCCTTTACAAACCATGGTGAGGACGTTGAAGACAATCAAGCTGACAGTCAAAATGGATAGGAACCACAAATAGATAAGGTAGACAATCCACTTTTAGACATGAATGTGGTCCCCTTTCGTTACGAAGATTAAGGGTAAGGTTCATACTCGATATTGTTGATTGAATGAAAACTACAATAACCTTTCAAAAGCCAAGCCACCACCAGAATAGTTACTATTATCCCCTGAGTTCACCTAATATTCAACCCTAATGTAATAACTAGATGTTTCTATCTGTTTTTCTTTTGGCCCAGACATTTTTAAGAATGTTTAAAACTCACATCCTTAGAAAAAGGGAAAACATAAGAGTTTGGTATCTTTGTTTGCTAAATTAGGCTTAGTTTTGGGCAAAGAGTTTTTTGTTTAAACTAATGATTATAAGACATTTGAAGAGTGTTTGATCTCTTAGATTACTAGATTAGACTTTGTGTTAGGCAATGACTTATTTTGTTTAATATAAAGATTGTTAGGCATTTGAAGAGATTTTAATATGTTAGATTGCAAATTTTACACAGTTTCAGGAAAATATTCATTTTGTTTAATATAGTAACTATCATTTTTAAAAACTATATTTCTATGACTTTATTATCCACTGTCATCATCTCCAACAACTTCTTATCCTTCCTACTTGTGCTAGCCCTTGACATATTTATATATGATGGATTATTATGCCATAACTAGAAGTTAACTAAGTAATATCTAAATTCTAAATGCATGTAAATTTTTTTATAAAATTTTAAATAGAAGCAAGAATAACAATTTAACTCACATTTCATTATTTTTTACTTTTTAAAAATGCTTTTAATTCAATTCAATTGTAAAAAACAATAGTGATATAAGACACTAAAAGCTCACACAAATAAAACAGAGCATATCCTTGCATCTTGTGTTGACATATTCATGTTTTAAGTTGTTAAAGCATGAATAAAACTTACCAAAAAAACAAATTAGTTGTTAGGTTTTAAGTGTTATTTTAATTAAAACTAAAATATCTTCAACAACTTACATCCTTTATCTAGATAATCTTCTAAAGTTAAATATACTATAAATTACTTTTATCTTTTTGATTTTTTTATTTTTGACTTTTGAACTTTCTTTAATTGGTCTTTGTCTCTGCTTATAATTCTCAATGGTTTTGTACTCCATAAAGTACAACTACATTGAGGAAATAGAAAAAAAAAATGGCTTCATAGAAACATACATAGATCCTTTATAGAAAGGAAGTTAGCTCCACATTATGTCTCATCAATTTCATTTGTGGCAGTGTCTTTCCGCACATAGGAAAACACAAATTATCATTTTCATTCCATGGCAGCTTTCCAAGCCACAATCTATTAATCCTAGAGGCAAGTGCCTTTTTTGGCAAAGGAATATGTGTTGATAAGATTGACTATGATCATTGGTAGCATGTTTCTCTAATGTCCAAATGGATGTTTCCCAATTGGAGGGCTCATTTGGATAAAAAATGATATCTTTCCTGATTGAAAGAAAGAGCTGGGGAGATAAGCTTTAAGTAGCACATATCTTCGTATAATTATAAATAAGACAAAGTACACAAAAAGTAAGTTGAACAAGAGGCTCACTAATAGCAACTTAGATGTGAAAATTGGCAATCATACCATCCCACAAGTCACCTCATTTAAGTATCATCGGATAGAGGGAGATGTAAACCATTGAAATGGAGGATAAATCACAAAGTAAACATAATTGTTTTCATTACCACACAAGGTGTCGAAACTTTTCCCAAATTTTAGCAAAGGCAAGCAATTTATTCCTCATAATTACATTAGGGATTTCTTTGAAACTCTCAGTGAACATTATGTCTCAAGAAACACTAAATTTTTTTTCATCAATTTTTGTTTTGTTTTTCATTTTCCATAGTGTTTGGCATTAAAAAGAAATCTCTACAAGGTTAAACATTACACATTACTATTAGTTAAAAAAAAATTGAAAAAGCTAAGATTATGTTTGGATATTTAATAGGGAGTAGTACAAAATGAAATTTCATCCAATGGTATGAAATGGAATAAATGTTTTATTTCATTGCTTCGATATCAAAAGATGAAATCGAGAGAAGCTTTCTCTTTATTGGTTGGAAATATAGTAGAAAGGAATGGAGCGATAAGAATGTTAAGTTATCTACTCTTATTAACTTCATTCCATCTCATTCTACTGAAATTGGAAAAGATAAATGATTAGGGTATTGGATGGAATGGAATGGGTTTTATCTATTTCCATTTTATTTCATCCTATTTTAAAGTATCAAATAATGGAAACCAATACCATTTCGTTCCATTCGACTCCCACTTCATTACTTTTCATCAATCCGAACATTGTCTAAATACTTCACTAATTTATTTGATATATGATATTTAGATATACAATAACATCAAGTGCATACCAACAAAGAAACAAAGACATAAAATTGGAAAAAATAAATCATATGAAGATTCTTACCTACTGTTGTACGAAATAGATATCCCACTATGATTGTCTCCATCGAGGAAACTAATCTACTATTCTCACTTTTGGGGTTTTTAAATTAAGGGAAAAAAATATGTTAAGACTTAAAGTTATTTTCTAATAGAGGAAATCTATGTGTTATACTAAAAACGTGTTTCTAATTGCAAAGCGATATTGACAAATAAAAAATCCACCATTTAATGCTTTGGAAGAAATGGTTAATTATTGCAAATCTTAACAAAAGGTTGTCCAATTACCCCTAAATTTGTCATTGATTGCTAGTAAGGGTGCTCATGACTCTCTCGACTTGCAACAATTTCTATTAGGTTTAGGTGTTTACAAATTTATTTGATATATTTTGAGTTTAGTTGAAGTTTACTAACTCGACTTAGCCCAATGTTATAAAATATTCCAAATTTTACCGGTTATAATTGCCATGAAATCTTTTAGATTAAGAACATTATAGAGACATTATGTATGCTTTTCTCATATTGAATGCATATCTTTGAAAAAAGAGTGTATTAAATAAAAATAATTATATATATAAATTTAACATAAATTACAACAATAGGCGATTTGAGTTTGACTTAAAAGATATATGGAATTTTTTTTTTAGAATAGTTATATGGAGTAATCTTAAACTTTTACCATTCAACAAATCAATATCATGAACTTCAAAACATTCTGGGCGCTTTCTAATATGCACCGTAATTAGTTATGTATCGCTGTCTCACCTACACTTTAAGTTAGATTGAGCAGTTCTTTTAAGTAAAATGCTAATTGAATGGTGGAGATTTGTTACTAGCCACCTAATAATCAAGTTTTCAGAAATCATATTTTCCGTACGTGACCATAAAGAAAAAGTGAGGAAAATGATAAAAATGCTTAGATAACTGGTTCCACATGATCATTATTCCATTTGAATTTTTTTTCTAGAAAATTACCAACGTCTTTGTTGAAAACGCTGGTAAATTTGCCCAAAACGCTGGTAAATTTGCAAAAAACGCTAGTAAGTTTCTAGAAAAAATAAATAATTTGAACAAAAATAATAATGATCACATGGGACGCTAGTAAATTTGTCCAAAATGCTGGTAAATTTGTCTAAAATACTGGCAAATTTGCCAAAAATATTGATAAATTTATGGAAAATAAAAACTTGAAAAAAAATAACAAAAATTATGGGGTGTTGGTAAATTTACTAAAAATACTGGTAAGAAAGTCTTATTTAGTAGCTTTTTACCAATATTTTTAGCATTATGCTGGTAAATTTCTAGATCAAAAAAAGTTAAAAGAAATAATGATACTCTGGGGCCAATTGTCTGAGTATTTTTGTCTTTTTCATAACTGGCAATTGGGAGAAAATCTCAAATTACCCGTGATAGACCACATTAAGCACTTAATAATATATGGTGCATCATGCACCATTCTTTATAAGGTGCGTGTTAGCAAATAGCTCTTATTTGGTCTCTAAATTTTAACAAATATTTTGAGGCATTGGTTTAGGTATTACCTTGCTTTTGGAGATAGTACCTTGTAATATTTTTAAAAAATACAATATGAGATAGCATATAATATTATTTGTGATAGGAAGATAATAATATTATATTATATGATATAATTTTATACAATGTCATATAAAATATTATATAATATTAAAATTTTAACAGACTGTATACATATTCTTTAATCTTTGATTATTACGTCTTATACTATCAAATCTTATCTTACGATGTATACCAAACAACACATTTTTTTGAGTACTAAACAAACCTTTCTTTTGTCGGTGAAATTGTGGTTCTAATAGTAGTTAATTTGTTATAGTAAGCCACTAGGAGCAAGCTATAGTGGTGAGGGACTCGGATAGTTTGTATATAGTCGTAGCCTCAAATCTTAATGCCACCAAGGTATCAAAGGAAATAGTAGTTTGTTTCAGCTCTGTTATTGGGCTTTATGTGTGTCAATCAGTATCCGATTCAGTCCATGAGTTAAGGGGCTCGATCAAAAAATGCAATAGCTAACTGGATTCTCAATATTAGAGCCCAACACTCCGTAGATAAAATAGAACGCCCCTTGGTCTTGACCAAAAACAAAACGACCCCTTGGTCAAAGCTCATTTTAAATTTAAATTTAACACCTTTATTTGTTTGTTGACCCCGAAAAAAAAAACTCCTTTATTGTTCCAGATAAAAAATATAAAAATAAAACACCTCTATTGTCAAAACAAAAAAGAATTAATATCTATAGGGATCTTACACATACTTATTCACTTATTATTTACAGTTTCTATTAATTGAATATACCTAACCGTACCTCATTTTTTTTAACATTTGTATTCTAATTCTGACACATACTCCTAAAAATGAGAAATGTGAGGCATGGAGATATATAAAAATAGAACTTTTCTTATTGATATACAAATCTTTTTCATATAATTTTCAAAGCATTGATGAAGACATAGTAGATCAGACTTCAAAGATCATAAGTTGACAGTAAAGAAAATGTAAGAGAAACTCTACTTCTCAGAGAGATTTTTGTACTTCAAATTTATTATTAACAGCTTCAGAATTGCAGAATTAAGGGTGTATTTGTTCTAGATTTTGAAAAAAATAATTTTAAAATTTAAATTTTATGTATAATGAAAAAAGTTAAAAATTAATTTTTTTTCAAAAATTACTCTTTTTAAGTTTTCCAAAAAAATTGAAAATTGATTTTTTTTTAGAATTTGATTATTTTAAATATTTATCCAAATATATGAAAACTGATTTTTTTCAATAAAAAAAATGATTTTTTGCTAAAAAAAAGTACAAACAAACACACCTTAAATCAATTAATATACTATGGACTTTGAGCAATTAGAGAAATGGTCCTATATATTCAATGTACTTTTATATATTTAATAATAGTCCAGAAATAAACAATCATTTATTTTTTTATTTTAAAATTATAAAGGAAGATTTTTTTTTTTATAAGCTTGAAACAACCAGTGATGGAAATTAGCAAAGACTTTTTTAAATGCATGGAACTTTCAAAAATCAGTATTGACCAGTTCATTAAATAATACTTTTATACAGGAATTGAATGATCTTATACAGTTTTGTGATGAGGATCTAATTCCAAAGTCAAGCCTTTTATATACGAAAACCAGTAATACTGATTCAAGCAAGATGTTCATATCTCCACCCCAGACACATATGTCAAGATTATTCCAAAAGCTTGCAGTTTTTCTGCTTTTCAAATCGGTAAGATTATTAAGAATATAGACGTTTAAAAATGTCAAGCATGTTTGAAATAAACCGCTTTGTGTATTTCTTTCCTTTGAAATAATCACCTGAAACCTATATTGTCAGGTCACCTGACCCACATTTATCTGCATATTAAATGCGACAATTTATTTTTTAAGATTTAGACACGGTGGCCAAGCAATCAAAACGACTAAAGTATCGATATTGAAATAATGTGATCTTTTAATTAAAGTATTAATGTAATGTTTATGACCAGATCCGTTTCTTCATCTGTGAACAAGTAATAGCTTCTTCAAGTGTAGTTGGAGAGAGAGAGAGAGATGTGAAGATATACAACTAGATATCATCAGGCTCACTGCCTCGTCAACATCCCACCCAGGTAGGTAAGAAAAAAAATTTTCTTATGATAATTTTCAATAACATGTACTCGGTTTCAGCGACTGGAAACGAGTTATTAGTTTAGGTAGAATTCTCCACTACTTTATCTCTCTGGCCTATAGTCCAATATATATATATATATATAAGGTAAACCCTGCACATAGAAAGTGAAATTTAATACAAAAAGGGAGGACCTAAATAAGATGTGGCACACGAAATCTTGTTCATGCAATGCAACACATTCTTGACAATAACGTTTGTTGCTTCCTTGTTATATAGTTATTCACAAGTCCTTCAGTTGGGAAATGGGAACAAAGTAGCTTACACATACGGAAAAAGAATCCCTTTGACCAAATTTGTTTTGAATATTGAAACAGATTGGCTCAATTTTAATTTTAAGGCGACCAAGACCAATTAAATAAAGTACAGTGTGCATGTTACACGAATTCAAACCACTCAATTAAAGCCCCACATGGTTGTAGCAGCAAGCAAGCAAGTTAATTACTCCATTGAAAGATACCGACAAACTTTCGCCCCCCGAAAAGGGTTAGACATCTTCCTCTCGGCTGTTATTCACTTATTTGCTATTAAAGAGAATGGAAATTGGAAACACAAATGAGCTTTATTATATAACTGCTTCATTAATCTAATAACACTATAGAGGAAACGGATAAAGTATACTTTGGAAAAAATTGCAGGTGATCTTAATCAAGTTGAGGTAAGGGGAGACATAAATAAAAGATATAATATAAAAACTTTTAGGCGTCAAAAAGAGGAACTGCATCGTATGCAGTTATTTTCACAACTGGAGAAGATATGCACACTATATATGTATAAGAAGTTTTTCTATCATCGATTTGAAAAAAAAATAAAATTACTCTTTTAAATAATTAGAATCGACAAAATATAAAAGTACTACGAGGTATATATGTGCATGTATGATGCATGATATTCGAAGGATTATATATAATTTATGATGCATTGTCAGAATAAATTTTTTTAAAATAAATATTTAATTATCCATCACTACGCCAAGATGATAGTGTATATGAATATACTGAAATTAATATCAATATAATATATATTATTTTTATTTTATATATTATTTTTACTTTTTTCTAGTTAAATATTATAGACCATTGTTAAATGGGGTTAATTCACTTAATTGGCCTTGTACTTATGTATTATTATAATTTGTATTAGATTTTTAAATTCTTCTGTTGGTAGATAATATGTAAGTCCTATAAACACTAAATGAAGTTGAAGGCATGCCATAATTTTAAATTGAGATGATCATCTCAATCAAAATTTTTATTATAAAATATTTTATAGATCACCTCCTAGGCAATTAGAGGAAACCCAAAAGTCACAACGATCTTTATTAATGGAATAAGTGAAAAACCACACTAATAAATATGACGCCACAAGCATCTTGACCTAAAAACATAAGTTAATGAATATGGATCTTTTCATTTATATGATCCTTGCTTAATTCATTCTATCCAATATGAAACTTTATCTCTCATACTTGAATGTTCACACATTCTTTTCCTCTAGTGTGAATGCCGAACTTCAGCATGTTATCCCTCAATCAAAGCCTAATGCTTTGGCAAATGCTCCAATATGAATTAGGTACAAACTTGAGTACCAGTCACTGTCTCCAAATATTCAGCTTAGTTGAACCATTGCTCTAATATCACTTATTAGAGCTATCGACGGAAGCCTAAAAATCAAGAAATTTTCCATTAATTTGATAAGTGAGACAATATAAGGGGGTGTTTGGCACGTTGTATTAGATATGATAGGATAAGGTTATACAATACGTTATGATCTTATTTGTTGTTTGGTGTAATCAACGTATTGTATAACCTTATCCATCAAACCTCCCTTGTACGTTATAATGATGGATAACTTAATACGGCCTAAGGAGGCCATATTAGACCTGATTAGCTTTTAATGTATAACGGTTCTTTCACTTTTTTATTTTTTAATATATTTTATTAAAAAAATTAATTATTAACTAAATAATAAAAAATAAAAATATATAAATAAAAATAATATTATTTAATAATAAATAAATATTTTTTAAAAAAATTGTAAAATAATTATTCAAACTAAAATAAAAATATAACAATAAAAATTTATTATTAAAATATATAAATAATAATATTTAATATAAATTTAATTATATATAATAAAAAATACAACCAAATATAAGAATGTGATAATAAGCCTATTTAGATTTTGATATATAAAAAATCCATCTCTATTTCACTCTCTCTCTCTCTCTCTCTCTCATATTTTTTATATTTATAAAAAAATATTAAAAAAATAAATAAATTATTTTTAATATAAAATTATTTTTATATATAATAAAATAGAGCTAAAATAATTATGATAACTATTTAAAAATTATATTTATTATAATCTCTTCTTTTGGTTATATTTTATATAATACAATATCTTATACAATGACATACCAAATACTGTATCGTATTAAATTTTTATCAGGCCTTATACTATCAGCCCTTATCCTATCAGGCATACCAAACAGGCCCTAATAATATGTTTAATATTATATCGTAACTTAAAATCTTCCGACAATAAATGTGTAAGTCGGCTCACTCATATATTTCTCAGTTAGTTCCTTCCTAACTAATGTGGTGTTTCATTGCTTACACTTTGAATTTTCAACACATTCTTCATACAATTAAGAGTCTTTTGGTCTTTAAGCATGCATATTGCACAGAACTCATCTATATCATATCACGAGCTATAACTCTCAAAAACTTGATAAGCGAGAGCACATGAGAAGACTTTTATTTTCTCTATATCTTTTACTTCTAAATGTTAAATAATATAAATATATAGTTGACTTTTGTGCTTAAACAAAATAAATACAATAATTTATACTTTATCATTTTTATTGTATAAAGTAAAAGACAATTGACTTTTACTTGTTAAAGAGTTGACTTCTTGAATGGTTATAACAAACGAAAGAATACTAGTTGTTATGCACTAAAATGGAAAAGATTAATTTAACATTATATACCTTTAGTATTTATTATGCTTATGTCGGTTTAACTTATTCTCTCCAAAGAAAAATTAGTAAAAATTTGTTATGTTGAAATTTTAATGAGACGTGTAATGGCAAGTTTTGAAACTATAATTATACTAATGGTGGCAAATGTAATTATTCCATAAATGCTCTTGAACTAGCCAACCAACACGAAATTGATTTGGTGAAGAAAGTGAAAGAACAACATCCGTGTTGCACAAAATCAAGCTTGGCCTCTAAGCAACATGTCACACACGTAGACATGTGAGTTACGAAGGTGGCAGCAGCGAAGAAACTACATAGAATGGACTAGTAATTTAATGAGTTGACACATATATATTCACACTTGATTTTTCATGTTTTTGCTTAATTTGCTTCCTACTTCGGTGAGACATTAAATATCGGACTAAGTTTCCATTGTAGTTTCATCCGAGACTATAGTAGGAATATATTACTTGGACTTCAATTGAATTAATCCTCCTCGATTGCTAGCTAGTTCGTATCTTGTTCTCCTGATCGTGTTCTTAGTCCTCGTGAACTTATTTCTATTAAGTTCCCATATCAATTATGATATGAAGATTCTTGTTCGGCTCATATTCTGGGGTGGGACAGTGCAAATTAAAAGAAATAATACTACAGTCAAAAGAAACGGAAAATAATTCAAAGTACGTATGTATATCTGGATACGTATATATACTAAAGAACAAAACACTGACTAGGCATCCAGCCCCAGCACTAACGTATATATCACTGTGCACGATTTGGAGATCTTTTCATGTGGGGGGTGGGCTGTCACCTAACTCACGTTTTCTTTCAATTTATGGTGAGTTCAGATACATATTTCAGTTCAAGCATCTCAATTTTATCGTGGAACCATTAACGACCGACCAGAATCGTTCTGCGAGAACTGAGTGAATAATTGAATATTTTGAAAATTTTACTCAAAATGTTTACACATGATAAACATAAAAGTTAAGCGGTAATTAACACTTTAAAATAACTCAAATTTCATCCACTCGTTCATAGTTTTGTGAGGAATTTGTTTGCATTTTTTAACTATAGAAATCAGCTGTTCCCAAATTCTCTCTCTACTATGTTTTGTCAATTAAAAAAGGACAATAATTTTTATATACTGACAGTATAAAATAATTTTATACTATTAATTAATAAAAATTTAAAAAAGTGATAAATCATAATAGGGTAGTTATTATAGTAGGTAATTACTCACTATGATTTGGCACTTTTTAGAATTTATATTGACTAGCAATGCAAAATAATTTTATACTTGCAGCGCATATAAATTAAATTATTAAAAATAAGTACTAATTAATTTTTTTAAAAAATTGAGTAAGGCAATTATCAATCATATATATATATATATATATATATATATATATATATATATATATATATATATATATATATATATATATATATATATATATATATACACATTATCTTTTTTATATATGGCAAAGTATGATTGAAGGGAAAGAAAAGAAGATAGATGATTTTCATTCTTTTTGTAGATGTATCAAACCGTAAATTGCTTGTTCATAGAAACTCTAATATCATATATTATGAACTATTTTTTCTATTTTTATTTTTTTTTATGAAATTTTTTCTAAAAATTTAAATTGTTAAATAGAGGTATATGAATAGTTTTTATATCTAACATAGAAAAAAAAACCTATTTAATTTCAACATATAATTTAGGATGGATTTTTTTGGATAGTTAACACAGGCTCAAAACAGCTTCCGCCAAACAAGGAGCCAACATGTCTCAGAAAACAACTAAAAATGAAAAATAGCATACAGCATAAAAAACGGAAGAACATAGACCTCCAAAACAGCAAACACTAACTAAAACCAGAAAATAGGTCCACCTAAAATACAAAACTGATTTATATAACCAATTATAATTGATAATTGGCATTTTAATATGATACTTCCTTAAGCTTGTATAGTTCGCCAAATTAAATTACATTGTATTGTTTAACGCGCATATTGAATACTTTATCTAGGGAGAAAAAGATAACGTTCAATTCTTGTACGTCACTACCAAAAACATGCGAATTACCAATGGAAAATATCCTTCGACATTACCGATGAATTTTCGATGAACATTCTATCGGTAACCCCATAAATAAATTTTCTAAAAAAAAGATTGACAGAAGGTCAAAAAATCTGTCGATAATATTGGCACAATATGGTGCAAAAAAGATACCGACAAAATATCTGTCACTACAAACAAATTAGTTTATCTTAGAGTTACCGATAATTAATTTTTTTAATTTAAAAAAAAATTATTATTGATGGAAAAACTTTGTCGGTATTCAAATTAATAACCATCGGAAGGAAATTATTTCCATTGTTATTCAAATTTATAGCCTTTAGAGGGAAATTGAAATATTATCAATGGACAATCCATCAGTAAGATGAGTTAGTGAAATGCTGCATTTCATTTTTTCAGTTATTGATGAAAAATCCGTTGGTAATGTTAAAACTCAGAACTTAGACGCAAGCCTTTTTTTCTCCCCTATTTCTCTCTTCTTCTTCTCTCTCTATACTCTTTCTTCTCCTCACACTTACACCGCCGCCGTCGCCGTCGCCACACCACTGGCACACAACCACCATCACCGTCACTGCTGTCATCGTTTGTTGCCACTAGCACAACCCTCCCTCCCTACCTCCCTCTCTCTCTCTCTCTCTCTCTCAGTGCCTTTCTCTGCCACCAGCCACACCAACACTACTTCTTGCCGCCATCATCATCATCACCATCGCCCTGCCACTGCCTCTTCAATTTGTAAGGTTTGGATTCCTAACCTTTAATTTAACATGTTAATTTTATGAGTCTAATTTTATTAGTTTAACATTTTTAGTTTAACATATTAAATTATTATGAGTTTAAACTTATGAGTCTAATTTTATTAGTTTAACATGTTAATCTTATGAGTTACTAATATTATTGAAATTGTTGAATTGTGTTGAAATTTATGAATTTAGGTTATTGAAATTTATGAGTTACTATTATTATTATTATTATTAATTGTGTTGAAATTGTTGAATACAAGGTCTAATTAATTATTGTGGAGTCTCCTAATTTAAGGGGAGACTCTGCTGAATTCATTAATTGTTAATTAATTGTTATATATTTGTTTCAAATATGGTAGGCAAAGGCAGAGGTCGATTGAAGGATAATAATACCCACTTCACTACAACAACATCCACCTCTACCATTCTGGACCCAACCACCACCCCTACCACGTCTACCCCTACTCCATCACCATTGGGCACATCCACACGAACTCTAACCATCACAACTGCCCCTACTTCACCACCCTTACCACCAAGTGATTACTCCACTATTTCACAACCGCAACCCACACCCGATAATGGAGGAGTAGCTAGCTCATTAGTTGGGCAAACACAAGGGTTGTCCATGGAGCTGCTTATTCACTTGGTTCTGGACAAAAAAAAACTTGATAAGTAATTTCAAATTTTAAATTTAATATCTATCACTATTTGTTATTATTAATTGGTATATCAACTTTAATTTGTTATGTGTCTGATATAGTTGGCTCCCTGTATCTAAGGGTCTCCATAAGATTACGAGACTATCCAGAAGTTGCATGATCGGTAGTACGAGAGTTTCAGCAAATTCTCGAAAGATGAAAAGCAACTGTGGTACCTCGAATGGAAGGTAATCTCAATGTTTTTCTCCTATATATATATATATATATATATATATATATATATATATATATATATATATATATATATATATTCTAATGTATATAATCTTAAATAATATCATGCAATATTTGTATATGCAGAGACATTGCATCATTGACCTACGAGACGATGCTTATTTCTTCAAGGCGTTTAAGACTCCTGCGGCGAAGCAAATATAGGACATGTACCTTAACATTCGCGAAGGTGGTGATCCCAATCCACAGTGGATAATTGAGGCCAACTTGGGCCTTGTGGGACTATTGGACGTCTGACAAGTTCTTGTAGAAGTTGGCAAAGACTAAGGCCAGTAGAGCCTCGATTGTGGGTGGCTCACTCCATTGTGGTGGCTTGACCACCATAAAGTCCACCAGGGCATGGCTGGTAAGTTAAATTGCTTTTGTATTTAATTAATTTAACAATTATTTGTATTTTTATTTACTTATTATGATGTCAAAATGACTTTAAAATGCAAGTCAAGTTTTGGAATAGGCAACCTACTTAGGGAGAGTTATTCTGGGAGATCCACACTCAAAAAGAGGACAAGACGCAGTGGGTCAACTAACACTCTAAGCAAACCTATGTAATTTATAAATTCAAGCTCTTTTTCAATTATTCCTAATGTATTCCCTTCTCAAAGTCTAATTTGTTTCACTTAATTGTACTTGTAGGTTAAGTTCAAGCAGCGACTACAGGAGGCTAGGTCCTAGCAGACCTAGCAGGCCGTGGATGGCACCAAAGGCTGCCACCTATTGACAAGAGCATGGTGTAGGCAGATACAATCGGCAGTTCCTACAAGAATTGCATCTACGACATAGGGATCTACTACGTTGATAGCGTGTCCCCTAACTCTGCAAGCGAAACCTCTATTGGGCAATCTGCTGCTGATGATGAGGTCCACAAGATGGTTTTCAAGCTTAATGCGGAACTTCGAGCACAAGCTCAGTGGATCAAGGAGCAGGAGCAGGAGTAGGAGCAGCGCCACCTCCAGGAGAAATCTAAGTTAGTAAAGCAATTCATCGATCAGATCAAGACCTTGAAGAAGAAGTCCAAGTAGAACAAGAAGAGGATGCGGAGGAAGATGATGGCCCTCTTCCGGCAGATGTAGGCGGGTGATTCAACACTAGCCAATGCTTCTTCATTCGATTCTTCTGAAGCTAAGGACTACTCTTGATATAGTTTCTTTTTTTTTTTCTTTTTTGCCTTGCATTTTATATTTGAATATTTTATGTATTAAGTTCAATTAATTAATTTGTATATACGACTTGCAATTAATTTGTGTGTGTAATTTTTATTTTAAATTATATAATTTTTTAAATAAAATAAAAAATAATTATAAAGAAAAGAAAAAAAGAAACAATAATTAAAATTAATTAAAAAAATATCATTAGTAAAAAATATATATATACATTGACTCTATCAACAAAATATTCTGTCAATAATAATATGATAATAATTTTAAAATATAATATTATCAACGGAATATTCTATCCCTAATTTTTTAAATCCATCAAGAATATATTATTTCAGGATGAAAGTGAGGATGAATTTTCTGAAAAAGTATCGATAGATTATTATTTTTTATTGATAGAATATTCCTTGGTAATTTAGTGGAGGATAAATTTTTCCGTCAATAAATCCATTGGTAAAACACTATTTTTTTGTAGTGCATTATCTTTATCCTAATTTTCCTTTTCTCTATCTCTCGTCGTCTCTTTCATATCTCATCGGTGACATTTTAAGGATCTCACTAGAAGATTCTTCGATCGAGACTGGGTGACTACCGAGTCTTATAAAAAATAACACAAATGCACATACAGGAAGGAACAAATGTTATTTAAATAGAAGATATAATGCATAAAATAATTCAAACATTAGATAAAATCAATAAAATGTTGTAATAGATATGATGATTTTAATTTTAAGTCCCATCAAGTATAGTTTTTACTAGTTTATAAGTTTGTTTATGGATTCCGTGTATAAATTAAATTTAGATTATGTCTATCTTTTTTTTTTTGATAAATGGAACCGGGGGCTCAAAACACTCTTAGAAAGAGAGGAGCCAAAGTCAACATGAAGTATATGATAAAAAATATTAAAAGCAAATACAACCATAAGATAACCAGAACATTACATATTTTAGATAATTCAAAGTACTATATTTGCGACTGAACCCTAAATTACAAATTCGTGAGACTATCACATTAACCATGCTTTATTCGTTCTGTCATTGTCGTTCTATTTCATTCATTTCAGCCTTCTGTTATGGCCTGGTTGGTGTGGTGCCCTCGCCGAGAGTCCCGGCCCTCGCTGCTTCCTCTGATTTTCTGTCACGTGGTACATGCTTAATTTATTGCTTCCTATCCAACTTCCATTTTTTATATATAGTTTCGATTGTATTAGAGTTTATTTCTTGCACTAATGTATTTTTTTTTTATCTTAGACACTTCTTTTTTTAAAAAAAATTCAATTAAAATATAAAGTGCTAAAGAAAGAAATGTTTAAAAATAGTTAAATTAGAAGAGAATTTAAGATATTTTTTAAGATGAAGAATAATGAACGCATAATTTTTTAAAAATTAAAATAAATAGTTAGCCTACCCTCAAATAAAAGACTTAGATTTAATAAATAAGGGTAATTGAATGATTTTATATTTGAAAAAAATCAAAGAACATCGTACTTTATTGTAACAAGCTTCATAAAATAAGTATACTTTTTGAAACTGAAATAATTATTTTTTTATTATATTACATTTATTTTTTTATAAGTTGGATGTATTTATTTTATAAATTAATTTTAAATTTAAAAATTATTTCTTCAATTTTGCCATCAACTTTTATGGGTTTTTGGTTTATCGACAGTATCCCCTCCCTATTACCAAGATGTTAATTGTTTTCAAGCATAGTCAAACTTATTCTTTTAACTAATATTCTCTCTAGAAATCGAATTAGGGATTTCTTCAAAATCGTAGTATGTCTCTGTTATTATGCTAACACTTTTATAAGTCAACTTTTATAAATTTAAATAACCTAAAATGTGATCTTTCATAAAATAATTGTGTGTAAATCCTCCTAAATAATTTAAAAATAAATAACCTTAAACTTTTTGACTCAACAAAAACATGAGTTTACAGTATCTAAATTTAATTTAAATATTTGTGTTTATAATTTAAAAGTCAGAACCGTGTTCCAGGCCCAGCGTGCTTAGGGTCGCTTTATTTCCACGCTTGGTTAACGGTCGGTGGTCTCTCTTTGTCAGCAAAAAACAAATAATAAGCGCAATTAAATTTTCAACTCCATTGAACGCGCCGAAAAGGTTACTTACTACCTTTTCTTTTTCTACTTTCCACTTGTATATTATACATAAATGTCGTGTGATTCATATGGTATACTCTAAGTGAATTGTATATTTTATGCATATGCTGTCGTGTGAGTCATCCAACTCGTCTATTGAACTTGGGGTTTTAACTTTGGGCGGAAATGGAGCACTGGTACCAGAATCATCAACAAACGTGGATAAGATGAGATCATTATGAGCTAGGGGAAGGAACAGTGATATAGAAGCAGAAAAATTTGACAAGACTTCGCAAACATTAGAGTATACCTTTTCTTTATATTGAAAACGTGATGAGAAAGTTGAGAGATATATTGAAAACAGAATGAGAAATCTAAATCTTATTAAATGATTAAAAGTTGTGTGATATAAGTTTAATGTATGATTTATATATATAGACAATAAAATAATCGACTAGCACTTAATTAACTACTGAATCATCAAATTTTACTTACTTAATGTCTAATCAACTCAATGAATCTTCAATTGACCCATCCACATCGTTACACACTAACACTCCCTTTAGATGGTAGAAATCAAGGGTTCCCCTATTATATCAGTGTGACACTGTATTTAAGAGTTTGTGTGAACAGTGTTTGTTAAAAGTTAAAAAAATGTTAATTAAAGTTGTTTCTGTATTTCGTGTCAGTAATTGAACAGAAAGTGATAACTTAAATGCAGTAGGTAAAGGTAAGTCAGAACGCGGGGGGCACGTTGCATAATTGCACCAGGGGCACAAAAGACGAAGGAAGTGGACGATTCATGACCGAGTGAACCAACGATACGCATAAAGCCTTGGATAAGTATATACTAGTTGTCAAATATTCAAAATATATTAATAAATGAATTTTAAACTAATATGAATTTCTCTAAATTAACAGTATACTTATATCATCACATGCACGATGCTCACATGTGTTCGATATATTTTATATCAACCTATTGCCATTGTCGAATTCATACGATGTAGAATATATTTGATATCTATGTATGTATATATACTCGAGTAGCATTTAATATATATGCTACAACAATAAGGTATCAAAAGAATTGTACGGCTCGCTAATCGCAAGGCTTGAATTCAGAGACAAAGCTAGTAGAAATCGTTGTGCGCTTTTTTATTTATGTATGCATACAGTGAGATTAGTTTGAAACTATGTAAACTTATAATAAATTTGTAAAAATCGTGAGGCACGTTAACGATCACGTTGTGTATCTTTTTTTTTTTTTTTAAATTATAATAAGTATCTTGGGCTCTGTATGACTTTTTTTTTTCCTAAAAAAAATTTAGTATATATCAATTTGAATATTTTATAAAATATACGATATTATGTACCCTGAATTTAATTTGAACCATACTCATTAATATTAATATTTTTTTCAAAAATTAAAGAACAAAAGAATGAAAAATCTTTCAAATAGCTAGTCCACCAAAATGATAATCTTATTCATTTCACTCGATTAATTACTAAATTTAAAAGATTTTGCTAATAACAAGACAGCAAATATTTAAAAGAAGTTGGAGCTAACATAAAAGATATGAATAATTAGACTGAAAAAAGTGAAAGAAAGTGGGGAAAAAAAAAGGTTAAGAAGGTCGCATATCATTTTTGCTATGAGCCATGTGTTAATAAGAAAGGTAAAATATAATAAAAAATAAAACCACAATCTCAATGAAAGACTCAAGTTTAATAGATTGAGGTAGATAGTTGTAATTCATGCATGGATGAATCATGGAGTGCACAAGTCTCCAACCGAGTAGTATCTAGTGGGATGAGAATAAACAAATCACTAGAGATCAAGAATAATTTGATTAGTCTAAGTTAACTATAAATAGATGTTATAGATTCAAACCGAGTTAGCCATACCAAAAAACAAGTACCAATTTATTGTAAACAATTTAAAAATAAAATACTTTTTAATATGGATACATCGTAATAGAGTATGAATCAATTTTTATACTATAAATTAATTTTATTTACCGTGATATTCATATTGGGAATTTTTATCCAATAATATATATCTTTTACCACCTATTAACACATGCTTATGATAAGCTGTATATCTTGTACTAATGTAGAATTACATTTTTATATCGTGAGTTTCTTACTTGATTGATTCAACTCAATTAAATGCTTCCGTTAGTTATATATTTTATACTCATAAATTTATGAGAATTGATGAATAGTATGAATACGAAAAGCACGAATCCAATTGATTGGTTTATTTCTTTCTTATTAACTATTTCCACTTTTTTCTCAACCATGCTTTACGTTTTTACCTTTTTTATTCCGCACAGCAACAAAATTCGTACTCAGTTCGTGCTAAAGGCTTCAAACCATTCAGCACTGCTGTAAATTTATACTCAATATACATGGCAACCAAGTATCAATTTGTACTTCGTACATGTTTGAATACTTTACTTTCTTTGTGAAAAAATTTATAATTAAAATACTAAAAAGGACTTTTGATTCACGAGTTTCAATATTTTTTTACTATCACTGACATGCAAAACATAAATTGTGTAGCATATTGTCTATGCTGGTTCTACGTTACTTATATGCATACAAAACATATTTCATATATTATTAATTTTTGTGCAACCATTTTTATTTATTAATTAAGGTTAAAAATTATCTAAAAGTCACGTAATTATCTAAAAGAATTATATGATTTAATATATTAATTTTATTTCATTATCATAATTAATCACTTCTATCATTTTTAGGATAAATAATACTGATCTCTTGAAATTTACTAAAATGATACTCAATCCCATTCTTCTTGCAAAGTAGCACTCCCCATTGCCAAATTCCACTAACGGCTCCTTAACATTGGTCGCTGTGGACATGAGCCATGGGCACTGTGATTCTCTATCTTCCAATGTGGGACAGAGCTGGTGGTGTGGAACCACAAATGAAGGCAAATTACCAAAGCATCACTTGCCGAAAAATCGGAGTTACTGAAGCTCCAGGCAAAATCTTTTATGAATTTAAAAGTTGCCCTGATGCCTTCAAAATCCCACACACATTTCATCCAAAAGAACGGCATGAAGATTCCCAAGTTGCCCTGCGAGAGACATTGTGACATTAACACTAGTAAGTAAACAGTCAATCCGCGCTTGATAGTTCTCACCATCATTAAGCTTCAAATCCTCATCTTTGCTACCTCAAAAAACCAAGGAGGTGGGGATCTTAGATGTAGATAAGAAGTTGGAAAGAGATCATGAAAGAAGATGTTTGGCATTAATTAAAGATGGTGGTGATCAAAGAGTATGTTGTCAAAGATCTACACAAGTTGAAAATTTAGGCTTATTTCCTTTTGTTTATCCAGAGAAGGACCACCAATGATGCACTATAATACAAAGGTGTGTTTTGCTTTATAGGCATAGTTCAATCTATGACAGGAAGGGGGTCATTTAGGAGAAAGCATTCATATGGCATTTTTATGATGGGATCAATGATATAGAAATGTCAAGCGCAAAACATATCCTCTTGAATCAAGGAGTCAGGCCAGTCGAAGCAAATAATGGAGGGCATTCAGATTTCAGAGTAATAATCGGAGATCTTGTTTTAAATTCGGAGCAGTTTTGGTTGTTTCCTGATGTTTTGTTATGTTTCCTTGTTTTGGCATGTATGCTGTTTCGTTTCTACTCCTCGCCGTGTTTGGGTGAGTTTGAGTTTTGGTGACTATTTATTGAAAAAAAAAAAAATCCAATGAAGGACCAATCATGTATGTGTCGGGTTGAAGACGTGGGGTGGCTTGGTGATGAAACATGATTGATCTTGGCATTTGGCAAATCAAAACCAGCAAAAGAAGGCTCACCTTGAACCACACTTCACTTAGATAAATTCTTTTCCATTGCCCAACCTTGAACCACCCGGTTATAAAGAGCATTCCACTGCCCTGGTTACCTCTGGTAAGCGATGCAGAGACCCACCAAAGTCACCTTCACAGCAAAAGCTCACAAATAACATCTCTGGTAAAGTTGTAAGAATATCGTGTTAAAATATTCTTCCTTAATTGTTAGAGAAATCTTAGAAATGGGATGGAGTGCCATTTTATAAGAAGAATAGGGCTAAGTATCGTTTCATCAAGCCTTAAGGGGTGAGCATTATTTATCTTTTTTTTTCTATTAAACTTCTTTCGCTTAATGTGCTGTGCTTAAACAAGATATGCATATATCCAACAAAGTTTCAAATGGGGGGATGATTTTGACAAGCTTTTTGGTGTTAGGTGTCCTTAATGCATTGCAACGATCAATAAGTGTATTCAGGCGTTAATGCCCCATAATTAATCGTTAATGGTAGATATAATGTCATTAGCGATCATTGTCATATATTGTTGGGTTACGCGTACATAGTGTGGTACCATCACCTTTCTCGATGATAATTTTTGCGGTGGGGCAACAGCCAACACGAAAGAGGAACGAGAAGTGGATGGAAATGATAGCTGCTAGCTACTGTCGTATATATGTAAAGATATCGTGCCCATTAATAAAGCTGCTATGGTGGGGAGAGGGATATTCCAAACCCACGGAATTAGTATTAAATTTAAATGTCCAGCGTTATTGAGCATGCCCTCTGCTCGAGTATTTCCGCTGAATAAAGCTTCTGGCACGTGTGTGCAGTATCACACTGGAAGTTATTTAGGATATGTTTGTTTGTGAATTTTTGGGTAAATTTATTAAAAATTAATTTTTATATATTTAGATAATTTTTTAAAAATAATTAAATTCTCAAAAAATTTATTTTTAAATTTTTTATAGAAATTAAAAAATATAATTTATAAAAAAAATTTAACTTTTAATTTTTTTAACTATATATAAAAAATTTAAGTTTTATAATTACAAAATGTTAAAATAAACGCATTTTATTTACCAAAAATTAGTGGAAGTTACTTTTCAGCACCTGGCTAGTGGAAAGCGCACGATATTTTATGGGTGACGCTATTTACATAAAGGAAATACTAATATATTAACATATTTAAGAATACCTTTTAATAAGGAAGAAAAATGCTAAATAATGAATAAGCGATAAGAAAAAACAAGATAAAAGGCACAAATTAAATGTCTACGAGATTATTAATTTTTTTAAATATATTCTCATAATCTAATGTTTCTTTTTGTTTATAATGGGAGACAAGCAATCTGGATAAAAATCATTAAAGTTTAAAATGAACTTGTCCTTTATTCCAGCAAATGAAGGTAAGACTTGGCTTTTGGATCAAAGGCTGGTGTCAGGATTTTCCATTCTCTGCTACATATGTGGCTCAAAATCTACTTGAAGCGAGGAAATGGAAGCCTTCTCAGAGAACTCACTAAACTATAGCAGCATTGAACCGCAGAATTGCAGATTATGTTTATGGTGTTCTGAGGCAGAGTTCAGGAGATTCATGCTGGATTTGATTCCAATTATTCTCTTTTTGTATCTTTGTTTTATGATTGCTGATGTTTCTTTTTGCTTGTTTTCTGTCATGCTTCGACTGAGACCTTGTGAACTTATGGCTCCTTCCGGTTGGAAGTCTTGAGCAGTTCTATTTATCAAAAAAAAAAAAAAAACTTGTCCTTTATTTCTAAGAATTGTTTTATGCAGTTTTGTATGGAGTGATCATTGATTAAATTCCTCCTTAAAGTGATAATTTAAGGATTTTGAATATATGATATTATCAGTAAAATTTATCTAAGATTATAATTCACTTCTATTACAGTCAATTATTTTGGATAAATATATTATTATATTTGTTCTTTAAAATTTTAATATTTGGTTAGTTTGGTATTTATTTCCTTTAAATTAGACTCTAGATTTAAGTCTTATAAATGAAAAAAATGATATTAGAATTATTTTATCTCCATAATAAGTCGATTAAATTCGAGCTAAATTAGTTGGAGCCCATTGAATTTGGATATTTGTGGTTTAGATATTAGAAAAAAAAGCTTAAAGTAAATATCTTTTAAAAAAATTAGCACGTTAATTTAATTGTCAATTAATTATTCATTGAATTTTTGGAATATTCATTTTCGTACTCCAATACAAGTATATACATTAAATTTAAATAGAAAAAACAGTATTCGACAATTTGATTGTGTTGTTTGAAAGTAGCTTCATATCACTTTTGTCTATATTTTGAACGTGAAAATACACAGAGATTAATAAGTTGGGACTCCACCAGAGCAAAATATTAACTGTTATTTTGTAAAGAACTTAAACAGGTTAAGTTTCATAGCCGTGAAAAATCAGACCAAGAATTAGAAAATCTGTAATGCTGAGCCTGGCATGGCCTCATCTGCTTTTTGACGAAAATTAACAAATGGAAAACAACCAAAGGAACTGAAACCAAAAAAGTAAAATAAAAGAAAGCAAGAAAGAAAAAAGACAAGATGTTAGATATCCAATATTTGACCTGAAATCAACTGCAACCGGCGGCATTTCTGATGGTCAAAGCCCCGTTCATGTACACACTGCATTAGACTAGTGGAAAGAACTAAGGCAAATTAAGATTTTCAGTGAAATTTATTGCGATTCTCTTCTATTTGTTGAGACCACACTGACTTCTCTTTAGATAAGGTGAGTATTATATTTATAAAGATATTTAATTTTATATTTTACAAATTATAAGAATATTAAATATAATATTACCTAAAATTAAGGAGAGATTAATATATATTTTTATAAATTGAGAGGGATCACGGTAAATGCTACCAAATCTTAAAGGAGATAAGTGTAATTTTTTAAAAGAATTATGTTGTTTGACAAAACTGAAAATCACCTATAACCCTTTTCTTATGATGTGCAAAATATTTGGAGACATAAGACAATACGTACGTATAAAAAGGAAAGGGTTTACTTTACTATAAAATATGGGACGGACTCATTAAAACTTTTGAATTGCTACTAGCTAGTTTGATTTTCACTGCAACTTAGGGCGCAAGTATATAGTATTACGTAAGAGTTTGTGTAATACTAGTGCGTGTTCAAATACATATGTAGACCACTTTATGTGGCGAAGATAAGCCAAAAAAAGGAAAGGGTCAAAAACCGATAATTCTTTTCCAGTTATTTCCGTAGTTCAATGTTCAAACCTTTTTAAAACAAACACCATTGGATCAAACTTTTAGGCTTGGATGAACTCTTGAAACGATCAACATATGTATTACATGCTTTAGCTCCTGAGAATATGTTATCCTTCAAAAGATATCTGAGGATTTGAAGCAGAAGAGTTCTAACGAAATTCCAAGTTGACCCTCCATAGTAAATTTCAGGAAAGCCACCTACTTTTTAACTAAATCGCTTTATTGAGGCGGTGGTAGTAGTTCGGAGAAAGTAACATAGTTTGACTTCGAAAGGGTTTTAAATTTTTTCTCACATATACACGTTCACGTATGCAATATCAATAAAACTACCTTCAGAAACAGATTATATATATCTACTCGACCCTAAAATATATCAACTATGAATTTTAAACTATTTTTTCGTCAGTGTAACAACCTCGAGGGATGCAAAAATTGACGAGGATACAAGTAACACACACATTCTGATAGAGGAATTTCACTAGGGTATGGCCTCAGCTACTCTCTGTGTATGTCCTTTTTATAGTTAGTTTTTTCATATAAGGAATAAAAGATCGTAGGCCATACACGAAGTTGACAACATTAAAATTTCACAGCAGTAGAAGTTGTTGGCTTGATATGAAAAGTCAAACTCAAACTACGTATTTCCGACACTTTGACATGTTACTTTCATAAGGGGATAAATCGGTCAATTTAGGCTAAAACCGAGTGATTCCGTTTCGTAGTGGCCGCAGACCTTTGTGGAACGAGAATACCGCCCTTTTCCTATACAAATTTTTGTATAAACTTAATAGATTTAAGAATTTAATTTAAGAAACCGTATAAATTGTTTGAAAAATGTTAAAGATGCAGTAATTTACTAGAATAATATGGTATAATCATCATGATGATTATATGTTATTTTTGAAATTTGAATAAATAAGTGAATTATATTACTTTATTTTATATAATAACTATCATGATTTTCATAAAAAATTCTTAACAATATTTTTCTGATAGCATAGTATTACTCAAATTGTTTTATATTATCAATTAATTATATTTTTTAATTTATATAACTTCTAAGATAATTATAACGAAAGTCAAATAATTTTAATAATGTAATTATAAATAGTTGGATAACTATGTAAAACTATTTTGCATAATAATGTATCAAAATTAAGTTTTAAAATTAATCCACCAAATTAAATTGTATCAAGATAACAAAATAATAATTGTGATTTTTTATTAAGATATTTTTAAAAATATTAACATAATGTTAATATTTAAAAATCTCTTTTAACAATTACTTTAACTAATAAAATTAAGAATATACTAATGATACTTTGGATAGATTTGTTTGTTTATTTTTTAAGATTATTTTTTGATGAAAAACACTTCTTAAATTTGTGCAAACTGTTTAGATAAGATTTTTAAAAAATAATCAATTTTTTTCCAAGAAATAGGTAATAGCCGTTTTTTACAAATTTTTTTTTTAAAGAAAAAAGTACTTTTGAGTATTGTTTTAAATTTACTTTTCTAATAAGTTTATGTACACCCACCTTTAGCCATTATTAGATCAACACAAAGGGATGAAATATAGAGTGAAATTGAGTAACTTAAATTTCATTGTTTATATGTTTTAAAATTGGATAAAATGAAATGGTATTACATGGAGTTTGTTTCATTTCATTTTATTCAATAACTTTATTTTTCTTTCTCTCCAAGTTTGGGAGGAATGAGATAAAATAGAGTTGATTAAGAGTATTATAACTTAAAACCACCAATCTCTCTTTTTCTTTTGTAGTTTCAAACAATTGATGAAAATTTCTTTAAATTTTATTCAATTTATCTATTTCATTATGTTTCATTTTATTCCACTTATCATAAAACATTCAAACATAGCTTGAGGGTACATTTGTTTGTAATTATTTGGACAAAAAATAATTTTTTTCATTGAAAAAAAAATCACTCCTCATATATTTGGATCATTTTTAAAAAATAATCAAAATTTAAAAAAAATATATATTTTTGATATTTTTGTAGAAGTTGAAATGAATAATTTTTGAAAAAAAAATAAATTTTCATCTTTTTTAATTATATATAAAATTTAAATTTCATAATCATTTTTTTGAAAGCTAAACCAAACATACCTTAGTGATGTGACAATAAGAAGATACAAATATTGTATTAATAGTATATTATAATTAAATTCAGTCAAACATATTGCATAAACACAGTTTTGTTTATTTTCTAACTACATCCGTTAATTTTTTAAAAAAATCCTTTGTGTTATTTGTGCTTTTCTTTTATTACATATAAATTTTTTTTATATATTTATTTAATCATGTATTGATATGCTATTAAAATATTTGACTTGTACAATAACAATGTTGGAAGTTATATAAATAATGGTTAATAATGTAAAAAATTCAAAATAACAATATATTCTATATTAAATTTAAAAAACTAACAATTCATTTTTGTTAACAATGTTCATTCAAGAAAATAAAATTTATGAATAAAAATCAGGAAAAGAGAAGACTTTAGTAGTTACCCATGCACAGACTCAACCGGAGACACGGTCCGGTCCATTTCATATTAGTACTTTTTTGTTTCTTACTTACTTTTATCTTCCTCCAAGTCACCACACGCTCACGCCCGGCCACGAAGCATGGTAGAGTCCGTAATATGTGCCCCAGAGCAATGGCAAAAATCAAACATCCCAACTTTAAATACGCTCCTCCTCCGTTGCTCCTCAGTTCTTACTTACTCGGTTCCAAGCGGCAGCAGTTTCTCCCTCTGCCCGGCACATCACAACATCTGACGCTAGCTGTCTTCACCTGCTCCCGTCCAGTCCAATCCAATCCAATCCATCCCTCTCTCTCTTCTCAAATCTCAATTAACTCTCAAGTAAATAGTCGGAACAACACAGGACCACACCAACCATCATGATGCAGGTGATCAGCTCCACCATTCCAGCACACAACCTCCACATGTTCCAAGCAAGACGCGCCAACTTCAGGTGCCAAGCCTCACCCTTGAACCCCAATTCCCCAACATCACCACCTTCTTCTTCAACCTCTCCCCAGCCCCCTCTCAAGAAGCCTCTTACCTCAACTGAGTCAACTCGCTTGCACCTCGCCAACCTCGACAAGCTCCTCCACAAGCAATCCCCACCACCCCTCACCCAACTCAACCACCACCACCACCAACAACAACAACAACAACAACAAGACACAACCAAGGAGCCAACGACGACGACAACAGAAAAGAAAGGGAGGAGTGTACTTGAAGGGCTGAACCTGGCGAGGCTGTGGTCGGACATGAAGGCCACGGAGGAGATGTCGCCGCGCCACCTCAACCGCCTGCAGCGCCTGCTCTCCAAGACGGCGGAGTACTCGCCGCGGAACACCCTCGGCAGCCGGTGGCGGGAGTACCACGGCAGCAACGATTGGAAGGGCATGCTCGACCCCCTCGACCAGAATCTCCGGCGGGAGGTAGTTCGCTACGGCGAGTTTGTCCAGGCTGCATACCATTCCTTCCACTCCAACCCTGCCATGTCGGTGGAGGAGCCGCCGCTCCCCCGCCACGTGGTACTCACTGATAGGGCTTACAAAGTCACCAAGAGCCTTTATGCCACGTCATCAATTAGCTTGCCCAAATGGATTGATGATGTGGCACCGGATCTCGGGTGGATGACCCAGAGATCCAGCTGGATTGGGTACGTCGCGGTTTGCGACGACAGGAGGGAGATTGCACGGTTGGGCCGGAGGGATATAGTTATCTCCCTCCGAGGAACTGCCACGTGTCTTGAATGGGCCGAGAATATGCGGGCCCAGTTGATCGACATGCCCGAAAACCAAAGCCCGGAGGTCCAAGGAAAGCCCAAAGTGGAGTGCGGGTTCTTGAGTTTGTTCAAGACCAAGGGAACGCACGTGCCGAGCCTGGCTGAGTCCGTGATCGATGAGGTGAAGCGACTCATGGAAATGTACGAGGGAGAGACCTTGAGCATCACCATCACGGGACATAGCCTTGGTGCGGCTCTAGCCTTGCTGGTGGCGAATGAGATAAGTACATGTGTCCCAGAAGTACCACCTGTGGCTGTTTTTTCCTTTGGTGGGCCTAAGGTGGGTAACAAGGCCCTTGGGAACAAAATTACGGCCCAAGGCGTTAAAGTTTTGAGAATTGTGAATTCCCAAGATGTGATCACTAGGGTACCCGGCATGTTTGTGAGTGAAGAGCTTGAGCAAACATTGAGGAACTCTAAAGTTGGTGGTGTCCTTGACATGTTGGATGAGAACACGCCTCTGGCTTACTCGCACGTTGGGGCGGAGCTACGTGTCGACACGAAGATGTCGCCGTTTTTGAAGCCGGATGCTGACATGGCGTGTTGTCATGACTTGGAAGCTTACCTACATTTGGTGGATGGGTTTTTGGCATCTAATTGTCCATTTAGAGCAAATGCTAAGAGAAGCTTAGCAAGATTAATGCAAGATCAAAGTGCTAATGTAAAGAAATTGTATATTAGTAAGGCTAAAGCCTTGAGTGTGAATCTTGAAAGGCAAGGATCCTTTTCTATGTCTCTTGAAAGACAAGGATCCTTCTCGATGTCTGGTTGTTTGCCTAGTCCATCTTAAATGAAATTCAAATGTGAATACACACAACGGTATATATAGCCCGTGTCTTGTATTTTATGTTGATATCTTTGCTAAATTTGTTATGCTACAAGGATACATAATGGACTATATTGGTCATACAATTTTTAGAGCTTTAAGAACTTTAAGCACCCATGTTCAAATTTTTCAGAGTTTGGGGATTAGGGGCCATGTAATACGCAAAGGCTTCAAAGACGATAAGCGCCTATGCTCACAGAGTTTAGGACTTAAAGGCTAGACCGTATAGATTGCCTAGTCTTGGAGGCTTCAAGGTACCAAAACACGCCAACCCTACCAAGAAGTATAAGAATGGATAAATGGCTGAGCCAACTTGGCACCATCACATGGTCATTTCATAATTGCTTTTTCTTACCTCACACCTATTTTCAATCAATATTTAAGAGATATTTTAGAGATGTTTCTTGAAAAATAGTTTAAAAAATTATATAAATAATATTTCTCTCCAGATTATCTTTCCTAATCATTTGGGTACATAGTGCTTACTGATACTATCTCATTTTGAAATCTTTGCTCCAATAGAAATTCCCGACTAATGTAAAATTGTGTATTGTTCATCCCTTAGCAATTAGCATGACAGATGCCTAACTCCAAAAAAAGAAAAAGAAAAAGGGAAAACCGCTATAAATAGCATGACATAACAGAGTACATTTACTTTCATCCTAAACACTTCTCATCCTTTCTTTCACTAGAGAAGATCTCGTTTAGTATTATTCCAGTGAGCTTCACCCTCTAACTTCCTTGAGAAAGATCTATACCAACGTCTTACCATGAGTTAACAAAATCTTTTTGATACAGGGAAATGGTTAGCCATATCTACCTTAGTATTATTCCACCTCTGTCATTCTGATACAGGAAAATAGTTAACCAAATTTTTTTGACTTTTTTTCCGATGAAGTACGGAAACGAAACAACTTGTTACAACCCAATAATTTATGAAATATAGCACAAATCAGTGAGGATTGTACATTGTATACTGCAATCATTCTACAACGCACGATTTTCATATTTGCTTTTTTATTATTTTTTTAAAAGAAAGCATTTCAAGTATGTCACGTCGTTTTTAGTGATGAGAACATGGATGAAAAAATTTAACATCTTCCATTTTGTGAGTTTAACATGTGCTCATCAATTCAGTTTTAGCATAAATAGTTAAATTCTAATTTAGTCACTTCAGACCTCTTTTTCAAACCTTTTGAGTCATCATCATGATAAAAGATAGAGACTATAGGTAAGGGAACAGGACATAGTGCTGTCTTTTGTTTTTTTTTTTTTTTTTTTTTTTCTCTCCACTGTGAAATCATATTGCCATCAATTATAAAGACAAACTAGCATACATACACTATATACGGAAGCCTTTTTCATTTTTTTTCCTGTTACACAAGGGTCCAAAGCCCAAATAATGAGAGACCACAGGGACAGAAGTTAGGACTTCTATAAAATCATCCAAAGCCATTCCACTCATAGTGCAACGTAGGGCTGTCCACTTCCTCATTCACCCTTAATGCTGAAGCTGAACTATACTTGCCACCAAACGACCCAAAAAAAAAAATTATACTTGCCACCTAACTGTCCCTTCAGAAGGGAACTTTTAGGAGCATCGTAGGACACACCTTTCTTGCTTATATGAGCAACCAGTAAATTTGAAACTGATCGAGTCTCTGTATTTCAGAACTGGTTCTACTTAAGTACAAATATGTTTACGAAGAGAGTCACGCTGAAATCCGTTGTAGTCTAGCTGGTTAGGATATTCGGCTCTCACCCGAAAGACCCGGGTTCGAGTCCCGGCAACGGAATAGTTTTTCACTTTTCCTTTGCTCTTCTTTTTCTTTTTTGATGAGAATTTTTGTCATTTTTTCCACTTCCCCGCTACTACAAATATAGATATTGAAAATTCGAACTCATGTTTAGAGAGAAACAACTACGAGTCAGAGCCTCTGAGAACAAATCCATCGATACATGCATTATATTTCTTCTCGATTCGTTAGGAGCAACAACAAAAGCCCTTTTCCTACCTCGTCCTTTGCTATATCACTAAGAAAACGCCACGTGTCCTCCGCCATCCGCCGCGGCGGTGGCTCCGCCGCCACAGCGACCCCTCTCCCCTCACGTTCCGACCAGCGCGTGTTCAACAATGTCGTTGCCTCCAACAAGCTCATCGCCAGTTTTGTCCGATCCGGTGACATGGATTCTGCTATCCGCGTGTTTGAGAATATGACAGTGAAGAGCACCGTTACCTGGAACTCTATCCTTGCTGGCTATGCCAAGAAACTTGGGAATTTCGAGGTTGCACGCCGAATGTTTGATAAAATTCCGGAACCAAATAGTATTTCTTATAACATCATGTTGGCATGTTATTTGCACAATTTTGGCGTCCACAAGGCCCGTGCTTTCTTTGATGAAATGCCCGTGAAGGACACGGCGTCGTGGAACACGATGATCTCGGGTTATGCTCAGATTGGACTGATGGGTGAGGCGCGTGCAATGTTCTTGGGGATGCCAGAGAAGAATACTGTCTCGTGGAGTGCAATGGTGTCGGGATATGTGGCCTGTGGGGACTTGGATTCTGCTGTGGAATGTTTTTATGCTGCCACCATGAAGAGTGTGATTACCTGGACTGCCATGATCACTGGGTATATGAAGTTTGGGAGGGTGGAATCTGCGGAAAGATTGTTCCAAGAAATGTCTTTGAAGAACTTGGTGACATGGAATGCTATGATTGCTGGGTATGTTGATAATGGTAGGGCAGAGGATGGGTTAAAGCTTTTTAAGACAATGTTAAAGACTGGGGCTAAGCCTAATGCTTTGAGCTTGACTAGTGTCCTGTTGGGTTGTAGTAACTTATCAGCATTGCAGCTGGGTAAACAAGTTCATCAGTTAGTCTGTAAATCTCCATTGAGCAGTGACACTACGGCAGGAACTTCGTTGATTAGCATGTATTCCAAGTGTGGGGAACTAAAGGACGCGTGGAAATTGTTTGTTCACATTCCACAAAGGGATATCGTTACTTGGAATGCAATGATTTCTGGTTATGCTCAACATGGAGCTGGTGAAAAAGCTCTTCGTTTGTTTGATGAGATGAAAAATGATGGCATGAAGCCAGATTGGATTACTTTTGTTGCAGTATTATTAGCTTGTAACCATGCAGGAATGGTGGATCTTGGGATCCAATATTTTGATGCAATGATAAGGGATTTTGGAATTGAAGCTAGGCCAGAACACTATGCATGCATGGTTGACCTTCTTGGTCGAGCTGGTAGGTTATCTGAGGCGGTAGATTTGATAAAAAGTATGCCTTTTAAACCACATCCTGCCATCTTTGGTACACTTCTGGGCGCCTGTAGGATCCATAAAAACTTACTCCTAGCAGAATTTGCTGCCAAGAATCTTCTTGAGCTTGATCCAAGTAGTGCAACTGGATATGTTCAATTGGCTAATATTTATGCAGCACAAAAGAGATGGGACCATGTTGCTAGGATCCGAAGATCAATGAAAGAAAATAATGTAGTGAAGGCACCTGGATATAGCTGGATTGAGATAAAGAGTGTGGTACATGAGTTTAGATCAAGCGACCGGTTGCACCCTGAGTTGGCTTCTATACATGAAAAACTAAATGATTTGGAGAAGAAAATGAAGTTGGCTGGCTATGTGCCAGATCTTGAATTTGCATTGCATGATGTGGGAGAGGAGCTGAAAGAACAGCTTCTTTTATGGCACAGTGAGAAACTGGCAATTGCATTTGGACTTCTAAAGGTACCATTAGGGGTTCCAATCAGGGTGTTCAAAAACTTAAGAGTTTGTGGAGATTGCCACTCTGCAATCAAGTACATGTCAGCTATAGAAGGAAGAGAAATCATTGTTAGGGATACCACTAGGTTTCATCATTTCAAGGATGGGTTCTGCTCCTGCGGTGATTACTGGTAAGCCTGCCCGTGTGCAGCCAACACAATGCTGTTGAATTCAAGGTTATGTTTTTATTGCAAGAGCGGTGCTGCTATGCTATTCATCTTGAAGTGGATTTGATTTCAGTGATACACAAAAGAAAATACAGAAAACTATACTACAGTTTCGGAAAAATGTGCTTAATTGCTCTAGCATCACATTAAAGTTCCGGTTGAACTAGTTGACTATGATGTTGAAGCCTAACCGCCAAGACCTTATATTCACTATTAGCACCCTTTTGGACGGTTGTAAGGTCCACTGGCTCTCGAGTCTCGACAGGCTAAGGGAAAGCAATTGCTTGCTGTTTGTTGGGACCCTAAGAATAAATGCTTACCCAAATGCGTAATCAAGAAAGGAAGAACGACTTTAACTTCAAAAGGCTACATTGATTGTAGTGGAGTCCAACTGTCATCTGGAAACTCACCCAGAGAGGACAGTTGCTCACCTATTTACGTCGCAATGGAGCTGTATCTACTGGTTACCAACTTAAGTGGCTTGCAAGTTGAGTGTGCTGGAGTCACCCATGAATTAGAGCCAACCTATTATCATTTCGTTGGACATTGGATTGTTGAATTGGGCAATTCTATACCCCGCCTCAATAGTCCTACTCCCAAGATGTATTAAAAATGCTATGTACTTTTAAATATTACTTTTATTATTTTTTAATAGAAAAAAATATTTACTGATTGGGATAGGAAACAGGGTTTTATGTTGCTTAGTGTCGCTGTTTCCCTCGAATTTACCATACTAAAACAGATTTTGATGGCTTTGCTTAACGGCTTATCCAAATGACATGGCATCGCTATAATAATTTAGAATACTAATTAAAAAACAGTGGATCTCTACCTAGTTTTTTAATGCCGTCTCCCAGCAAGCAAGAACAGGCTAGTGGTCCTATTGTAATGCCAGAGTTGTAAACGGTGCAGATTGAGTGACTCAAAGTCATGATGCTCTTCTTCCTAGAGCCAAGAATATACCAATAACGAAAGAAGCGACATTATGCACCAAAAAGGATAAAAGAAAAGAAAAGAAGCGACATTAATTGAAAAAAAAAAATCCAATCTTCTCTGTATTTTATTTCAGAACCTTATAATACTGGATACAATTGAACAACATTTAATTTCCAAAATCAGTGAATTAGTACGCGAAGAAAACATTGCATAATGTAAAACAAGAATTGGACAAAGAACAAGGCAAATACTGCTATTCACCAATATTCCTAATTTTGTACAATTGTTTTTTTCAAATCAAATACATTGAAAAGAATGGAAGTTTTAACAACGAGCTGAACGATACAAGAAGCAAATCATGATGAACAATCTTGACATTATAGCATTATGTGAAAAACTAGTTTTACATGCCACAGAGACACATATAAACGTCTAAGACCACAAATACTTCATCTCTAAGACGAGCAGCAACCAGACTTCTGGTTCACTGGCTGTCCTCGAATTTGGACAGTGGGAGGCCTGGCATTGTTCATTGGTTGGCTTGCCATTCTGTGGAAAAGAACCAACGACAAGCAAAGAGGTCAATCATCAAGGTAGTAGACTTATAAACTGTTGATCAGTAATTCATGGTTTTAAATTGCAACTACAGTCATAGTTGTAGTTGCGGATGCATTGCGATTACTGCAATTACGAAAAATTGTGGAAAAAAGCGTTTAATGTAGCTGCAATTGCAGCTCCGATGTCATTGCAGAGGACACCGCAACCGCAATATTGCGGCCGCAATTAGAGTTGTGGACCGCAATTTAAAACCATGATCAGTATCAATTAACTAAACAGAATTCCTGAACTCCACAAACTCAAAACAAAAAGCTCAACAATCATTGTGTAGCAAGAAAAAGGACGTCCTTCCTCACAAATGTAATGACATTAAACACAAAAATACAGCACCTGTTTTTTATTTCAGCAGCCATTGCCATGAAAGCTTGTTCCACATTGGTGGCATTTTTAGCACTAGTTTCCATGAATGGAATCCCAATTTCATCCGCAAATGCCTGAAAATATAGAAACAGAAAGCTCAAACTCAACCATTATACAGAAGAAAGAATTCAACAGATGTCAGTGGGTCATATGACCGCATAAACCAAGCAACTTAGAATCACCTTTGCCATCTCATAGGACACAACTTTATTTGCTGTGAGGTCGCACTTATTTCCCACTAGAAGCTTGTTAACGTTTTCACTTGCATAACGGTCAATTTCATTCAGCCACTGCTTAACATTATTGAAGCTCTCTTGGTCAGTGACATCATAAACAACCTGCAAAAAGGGCACAGGATTACACCAATGTCCCCTAAAATAAAAAATGGGAATCGCAGAAGAAGGACTGGTTTATATATACTCACAATAATGCCATGAGCCCCACGATAGTAGCTGCTAGTGATAGTACGGAAACGTTCTTGTCCAGCTGTGTCCCACTATACATTTAGAAAAAGGCAGAAACTCTGTAAACAATTACAGTCTTACAGAATACAGTACAACAACAATCCAAGATCTTTGACGTGGGGTGTTTGAAAAAAATTCAATTTCCTACTTTTCTAAGTGTAACCTGAAGCCCTCGAGAATGAATGAACCAAGGACACAATTGATGACTGTATACAATTTGTAATGACTAATGAGTCTCTTAGTAAATGAACCATAGCATGATTACATTAAACATTAAAAAAAGGAGACTTTCTTGGGTATATAGGAGATAATCTCACATTGAGCCTTTTTTTAGGCACAATCAGCATGGACTTACAATTTGAAGTTTAATAGTCTTCCCATCCTGTTCCACAGTGCGAATTTTCTGCAGAAAAGAGCATGGTAAATAATTAGTCACATTTTCATATATTTATGTTGAAAAGAACATTGAATAAAGATTAAGTGGTGGGTACGAATGCTTACAAAGTCCACTCCAATGGTACTGATATAGCTGTCAAGGTATGAATCATCCTGTTTTCACAACAAAATTAAAAATTAGGAAGAATGTAACAATCTGTCAAGACATTTTGGCATCTTTATGCTATCCATACAAGACACTAGATTCAAAGTAAAAATGTTTGTTCAGTATTGCAATTTCCACCAATATATATATATATAATCAATCACTCTCATAATTAATCACTCCTTTGATCCTCTCCCTATATATATATATATATATATATATATATATATAAACCTTGCATTATCTAACTCTTCAGAAAACTGTGACCTATATATTATACTAGATTTCATACCCATACGTTGCACGGATTTGATTATATTTTTTACAATTATTTTTAATTAGAATACTTTTAAAACGAGAAAATTATTGTGAAAGGACCTCAACTTTGGGTAAAAAATGATTGAAGAGTCTTAACCATTTAGAGTTTTAATTAAGGACCTCAATATACTCAATTCAATTTCCGGCACTGGAAAATACCACCTAAGCTTAGAAAATGCCAACTAAGCATAATAAAATGTCAACTATTTTTGTTTTATTTTTAATTAACTTAAAAATATAAACTTGACATTTTTTTCCATTGTCGACTATTTTATGAGAATTTCGATTTATCTTTTTTAAGTTAATTTTATTTTGGGTGCAGTTTTTAAGTTTCTTTCTTTCTTTCCTTTTTTTTAAGTTGCTTTCTATCCATTTACATGTTAAAATAAATAAATCTATTTTGAGAAGATATATTATGTTGTTTAAATTGTAACATTTTTTTTGTATTTATCCTCACTACATGATAATAATTTTGTTTGTAATGATATTTTTCTCATTGAAAAGCTTAAATAAAATCATCTTCAATTTTTAAAATTAACTTTCTAAAATACATCTCTCACTTTAGATGATTTGTTAAAAAAAAGGAAAATATAGCTTGCCAAAAAGTAGATGATGATCAAAGTTAAATACCAAAGTTGGCAATACAATGATGTGAGTAAATATCAATTGGTACATGATATAGGAAGGCATATTAATTTCACAAAATACTGATATCTCAATTAGGAATGGCTACACAACTTAGTTTGAAAAATAAAACAATTTTCAGATGATATAAAAGGAAATTTGAGACATCACAAATCACTATAGGGTAAACGCAGTTAGGCATATGACTCAAAATTTGGAAGGGAATAATATAATTTGAAGGGAAAAAAATTAATTTTGGCGCCAAAATAATCATCTCATTAATTTAATTTGATGACATGTCATTGCATAATTTACATAATATACATATATATTAATGACATGTAATTATAATTTGCCACATAAGATTTTTCCGGTCGTCATCGGAAAATAACTTGAGGTCCTTGATTGCCAAATAAAAAAGTTTAGACCCTAAATTGGTTGGAGCATATCAATTAAGGTCCTTAAAATATACTTCACTCCTTTTAAAACTAATTTGATAGCAATCTTAGATATCGTATAATATCAACATTTATTTTAATTATTTTACACAATATAGTAGAGCAAAGGTATATTGAATTCATTAAATACTCCATTCTAGGCAACATTTTTAGTGTAATTTGTGTATTTTTTATCACTGTCAACTATAATAACGTGCAACCCTTTTGGAGAGGTCACTTTTGCCAATACAACATATAATTATGCATAAAATACAAGTTTTGCCAAATATAATCTAATATAGTTCAATGATTGGCCTTAACTTCAGTTTATTACTATTGCATAGTATACTTTTATTAGGAATTGTTTTCTTCTAAAAACAAAATGCCACTTTGAGTCTTTTGTTAACAAATATATGACAAAATAAAATGACAAAATTTCAACTATAATGGTATAGATAAAAAATACTAATAGTGAATATATAATAATACAGTATTTTCTATTCTTAATAGTAATTTAATTTTATTATCATGTTGTATTAGTTTCTTTGTGACACAAAAAACATATATAACTATTCATCTTTCATTAATAATTTTTTGAATCAATTTAAATTTTGACAACCATTCTGTTAACATTTACACAAAACCTACTTAAAATTATCTATATACATAGGTTATATATAAATCATTTTATCTCAAATACATTAAAAAAATTGATGATTAACTATATAATGTATCCTAATGAATAATTTTATCCATTTTATTTACGTAAGAAATTACATATTTAATAGTTAATATAAAATAATACAATATTTTATGTTCTCAAAAGTAATAATTTTTTTTGTTTGTTGCAGAATTTTATTTACATAAAAGAAGCTATATAATTTTTTCACCTTTCATTACTAAGTTTTCAAAACAATATATTTTAATTTTTTTCACTATAGTTCAGTGATTGGTTTAGGCTTCTGTTTATTATCATTGCTTAATATACTTTAAAACAAAATGTACCACTTTGAGTTTTTTGTTGACAGAATTCTAACAAAATAAAATGACAAAATTTTTAATGTAATGGCATAGATTAAAAAGATATACATCTAATAGTTAATATATAATAATAGAATATTTTCTATTCTAAAAAGTAATTTAATTTTGTTATCATGTTGTATTAGTTTTTTTGTTTTATCTCAGTATATTCAAAATTTGATAAGTAACTAAATCATGTATCTTAGTGAAAATTTTTATGCATTTTATTTACATAAGAAATTACACATTTTGTAGTTAATATAAAATAATATAATAGTTTAGGTTCACAAAACTAATTTAATTTTTTAGTTGCATTAGTTTTTTTACAATAAAAGAGCTTATATAATTTTTTTCACCTGTCATTACTAAATTTTTGAAATAATATATCTTAATTTTTTTCATCATTTGATTAATATATTTTTTTCATATTTAATTTCACAAAAACTAAACTTGCTAGCTTTTTCCTACATGTGTGGTAATTACAATCTACTTGCAATGATTGCTATGATGCAAATACTGGGAATTTTCAACTTCATTTTTCACTAACTGAGGAAAAAAAGAAGTGATCATGACATACAGAATAGCTAAAGAAGGAAGAAGAAAAAGGACAGAGGCTCAGAACATACAGCAAACCTCAAAAGGAGACATGACTTGCCAACACCAGAATCTCCAATAAGCAAAAGCTTGAACAAATAGTCGCTGCAAAAAACATAGTGATGCTCCGATCAAAGAGAGAAAAATATTGAGAAACAGTCATTCCTTTTCCTAAGATAATGAGCAGGGGCCAGGGAAACAGTAACATAACACGAGTTCATGTGCCACAACACACGACAAAACATGACTTTCTAAAAGGTAGCATGTAGGCTACCACACCGTGGATTTGTGCAATGCAAGATTCAATAGATGAATATGTCTTTAAATTTTTAAATTAGATTATTTTAGGGAGGAACTTGTTGCTCAAGCATCATATTTATAGATCTATCTATAGAACTATTCTAGTTGCAGACAGAAGAATAACAATTCTACTTAGCATACAAAATCACTAATCATAGTCATTAATGATCCATATTCTTTCGAGGTATTAAGAAATTCACAACCATCACAAAGTCCTCAGAACTCGCATATGTTCAGCTAATGCACAAGTTGACATCTTTTGCTAGATATTAACCCAATTTTCTGATATTACTTCATCCTCACAAACAAAGAAATCCTTTCGAAAAAAAAAAAAGAATTCCAAAAAACCAGATTAGAGAAACAAAAATTTCGAAAATAGTCCAACAATAATAATTGAACACTCGCAAATGGATCTATCGACTGAAAAAACAGATCTAAATCAGCGATCCACTACAACACCCTAAACAAATTTCACAAGCTGCGTATAAGAGAAGATGTAAAACAGAAATCGAATCCGCAATTCACAGAAAGAAAAAATTCAACACCACCGAACGAAACGGCAACACCAAATCTAAACCGAGCTGGATTCAGAAACACGCAGGAAGCGATTCCTAACGAAAATTGAAGCAGAATGGGGAAACAAGCGAAGAGAATTGGCACTTACTATTCGGGATTCATGGTGGCGTTTGAGGTTGGTAAAAAATATTTGAATTGGAAGGACCTCGACGGAAAACGGAGGAGGAAGGGTTTGCCGGCGAGAGGAGTGACTGAAATATGAGATCGTCGTCGAAGGGAAGGGGAATTTGATGAGAGAGAGAGAGAGAGAGAGAGAGAGAAGAGGAGAGAGAAAGTGAAAGAAGAAATCGAGGAAACGGGTGAGGGAATGGCGTTTTAAAATGACCGGCAGGTGTCAGAGCTCTGCGATCAAAGGGCGCGAGTGGGTGACGTATCATCGGTATTCGCGGCTTGCCACGTGTCCCGCATCATGCTTCCGTTTAGGCATTTACCAAGTTAGAATACTTTCTTCTTCCCACTTGATAATACCCCTGTCATTCCTTTTTCCTTTTTTTCTTTTTAAGATTTTAACAAAGATTAAAAAAAGACTTTATGAAATTCTTAACTTCTTTTCATTACAACGGTTTTTTTTTTTTAATCAAATGTTATCCCAGTAGATTAATAAAGTAAAGTGATTGCTCCCAATAAACTAATGAAGTAAATTAATAAAATTAATTTTGCCTTATTTTATTTTTATAATAATATTCTTTTATATAAAAAAGAGATTAATTTTATTATATTATTAATATAAAAAAATTTTATATTAATATTTAATTATATATTTATATTTATAAAATTAAATTAAATATTTTTATTTATATAATAATATATAATTAAATATCTGTATAAAATTTTTTTATACTTATAAATATATCAAAATTTACTTTTGATGAGAATAACACTGTATTAAATTAAATTAAAAAGATAGTTAAGTAAAAATTGAATCCATCACCTAAAGTTAATAACCTTGTTGTACACTAGGATTGAGTTTTTTTTTTTAAAAAAAATGTCACTTGAACTCTATAACTTATTCCGTTGCAAAAGCAATTTAAATTGGTTGGTCATGGTATATTGGTATCCAAATATATTTGCTTAAAGCCTGTAATCGCTAAATATTGTGATAGGTGGGTATTTAAGTTTGCTCCTTTTTATTTTTTTTTAAGATAATCAACATGGAAGCAAGTTGATTAATAATGACCTTTGACCACTATTTTAATGTGAAAATTGTGTGAGCTTTATTAAAAATATATATTTTATTAAGAATTTAATTTAAATATATTGATAACATAAAATAATTTTATATTATCAGATAATAAAAATAATAAAAAATATTAACTTATACAAATAATTATTTATTATTATAAAAAATTCACTATAAATTTTTACTTTTTTCTAATTCTATTCAATTAAACTCTTTTATTAATACACCTTTAAATATGTCAAAAAAACTTGTAATTCAAAAAGTTGTCTTCAGTGAATATAAATTATCTGTTGGTAGGTCGGTGTCCTGACAGATAATCCTTCTTAAAATTATTCTTAAAATTAACTAAGATAATAGTATATCGATCATCACATAAAAGTCTGTCATGGTCTCATCATGAAAAAACGGAATTTTTTTTTTTTTTTGAAACTCTCAGTAAGAAAATACAGTAAGGTTTAATTTTCTTAGTTATTTTGGAAATGATAAAAATTAACTAAGATAATAGTATATAGATTATCACATAAAAGTTTGCCATGGTCTCATCAAGAAAAAACGGAATTTTTTTTTTTTTTTGAAACTCTCAGTAAGAGAATACAGTAAGGTTTAATTTTCGTAGTTATTTTCGAAATGATAAGAAAATGGTTTATATCTTATAGGATATTTAAAAAGAATTATTTTGGAAACGACAAGAAAATGGTTTATATCTTCGTAGTTATTTTTTTAATATCACCAAAAAGTAAAATAAAATTGGAAGATAAGGTCGCATCAGCAAAAAGGTTATATATATGACGTGGCGGAACACAATGATATTAATAATCGTCTTTTATTGATGACGTTAAGAATATAGTGTAACTGTGAAAGGAGTCCACTATATGTGGGCCTGACATGTTTATTGGGCTTGGATGGTGCTATCTGTGTTGGCTCTTGGATTGAAGTTCAATATAATCCTATCTTCCTGACCTTAAAAAAAAACCTATCTTTGTCTAGGGGATTTAATTTTTATATAAGTGCATATAAATTTTTTTATATAAATATCTAATTATATATTATTATATTAATAAAAATATTTAATTTAAATATTTATTAATTTAAAAATATTTTAAATAAAAATATATAATCAAAATAATAATATAAAATTTTTCTATATTAATAATATATTAAAATTAATTCCTTACCTATATTGATTACATACGTAATCCTTATGCTGGAAAAGAACAATATGGTGATTGTCTCATTATAAAAATTGCAGCGGAGAAGTTTTTTTTCCCTTTATGTTGCACCCTATAATAACAGTTAAAAAAAGTTAGTAAAACATAATTAGAAGGATTGGTTTGGTTATTAGGAGTGCGCTTGATGATAGAATAGGGGTAAGGAAGAAATGAAAGGGCACGTGTGTTCCTGCGTTGCTTCAAAGGATCCTACGCACTGTTACTTGAGATAAGAATGAAGATATGGTACGTGTTGTGCAGTGCTGTCCCTTGTAAAATAATGGCAAAAAGATGCCCATACGGAAAGGAGACCAGGGAGTTTCTGCGTACTGCGGATCGAGCGCGTGTTGGAATTCTCAGACCCCGCAGATGTTGAGTTTTGATGCACGGGCCAGACATGAAAATGTTAATTTACATATTTTTTACGAGGTATACAAATTTTTTGTTACGTAATATTAGATAAAAAAAAGAGTTTAATTGAGGTATATTGATAATATAAAATTTTTTTATATTTTTATTCAATTAAAACCTTCTATTTATATAATTATTCAAGTAGTGGGTGGTTATATCAAAATTTTTTATTAATGTGACAATATGAGATTAAATGTCTGTGTAAAAATTTTTTATATTGATAATATATTCAAATTAAATCCTAAAAAAAATGTGCCATTAATATTAATAAATAAATGCATGGGGAAGAAAAGAAAACTATATGATAATGATAAAGAGTGATGTATGAGTAACATAAGTTTAATTGTGATATATTATTAGTATAAAGAATTTTATATTATTATCTTATTATATATTTTTATTTATAAGATTTATAAAATAGAGATTAATTTTTATATATTGGTAATATAAAATAATTTTATATTATTAATTAATAGAATTATAAGAAAATATCAAACATGAGTCAATAGTTATTATAATTGATAGTTTTTTATTATGATTTAATATTTTTTTACAATTTTATTGGCTAATATATAAAATTATTTTATATTGTTACTGTATAAAAATTAAACTTTTTAAATTAATGGGTGGTTGAGTAAAAGTTTTTTGACAATATATAATTGAATATTTTTTTAAATTAATGGATGGTTGAGTCAAAAATTTTTGACAAAATATGATTGAATATTTATATAAAATCTTTTAAAACTAATAGTACATCAAAATTAAAGAGTTTAATTGCTATGCACTGACAATGTAAAAAATTTTTTATACTATTATTCAATTAAATACTTATATTTATAAGACTTTTAAAATAGTAGATAATTGAGTCAAATATTTTTATTGATATTACAATATATGATTGGATATCTATATAAAAAAATTTTATACTGACAATACATATAAATTAAATCCAAAATTGAATTCTAAGTAACATTAGATCACCTAATAATCTAATCTAAGTCCTTGCAACTTTAAGTGATTGCAACAAATCTTTTTATTTAGATCACCGAATAAAGAAATGATGGCAGCAGAGACGGGAGAACATGGTGGCGTAACGTAGGAGCAACTAGACAAGGTGTAATTAGACAAAAGCCAGATTATGATGCGGCAGAAGTTATTTTATGAGTTTAATTGGTATGTATTAACAGTATAAAATTATTTTACACTGTCAATCAATAGAAATAAGAAAAAGTAAAAAATTATGATAGATCCCTCATTATAATAAATAGTTATTTGTGTGAGTTGTCACTTTCTATTATTTTTATTAGCTGACAGTATAAAACTATTTTATACTATTAATTTAAAGTTTTACATTATTAATACATTTAAATTAAATTCTTATTTTATAGTGGTCGTCGGTAATTAGTTAAAGTCAATAACAAACGAATGGCTATCACACTTGTTCAAATAAAAAGGTGAGGTTAAGAATGTTTTTCTACGTTATGAGGAGAAAGAACAACGAAGAAAGCTACTGAAAAAATAGATGGTATGTTGATCAGAGATTGCAAATTACAGGTGAAGGAAGCTACATGTTCTTGCGGGTGCATGCAACAAGAAAGACAGGAGATGTCAACTAAATTAGGATGTTCACTTATAAATCATATAAGGGTTTTATGTAGAGGTCATTGTGTGTAATATTGAGTCAAAATGTAGGTAAAATAAATAGAATGTGAATATTTTTATTTACTAAATAAAAAATAGCTAATCAAAATTTTAAATTATATTTTAAGGTGTTAACATAGCTCAGGAAATTCTAGGAAAAAGTTTGGGAAAATCTAAATTTTTTATTTTGATAATATATAATTAACTTAAATTATTTGGAGTTAAGTTTAGATTTTTGACAAATTTTTCTAACAATTTTAGGAAATGGCAACAGATCCAAAATACCAAAAATTGCCCATTTATAAGTAAATATGGTTTAAAAAATTAAAATTATTATCAAAATTACAAAAATTTGTAATAATATTTTAAAATCTTATTGAATTATTTTATAAGAAAAATTTTAGTAAACATATTATATTATAAAATAAAGAGAATAAAAAAAATTAGGTAAATTATACTTATTAAATAATGTTCAATGGAAAAACTTCCAGTACTTATTTTTTTAGCCATATAAATTTATTATATAATTATTAATAATTTATAAATTTTGTGTTAGGTTAGTCAAATTAAATTATGATATGAAGTTAATGGATTTATCAAATCAAAAAAATCGAAAAAAGAATGAAAAGAAGAAGATAAGAACGAGAAGAAAGAAAAAGCGGCGAGAGTTCCGAGTCAACAAGGAAGAAGAGCAGAAAGAGAGAATAGAGCTGGTAACGGCTTGTGTATGGTGACAGCATCGTTCGGTGTCTGGCAGAGGGGCGATAGTGACGTGGTTCCGGTTCTGGTTCAGTGGAGGTGTGAAGCGGTGGTGTGATTGGTGACTTGGCGGAAAGCACCATGAGCGGTGGCGCGGTGGTGGTGCGACATCGTGAGTCGTGACCTCGTGGCTGAGTTCATGGCGATGATGTGGCTTGAAACAGAGCTCCGTGATACTGGAACGACGAGCATCGGTGCGGTACTGTGGTGGTGGTTCGGCTTCAGTGGTGGTGGCATTCAGGTTGCAGCGGTGACAGGGAGGCTGTGCCACGGCTACGAAGTGACGTGATGGTGGCGATTGGGTGACAGAGAGCTGGATTATGGTGGGTCTTCGTTCTCTGTGAGAAGTTAACTCTAAGGTAAGGTTTTCTTTCTCTCCCTTCCACTCTTCAAACCCAAGGCTTTTTTTTTTTTTTTAAAGTCTAAACTTTCTCTATTTCGTTTTTATACTTGCTTTATTTTTGTTCCAGCTTGTATACTTGATCTTTAAGAGTTCATTGGTTTTGTTTCTGATTCTTGTTGCTTGGATATTCTGATTAGCCTTGCGAGTAACTTCGGGTGGGTGTTTGTTTGTAACCTTTGGGTTTAAGTCCTGAAGATTTGATTGCTTGGATTGCAGTTTTTGATGAATATGTACTTTTTGGAAAGATCATGATAATTACTGCTTGGTTAGGTTTACTGATGAATGAGTTTAAATCATGAAAACAAGGCTTTATGGTTTGGCGAAAAAGAATCATGTCGTTATGTATAATTCAGTGTAAAAAAATCCAATAATTGATTAGATTGGTGTTGTGATGATCATGATAAAAAGCTTGGAATACTCAATCATGTGCTTGGTTAATAACCTTGTGGCTAGAGAATTTGGCATGAGTTTTATTGGCCGAGGAAATAATTATATACGAGCATGTTAAGAGATTTAGTGGATGTCTTGTTATTAACTTAGAATGGATTAGTGGGACATTTACTCAGTGAGCGACGTACTGGCCCCATCTTAGAGCAGTGGATCAGTGGGACAACTTCCAGTGACATCTTGGCCCTATCTCAGAGTGGATTGGTGGGACATTTATAATTTGATTGGGGGACGTCCTAGCTACGAGAACTCTCACAAATAAGTATATAATGACTCTACGAGCAACAGACTAAAGTAAAGACAGCAGTAAATATTGAATTCAAATGAAAAGTTATCTAGCCATGATGGGAATTATGACATAATTGCTGCTAAAGATGATAGTTTTGCACTATGTGTGAATATTTATGATTATTCTTATTTCCTAGTTAATTGTTAAAGTTAATAACTCACGATACTATTGATAACATTGCTTGTAGTTATAGCTATATTTTTCTACTCTTTACTGCTTGTGTAATAGCCTTTGGGATTTTGGGTGTCGGGTAGGCTTCTGGAGATACCATCCCTGCTGAGATTACGTCTCACTCTATTTCTTTGTGGTGTTTTCAGAGCCACTTTAGCTTAGCAAGGATCATGGCCACCATGGCTGCTTGATGTGCAAATAAAGTCCATAGCATGTGTGCAAAGAGGCTTTTTTTGATAGGTCAACAAGGACCACGTAGAGCTAATGCAGTAGGATTGATTTTTGGGATGTATATTACTTCAGTTAATCTAATAGTTGAGTTCTATGGCTTGATTGACATATGTATTATTACCTATTCGATAGAGTTGCCAAAGTAATAGAGAATTAGGGAACGACTCTCTAGTAAATAACAGGGACCAAGCTAGTAAATTAACTGAGTAATTTTAGCCTTACAAGGAAGGAGAATAAAATCTAGATAAAATAGTTGTTATGAGCAAAAAAAATAAAAAATAAAAAAAATCATGCCTTAACAGTTAGAAAGAGATGTAGTAAGGCTTCTCTATTAAGTAAAGTAATATAGTACATAAAATATACAATAAGAATATTTCACGCGTACAGTTGTTACATTGGGTTTCAATTTGACTTGGATTTGGAGATGAATTTCAATTGAACTAGATCAATTGACTAGTTTTGAACTGAACCAAATCAACCTTAATTGGTTTGGTTCAATTTTTAAGGGGGAAGAAATTTAAATCAGGACTTGGATATAGTTTGTTTTGGTACGTCAATGCTATCGTTAAAACTAAGTAAAATACAACTAAATCGATATAAAATAAACCCCTAAAATCAAGTAACAATGGAAACAAAACCAGCAGCATTTCTCGTGTAAAACAACTCCCATAATCCAAACTTAGCATGTAAAAATTCAAGTGACAAAAGTTTTAATTTTTTAAAAGCATATTGAACATATAGAACATAAATAATTAGATACTTGAGCATTATTTTTAATGCTTGATTGAGCCAAGTTGCTTTGGGCGTCATAATCATCAAGAATCCTGTTGGCATAGGGGAGGGGACTGTATGGCAGAGAAGCACATGAGAGGGAGAGTGAGAGGGTTGGCAACGTCCATATGGCTAGAAGGCGAGCAAGTTCATGACGGGCAAAGAGAGAGGTCGAGAGCTGGCAACCAGAGAGCGACTCATAGGAGAGAAGACCAGAGAATAATACGATGACGTGAAGAGAATGACTTGGGAGAGGCAATTTGGTTGCAGCTCCAGGAGAACAAGAGGGTGACTTTGGGGTAAAGGGAGGGAGAGACAAATAATTAATAGGTTAGGTTATTTTTGTCTACATAGGAAAAAAAACAAGGGTATAATAAGGTTTTTGTCTATATATGTTCGATTGGATTTAATTTAGTTTGATTTTGAATATGTCATTAGAAAACCAAACCAAATTGGTTGGTTTTTGAAAATATAAACAAAACAAAAAAAACACTTCTTGTTGTTAGTTTTGTTCCGTCCAATTCAATTTTGAACATCCCTAGTTTTACCTAATATTTGGAAAATGGAATTGCACTAATGGACTTGTTGATGAAAACAGTAATTAGATAATCTACTAGTCCAATAAGATTATTTAGAACCCATTTGTTTAAATTTTTATTGATCATGATTGAAAATAAGTAAAACAAGTAAAGTTCTAAAAATGAAATCAGAATTGGGATTCAATCATAGTGTAATAATATATATATATATATATATATATATATATATATATATATATATATATATCATAGTGTATATATATATATATATATATCAGAGTAAAATGCACTTAACACTTTTAAAATATTAAGAAATAACACTCCATCCTATTTGTTTGGATTGATTAAAAAATAACACTTCATCCTATTTGTTTATAAAATATGCACTTCATTCTAATCCATTAAGAGTGTGTTTGGATTGATTTTTTATTTTTTTGTGTATTTTCAAGAAAAAACACTTTTTTGTTTAGGGATGAAGTATTTTTAAATGTTTTTTGTTTAAAAAAAAAGTGCTTTTATATGTTTCAAAAAGTATGTTTTGATATAACTTTAGAAAAAAAAGTTGCTGGAAGCAAAAAATTAATTTACCATTTTTTTAAAATTTAATAATACTGAGCTTTTAAAAAAAGTAAAGGTAATTTTAAAAGATAATTTTGTGTGTATTTGTTTATATTTCTAGTACAAAAAAAGTAATTTTTTTCAAATTTTTCCAAAAATCACTTACAAAATTTTTAATAGTATTTGTTCATGTTTCTCCAAAAGAGTAGAAGTAAAAAATAATTAATTTTTAGCTTTTTTAAAAAATAGATAAAGAACTATTTCTCCTAAAAAAAATAGTAAAGAGAGAGAATTTTAGTCTTTGAATTTAGGAATAACTACCTTCTCAATAAAAAATATTACTACATTTTTATTCTCGTTCTCACACACACATACACACATATTCTCTCTCTCTCTCTCTCTTCATATCTCTAATTATAATTTTATCATAAAAATACTTCTATATTTATCATATTTAAATAGTTTAACAACTTCTAATTTTAATAAAAAGTACTTGTATAAATATATATTTAAATACAAAATATTTTTCTTCTTTTATTTCTAGTTCTACTTCTATTTTTGTATATTATGAAGTACTGTTCCTAAAATCTTAATCAAACAGATTTTTTTATTAAAAATTAATGCTACTTCTGCCTTTTTTTTAAAGATAGATATTACTAACACTACAAGAAAATAAGGATTTTGCATCAATAAAAATTGATACAAAATTAGGAAATTTTGTTACAAAATGATTTTGCAACAAAATCAAAATTATTAAAAAATCGTTGCAGAAAGCTATATTTCAAAAGGTTTTTGTATCAATAAAAATTTTGTTACAGAAGAGTCAATCTTTTGTAACAAATAATTTGGACATGGAAAATACTAAGTTGTTACAAAAACCTATTATAGAGGTTGAATTTTGTCGTAATTTACCATGTTTTGTAACAATTTCCTGTAAAAATATGATAAATTTTATTGTTGCAAAAATATATCTAGATTGCCCTTTTGTAACAACTTTTCTTTACATACAAAATAGGCCTACATAATCTACAATAATTTGTTCAATTTTTTTATAATTGATTTATCGACAAAATTCCAAAGCAAACCAACTTATATATATATATATATATATATATATATATATATATATATATATATATATATATATATCTTACAAGATTGTTCCAAATAAAAGTACAAGTTCTACAAAATGCAACTAAGAAATTAAAAATCCAACCAAATACAACTTTTTGTTAAAATGTTTCTAATAAAACTAGAAATCCTCCAAAAGACATCTTCAAAATACGCATATGTCTTCTAGTATGTAATGGTAATTATTGTCATCCATTCCTTTCCCTGTAAGTAATTAATAAAAAAAGGTATTAGAAATAAGTGCATGCTTAAAATCATCCTAAGCTTAGCATCTCACATATATAGAACTAAAAATACATATGTACATCTACTAAAAAATGCTTAGCATCATAATCTGTATCTTGTTTTGTTATAGATGTTTTTTATTTTTTAAATAATTGATTGATATGGCAGGATTTACAGTAAAAAGTGAGAAGCAATGTACTATAGAAACAGACATCACAAAAAGAACTAAACCTATTCCACAAGCAAACAGAGTAGAGAGTGAATGCATTTTATCTCCCCTGTATTTTGCTGAGACAAACATTCCGCATATCTTCAAATTGCATCCCACACACCAATATTAGCATTTTAACAATCCTGCCCCCATTTGAAACCCCTGCCTAGTTACCACCACCATAGTTAGAATGTATACCATTATGAGTAGTTGGACGATCGATCACAATAGAAAACAGTTTGATATTGCTACAGCCAGATACAATTCACTAAACATAGTGAGAAAGGAAGTGCTTAGTCTCAATAAAGAAGAATTACTAAGGGTAAATAATAACTTGAAATTACCAAAAAACAATGAAGCTACTTAAATAGAGCAAACAAAAAGTTATATCTTAAATTGAGCATCTATTTTAACTAGAAAAACTAAATTGGGTAACTGTTGCATATAGGTAACTCCTGCATGTAGATGCTTGCCATTTATACGAAGCTTTCATTCTTATATTTAGTAATTTTATTGAACTTTCTTCTAATGGTCATTAAGACATATCTAGTTGTAGACTTAAAGATCATACATGGATGTAAGAAGAAACCTTAATTTGAAAATGGTCTTAGCTAGCAATAGTATATGGATCACACCCAAATCCAATGGTTATGAAATTGAGCACAATTCCTTCGTGCAATTCACACTTTAGCATAGTAAATGACAACTATTCAATTGTCTTCATGGAATATCAAGTTTTGAGTACAGTTATTTCCATACTATAAATATTTAACAAGAGATATAGTGTTTCCTCATATGTAATGGCAATTGACAATACAAACCCAGCAGTACTCAAACCTTAAGACAATTGACAATGCAAATCTAGCATTACTAAATCAGTAAATCCTTAAAACACATTTCATAAAGAGTGCAGAACTAACTATATTTTCCCCCATTTTGCGAAAAACTTATCATGGTCAGGGAGAGCCAAAAGTTTCATCATGTGAGGGAACCAATGTAAACACATAACAAAAAGAATGCCTTTCTTTTCTTTTTGTTTCAATTTCCTCTATTTCTTCAAATATGTTAGTAAATCTTGTTTGGTAGTAAAGATTAGAGTTTTATAATCAGATAAGGAACTCAAAATTTGTGAGACAAATTCTTGATATATATCACTAACATGACAATATGTGGATGAAAATTATAACCAAAATATTACAAAATTACTCACTCCTTACCCAATGAGTCCAATAATTAAGAAACTACTCCCATAACCGAATAAATATAACAATGTGCAGGTTCATGTCATTTCCCGCAACAACAATGAAACTATGTCTTGTGAAAGAGGTTAAAAAAAGAAAAAAGGGGGAAACTCACCAAGATAGTGAGGCAGGGGAGCAATGTGTATGGACCAGCGAAGCGAGGCCGAGACCAATGGAGCAACACGCAATGACGCGAGCGACCACCAGAGCGACATGCAGCGACTAGCAGAGCAAGGCGGAACGACGCGAGGGACCATCGGAGCGATGTGCAAGGATCAACGAAGTAATGCGTAGGGACCAATGGAGCAACACAGAGTGATGCGCAAGGCAATAGCGAGGAACAACGGAGCAATGGAGGGGCAACGAAGTAGCAAACGATCAGGAACAGAGAACCAATAGAGTAAGAAAGAACCAGCGATGGTACAGGGAGAGTTAAGAGTAGTGGAAAAAGAATGGGCTGCTCAAACTTAGTAGAAAATGACTGGGTTTTCAAGAATATATTTGGCGCTAATATTTTAAGTTTTTTTTTTTTTTCAAAAATGTTATACTTTGTTACATATATAATTTTTGTTACAAAATAATATTAAATTATTGCATCAAGATTACATTTTTAATACAAAAAATTTAAACATTTTGAGACAAAATTACTTTTTGTTGCAAAAGCTTATTATTTTGTATCGATAATTTATTTTTGTTACAAAAAATATTATAATTTGTAAAAATTTAATTTTTAACACAAAATTTAATTCTTTTGCAACAAATTTAAAATTTATTACAAAAATTTTGTTACAAATATCATGTTTTCTTGTAGTGTAATTTTTAAAAAATGGTAAATTATTTTTTTTACAAGCACTTATTTTTTGGGTATCAAAATACACTTAGGGCGTGTTTGGATAAACTTATAAAAAAATGACTTTTTTCTCTAATTTTTTTTTAGTAAAGCATTATCTTTTTCTAGAAAATTATTTTTTATTTGGATAAATTATTTGAGAAGTGTTTTTAATGATTAAAAATACCAATCTATTTGGATATTAAAAAATAAAAGTATTTCTTTTATAGCCAAATTACAAAAAAAATTCAAAATTAAAGAGAAAAAAATTAGGGTTGGGTAAAAGATAAGAAGAGAATGATATATTTTATAATTTTAAATAAAAATAAAAGGATATTTTTGGAAGTTAATTTTATTAAAAATTACTTTTACTTATTTTTTTTAGTTGGGTATTTCTATATTTAGAAAAAAATCGGTAAATTATTTTTTTATTACAAACACTTCTTATTAAAGTAATTTTTAAAAAAGAAATTGTGCTTTTTTCTTAAAAAAGTAAATTCAAACAAACTCTCAAAATTTATAAAAAGCACTTAAAAAATTTTTTTTGAAAAGAAAATTTAATGAATCCAAACACACTCTTAATAGATTGGAGTGGAATGTATATTTTATAAATAAATGAAGTAGACTATTATTTCTTGATATCTCAAAGATATTCGGTGTATTTTACTCTAAAAATTATTAGACAATACACATATGCTCGTACATGTTACAAAAAGATAGCAAATGAAAAAAAACACACACACATACACACACAAATAAATAACAAATAAAAGATGCAAACACTTTGTCAGCCTGTTTACATTATAGGGTAATGAGTTTGCCAACCTCTTCACAACATTGGGCAGTGCATCTTCTCTTTTGGTTGTAGCAAGCTCTTTGGAGCGGCCTCACTAGCATCACGTGCAGCAAACTAATAACATCGGTCTCCTTGCTTGACTTTTTCTTCTTCACAGAAGCAACCTTCTTAAGCCACTCTTCAATATGAGTGGCAGACGCATCATTTGCCTTTCTTTGTGTTCTCAACATCCACACCATGCGGCTAGTCTTGTGGTTCTTTTTGCTTCTTTCAAGATTTAACCTCTTCCTCCTTCTTCTTTCTAGTCTTTTCTTTCCCTAGCTAGTGGCAATCTCTTTCTTTTCCATCTCACCATTGCTTTTTCTTCTTCTTCTTCATTTTTGTTTTTTTTTTCCAACACAATGTTCTTAAAAAAAAATCGGTCAACTATGCAAACCAGCACTACCCCAACCGGTTTACCTGTTCGTACGGTTCTTGACCAAATTTTGAAAAATTGATTTTTGGGGGATGGTCGGACCAGCTAGCTAGGTGACCAGGCCCTGGTCCAACTGTTCGGACCAGCCTATACGGTCCTCAGAACCATGAGAAGAAGACAAGACTTCTTTTTAATAGAAGTGTTTTGAACGTTGAAATACAACAATTGAAATAATCCAAATGAGCAGATAAATCCTTAAGTTGAACATTAAATTCAGAACTATTGAACTAGCCAATTGAAAATCAAACCGCTTTAACTTTAGAAATTCAAATAGAATAATTAGAACTAATGCGGTGAGAGGTGTTTATCAGCCACACCACCAGAAACGAAACGACTAATATATCCAATTCGGTAAATAAAATAGAATGAATATTCATTCTTGAATATTCCCATGCATGAATTGTATATTCTTCTGTAAATGGTGCCAAGGACCAAAGTTACTCTACTAGTATTGGGAGTTAGCAATAGAGATTTGAATTGAAGCATAAAATTGAGACATTTTTTCGTACTGCATATACAGCCCCTCATGGAAGCTAATGCACTTCGTTATTCAACATAAGTAGTTGGCTTATATTGTTAGTGTAAGTTACATATTTAAGGTGAGTTTGTTTTCATTTTTAAAAAAAGTGATTATGAAATTAAATTTTTTTTTATAATTAAAAAAGTTGAAAATAATTTTTTTTTGTAAAGTTATTTCTTTCATGTTCAACTAAAATGTTGAAAACAATTTTTTTAAAAAAATTTAATTATTTTAAAAATTTGTCCAAATATATCAGAAGTGAATTTTTTTTTTGACCTAAAATTTTTTTAAACAAACGCACCTTAATCATTGTTAGAAGCTTCAATTATTGATTAACTAGAGTTAGATATTTTGTATATAAGTCAAAAGTTTTCTGTACAGAATTATCTTCAATCATTCAATACACTTTTTAGTTTCTCCTCTAATATTTCCCTTTTTCTCTCGAAGCTCTCTTCCTAATTTTTAATGTGGTATCGAAGCTCTCTTAAGGATAACTATGCTATTTTACAATCTCTGAAAGCTCGTCTTAGTGTCTCCTACGGCAGACTTCAATAACAATGCTTCAAGCCCTTTCTACTTACATTCAAGCGAAAGCCCTGCATTGGTTATCACAATAATAGCAAAGCCCCTTTTCCTTCTTTTGTCTTATCTCAGCAGCATAATGCCTCTTAAATGGAGCATCTCCTTGAGATGTTTGGCTAGGGATGCTATTATGTTGATTGATACCCTTGATTGTTGCGGTATATATTGTTACCTCTCTACCAAAATAGCTAGTTGTTCCTTTAGTCTCTACACTTTCATTAATTTGTTGCATTGCATTCTGGTTCTGCATGTAATTTGGTCAATGGGCCTGCTTGCACATAGGAATTAGATTTGGTTATTAGAAGTTTTCAGATATTATTGTAGTCCAGCAACAAAGAAAGCTACCAATCACTCCTCAGTTAGGCCTGTAATCTACTAAATATTTCTTCAAATTGCCTTTGGTATTCATGATCAGCCACGCTACCTGTTTGTTTTTACACTTTTAGGCTGCCTTTCGGTCATGAAACAGGTTTTCTCCAAATCTTAACCTCAATGCCTCTAAAAAACTCTCCTATGTATGTCTAATGTTATTGTTTACACTCCACCCATAACATGAATACGTAGGACCAGACAAATGGAAAGTTTCTCTGATGGCATATCATACAATTTAAAGTGTTGTTGAACTTTAAAAATCCATTCATCAATCCTTTTTAAGCGTGGGTACGGGTACGAGTCGTGTACGGAGAATGTCTTAGGTACGTACCATTTATTATTATTATTATTTTAAGTAATTGGGTTCGATAAGGGTATGACTCGATGCAGTTTGGATACGCAGCAAATCCAAACTATGAAATTTTAGTTTTTATTATATAAAATTTGTGAAATTTTTGTATATATATATATATATATTAACATACATGTACTTAGTGTTTACAAAATTTTCGTACCTCATATCCGTATCCATATCTAGTATGGGTACCGTACTCATATTTGTGCAACATATATCAATCCCTTCCCCATCAAAATTAGGGATTTCAATTCTAATTCCACTATGTAATTGAAAAGTTGAATTTAGCTCAAATTTAGAGTGGTGGTGTGATTTGGTGTCTGAATTGTTGTGATGGTGAACCTCTCCCTCTGAGCTACAATGATTCCTCGAATCTCTAGCCATTTCATTAAACAACTCCTTCATGTGCCTCGTTGATTTTTCCATGGCTACAATCTTCACTTGAGTTTCATTAATCTTGCTTTGAATCTGTAAGTGAGAGCCTTGTAAAGCTACAATGGCCTCCCTGCATTCTTTACTAGAATCTTCCAATCTAGCCATTTGCAATAGATAGCTACTCAACACTAAAGCAAATGAAGAATTACAGTAGAACAATGAAGAATTGTAGTAGAACAATGTAACAGTAGTGAGTTTATGATATTACAACTAAGCAATTACACCATAAAACCACTATTTGAGTCTGTTGTCTGAGATACAAGAACTTGAAGAAGAAATACCTTGACACAAGGAACCAAGAGAAGAAGAGGAAGAAGGATTCAGATACCAAAGGGAGAGACTAGAAGTTGCTCACATAATCCACACCCCCACAATCAAGCCCCACTTTTCCTTATATTCTGTTGTTACATTTTTATTTTTGTTTGGGCTAATAAAAGCCCAAGACCACAATAGACTCATTACATTACCTTCCCTTATAAAATTGACCTTGTCCTCAAGGTCAAAGTTTCGACTATATTTTCTATATCTATTTGAACTTACAACAGACCCAATAGCCAAACTCTTGCCAATGACAGCAGTAGTGTTTCCTTTAGATAAACTACAAGTATAATCATTGTCAACATTACAGATCTCCTTGCCAATGGCAATGAATGCTCTCTTTAGTTTCCTTGGGCATCTCATCCAATTCAATAAAATCTTTAGCCTTGGCACAAATTGCACCCATTGCATCCATGGAATTTGGAATGGCCGAGGAATACCACAATTCTTGTTCAGTACCAACAATATTAAACATTGTAGCCAATTGAATGCCAACAAAAATTCTAGCCACGGCGTACAAAATTGTAGTGCTAACAAACTTGTGTTCCAAGGCAAGACCACTTGACATATTAACAGAAACACAAGCCATGTAGAAATCACATCACTTTGCATAAGATGACCTGTAAAGCTGGTACAAGATTGAATGACAAAACCAGTTATAAAATCTGTCCAATGACCATTGACAATGAACCAGAATATTTTTCCACTCTTGAAGCCTTTTGTCCCATTAAAATGTAAGGTAGTGAAGGAATATGGAAGTGCAACCCAATTAACAATTGCAATTTCAATGGTCATCACCATAGCAGTCATCAATGCATTTACCATAAAGAATAGTATGGTACGAGCAACAAGAACAGTATGGTCCACTTGGTCACATATAAAGGGAGCTACTGAAGTAATATTGAACAATGACCCTGAAGAATGACAATAGCAATAGAGATGAGTGAGTATGTATTTCTCAATGACGAGGCCCTTGTTTGTCCACTCATGAGCTTGTACAGTGTTAAGTACAAATATTCCAATAGGTTTCAAAATACCATAGCATCTAAGTAGGATGGGTAGAAGTGCAGCTTTCCCCCTTGACAATGACATGGACTCAACCACAATCTTTAAAAGTAACCATTTACAGATATTGATATTAAAGAAAATCATTATTATCCAAAGCATCACAGCAACAACATCTTGATAAAACATTTTGTCAAACAGCAAATTTGTATCCATAATTCCAAATTGAACAGGGTATGAATGTCCCATTGTTTTGTTGGTAGTCTTAAAGTTACCACTATCACCCCCTAGATTAAACACAATAATGTAATTCTCACCACATCTGACAATCAACCTATATGCTATGACAATTTTTGTCAACTCATTTATAGTCAAGCATTGACCCACCAATATCCTCCACATCTTTTGAAACTCACCTGTTTTCTGACTTCTCTTTATTCTCTGTTGCTGTTGGATCCCCAATTTGTCTAAGGAGACAATAGCCACCAAGGATTTGGAAATTAAATTTTGAGTTGGTACTTTTGAGCTTACCTGCTTTGTGATCACTAGACTTGGGGAATTGATTGTTTTAGTCCTCTTCTGCCCCTTGATTTCAATAATTGGCATAACTTTGACAATGCCATTGACATAAACCGATTGTTCCTCTGTAACTCGAATTAAGGAGTCCATAAGCTCCGACATTTTGACAACTGCATTTTTCGATCGGTGAGCATGATGGTCATTGAGTAGGTCTGTGAATTTAATATATCCAACATGCTCAAAACAATGAAGTGTGCCCTCTGAATTTAGAGGAGATTTCAAAGAAGACACCTGAATTAGCCACGTCTAGTTGGCAGGTTTCGATGTTACATCATATGGAAGGGCTTATCCATCCTCTGAGATGGTTGAGGCATGCTCAAAGATCAAGTAGATCTACGTTTTGCTTCACGACTTTAGAAATTGCTTCAAACGCTGCCTTTGGCATTACTTGCTGTAATTCAACAGGTTGTTCCACCATTTCAAGTGATTGATCAATTCCGACATCAGAGTTCGATCCACCGATTTGAGGCTGCTCGGAGGTCTAATCAACACCTGTCTAAAGAGTCCTCAAATCCGTGGGTTTTGATGGATATTTTTGTTCATATTGCTCACAAAAACTGTGTATGCTTACACGCATAGTGCGTAAGTTTGCAAGTATTTGATCAATCAAAGCATTGTCTTCAGCAGAGAGTGTATCGCAATCTACAGCCATCGGTGGTCAATGAAAGCACCAATGTAACAGGTAGCTACTCAACACTAAAGCAAATGAAGAAATACAGCAGAACAATGAAGAATTGCAGTAGAACAATGTAACAGTAGTGAGTTTATGATATTACAACTAAGCAATTACACCATAAAACCACTATTTGAGTCTGTTGGGAATACCTTGACACAGGGAATCGAGAGAAGAAGAGAAAAAAGGATTCAGGTACCAAAGGGAGAGACTAGAAGTTACTCATATAATCCACACCCTCACAATCGAGCCCCACTTTTCCATATATTCTGTTGTTGTTACATTTTTATTTTTGTTTGGGCCAATAAAAGCCCAAGACCATAATAGACTCATTACACCATTCCGGTCCCGTCTGCCATGGTGCAGATCTCTCAATGAGAGCACCAAACTGATAGCAATTAGAGTTGAAAATAATCACTAGAAGAAACCACAACCTTTATTAAGGAAGTAGAATTAGGAGACAAGCTCGCGTTCGAGTCCAGAGTAAACTCCAATACAAGAGAAAAATACTTTTCTAACAAAGGTGGATTCTCTGGTGAAGCATACAAAGTTTGCTGCACCATGAAATGGTGTGTTGGACAAATAGAAGGACAACAGGTGGATAGTGGGGGCCGTAGTTAGTCAAAGCTCATTATTATGCTTCACCAGGGTTAGTGAGAGTGATTAACCTATTAGTGATACGCACCATTTCATTAAACACCAAAATCTGAGAGAGTAATTAGAGCATCGCCAGGAACAATCGTCGTCGAGGCCGCGTCGTCCCTCCTCCGGCCACCTTCCCACTCCATGAACACCATTGTGCAGCCGAGATCCCGATGAGCACCATTTGTCATTGAAGGCCGAGATCCACATTGTGTAGCCGCGGTCACTATTGGTGCAAGGTGAAGGTGCTCTGCCCCTTTTCCGATCGTCCCGCTGGAAGGCGTGGCAGAAGCGCAGTGACACAGCCTGCTAGAAGCAACGTCGGCTAGGTCGAAGGTGCAGGACTGTAACGGCAAGTTACTCGTAAGTAGGCACCAAGTCTTCTTTCATAATGTAGGATACATCAAACCTGGAGATTCAGCTGCAGAAAAGGAGTTCTCTCAGCTATTGCAGGCTAAGAATGCCCTAGAAACAACTCAGTCCCTCTATGGTTCGGGCATCTTCACAATTTTGAAAGCAATGCAAGTAAATTATTTTCATAAAGGCATGCTTACATATTAACTCAGAATTCAATTTGTTGTCAAGAACGAAAAGGTGTAACCAACTCTAAGTGAAGAGTAATTAGTAATTCTTTACCTTTTAAAAAAAAAAAATCGAAAAAAAAAACTATTCTGATACTACAGTTATTGAACCCAAGCGTTTTTTGACATAATAATGTGGCTGAAGTTTCTTTATAGTGATGAAAGTGCATTTATTAAAAAAAAAAAAGAATAGGAAAAAAAGAAGGTAATCGGAGGTGATTAGATGAAAGGGGGAAGCAAGAGAGAGAGAGAGAGAGAGAGAGAGAGGAAAGGAAGATTGGTGGGAGGAAAAGAATAGTGGTTTGGTAAGAACTGAAGGAGGTAATATAGATATAAGAGATACAGTGTGAAGGTTATAAAGGAGTTAAGGACATGATTGCACCATAATGGTGGGTTTGGTTGAGTAGTGGAGAATCCTTTTTGGAGGTGGAATTTTTGTCAATACTCACTTTGGTATATCAGTGAGCTTTCATTATTTGTGAGGATACTGTTTGGAGTAAAAGGTTATGCCTGAGTTGTTTTGTTTTGAATAAGGATTGTGGTTTGAAGAGTAAGATTACGCTTGGTGTGGAATGTTAAGTTTTGTTCTGTTTTTGAAGGTTTTTTTGGTTGTGCTACCATTATTTGGAGCTCTGAATTTTAAGTTTGGTGTCTTGCTATTAGAGGAGGCCATTGTGGGGTGATGTAGTGTGTGTCTTGATGTAATATTTACATACAACAAGTGAAGTGGTGGTATTAGTGGATTGCAGTTAGTAAACTAGGAAGTATAGTTGTGGAATTAAGGGGTGAGCAGTGTTTGATCGGGTTTGAATAAGTGGACAGGGCTGTACAATTTGCTGTTACCAAGTCTGAGATAATTTGTGGCAATGGTATTGAAGTCTTTGCTTCTAATAAGTCAGATGCTTTTGTATGTTTCTTTGTGCCTCCAGGAAAGAAGAATGGGAGTGGAAGAAAAAAAAAGATCAGAAAAGTGTTAAAAGAGCATAAGAGAAGAGGTGTTTAGCTGAAGCTGTGAGAGAGTGTGAAAAAGAAGAAGAAGAAGAGAGTGTGAAAAAGAAAATTGGAAGAGTTAAGATATGTTGAGAAAAGTAGAAAGGGAAGGAGCAGGTTTCTCTATCTGGTGTAAGGGGTCTGATCTGCAGTGATGATTCTTGATTCATATGTTTTGTTGGAAGAGTATCTTAAGATTAACATGCTTTTGTCAGATTAATGTGAACTTTGATCGAACTCGTGGCTTGAGGTATTCTATTTTGATATTCATGTGGTTACATATTCTTATCAAGTTTTGCAACCTTAATGCTATCAGATTATTGAGTGTTAGCTTGTAATGACAAAGTTCACCTATAAGTGTTGTGGTCTCGGTTGATTAAATATGCAGCAGAGAATGGTCAGGATCATATCTGAATGGAACAAAATGTACTAGAACTACATGGCAGGGGTCAGGAAAATTGAAAGATTGGCTTACAAATTGGTGGTGATAAGTGCACGCTATATGTTATTTCACAAGCTCAGGCGGGTTCAAAGTGTGTCAGATCTGGTATATGCTCTGATTGCTTCAAGCTACTGCTGTCTACATGTGCAATCAATGAAATGGAGTAATAGTATCAGCTGTTATAAATGGATTTTGATAACGGGGTATCATTTTTAGAAGATCCTTATCTTCTTGTGCACCTCGGACATATGCAGTGGATGCTTGCCTTTTCAAAGAATACATGATGTTCTAATTATAGTTAGCTGCATGACATAATGATTTGTAGTTTCAATGTTGTAACATCTTTCATAACTGTATGCTAAGTTCAAGTACCTATCAGGTTTGTTTATGGAGTCCAATTTTGAATAATACTATCTATATTATTACACAAAGCTAATTCTAATTTTTTGAGTTACTTTCTTATGTCTTTGCCATCAGTTATATAAAATGATGTTTTGCTTCTATGAAGATTGCATTGTTTTCTAGAATTTTGAAATATGTCACAAAGACTATCTATATTATTACACTCCTTTTTGCTTACGATGAAAATCCTTTATTCTTGTTTGATGACTTGAATATGTTGAGAGAGGGATGGACTGTTTGATAGAAAATAAAAAATTCCTTTTTCTTTGTTTGGATGAAAGAATATTTTTCTTGCTTTCTTTTATTCTTATTGTGGCGCCTGTTGCTGTATTCTGTGTTTCTGTGGCTAGGAAATTGTTGGATGATTTTCCTCATCACTCAGGATATTCAATACTGATCATAATTATTGTTCTTACAATTTTTTATACACATTGTTAGAGGAGGCCACCAACTACGACAGCAGAATTTCACATTATTCTTATATTACAATATATATATTTACTCTTGAGAAATGTCTGTAATATGTCATAGCTGTTAGACCTCATAGATATTGACTTAGACCTATGAAATCAAGAACCAGAACCTTAAAATTCTTTCAATTGCTTCTCTCAAACATGATATGAGAATCTTGGATAACTTATCATTTAGAAGCATAGGTTTGAAACTATAACTACCCAAAAAAGAGACATTTTTCCGACTTTCATCCATGAAGACTGTGTCTGCAATCAGATTACTGTATATTTTACTTGCATGTTTGGGGATACTATAGTTTTTGTGCTGAAAGCAAGCAAGAGAAGTTTCCCTATAACCTTCCCAGTAAGTTGTTCTTAAGTTACTTATCATCATGGGGAAATTTCATTTACTGGTACTTTGACAATTATACAAATGAAGGGCTGAAAAGGCCTGAAGAACTCATCATAGTTTGAAGCTTCAAAGGCATTTCTTCTTGAGATTGGAAGTGCTGCGTTAAATATCTAATTCTTTTCTTGGACATAATTTTGAGTTCTCATAGGCTGCATATTTTACTCTATGTAAATAATATTTCTGGAGATTATATCTGGATGTTGCTAAATTCCCACATGTTTTCATAAAAACTAAGTTTCTTATGTTAAAAAACATGCTTCTGTCCTGTCACACAAATGCCAACTGGAGACAGCATTTGGCATTGAGTTGTGGGGGAGAGGGAAGGAGGGTGGGCATTAGAGGGAGAAGGAGTGGGAGGACCACTTTGAAGTGGAGGAAAATGTATTCAGTTCTAATATGATAATCAGGTATAAAATCTTGTTACCAGTTTCTCAAGAAGCTGTACAATAAAGTTATCTGAGCCCTAGAATTTACTTTCCATACCAAAACTTGTCATTTTTTAATAAAGTTATATTCACTTGTTTTTAGCTCAGATACATTAGTTGTTCCCAAAATTCAGGAGGGCCATTGGTTTTATTTTTCCATACTCAAATGAATAGAAAATGACGCTTATGTATTTCAATTTCAAAGTTGGGTGTACATTACTTTCTCAATACAATTATTCATATATGCTAAAGCACTATGTTTCTCATTCACCAATGTACTCTCAAAGTCTTACTACGTATTCCCAAGTTTTGATCACCCTTCTACTGACCTCAGGAAGAGATCCTGGCATTGTGCCTCGAAATGAATATCCTGGCAGGTTAATCATTCTCACTAAAGCATAATAATGAGCTTTCACTATCTCTGTCCCCCACTGTCCAATTGTTGCCCTTCTATTTGTCCAACATACAAGCACCATCTAACAATTCACCTATTTATACAGTATTGTTATGACTTTAGAATTCCAAATCACAAGCAATAATATTATATTCTCCTATTCAGTTAGTTAGTTACGCAGCCACTTGATAATCCTTGAGCTAATATGGTGCTCCTGTGATCCTTGTGCCTCTTGTGCCTCTTCTATTTACAGGGACTACAACATCCTCAAGCCCAACATCGTCCACTTTTAAAATTCCTTGGTCCAACTTCAGCTGTTATTTCAGGAACTTCTTCCAGAGTTAGGTCTCCACGCTTGCTCCTCATTCGCTTCATATAATTTATTATTTCATATAAAAAACATGTAAGTAGGAATACAATAAGATTATGAAAGTTTAAAAGAATAGCTAAAATTTTAATAAAATATATATAATTATTAAATAAGTAAAATTTTAAAATTCACTTATCCATTTAAAAATTAATAAACATGTTATATTATTTTATTTATTTATTTGACAAAAGCTTTGCTTCTCCGGCATTTGCCCAACTCTATTTATTAAGCAGGTTGTTGGGTGGGAGGGTTATGGACAGGGAAGTGAGAAGTAGTTTGTATGATTTGGTGCATTTGTGACCTTACATTATAATTATGCACGCGAGAATAAATATATGAATATTTTCAGTACAAACAAGAAATTAAGTTGAAGCTTAGCCAAGTTGAATGAATTTATACTGAAATGCTTCCAACGTGTGAAATGCATTTGATAGTTATTCAAACTGAAAATCTTTGCCGAAATGCTAATGAATTTGCCAAACCGTAACCAGCAAGGGGATTTTGGCCTGTGAAAGAGAAATATATTTTGTACATAAAAAGATAGACATTTTACAGATATAGCTAGTAAAGAGAGAAAGCCTCGGATTCTCATAATCGAACCTAGGTGCAAAGTTAGGAGACATACGTATAAACCACTTGCCTCATCCCACATTTGCAGAGAAAATATATATTTAAATGATAATAGGTGTTGAAAAAAAAAAAAAAACTTTGTGTCTTTCTCCTTCTATTATATTTATAAAATGTCTAATTTCTTATGTCCAACAATTTTCAATAAGTGGAATGTTCAGTTAAATCACAACTTGGTGTTAATTTTGGCGTATTCTGTCCACAAGCCAAGCGTTTTCCAATCAATTTTGGGGGTGAAACCAGAAAAAGAAACTTCAAATCATTAGATTTCAAACCTCTAAATAACAACAGCTTAGTTGGGAACTTACTGTTATGGTGAAACAGTATATCTTTAGAGGCTGAATTAACCCAAAAATTAAATTGGTGTTAATGAAACGGAATTGCAAATTCGTCCAAGGTGCTTGCATAAATATTTGATTTGATATTCACAGTAGATCATGCACCCAAACGAGTTGAGAATCTTGAAATATCATTAAGGGATGTTGGGTAAGCGTTGGGAAACTAGTTTTTATCAGGCATTGATTCGGAAAGCAACTGTTCTGCATGTACTTTTTGTTTTTTCTTCTTCTTTTATTTCCCACACCTATGTAAGCAAGGTAGTAGTTATTTGCACTGATATCTATTGCCAGCCCCCCTCCTTCCCGGTGCACAAAAATGTCATAAAAAAATTATCTGAAAAATTATTTTTGAGTAAAATACAATCCTCTCTCCCTTAAGAAATGATATTATTATATTTTTTTCTCTTCTATTTTTGAAGCATACAGTCCCTCCTTCTAAAAAACTCTAATAAAGAGTACAATACAATCTCTTTCCTTGAGAGATGATATTATTATACTTCTATCCCTTCTATTTTTAAAATATAATCTTCTTTCCCCTAAAAAATTAAGATAAGTTACATTTTAATCCATTTTCAAAATTTTTCATTAATTTTTTACCATCTCATTATTTTCTTTTTGACCAAGATATCCTTTATTAATAATTATATGTATTAATTTTTTAGAAAATAAAATATATATGACTAATAATAATATTAAATATTGATATATTTTTATATGCATAGTTTAATTTAATTTTTAAATAATTACTATATTAAGAGAATGAATTATTAATAGTAATAATTATTTATTCAAAAATAAAAATTACATATTTTCTCATCTATTAATTCTAGAATATTAATGTATATAAACAAATTATTTATTAATATCATATATAAAGATGAATCAAGAAGAAAATAATGAAAAGAATTCTATAATTTTACATTAAAAAATATAAATTAATATTCTAAAATTAATAACTGAGAAAATATGTAATTTTTATATTTGAAAAAATAATTCTTACAAATTATTTTTACTATTACTAATTTTTTCTTTTAATTATATATTTTATTTTGTGAAAAAATAATATGTATTACTATTATTAAAGGTTATTTTGATCAAATATAAAATAATAAATATCATATAATGGAAAGTTAATAAAAAATTTTAAAATGGATTAAAGTGGAGGTTATCTTAATTTTTTAAGGAGAAGAGTGTATGTTTTAGAAATAGAGGGAAGAAGAGTATACTAATATCATTTCTCAAGAGAAGACATTGTATTTTAATCTAATTTTTTACTATAGAGAAATGTATATTTAGAAATAAAGGGAAAATAAATGTAATGATGCTATCTCTTAAGGAAGAGTGTTGTATTTTACTCATTATTTTTTTAAGAAATTTCATCCTTTATATAGTATATATGATAATGTTTTTTACAATAGTTAAAAGTTTAATATGTTATTGTTCTCATTTTTAAAAATAAAGAGTTGGGTTTTAGTATAAAATAATATGTAATATATATCTATGCTTTAAGTTTATAAAAATCTATGTGATGGGATGTTTTAAACATATGAAGTCATTCATATACTTAAACTTCTAAAGAATTCATCAATTACAACATGTAAGAGCTTATTTGATTTAGAGTTTCAGACTTTAAAAATACGTTTGGTTTGTTTTCCCTGTAACTTAAAGCACTTTTCAAAAAGTATTTTTGGGAAAAGTATATTTAGAATTATTTTTCAATCTAAAAAAAATACTTTTGAGATATAATCATATTATTACCCTTATATTAACAACTAAAAGTAACTTTATTTTATTATATTCAAACAAAAATTATTTTTTTAAATTTACTTTTAACATATTCAAATCAAATATAAATCAATATTTTTAAAAGTAATTCCTCTAAAAGTAATTTTTTGACTTAATTCTTTCAAAAATAATTTTCCTAAAAATTAAATCAAACATATCCTAAGTATATATCTCTTCTAGATAAAAGACCTGATATTTAAAATCCTTATATTAAAAATTATATCGTTTATATATTTGCGTAAATATTAATTAGTTAAATTTCCATTTTTTTAAAAAAAGAAAGGGAAAAATATCTCTATTCCTATATATACATATATATACACCATCTCCATTCTGCAATTGAAAAATGCAACCACTGTTAAGGAATTAACACTTGAGCAACTCTCGTTTGCGTGTTGGAAAATACTCGCGTATGGTGATACTAACCAGTACTAAACTACTATTCCATAAAAGGAATCGACAAAATTTAGATTTGTCGGTTTACCAAATTTCGCATGGATACTTAGGTTGGCAGGCAATCTTTTCCATTACGAGGAACGATCGTCGATCGTGTGCACATGTTAGGTAAGTCCGCAAACCAAAAAATTGTACAAATTATTACTTTATCGGGCTAATGATTGAGGCAGCCTGTAGAGTGGCAATTCAGCCACCAATCCGCATATTTACTTATAATTAAGCACAAACTTAATTTATACTATTTTTAATTAATGGATAAAAATTTATCATGCATGTAACTCTTAACCAGAAACTAATTATATTAAAATATAAATTTAATTTAAATACACTGATAATATAAAATAATTTTACATTGTCAATCAATAAAAATAGTGAAAAATGCCAACTTACATAAATAACTACCTATTATAATGAATGACCCACCATAATTTCTCACTTTCCCCTATTTCTATTAGTTAACAGTGTAAAACAATTTTACACTGTCGGTGCATGCCAATTAAACTCTTAAAATATATAATATATTTTTTTATAAAAATAGTATCTGTTGGAACCCCATCACTACAGTTTATTCCCCCATTATAAATGCATGCCCCAAGAACCTTTGAGCTAGGAGCTAAGAATTTGCTCAAAAGAATAACAATGGCTGTGTCTGGGATCGATCATGGTGCTAGCCGGAACCTTCCCAAATTGCAGATTGAAGCGGTGATGAGTGTGCCACCGCTGAAGGTGACTGAGCCAAGGCGAGTATGCCAGGTTTCAGTGAGTGACACTGAATCAGTTAATACCAACCCAAATGCAAAGGCCATTATCGGGGGGTGCTACCAAATGGTTCTTTACTATGAGAAACTGAAGGAGGAAGACCGTGGTTGGTTTTTGGCTGGTTGGATTAGGGAGTCATTGGGGAGGGCCCTGGTAGAGGAGCCACTCCTTGCTGGGAGGATCCAGAGGAAGGAACATGATGATCATGGTGACAACAACAAGGGCTTGTTGGAGATTGTGTCCAATGATTCTGGTATCAGACTCTACGAGGCACGGTTCCCTATGAGCTTGTCTCAGTTTCTTGCACTGACTGAGAAGGAACAACATCTTGAGGGTGAGCTTGTTTTCTGGAAGGAAATTGATGAGCACACTCCTGAGCTCTCCCCCTTGTTCTATGTTCAGGCAAGTACTAAGTTTGTCTTAATTTTTGCATCTTATTATGTAATTTTTTTTTAAATTAATTTTGATATATAGTTAATATGAAAGTGTTTTATATTGTTATATAATTATATGCTACGACACAAATGAGATTTTTGAGATATTAAATATAAGAGTTAAATATTTTGGCTGATATATTAATACGTAATTAAATATGTCTATGAAAATATATTTAAAAGTAAATTGTTTTTGCTTTCCTTTAAAAGAAATTTATTAGATTTAATGTGGCATTTGAATGCAAGTGCTTCTGTGTTTGTGTGTGTTTGTTTTGTTTTGTTTATGCTTTTTTTGTTTATTTGTTGGACATCTGTTTTGTTTTTGCTTTTATTTTTTAACTTTTTTGTTTTGGTTTTTTCTTTGTTTTTTTTTTCTCCAGTTGACCAAGTTTGAATGTGGAGGATACTCGATTGGCATTACCTGTAGCCTTCTATTGGCTGATGTTTTGCTTGTTGAGAACTTCATCAAGAAATGGGCTGAAATTCACAACAATTTGTTACCCCAAAATGAAGATCATAAAGCACCCATATTTTATCACCCTCTTCTTATAAATGAGCCTCCCATCTCTGCTGTGATCAGCCGCACCCCAAGCAAAAATAGAGCACACACTATGGTATTCAAAATCACTTCCAAAGAAGTAAAATTCAACATGGAACTGTGGAGGGAATTAGGTATGCTTTGTGTTGAGGAAGCAGAGAAAATGCTTCACAAAAATGTGGGGTCAGATTTTTCTGTGCTTGTGAAAGAATCCTTTGAGGTCATCAAAGTAGAAGGTTGCCCAAAGAGTGGACATAGTACGCAGGTGTTGGGCCCAGAGAATCAAATTATTGGTACAACTTGGAATGATATTGGAGCCTACGATGTACCATTTCATGAAGGAAGTAAGCCAGTCCTTGTTTCTCATTGGATTGGATCGGTTGCTGGTGGACATGTTATAGCATTCCCATACCCAGAGGAGAATGTCTCTGCTGTGATCATAGTCTCGCTTCCAACTGAAATATAACTCTAATGTATGGTCTTGATTGTACCAATATCACAGCCTGTGCTTATGTATATCATAATCCCCATGGTTCCTTGTGCATTGTGTGTTATATATTTAGTTTAAAATTTCGAAGTTATGTACTTCCTTATCTAACTTTTAAGTAAATTATATTTAATCCTTTTGAGATATTAAGAAATAATATTTCATCTTATTTGTTTATAAAATATATACTCTACCTCAATTCATTAGGGAGATGTTTGAATTCTTTTTTTGTTTTTGGGGGAAAAAAACACTTTTTAAGAGTTTTTTTTTTTTAATTGCTTTTTATAAAATTTAAAAAATATGTTTGGATACAAATTAAAAAAATATTTGTGAAAAAAAGTCAATTTACCATTTTTTATAAAAGTTAATAATACATTCCTTTTAAAAAAAGCAAATTTAAAAGTGGTTTTTGAAAGATAATTTTGGGTGCATTTATTTGTACTTTTAGTATAAAAAATATTTTTTATCCCAAAATTTTTCAAAAAAATTATTTATAAAATTTTTAATATTATTTGTTTATTAAAAAAATGGAAGTAGAAAATAATCAAAATTTTGCATTTTTGAGAAACAAATAAAGAGTTATTTGTCTAAGAAAAAGAAACAATAAAAGAGTGAGAATTTTGTTTTTCAAATTTAGAAACATTCTCCTTTCACTCTTATTCTCACTCATTCACTCACTCTCTTTCTCCCTCTCTCTCTCTCTCTCCATATCTTTTAATTATATTTTCATTAGAAAAATATATTTCTATATTTATCATATTCAAATAATTTAATAACTTTTAATTTTGATAAAAAATACTTATACAATTATATATTCAAATATAAAATATTTTTCTACTTCTGTTTTTAGTGTTGTTTCTATTTTTAATTCTAAAAATATGTTTTTCCTAAAATCTTAACCAAACAAATCTTTTATGAAAAATTACTTTTATTTCTGTTTTTTTAAGAAGCTATGTATTACTAATTTTTCAAAAAAGCGGCAAGTTAACTTTTTTTTCAACAAATAATTTTTTTAAGTTGTATTTAAATACACTTAAAAACTTATAAAAGCACTTTTTTAAAAAAAAAATATTTTTTAAAATAAAAATCAATCAAATACACTCTTAATGCATTGAGATAGAATATATATTTTATAAATAAATGGGATAGAGTATAATTTCTTAATACCTCAATAATGATAAATATATTTTACTCTTAAACTTTTCATAAGCCTCCTTTCTACTTAAAAACCTTACACAACCCTTTTCTAAAATTTAAGCAGATTACATAAACCTGTTTCAACAACAATTTTTATTAATTCTTAATTCTTTGACAAACTTCTCGTATTCTAAGGAAGAAACTCCAATTTCGTAAATAGCAAAGGAGATTTGCAGCAAGAAAAAGAAAAAAAATCCATGGAACGTTTGTGCAACATTTCTTTGATGTAAAAGCAGCAAAACCTTGTCGAGCGACGAGCACCAGAAGTACCACGTCTTTTTCAAGAGGAACTTTGGCCGCAGATGCTTGTGGACTCCCGAAGTTAGCTGGGAGCCTGGAACAGTGCAAGCAACTTATTGTGTCCAATCCACATCGCTAGCTAGCTTTGAGCGGTAGGACCAGTCGTTGTGATGTGAACACTGCTCTCTGCAGCGGATGGGGGCAATGTCTCAATTAAGGTGCATGCTACGGTAACTTTGTAAAAATGTGTATTTTGTGCATTTTTATGATGAATGGTGAGGATTATATCATAGATTATGAGGTGCATCAAAGCACCAATCACTTATGATATACTATAATAATATCTAATTTTAAGAAAATTTAAAAATATAATTAAATATATTTTAAAAATTAATTATCATATACTGATAATATAAAATTATATTGACAGTATAAAATAATTTTATATTATCAGTATAATCAAAAAATTTTATCAGTATAATTTTAATTATTATACATTAACAGTGTAAAATTATACTGATAATATAAAATAATTTTATACTGTCAGTGTAACCAAAAAATTTTATCAGTATAATTTTAATTATCATACACTGTCAGTGTAAAAAAATTTTATCAGTGTAATTTTACAGTACTGCCAGTATAATTTTACACTGTCAGTATATGATAATTAAAATTATACTGATAAAATTTTTTATTACACTGACAGTATAAAATTATTTTATACTGCCAGTATAATTTTACACTATCAATATATGATAATTAAAATTACACTGATAAAATTTTTTGATTATACTGACAGTATAAAATTATTTTATACTGTCAATATAATTTTATACTGTCATTGTATGATAATTAATTTTTAAAATATATTTAATTATATTTTTAAATTTTCATAAAATTAGATATTTTTATAGTACATCATAGGTGATTAGTACATTGATGCACTTCACAATCTATAGCACGATCCTCACCGTTCATCATAAAAAATGCACAAAATGCACATTTTTGCAAAGGTACCATAGAACTCACCCTCAATTAATATGGAATTATGAAGTTTGTGTATCTTTAATAATTGAAAAAATTGGTTGACAGGGTTCAATATTTATTCATCAATATTGGAAGAGTTTTATATTTATACTAATAATTTGGTTTGAATCAAATTGATTAATTAGAATAATTTTAAAACAACTTTATATTTATGGCTGACTTAGCTCGAGTGAGATCATATTATTAATTTAAAATCAAAAAGAAACACAGAGCTTTAATACTTGGGATTGTATATAGGTGATGTTTGGTTTATTTATTTTATTAATAATTATAAAAAGGTCACATTATATTAGCTCTGGTTTTGTTTTTTAAAACTTTGTAAGAGAATTGATGAAAATAAAATCTGCTCGTTTTATAATATCTTTATAAAATCTTAAAAATATAAGATAAAATTAAAATAAAAGTAAATATCTTCTTTAATCCTAATATTTTAAATTTAATATTAATTTAATTCTAAAATAATTTAAAATATCAATTTAGTTCCAACATTTTGAATTTTGATATCATTTTAGTTGTATAATGGTAATTTAATAGAACATTTGTTTTTTTGAAAAATTTATTAGGATTAAATTGATGTCAAAGTTCAAAATATTATGATTAAATTGATGTCAAAACACAAAATATTAGAATTAAATTAATGTCAAAATTCAAATTATTTGGATTAAATTAATATCAAAATTTTCTTCAAAGCCAAATTGATGTCAATTTCAAAGTGTTAGGACTAAATTGATGTCAAAAAATTTTTTTGGATCAAATTAATGTCAACTTTAAAATATTAAAACTAAAAAAATTATTTACTCTTAAAATGAAGTGATATTTTTTGAATTAATGACAAAAATATATCACTTGAAAGTTTTAAAAAAATAAAATAACTCTGTACATGTTGAAAATCTATTTTCAAACAAGCTACTTAGTACTGCCATTGTGGTGGAGTTTTTTTTCTTTAGTAATATTATTTATACATAACAAATAGACATAGCAGTATATATTTATAGAGAAAGAAAAATATAAAATATCTTGTGATAATAGATGAAGCCAAAATTTTATATTTTTCTTTTTCTACATATGTCTATCATTATATTCATTTATTATGTATAAATAATATTATTCTTTTCCATCTCTTCTTTTATCGTATGGAAAAATTTGTCAACATGTCTCAACTTGTTCCAGTCTCTCATAGATTGGCTTAAGAAATAAGATAGAACAGGTTGGCCGATTATAAAAGATAGTTAGAAGTGATCAATTTACTCCGTTTTATGATAGATTAATAGATCAATTATTCTAAAATAAAAATAATAAAAAAGACAATAAATTAACAAGTTGACGACTAGATCGATTTAAAAGTAAACAAAAAGAGGTGATTAAGTGAGTTAACTCTGAATTGACCTGTCAATTTATCTGACTTACCTTAAGAATGAATAAAAGTAATGGGTTAAGTTAGCCAACTCACGAATTAACTCTATTAATCCATCAATAAAAAATTAAAAAAATAAGATAAATAACTTGATGGACTGACCTATAATGTGTGTGTTTGAATTAGCATTTACAAATGGGGTTTGTTTCAATTTAATTCTACAAAATTGATTTTGATCAAAAGTGAATTAGTGTCAACGTTATTTATATTTGAAAATTTTTATATTAAAATGGTTATGATATAATAAATATTATTTGGATGATATAAATCAAAATCACTTTGAATATATAATTACTAAAATAAACATGAGTTTTATATTACACTGCTAATATTACCTTTTTATTTTTAGTATACTTAAAAAGACTATATTAAAATTATTATAAATATTATTTTAAGATATTTCAAAAATATGATTATGAATATTATAAATAAAATTATACTAACAATATTATTATAAATAAATCAAACAAATTTTAAAAAAAATCATCATAAATAAATTGATGAAGAAACTTTCCTGTACAATTAAAGTTTATTTAAGTACTATAAAATAAAATTATTTTTAAATATATAATTTTAATAACTTAAATATTATTAAATTTTATTTATTAAATAATAAATTTAATTTATATATATTATATAAAAAAATTTTATGCTGTCAATTAATAAAAATATAAAAAAATATCAAATTACTTATTATAATAAAAGATTCATCATAATTTAATATTTTTTTATATTCTTATTTATAAACTTTATATTATCAATATATATAAATTAATTTCTTAAATAATATCAAAATAATAATATAATATTAAATTAAAGAATATTTTTATCAATACACGCTCTAACATATTTTCACTCAACGTAAAAGTAACAAAAAATTACTTTCACGTTTAAGCATCCAAAATTAAGTTTGAGTTTATAATTAATTTTATTAAAAAATATTTAAATATGTATGATGGCTTGGATGGCTTCGAACGCCAATCCGAACACACTGATGTCTTGTCAGTTGTCACTATGTCATTTTGAGTGGATTAAACAAGTTGACTCGTGAGCTCCAACTTATGGTTTGGTTCGATTGACAGCATACACACCCGGTTCTTTCGGCAAATAAGTGGAATTAGAGTAGACGAAAAACAAAGACGCAATTTAAAAGTTTTCGGTCGTTTTACCACAATTTGTATTGAGTTTATATTTATTATTCATTACATTATGTATGAATGAATTTTCCTTTTATCATAGTTAGTCGACGATACGTTTAAGACTCAGTTTCTTTTCTCTTTTTTTTTTTTTTGTTTTCTTATTTTATCTCTTTTCAAATTGCTATAAAGAGCTGAAATCTTGTGGTGGCTCTGTTATCTGGCAGAATCACCCAACTATTTCCACAAATTTGCTTGCTTTTGGGTCGAAGAATGAGGTGTGAAAATTGAGGCCCATTGCATATCCTATGTATATTACATGGAAAGTCCTCCACTGTTTTGTAATGTAGCTGCTTTGGTTGTTCTTGTTTTAGGCCAGCATAAAAATCTGGCAGAGGACATGCACAAAAGAATGGACACAATCGCAGTAGTAGTGTCGACCATGCTGGATTTGGTTGTTGGATGTGGAGCAGATTCCCGATCCGGTCGATATTGGAGGAAGGAGGCGGCTGCTGATCTCGTTGTGACCCTTTATTCGTTGTAACTCGCTGTAACCGAAGTGGTATATCCTCTTAATATTATTTTAATGACTTAAACTATAAAGTATTTTAACTAAAAACGTTTTTTGGTACATTACAAGTATAAAGTATTTAAATTATTAATTAATCACGTATTATTTTTTATAACTTTTAAGCTAATTATCATATATTTCAAATATTTTAATGATATAATAATACTTGATTAGATAAATATGTAAAAAATTACATTAATAATATATTAAGTTAAATTATACTGATAATTCATCACATTCTTTATTATTTAAAATAATAAAAAATATTACACTTATTAGGATTTAAAATTTTTTGTTTACTAATGTTCGTTTTGTCCTGTAGATAATGATTCCTCCTAATTACTTAATTAGTAGTTCACACTATATGGGGAATAATTTCCAACGAAATATTGGACACACATTCTGCTTGCAAATAAATCCACTCGTTTTTATTCTCCGCCCATTATTTTTGTGTGTTCTTCTGTATTTTTATACGAGAATGTTATTTAAAAGAGGGTGCTATCTGAACCCTAAAAAGCAATATCCTATAGACATCCCCTCGCAAAAACGGTGTAAAAGTTGAAAAAATAATTTGATTGTAATAAAAAATTCAAAAAGACATAAGTTTTTTCAAAGCTTTTAGCACATTGTCTAATGCACAAGGGTTCGAATATACTTTCGCTATATAAAAAAACATAAATGAGAGTATCAATTCTCCCTGAGCTGAGTGTGAGCTGAGCATGCCCATACAGATGGAAGAAACAGACAAACAATGAATGACTTGACTTTAAGTTATTTTATCCATTTTAATTCATCTATCAATTTGAGTAATTTGATATAATTTTAAATACATTGATTTAAAAATATATCAAATTAGGAGTAGAATAATACAAAATGCCCACTGCTTCTTAAATGGAGGAATTATGATGTTGAGAATTGTCTTGTCTTATTTATTATTGCCATTAAAATGACTTTACTAATGTGCTGGTACTGTAATGATATATAGCCTCCTAATAATTTTCCTAAACATCCTTCTAAATACTAAATAAAATAAGAAGAAACACACTTATATTATTTGATGGAGTTTTCTGATTGATTCTACAAAGAGAGGGCTCATTTCTTTAGGCTTACAAGACACTCTTAGTAATCTTACTATGTAACTAACTTCCTCTACAAGTTTTCTAATAAGACAAGCTTCTTTTACAAGTTTCCTACTAAGATAAGTATCATAGTTGCTTGTCGGACACTTGACAAGGATTAGATACCTAAAGTTAATTACAACAGGACAAACTCACTTATGACTATGGCCCACCTACTTATTACAAAAGATAAGATTAAAGTACTGCATTTATTACAATGTTGACTTAAGATACTAAAGGACAAACAACTTTTCTACTTCTTGTATGGTAGTGTCACATGGCTTCTCCTTTACGATTCTTGGACTTTGAGCCTTTCTGGATTACCAACACCGCTACTACTTGAAGATAGGTTCATGACTTGGTGACAAATTTGCTGTCTCATCTCTATCTACCTTTTGCCAGTACTTTTTTAACTCTGCTTTTAATAGTATCTCTTCAGGATCCATCATATCTTCATCTAGGTCTTGGGAATCTTGCATGATGAGATCTTGCATTGAATTTCTGTCAGTGGCTGTGCTTGTCTGACCGGCTTCAAATCCTCCAACTGGTGCTTCATTTGTGTGAGGAATCTCGAATAATGGATAGATGATATCTAATGGCTGGGTACAGGTGGCATCATTATCATCTACACCATTGATTTCTTGTCAATGAAAAACTAAATTTTCTTTATAGAATGGAGGTTCATTGTCTCGGACAAGTACTTTCAAATTTGGGAGTAGTGTATACACTCTGGCATGATTTTGTGTCCAGAGAAGTTTTGTCTGTGGGTGCTGGAAATACGGACGATGGATAATAAAAACTGAGATAAAATCATTTAACTGATTATCCTCTAATTTCCAAATATTAAATCTAAATAATTCTCTGTCGAGTTTTTTGATCCACCAACTGATAGGTGAGAACCATTGAAGAGTATTCCATAAAAGAGAAGAGCAGTTTTCTGGGTCTGAGAGGAATTTCCTTAATTTGAAGGCAGGGCACAGGATAGGATAAGAATATAAGATGGAAACACACCATAGATACCATATATCAGATTCTTCGAATGTTGTTCCCATGAAAACGGTAAAGATGGTGAGGTATGGTGCAATAGGACTTAACCAAGTGGATTGAGGAACAAGGTTATGTGTTTGGATCGATCTATTGAGGTATAGAGACATGTGTGACTTGGCAAATTCCTGTAGGTATTTTGGTGTTAGAGGAGTGCCGGGAGGAATTTCAGGTGGGAAAGTCCTTTGAGCTATGTTTTCCTCAGAGGAACTGGATGGATAAGTATTCATCATAATTAATGGGTAACAGTGAGTGGAGGCGATGATGGTGATGGGCTTAGTTTGGGCTTGGTTTGGTCTGGAGAGAAAATCTGAGATAAGGTTTTGAGTTCCCTTTATATGTTTTACAGAGAAATCATATCGGGAAAACCATTCTTTTAGTCTGAGTATTTGAGGACTTGGCGGGATTTTATTTTTGAATTCAAGCAGTTTCAAAAATGAGGAATTATCAAGATGTACCTCAAACTGGTGTCCTTTGAGATGGAAATTAAACTTCTAGATTCCATACTTAACTGCCAAAGTTTCCTTGTAAGTTGTATGATAGTGAAGCTCTACTAGCTTAAACTGTCCACTAGCATGTCCGCGGTAAAATTTTTGGCCTTCAATTTCTTCTATCAGGACGGCTCCCCAGTATTGGTCACTAGCATCTGTTTGCAAAATCCTTTTTCCTTCTCCAGGTATCTTGAGAGGAGGTGGATTCTTTGCTGCCTGTTTTAGACGCTTTACAGCTTCAGTTTGTTCTGATCCCCATGGAGGAGCTTTTTTCTTGAGAAGCTTGGATAGCTTCGTGGTGTCTTTGGAAATATGCGGAATAAAATCCCTTATGTAATTCAGGATTCTTAAGAACTGTTAGATTTGCTTTGTAGTCATATTTTTATCAGGGAACTTTGGAAGTTCTTCAGCAATGTGTGGCTGCGGCACATATTTTCCTTGAGCAAAATGCATTCCCAGAAAATTTACTTCAGTAGTTCCGATCTGGGACTTTCTTGATGATATCATTACTCCATATTGGAATCTTAAAAAGAAATTAATTCTTTCTTCATTTAATAATTAGAGGATATTTATGAGAATTTGTTAGGAAGATAAATAATTTCTCTTCATGTTTGTATCATTGTGTTTAAATTTCAGATGTCTCAAAAGAGAAATATTCGACATTAAAAAAATAAAATTTAATTTTAATGTACCCTCAATTTACAATAGGCACATATCCAATTAAAATGTATTACTATACCAATAAAAATATTTGATTTAATTAATCACTATCTTAAAAATTTTATAAATAAAAATATATAATTAAATAATAATATAAAATTATTTTACATTAATAATATATTAAAATTAATCTAAAAAAATAAACATCTCAAAATATAATAAAAAGAGAATGATACAATTTTAATTTTTTTTTCTTAATGGAACCACCGATATTTGGGTTTTATTACCAGAAATTGAACTAATCTGAGCGGACCTAATAGAGGTTTTTAAAAGGGGCAGGGATCTATCAGCTAGGATTTTTCATTTTTTTCATTTCACAGGATATAAACCCAAGACCTTTGATTAAAGGACCAAAGTACCTACTATATTTACTAATCCCAATTGGTTTTTGTGTCTCTTTTTTTTTTCTCGATACTATATTGATCAGATATATATTTTTTAATGTCCAAAATAATTTGTTTTCTTGTAAAATTATTTGGCCTGGAGACAACCATGTGCACATCACTTTCCACTCGCGTTGCCATCCTTTTTGTTTCTCCTTTAACCCTTTCTTTCTTCTACACCCACAATTCCAAAGGGCCACGTTCACAATCCCCAAAACCAAAATCAAAGCCAGGTTCAACGCTTTCTTCCGCATATTACACCCTGAACAGCTTGCATCTAACCTTTTTCTCTCTCCCATTCCTCCCCCTTCCCCACACCACCATCATAATTATATACCATTTGCTACTGTTCATCATATGCTTACCTAACCCACTAAGCACCTTGCAATTGCACAGCAAAGAAAGCAAGAAATCTATGGACCCTCCAAACTTCAATGCAATAAACTATACAGTTATAGCCTATTTAAGTGGGTTAGATGAATCCACTAATAATTCTCTATATATAGCCCCGATGCTAGACAATTAATAATAAAAAAATGCTGTTTATATTACTTCTCATTAATATTGTCTTTAAGAGATTTTAGTTGCCATTTGGCACTAATTATTTGATACGACATGCCATTTACTAAAAGACTTTTCTTCAGCATAAGAACTAGTGTTTGATTTTCCCTTTGAAATTCCAAAAGCATGATTTTTGCAAACAAAAATATTACTTAAATGATTATACTCGTTTTTGGGACTCATTCTAAGAAATTTACTAAGATATCTATTAATTAGTTGAGAATAGATTCCACTTTTTTTTTTCAACAATAATTAAGGAACACTTTAGTGAATATTTTAGAATGAATCACAAAAATAAGTACAAGTAACACTATTCTTTTGGTAAAATCTACTTCCTTGTAGCTTTTACTTAAACCATGATTTTGAATATGTAACAGAAACCAAACATGCTATAGATAATTTAGAAGTTATTTGTAGTCTAATATATGGAGAACTGAAAAAACTAGGTCCATTCTCTAAGTCAGCCACAAATTTGAGTTTCTTTTGGTAGAGAAGGCAAATTATATATAAATAGATTCTGTGTTTGTAGACGCCTGTTAAATTGTAACACCATGATGCAAAAGTAGAAATCACCAATCTCTCTTATTCAATCAGCCACAAACTACTACAATATAATGTGACAAATGACATGCATATACAAACCATACGTATGCAAACCATGCTCATTCTTTTCTTCCCAAACAAATCACTAGTTAATGGAAACAGAAAACACGAAAAGGATGCAAAGCTAAACAGATACATGTCTCAATCTACCTAAAACTCAAGCCAATGGAAAGTTCAATTCAACCAAGAATCACTATTGCAGCTCCACCAAACAAGGCTACCATCAAGGCCAAGCAGCTTCCGTGAACAAGCGCGTTGCTTGGGCTCGAAGCCACCGGATTCTCCGCCGGAGGCTCTCCGATGAACGACGTCGGCGCCGGCGAGATAGGCGAGGGAGATGGTGAAGCACCAAGCGTTGATGATAATGGTGATGGTGATGACGCAGGCGTGGGAGAAGAGGGTGAAGGCGGTGATGATGATGGGGTAGCGGAAGGGCCTGGACTTCCTGCACCTGGCGGCGGCGATGAAACTGGGGCGGCGGTGGTGGGAGCCAGTGGTGCAGCTGGTAGAGGTGTCGAAGAGGGTGAACGTGTGGGTGCGTTGGAGGGTGCTTGGCATGTGGACATTGACACAAGAGTTAGGGACATGGCTAGCACGACCATGGCACTTGTTGTAGGCGCCATGACTTCTTCCTATGGTCAACGGTGGATGAAAGAGGCAACTTGGATAACACAGAAACTAGCAGGGGTGAAACAAAGGCAGAGTGGGTCAAGGGGATACTTGTTCTGAAGAGGAACAGGGCGGTGAGTTTCTAACTTTTAAGATTGACGTGTAGGAGGGTGAGGTTGACCCACGTGAAGACCCAAGAGAGGAGTAAAGTTAGCGGTGGAGGCTGGTGAGGCATCTTTTGAGGTCTAACACTAACGGAAAGTTGGAACAAGCCAATTGAAATTGAAATTACTTTAGAGTTGGCTCACCTAGATAGTTTTTCATTCATATATTATTATAATTTGGATTTGATTTTCATATTTTTTATTGGTAGATAATTTATAAATATTTTTATAAATACTTGATGAACTTAAATATATATTTTGATGTTGAATTGGGATAAATCTTTCACTTAACCTAAATTTTTATGTAAAAACAAATGAAATTAGTCATATTCTTACACAAGCAAAAAAAACAAAAAAACAAAAACTCATGTTCAAATCATAGCTTCAAATTGTGATGTTATATTTGATGTCAATGGAGGGACTTATATCATGAGACTTCAATGTTATTTGCTAGGAAATTAGTGGATGAATTTGGCAACTCTATCATATGCATTAGCAGTTATTTGTTAAGGATGTTTTTAATGAAATTTTTTAGTATAGTTATTTAATTATATATTATTAAAAATATTTGATTTTTACAATAATTATATTAAAAGTTATATTCAATAATTTATAATTAATTAATAATATATAATATTTATACTAAATAATGTATTGAGTTAAATTTATTTTTACAATACATAAAAAATGATTAACTTCGTTTTTTAAATCATGCATCTTGCTTGCTGATTATCTAGCTGGAATGTTTTAAATTCCCTATTCCTTTAACAAGTCGTTAGGTAAATGAGATCTTTGATGAATTTCATAACTAGTTGTTAAATCTTTTAGACAAGATTTCATGTTGCAATCTTTTTCTCATGTCAATATTGTTATGCAAAAGTTGAGTTTTTTTCCCCCTTTTTCTCTTTTTTTTTTTTTTTTTAAAAAGAGATGGATAGTAAGATTAACTGATTAAGCATAATAATTGAAGAGTTCAAGCTCCCAGGCCCAGCGCATGCAAGAAAAGGGCTTTAGGTTAAAGGCTAAACCATGACCCAAAAAGAAAAGGTGAAAAGGCTAAACGCACGAAAAGCACATGCCTCTGCTGCGAAAGAAAGGTACTTAATGAAACAGATAAAGATAGACAAAGGAAGCAGCTCCTGCCCTACCCGTTGCCATAATTTTCAGTTGTCCTGTGGTGGTAACTGCAATTGTCATTATGTACGTACAAACTACTAAATACAAATAGTATTTTCCAGTATGGACTCCATAATTCGTGTCACATGCTAGGTCGTGTCGTTAACTTTGGACACGGGAGCCCCATTCTCAATTTGTTATTTACTCAAATCTTAGAGTTAAGATATATGTTAACTCTAAATGAACAGATATAATGAAACGCTATGTAAAGTTGTATAACTTGCAATGAAATGCAGATTGAGAATAAAATTATGAAGAGAAAATGCATTTAGGTTTTTTTTTTTTTTTTTAATAATTTCTGTCAACACGTTTGACGTATAATACAAGAATAAGCAATACAACACTATAAGCTTTGAGTACAGAAAAGCAGCATAAAATTTGATCCTAAAATACTCATCATCAATTGAATTATTTTTTCTCTTTTAAATTGTCAATTCAAATTACATACCTAATTTGTTTTTTCGTTTGGACCTTCTGTACATCCTAATTTACTACATATATATATATTTAACACATTGGAAAATGAAAAGAATGAATTCAAGTAAATTTAATTCAAAAGCTACGAGAATTATAAATAACGACGACAATGAAATAATCAATAACAACTAAACTTTATCCCATTATATATAACTAAATCTTATCCTATTCATACATCAAAATTATAAACAATGACATGGAACTTATCACACTAAGGCTTGGTTTGGTATTGCTGTAGTTTTTTAAAAGTTATTGAACTCTCTCGACTTTCTAAAAACTGCTCTAAAAATGTTATAGTAGTATCATTTGGTAAAGTAAAGTAAAAATTACTCTCAATAAGTAGAAGATACAAAAGTAATATTTGGTAAAATTATTTTTAATATCTAAAATGACTATAATAGTTATAAATATTAAAGAGAATAATTTATATTTTTAATATCATTAAATAGAATAAGGTTATATTAGTCTTTTAAATTTTGGAGAATATAAGTCAACTCTAAAAAGCACCCCATAAGAGCTCTAAGAGCATCCTCTAGCTTTTAAAGTCAGGAGTAAAAGCATCTTGATTTTTTGGTTTATCAAATAAAAAAAATTGGCTTATGCTTTTCATAAGTTAGAGCATTTTTACAGAAAGCACTACTAAACTAAGCCTAAGATTTGGTTTGGTATTGTTATTACTTTTTAGAGCTGCTAAGTTTTCTAAAAGTTACTCTCGAAAAGCTATAATAGTACTGTTTGATAAAATAATATAAAAATTACTTTTAATAAGCGGAAGCCGCAAAAGTAGTGTTTGGTAACGCTGCTTTTAAAATTTAAAATAATTATAATCGATATAGATATTAAAAAAATTAATTTTTATTTTTAATATCATTAATTATAATAAAATTATATTAATCTTTTAAATATTAAAGAGTACAAGCCAATTTTAAAAAATATCTTATGAGGACTCTTGAGAGCATCTCCAAATTTTAAATGCTAAGAATAAAAGTATCCCAATTTTTTAGTTTATCAAATAAAAAAAATTAAGTTATACTTTGGATAAGGCGAATATTCCTTTAAAGAGTATTATTAAACTGGCTAAGTAGGATACAAGAATTATAAATATCCAAAATAAAGTCTTTCGAGGTTCAATCGGGATTTCAGTGCCGCTCAACATTAACACAGATTTATTGGACCTGTACGTCACGAGTAACATACATGAAACATATTTAATACAAGCCGTGTGAATTTCCGACCGGCAGCCAGATTTTTATCCTCATTTTTGTCACTGAACTAGAAAATTTATTCAGCTCAGCTTTCTTCTCAACCCCCCCCCCCCTCCTCCTCCTATTCTCTTCCTTTTTCTCCCTTTCATTTAACTTGTCAATAAAGAGGGAAAAAGAATATATTTAGTCCTTTCCACCTTCAACTAACGTGCAAAGCTACCTTATTTTCCTCTCTTCTAAATTTAAACTTCAGACTATATGATCCTGATCGGGCCTTCGTATATGACCACCTCTTCAGGAACAGCGAAAGGCATAACATACTTGAAGAAAAAAATTGAGTTATACATTTAGTACAGTATGGCTTCATGAATAAAGAGTGAACAATGCAAATACTAGGGAAACTCAGTAGAAATTCACAAACAACACTAAACACAAGCATCATAACCACTGTTTGCTTTTTCCTTCTAGATCTCATGATAACAAGATTTGGGGATGGGCGGAGAGGATTTGATTTGTGATCAAAATAATAACTTAGCTTCATATAAAAATAAAAATTAAAAAAAATATATATGTCCTAATCTGGTGCGGACAAATTGAAAACGGATCGAGCCTCCTTGAATGTGTAGTGTGCGACACAAAAAGGAAGGAACAAACTGCTTTGACACGCCAGTTTGGGACATCTAGTGTCAAGGTGATTCAGTAAAAGCAATTAGCCTCCGCAGGAAAGTCAATTCAAGATGAATAGGAATCAGGTTCCAATTCCACCCCCAATAGTGTGAGCCATGACCCCATGTGGAAGTGGAACCCCCCCAGACAACAAAATGATTGGAGAGCTGAATAAACAGCTTGCTGACTTACTTATCAATAGGACTATAGGAATATACATAATCACAGAAACTCAACAAAAAGTGGCCACTGCAATCTACATTCAGAGCCATTAACAAAACCTCATAATCCTCATATTACAGCTACAGCCCAAGTGTCGAGTGGTATATTTGATTATTTATGAGGTCCTCATTAGTGTCACCTTTCCTCATCTAGAAGTGGTTGAGCTGCAAAGGATCAACAGTATGTCAGAATCATCATAAAGGATATATGATAGGACAGATGGACGCATTCATAGTTCAAAATTCAAGCACTGAGTTTGACTTAGTTCAACAACTGCATAAGACATGAGAATGCTAATTCTTTTATATTTTGGCAAAAGAAAATGAAGGAACAAACACAGAAGAAGGAAAAGCATGCTGCTATGCATACTATAAGCATTCATGATTTAATTCCTTCAACTCAGAATTTCAACGATAACTACTTTATCCGTGAATACATGTTGCCATAAGCTAGGTGATTTCATGAAAGGCAAGCAGCATACTCAATTTGGCAAATCCATGATTATATGCCTTCTTAACCATTTTTTTGACGGATTTATTACTTTACAGATATAGAAACGTTTTTTGTACCAAGGTTTCTAGACATCATTTGGACATATGGGGAATCATGTATCAATGGTAGGGGATTTCAGTTGCACTTTATATGAATGTGGCAAATGTGATAAGATAACCAAATTCTTTCACCAAATTTATTAGTAAAATAATTGAAATCCCCCATTATTAATATATGATTCCACATATTTTCCAAATGCAACTGAAATGTTTATTAATACGTGATGCTCTAGGTGTCCCAATTTGATTAAACATAATAGTACCGTTGAAGATATTACCTCCAGGATTTTGCTGTCCACTGAATAGATGTTTGCCGCTTTTCTCTGCGATTTCAGCTATGACCAAACGTGACAAAAGAAGTCCAGCAATCAAAGCTCCAATGGTTAGCATAATGAAAACTTCATTCCATCCCCTTGTTGAAATGAAGCCAGTAAGAAGAGGGCCAAGAGCTGCACCAACTGAACCGGTACCGTCTATTATAGCCGTCACGGTAGCTAGAGCACGAGAATCTCCTCTAAGAGAACTGTGTGTTCCCAAGTCAGCAGAGACAGCAGTGGTGATAAGTGCATAGGGCCCATTTACAAGTAGTCCAGTTACCACCATAAGTGCAATGTTGATAGTCATTGAAACACTTCCATAAGATCGGTATAAAAGCATAGAAGGAATCGCTGCATACATGAAGCTGGCTGCAGTAATAGCACGGGCATCGAGTCTATCAGATATGTGGCCAGCAAGTATACCCCCAAAAATACCCCCTACATCGAACAAGGTTGAAAGGTTTCCAGCAGATTTAACAGAGATATACTTCCCACCAATTTCTGCAAGATGAAGATGATGATTTATATGACAAAAATATTTATGAAGGATGCAATTTACCTTCCGATGGAGTTGGCAACATCATCAAAAGCAAAATTTGGGCAGTTCTAAATAAAAAGGAAAAAATACCAAACAGAACATGTTTTAGAGGTTACACTGGGCAACCCAGCTGCTATGTCCTGATCTTCAAAGAGGAATTCTGCAACCACTATAAGGTCAACAAGGAGGGGAGCAACTAATTCAACACATCTAGTGAATTAGTTCTTCTGAACTATGCTTATGCAACATTATGAATTACCAGCATGGGTCACAAATATTTACTTCCCAGTCAAATTGCAGTCACACATACTCTAAGAAGCCACATTATGTACAGCAGGCTTAGTTTGATTTTTTCCAACAACATACGTTGTTATCCATAGCTTAATTGCAATTTGTAAGAGTAAATTTAGAGTTACAGAAGCAACTATCCATGAAGAGCTACTAAGTCTTAAACGACCGGAAAGTCTCATACCAGTGACGATACATCAAGAAAGCTAACTCTTCAGTGAATCAGTGTGCCTCTGTTACTGATGTGTGTAACAATTTGGCACACTCAGACTTTGGTTCCACAAAACAAAAAAGCACTAACCAAAAGCTTGAGTGATTGATAACTACCCTGAGAGGAAGCAGAACATGACTTTTCGGAACCATTAATTTCTAAACTAGAAATGGAAAGGGCTTGCTTGAATAAGAACTCTTCACTACCCCAAAACAATATATTATATAACTATTATCAAATATATATTGCCAATTACAACTCCCTGAATATTTTGCATCCTAATTAAAAGAAGAAAACATATCAAATAGTAACACCATGAATTATCAACATAGACCGAAAGTTACATAAACACTAGAAATTATTGTATTCTACATAGCACGAGGTAGAATTGTGCTGATTCTATTTATCCAATAACATTTCAGTTTAAGCTAGTGGTAGAACCCACCACTAACTAACATATTACAGAATGAGCACATTCCTACATCCTGCTCCAAAAGGATGCAATAATTTTTCATGTAAACACAATTCATCCTCAACTTCATGCTTCCGATTATTCCTGCTAATGCGAGTTTCCTTTTTCTTATACAATCAGAATGAAACATGCAAGCCAAGCCAAGGAGCAAGGATTTGGATGATGATTATCACCTGTCTGAGTCAAATAAAACGGCAACCAGTACAGAAACGTATAGGCAACAAGCTTGGCGAAGAAAAGGCACAACGCAAAAGGTATCACCCCCGGTATCATGCAAGCTTCAATCAACCCAATGCTCTTCCTACTCACCGACCCTCCTCTCACAACACCACCACCACTTTCACCTTTACCCTGTTCATCATCAACAGCCACCACCTTTTCCGGCGTGAGATCCGACCCAACACCACGAATAGTAGCAAACCCAACATCCTCGGGATACGCAGCAAGGAACAAGTACACAACAATCCCTCCAAACAGGATCAACGCACCGGGCACCATAAAAGACCAACCCCACCCATAATCCAAAACACTAGCCGCAAGAAGGGACCCGCTAATGTTACCAACCGAGGTATGCGCATTCCAAACCCCCATTATCAACCCTCTCTTCCTCTTCCCGAACCAGTTCCCTATCACCGCCACCACCGAAGGCCAACCCGTGGCTTGAAACATTCCCGCAACCATCTGCATCGTTAGGTAGAACCAGAACTCGTGAACGTTCCAGAAGTAACCCATCCCGAAGAGTGCAACGAAGATTCCACTACCCACCATACCCGTCGTGAGGAAGAGCCTGAGGTCCAAGGTGTCGCCTAAGTGACCCGCAACGTACATGCCTAGAGAGTAGCATGCTAAGAAGGCCACGTCGATCTCGCCAAGCCTCGACGTGCCTTCGGGCCCGTTGAATGGGCTCCAGCCCTGGCCCGGCCTCTTCGGGTCAGGGCATAGCACGCTCTTCACGATGCCCGTGGGCTTTCTCGTCGCGTGGTAACACGCGTAGGCTATGAAGGTGACTAGGAGAACCATGTAACGGTACGTTCTGAGGTTCCAGTCTTTGCCCCTGAGGCTCCTTATTAGCAGAATCCCGGGTGGGGTTCCCCTCATCGCGTCCGAATGCCGAGACATCCTTAAACATATGTTGAATTAAGACGAGGTTGTTTCTGTAATGAAAACGAGGTGATTGAGCGTGCATGCGGAATTATCATCAATTTTGGAGTGGGAAATATTGGTTGGGGTTAAGAGTGAAAAAGAGAGAGAAAAGAAGGAGAAAAAGCGATTGGAGTTGGAGAGAGAGAGAGAGAGACATGAGGGGGAGCGAGAATGGCGGGAGAGAGAAAGCAAAGGGTGGAGGAGCAAAATAACGCGGCGATGGTTGGTCAGCTGGGATGGTGCCACGTGGATTTTCTGACTGGTGGTGGAGAATGACTTGGCCGTCCTCCACCGCTAAGCTTGGCGGCTACACGTGGATCTTTCTCAATGTTGTTTTGTGCTTTTTTTTCTGTGTACGTTTTGGGACTCGAATATGTAAAATTTCAATGCTTCCGGAAGCGGAGGAACGGAAATTATGAAAAAAGAGAGGGGGGGGGGGGGGGCAAATCTAAGTATTTTGCACGTACTGGGAGTGTAAATACGGAGAAGGCGTTATTTTCTTCCTCAGAGTCCGGTTGCACAGTAGCGGTGCTTCCACGAATCCGGTTACTTCCATTCGAATGGACACACGGGAGTGGGATTGTCTGGTGTGGAGTACAACTGCTAGGATCTTCAGCGGCTTGATATAACAATCGGCACTTTGGTCGGTTTTTTTTTTTTTTTCCTCTTGATAAGTTGCTTGAGGAAATATAATTTTGAATAATTATTGATATTAAAAAATGGTTTCAAGGTAATTATCATTACTATATATATATATATACCATAATTAAGTTACAGGAAACTCTAAAGTAACGTTTGGTATATTGCATATTAAGATTACCAGTAATGTAGACTATTATTTAGAAATATTACAACCTTTTAAATTGTTGATAATGTTAAATACAATGTTTGGTATATATAGATAATCTAAGTGGCAATTCACATTACTTTGTTTGATATATAAAAAAAATTAGTAGATAATATATATATTAAATTAATATAATAATAATATTATTATTATTATAATATTAATAATTAATAATAATTATTAATTAATAAGAATAAGAAAATTTAATTATTAATTATGATTATAATAATAAATATTATTTTTAATTATTATTTAATAATAATTAATTATTAATATAATAATATTTAATCATAATAATAATTATAATTATTATTATTATTTATTGATTATAATAATAATGGGAGGATTGCCACATTGGTGATAATCTACATTACCACCTTTCAAGGGGACACTCCACATTACCACATTGGTAGTAATCCACATTATCGTAAAAATTTGGATTGCCATTAATGTTGTCCAACTAAACAAGATAATATTATGGGGTCAGATAATTTAATCAAATATTGCCAATAATCTAGATAGATTACCCATATACCAAACACTATCTAAGCTATTAGGATTGGTTTAGTGGTGAAGGGCTTGACGAGATTGCATAAGGTCATAAGTTCAAACCTCATTGTCGATAATATAATAAAAAAATTACAAAAAACTCTCCTTAATCACAGGGGATTCACCAAATAAAAAAAAAAAGTAAAGAAAAACATAGTTACAAACTCATATGTTACATACTAGTTAAAGTTAATCTAAAAAAACACTAATATAAAAATAATTATTTCCAAGACCTCCTCTCAAGTTAGTGCATGGATATCACACATTCTCAACTTGTCAAGCGAACAACTAAGAGCTCTGGATGTTACTACCTTGGTAAGAATATCGACAAGTTGCTATTCTCATCTCACAAAAGGAAAGGCAATAATATAAGCTTCAATTTTTTCCTTGATAAAGTGTCTATCAATTTCTATATGTTTTGTCCTATCATGTTGGACAAGGTTATGTGCAATCTCTATAGCTAATGTATTATCACAATAAAGCTTCATAGCATCCTTTGGTTCACATCCAAGATCCTTCAAGAGATTTTTAAGCCACAACAATTCACATATTCCTATTGCCATACCTCTAAATTCTGCTTTTACACTTGACCTTTCAACTACTTATTGCTTTTTACTCCTCCAAGTTACTAGGTTTCCTCCTACAAAAGTGAAGTAGCCTGCTGTGGATCTTCTGTTATCTGCTTATCCACCCCAGTCAGCATTAGTATAACCTTCAACATTGAGGTGGCCATGGTTTGAGAACAATAAACCTTTCCCTGGAGTAAACTTAAAGTACCTTAGTATGCGTTCAACAGCATCCATATACGTGTGGTTTTTAGGATCATGCATAAATTGACTCCCACGATTTACAGTATATGCAATGTCTGGCCTAGTATGAGATAAGTAAATCAATTTCCCAACGAGTCTTTGATATCTTCCTTTATCAGTACTAGTTGCACCATCACAATGAAAAGTTCTTGTGACTTCGCTCAATAGGAGTATCAATTGGTTTACATCCAAGCATTCCTGTCTCAGTTAATTAATCTAAGATAAATTTTCTTTGGGAAAGAAAGATACCATGTCTAGACCTTGCAACTTCAATTCCAAGAAAGTATTTGAGATCTCCAAGTTGCTTCATGTCAAACTCAAAAGCTACATGTTCTTGTAGGCTTGAGATTTCTTCCAAATCATTTCTAGTTACAATCATATCATCAGCATATATTATCAATGTTGTAATCTTACCTTGTTTATGCTTTAAAAACAAGGTGTGGTCTGAATTACTCTGCTTGTAACCAAAGATTCTCATAGACTTTGTAAATCTTCCAAACGAAGCCCTTCATGATTGTTTTAATCCATATAGAACCTTCTTAAGTTTGCATACCATAGGAATACTTGAGTATTTTGGTATGCCAGAAGGAGGATCCATATATACTTCTTCAATTAAATTGCCATGCAAAAAGCAGTTTTTACATCAAATTGAAGGAGAGTCCAATCTTGATTCGTAGCTAATGAAAGTAATACCCTCATTGTATTGAGTTTTGTAACTAGCGTAAAGGTTTCTTGATAGTCTACTCCATAAGATTGAATGTAACTTTTTGCAACTAGCCTTGCTTTATACCTCTTAACATTGCCATTTGCTTTATGTTTGATCGTGAACACCGATCTACAACCTACTCTTTCCTATTGGTAAAGGTACAAGTTCCCAAGTAGCATTCTTCTCTAATGCTTCTATTTCTTCTACCATGGGTTGGATCCACTTAGAATACGCTAGAGCTTCCTACATATTACTAGATGTAGAAATAATAAATAATTGAGATAAATAACTGGCATATGACTCAGATAGCTTGTGAGATGACACATAATTGTTTATAGGATATTTGACCTTACAATTATGATTTGGTTCATACCTAACTAAAGATTGTCCTTTATTAGAGCAAGGTGGAAGGATGTAATGCCTCACTACAAGATTAGAATTATGTATACTAGAAGAAGAAATATTGGTTTGTGTTTTAGTAGAAGGGTAGATAGAAGCAGCACTAGAAGAGCATGTAGAACCAATAATTTTAGGTGATACCTCTAGAAAATTTTCATTTTCCGCAAATTGGATTAGTAATAGATTTGGAGCTGAAGAAGAATTTATATCATTATTTCCATTATCCTGAATTTTTGTAGTTTTTTTTTTCGACGTCAATTTATCAAATAACCTAATATCTTGATTATGCACATCTTCATCATTCTCCCTCTGAGGTGGAGAATCAGTTATTTTTGTGAGATAAAACATCTTATGTTCATGAAATGTAACATCCATTGAATTTTTTTTTTTCAGCTAGATAATAAGCCTTGTATCATTTTTGAGTTGTGCTATATCTGACAAAAACATACTTCATTGCTCTAGATTCTAATTTCGTACAATGATAAGGATGCAAATGCACATATATGTACATATGAGTGACTGAATTAAGTGTGCAATGATCAGAAAGTATATCAAGAGTTCTTCTAAAATTTAAAACACTTGAAGGAACCCAATTAATAAGATAAACAACAGAACTTAAAGCTTCACCCCATAGAAAAGATGGAATATTACTACGAGTCGAGAGTGATCTAGTAACCTCCAAAAGATGTCTGTTTTTTCTCTCAGCCACACCATTTTGTTGAGGAGAGTTAGGACATGATGTTTGGTGAAGAATACCAACTAAGTTCAAATAATCTTTTAATTCTTTTTTGAACTAGTATTCCTCCCATTATCAGATCTAATTATCTTTATTGGAGTGTTAAATTGCGTAGTTATCATTTTGTGAAAAATCTGAAAAACATTACAAACATCACTCTTGTGTTTAAGTAAATATAACTAAGTCATCCTAGTGCAATCATCAACAATGGCCGCAAACCATCTCATTCATTATGTGTGGGAATAGGGGTTAGTCCCCAAACATCAGAGTGTATAATTGAAAAAGGAGCATCAACTTTACATTATTCAAAGGAAGAGTAGTATGATGATTTTTTGCCATTACACAAGTCTCACACTTAAAATCAAAGATATTATGATGCTTAAATAATGAAGGAAACAATCTCTTAAGATAGGTAAAAGATGGATGTCCTAATCTTCTATGCCATTCCCAAATCTCTTCTTTATTTTTATCTTGTAAATTATCACTCATAAGGTGGGTTAAGGCTTCTCCTTTGATATGTTGAGAGTTTCCCTCTAGATAAGTTTTAAATATTATATTGACGCAAGTTACTCTAAAGCAAGATGATTAAGAGAGCTCATCTACTAGATTTATAATTTCTCTACATTTGGTATTAGAAAAAAGTTCTTTCTGTGATAGTTAATTCAATCTAGAGAAATGGAAATACCCAAAATGAATATGCCACAACCAATTTTCATATGGTATTTCTGAATTCAAGCAAGAAAAAATTTGAAGTTGAATTTTCAATGGAAAAAGTTGATTTGGAGTCATCTTTACCTTGGTAATAAATCTTTCATTTCTATCAAATATTATGCAATATCCTTGATGGATTTGCATATTGTGTCCTTTATCTGACAATTGCCCCATGCTCAACAATTTGGTATCAGAAAGTCACTATGTTGAGAGTTCTAATACTAAATGTAATATTTAAAACTCACACATACATACACACGGAGAGAGAAAAATACAAACTCATTTTAATTCATTTCTCTTGAATATCATTGGTACAAGGGATGCCTTTTATAGGCAATGTCTGGTAATAAACTAGTGAAAGAAAAATAACTATAATAGTTGTCAATCAATAATATCCACAATTTAAAAGTTCTAAATGTAGGCATAGCATCTTGGTTTACATTGTACGCATAACAGATTGGTTTATGCAATAGCTTGTAAGCTTGGTTCTATATCTGTCATAGCCTCCCTCAAACCGAGCTTGTAAAATTAGTCATTCAAAGCATTTTCTTCAACTTGCAAAATGACTCGATCTTCAGTTACTTTGTAAAGATACCCAGGACTTGTTCTTTAGTATGACAATAATCAATCAACACCTTTTTTTCAACAACTAATTCTCGAATTTTGTGAAACCAAATATCTATATGCATGGATCTCCCATGAAATACTGGATTTTTGCAAAGTGCAATAACAGACTTATTATCACAACATTTTGTTGTGGGTGTGCTTTGCCTTTGATGCAATACTTTTAGAATTCTTCTTAGCCATATTGCTTGTGTAGCATAACTGGCTACTGCTATATATTCTGCTTTTGTTGTGGAGAGTGCAACAACAGATTATTTCTTTGACGACCATAACATTACAATGGTCCTAAGATGAAATACATACCCTGGAGTGCTTTTTTTTTGTCTCTATGCCTCCAGCCCAATCACTGTCGTATATCTAACAAGCTTCACATCATCAATATTTTTATAAAAAATTCCATAATTCAATGTATCTTTAACATATTGAAGAATCCTTTTTGTTGCTTGCAAATGACAAGCATGTGGTCCCTCCATGAGTGGTCCTTCCATGAATTAGCTAAGTAATCCAACTCCAAATACTACGTCTAGCCTGGTTGCAAGCAAATACCTCAAACTTCCAATTAAGTTCTTATAATAGGTTGGATCTATAGCTCTTTCGTTATCTTTTCTTATCAGTTTCAATTTTTCTTCAATAGGAGTGGAAACTGGCTTTGAATTCTCCATCTGAAATTTCTTCAAAATATTACAAGCATACTTCTTTTGAGAAATAAAAATTCCATCATTTTTCTGAATAACTTCAATGCCGAGAAAATAAAACATTAAGTCCAAATTAGTCATATCAAAATGTTTCACCATAGCCTCCTGAACTTTGTAATCATCTTTGAATTATTTCCAGTGAAAATCAAATTATCAAAATAAAGGCACACAATGAGAATATCACCAGACTCAACAAATTTAGTATAGAAAGTATGTTCAAAAGGGGATCTTTGAAAACTATACTCAATAAAATAAAAATCTATCTTCTTTTTCCATGCTCTTGGTGCTTATTTCAATCCATAAAATGCCTTTTTCAACCTATAGACTTTATCTTCTTTTCCTTTAACTACATAGCTTGCCGGTTGCTCAACAAATACTTTTTCATCTAGAGTATCATTCCAAAAAGTTGACTTAATTCATTCAATATATCTTCCATTTATGTTGTGCTGAGAGTGAGATAATTATATGAATTATATCTAATCTAGTAACTGGAGCAAATATTTCAAAATAATCAATACTTGCCTTTTGCTTGTAGCCCATTGCAACTAATCTTGCTTTAAAACGATTAATCTCATCATTGGGCTTATACTTTGTCTTATAAACCCATGTTACACCAATTGGTTTCTTATATGCAAGCAACACAGTTAGCTCCCTTGTATCATTCTTCTCAACTGCACAAATTTCTTTATCCATTACTTTCCTCCAATTTTCATCATTAGAGGCTTCTTCAAAATTCACTGGCTCACAGTTTACAAATAGAGCAAAAGTGATAAACTCTTCACCAAATAGATCATTATCATTGCTCACAACATAATATTCCAAATTGGATGGAGGATGACGATTTCTTTGAGATCTACTTGATGATTCTGGTTGTGATGATGTATCGGCTTGTCCATCTTCTTGTTCATAATTGTTGGGTATCACCATTGGCTTCTATTGAGCTCTGCAGGACCAATCCCATTTTCCTTCTTCATCAAATGTCACATCTTTGCTGATGATCACCTTCTTTGTCTTTGGATTATACAACTTATATGCTTTTGAATTTGTACTATAACCAATGAAATTTCATTTCTTGCCTTTGTCATCTAATTTCTTTCATAGCTGATAAGGTACATGGGCATATGCCATACACCAAAAAACTCTAAGATGACGAATTAATGTTTTGCTTCCACTCCAAGCTTCTTCTGGAGCCTTATCACGAATACTTTTTGTTGGGCACCTGTTCAAAATATACACAGCAGTAGCAACTACTTTTGCCCAAAAATTTTTAGGCAATTATTTACATCACAACATGCACATCACCATATCCATAATTGCTCCATTCTTTCTTTTTGCTACTCCATTTTGTTGGGGAGTGCGTTTGGTTATTAGCTGATGTTGGATTCCATGTTGCTCGAAGAAATCTGTACAAGTAAGATACTCTAAAGTAAGTTATGTAATCCAAAGACAAAGAAGGTGATCATTAGTTAGGAATGTTACATTTGATGAAGAAGGAAGATGGGATTGGTCCTTCAAAGCTCAACAGAAGCTAGTTGTGATACTCGATAATTATGAAGAAAAAAATGGATAGGCCGATACATCATGACAAACAGAATCATCAAGTAGACCTCAAAGAAGTCGTCAACCACCAGCCAAATTGGAAGATTATGTTATGAGCAATGATAATGATCTATTTGATGAAGAAAATATCAAATTTGCTCTATTTGCAAATTGTGAGCCAGTGAATTTTGAAGAAGTCTATAATGATGAGAATTGGAGGAAAGGAATGGATGAATAAATTTGTGCAATTGAGAAGAATAATACATGGGAACTAAGTGAGTAGCCTGTATATAAAAAATCAATTGGAGTAAAATGGGTTTATAAGACAAAGTATAAGCCCAATGGTGAGATTAATTGTTTCAAAGCAAGATTAGTTGCAATGGGCTACAAGCAAATGGCAGGTATTGATTATTTTGAAGTATTTGCTCCTATTGCTAGATTAGATATAATTCGTATGATTATCTCACTCTCGGCTCAAAATAAATGGAAGATATATCAAATAGATGTTAAGTTAGCTTTTCTAAATGGAGAAGAAGAAGTATATGTTGAGCAACCTAAAGGCTATATAGGTAAGGGAAAAGAAGATAAAGTCTAGAGGTTAAAAAAGGCATTGTATGGATTGAAACATGGTACAAAAAGATAGATTCTTATTTTATTGAGGATGGTTTTCAGAGATGCCCTTTTGAACATACTTTGTATATTAAATTTGTTGAGTCTGGTAATATTCTAATTATGTGCCTTTATGTTGATGATTTTATTTTCACTAGAAATATTCAAAGATGATTACAAAGTTCAATGAGGCTATAGTGAAATATTTTGAAATGACTAATTTTGGCTTGATGTCTTATTTTCTTAGCATTGAAGTTGTTCAAAAAAATGATGGAATTTTTGTTTTCTCAAAAGAATATGTTAGTGATATTTTAAAGAAATTTCAGATAGAGAATTCAAAGCCAGTTTCCACTCCTATTGAAGAAAAACTAAAACTGATAAGCAAAGATAATGAAAGAGCTATAGATCTAACAGATTATAAGAGTTTAATTGGAAGTTTGAGGCATTTGATTGTAACTAGGCCACACATAGTATTTGGAGTTGGATTGCTTAGCCGATTCATGGAGGGACAGTATGCTTATCATTTGTTGCTGTGCAAGCAGCAAAAAGGATTCTTCGATATGTTAAAGGCACCCTAAACGATGGAATTTTTTGTGGAAATGACTGGGCTAGAGACATAAAGACAAGAAAAAGAACTTCAGGATATGCATTTCATCTTAGGATAAGTGCAATATCATAGTCGGTAAAGAAACAACCAGTTGTTGTACTCTCTATAGCAAAAGCATAATATATCACAGCAGCCAGTTATGCTACACAAGCAATATGACTAACAAGAATTTTGGAAGTTTGCATCAAAGGCAAAAGCACACCCACAACAATATTTTGTGATAATAAGTCTATTATTGCACTTTGCAAAACAAAAATTTTCAAAGGACCAAAACGAAAATTAAAACAAAAGTTTTAAAGGGACCAAATCAAAATGACATATATTTATATAGATTAAAAACATATTTAAACCCTATCAATTGCTAGAAATAATTATTTTTATATTAGTGTTTTTTTATATTAACTTTAAATAGTACGTAACAGATATGAGTTATTAACTGTCTATCTTTACTTTCTTTTTATTTTTATTTTTGTGAATCTCTTGTGATTAAAGATAGTTCCTGTAACTTAGTTATGAAACTATGTATGTATCTATGTACACACACACACACACATACACACATCATATTAATGATAATTACCTTGAAACCATTTTTTAAAATGGTATTAGCGCCAACTTAGATTACCTTTCTTATGTAGGAATCAGAGTTTGGTTTCTTGGTGACAAAATAGAAAATAAAACAAAAAAACATGACCCTACTATACATATGCAAGATTTATTGTCAGCCTTCACACCTGAACACCTTGACGGCACTAACTATACAGAATGGGCCTTAATGCAGAGAATAAGATCAGAGGCCGCAAGCATTGGAGTTATATCTCTAGGAAAAATACTGCACCTAAGGATACAAACTTTGATGAATATGAAGCATGGGAAGATGAAAATTGTATGGTAAAATATTGACTCTTGGATGTGATGACTAAAGATGTTAGGTCACTCTTCATCCATTTACCCACAGCTAAGAAGCTTTAGGACTCTGTGAAAGAGACATACTCAACTAACCAATTTGCATCAAAGGCATATCAACTTTATTGTGAAGTAATATTTGTCTAACAAAATGGAGGTTCTGTTGTTTCATATTTTGTAAATTTGCAAAAACTTTGGCAAGAATTTAATGAGATTGAAGGTCATACAATGGAGTGCACCAATGATATTGAAAAGTATATTAACAAAGTGAATGCCCAACGTGAGTACATTTTCTTAATAGGCCTCAATTCATTTTTGGATGGGGTACATGGTAGAATCCTTGCAATTAAGCCATTTCCAACTATACAAATGGTCTATGCAAAATGTTTGTGCTGAAGCAAATCCTCAAGAAGCCATGCTAGGTGCAACGCAAGGTAAAGGAGCCGCTATGGTTGTCATGAAGGTTGCCAACTTCAAGAAAGAAAATTGTAAGTGCCCATATTGTAATGGTGAAAATCCTACTGTGGATATTTGCTTCAAGTTGCATAACTATCTTGAACGGCTTCCAAAAGGCAAAAAAGTGGAGGTTCCTAAGATCAAACCCACCAATTCTATCGAATTTGTTGCTAAGTCAGGTACATGTTCATCGGCTTGTAGTTTTTCTGTTTTTACTAAGAGTAGTGACTGGATAATTGATACTGGTGCAACGGATCATATGACTTATGATAAACCCGTGTCCACACATTTATCCTCTAATAGTCCTACTTCTATCATTGTAAATGCCAATAATGTTTCTTCTCCCATTATGGGGATTGGTACGATGTCTATTTCACCTTTATTATGCATTTCTAATGTTCTCTTTGTTCCTTCCCTCAATTGCAATGTTCTTTCTATTAGCCAACTAACAAAGTCTCACAATTATGCTACTTTGTTCTTTCCCACTCATTGTGCTCTACAAAACATTCATACCAAGGAGAGGATTGTGGTTAGAGAAGTGGCAGATTATATTATCTAGAGGGGAACTCTCAACATACCAAAGGAGAAACCTTAACCCACCTTATGAGTGACAATTTGCAAGATAAAAATAAAGAAGAGATTTGGCAATTGGCAATAGTAGTTTCATACTGCTTATACTTTTGATAGGTCGTATAAGGATCTACACCACATGAACTTATTAACATTGATTGCCTTTGTCAAAGCATCTGCTAGGTTATCTTTGGTGTATATCTTTTGCATGTCCATATTCTGTTCTTCTATTACTTCTTTGACAAAGTGATATTGTACTCCAATATGCTTTGTTTAAGAATGAAAGGTTGGATTCCTTGCAAATATGTAGGGCGCTCTAATTGTCACAATACATGTAATCTTCTATTATTTGTACTTGAGTTCCTCTATTAACCTTTGAATCCAAAAAGCTCCCTTACATACTTGAATAGCTACCATGTACTCAACTTTTGTAGTAGACAAAGCTACAATAGTTTGTAACTTAGACAATTAGTTTATTGCTCTGCCTGCAAGTGTGAACACATAGCTTGTAGTTGATTTCCTCTTATTGAGATCACCTACAAAATTTGAATCAACATATGCTCTAACAATAAAGTCTAATTCTCCAAAAAATAATGCAGCACTTAGGGTTCCTTTAATGTATATAAGGATTTAATAGCATTCCAGTGCTCTTTACCTAGATTTCCCATAAAGCGACTTACCACTCCAATTGGTTGACCAATGTCTAGTCTTGTACAGATTATTGGATACATAAGGCTTCCACTACTGATGCATAGGGTACTTAAGACATCTCCATCCTCTTTACTTCACTGCTAGGACACATACTTGAGAACAATTTATAATTAATAGGAAGTGGGGTAGAAACTGACTTACAATCTTGCATGCTGAAGTATCGCAAGATTTTCATCAGGTAGTGCTTCTGAGAAAGCCAGATCTTCCTATCTTTTCTGTCTCAATGAATTCACATCCCTAAAATCTTGTTTGTGGTTTTCAAGTCCTTTATATCAAACCCCCTATCCAATTGTGCCTTCAATGTTTGAACTTGATCTTTGTTTAGGCCTATTACCAACATGTCATGCATATAAAACAGTAAAACAATGAACTCATCATCAACAAATCTTTGGTAATAAACACAATAGTCTGAACTTAGTCTATTGTACTCAAGACTAATAGTGATGGAATCCAACCTCTTGTACCAACACCTTGGTACATGCTTTCAACTGTATAGAGATTTGGTTAACTTGTAAACCAAGTTTTCTTTTTTTTTGTTCTTCAAAACCTTCCGAATGGAGCATATATATTTCTTCTTCAATTTCTCTAAGACAAAAAATTGTTTTTAATTACATCTAATTGTTCAAGATACAAATCAAATACATCACACATAGTCAGGATTACTCTGATAATGGTAAGTCTAACGACTGAAGAGAATATCTCATTAAAATCAATGCCTTCTTTCTGAGCATATCCTTTGATCACTAGTCTTGCATGATAATGCTCCACTTGATCGTTGCCATCTCATTTGCTCTTGTAAACACATTTGTTATGAATGGCTTTTCGACCTTTTAGAAGTTAATCAAGTTCCCATGTCTGGTTCT